>JAHLSL010000020.1:1574394-1601006 GCA_025920805.1 Petroica traversi
GGGGATGCGCTCGCACGGCCCAGCCCGCCGAGCTGCCGCCGCGCCAACAGGTGAGCGGTGCGGCCCGGCTCCAAAAAACAGGAGAACCTGCCGCAAAAGAGCTGCCCCTAGTTCCTGCACCTTCCTGGAGCCACGCCTGCTGACGCTTCTGAACACCTATAATCGCATTTTATCTGGAACGTCAGACTGATGAATTGCTGGGGGATTGCTCCTCAGAGCAGCCTCCTACATAGGCATTTTATTTACTCTTTTCTAACGTAAAAACGATTACCTCCAAGGAACAACAACATAAGCTGCCAAAAGCCAACCCTTCTGCTCCACAGGATCAGCTCACCCCACTCTCATCAACCTCCTCTCCCCTATTCATATAGAACTTTCAGTCCTATAGCAATGACTGACAGATTTGAACATATATCATCAAAAAAATTAATTATATATCTAACTAAAATGGTGTAGTGCCTCAATTTTTTTTTAGTGATTATTCTCGTATTACAACTGTGTAACATCCATACCCACACTACAACGCTTGGGGTGGGAGTGGAAGAAAACGTAATAAACACAAGTCCACACTTAGCTTGCATTACTCTACACATTGACAAAATGGTCCAAGTCCCTTAAAAGTCACAGGCTCAAAATAGGCAACAACCCACATGAATGCTAACCAAGGCATCCATGTGATGCATCATCGAGCAGTGGCTGTAACAGCACTTGCAAAGCCCAAGCACTTCAAAAAGCCAGTATCCAAAGGCAGGAAATCTTACACTGACTACATGCTTCCATTTGAAGCAGATATTATTCAATGTTTAATGTATTATCTTGTCCTGGTCCTACCTTGCAATTGCTGATAAGAAATATTGATAAGAAGACTACTTTACATGAGATTTCCATAGCTGGTCCAGTGGTAATGAAATACATATGGAAGGTATGCATATTGTTTTCCTTTTCTTCCCCTTCAGCACGTAGCAAAATTAAATACATTGCATGACTGATGCACCAAAGCCCAGTTTCCATTTCATCCACACAGTAAACAAGGAATTAATTTTACTGTGTATGCCTTTGCACCTCTACAAGTGTGACAGTTATTTTAATTTTCAAATGCATTCGTTTCTTAAATAATTTTCCAAGGGAAGTTCTTAGGGAAGTAATTTCTTTTATAACTCAATGTTACAAGCTATGTACTGGAAATGATCATTTCGAGGACAGAGGAGGACATAAAAAATGTTACATTTACATCACAGGCTTGTAAATATACTTAATGTTGAAAACATGGCTCCAATACAAACATTAAGAAAATGCTGGTATCTTATAGATGGAAAAACAAGTGAGAAAAAGGAGGATGGGGGAGGAAATGAACATATAGAAAAATATGTTTCAAAACCCTAAAGACTACCTTATCTCCAAGACAAAAGGAATCCTTTTGAGCCACAAATACTCAATTTTAAAAAACAGACAGCTCCATTTACTATCACCTATACAAACAAATACTGTTTTAAGAGTGGCCTCCCACAACCTTTTCAACACAAAAGTCTGAATCTTTAAGTTCTTGCACATCCAAAACATTCAGAGCCATTACGCATTATCACCACTTATTTTTACCTGTGAAAAGACAAACCTAAGCACCTCTTACCTTTAAATTATCCACATCCCTTATTTCCAGAGAAGTACAACAGAAATTCCTGAGCATTCTTAACTCCTTACCTCAAAAGAACCTGGAAGTACCTGTAATCTTATTGTTAAGGCTCTAAATAAAAAGTTATTCCCAGCAGGAAGAAATACAACAGTTTCTGTAACCTGAATCAAGAATTATTACTGAATAAACTGTTAGTGCATTTATTATATATACCTTATAGATGACAATGCGATAAATTCAACTTCATACTTGAGAGAATATGAAATAAAGGATATAAAGGACTTGTATTAACAAAGACTGGAAGATCGCCTCTACTTCAAGAGTTTGATGTGGTTACTGAAAGCCTGGAATGTCTTACAACTGATAATAAAAATCAGTCACAGCAAAGAAATGGCTCACTTGTTGGCCTAAACCGGTTCATTGGACTAAGGCACATGCAAAATTTCTGCACAAGGCTGAAATCCAGTTTGAGTAGGAAAAGGTGAAGGATATAACTTGTTGGAAAGCATATCTGATCAATTGTGGATATGAGGGAAAGTCATGACAAGAAGTCTGCAATGTAAAGTAGACATGACTTCATATTTGCTACATGAAATTTCAAGAGTCAACCTAACATTAAAATGCAACAGCTCTTCACAAAGGTCACTGCTTATAGACTGGTTGCCAAGTACAGTCCTTTGTCTACTCTTAAAAAGCAGAGCAGTCATTTTTCCTTCTCAGTTACCAGCAGCTTGTGTTCTCATTGTTCATACCCATCACCACCGTGCGTATTCCCTTTCCTACAATACCATGATAGGTGGTTTTAGTTTTAGTGTTGTTTTGTTTTTCTTAAGAATGTGACAATCAGTCTTTTTTTAGTATCTAATCAACTATTCCAAATCTTTCCAAAATTACTCTTTTTCTACCTGATCTGAAAAAGTGCATGGCTTGAACTGCCTGACAATTTTATATTGTCACTTATTCTTATTGTCATATAAGAATATGTCAGTTATTTCTGTTGTGAAGTTCAGCAAATTCCAAAATTATAGTCAGTGAATTAGTGTCTCTACCAAACTATGTATTTTAGGTATTATGGAGTACAAGTAACAAGTATTATGAACACTTGTTGTAAGGCCTAAAGCAAGTTTAACAATAGCCTTACTTTAAATGGCTGAGAGTCCCTTTCAAATTACCAATTTACAACACAGAACACCTCACACATAAACAGCAGGTTTGTACAGCAGCTTATTTTCCAAATTTCATTGCAGTAATTATAGACTAAGGTATCACTCCCAGAAATCCTTCATGCCCAAATAACTTCACACATCTGAGTGCTTGCATTGTTCTCTGCAGGCACAGGCTGTGGTTAACCATAACTTAGATGCACCTTTGCAGAAGTCCATTGTTCTGAAAATATTGGAACGTACACAGGTGACACACCTTTCAGGCATACTAAGAATGACAAAAGACACTTTTGTCTTCTCTCCACACCTTATCTTTTCCAGTTTAGGGGAAGAGAAGAATCATATTCAAGACAAAGTATCTGACAATAAAAGAACAACTGAGAGGTTAGACAAATCAGATACACACAGGAAAGTATGTTTTGAAGGGACAAAACAAGGCCAATGAAAAGAAGGGGAAAACCACAGAGGTATGACAGCCTGCTTATCCAAAGCTGGAGGGAAGACCTTTCCACCTTTCAATTTCATATTGAAAGGTAAGCTATGTTTAAAGAAAACAGCCAAGCTCTTTGTTACATATAAACTGAACACGCTCTCACTTCTTTCGATTACTTGGTTTATTTTGGTGACAGACTATGTACCTTTGTAGCACCTTTGTAGATAGTGAAAATTAGAATCGTGCCTTTTATGAAATTATAAAAGTAAATTTCAGGATGCTGAACGATTTCATCAGCATAACAACCAATGCCAAAAACATGACTGATAATTACAAATGTTAGTGTGACTCATGCAAAAGATTTTGGTGACTCTTAACTGTCATTTTCTTTTCTAATATTATTCAAAAGTAAAGCTCCTCTTTCAGCAGAGCTAGAAGATAATGTTCTCTTGAAATATTCTACATATAGAGCACTCACCAAAGTAGCTACCATCTCCAACCATTCTGAAAAGAATTTAGCTTATATATACCTTATATATCCATTTACAACAGAATGCCCAAAGTATTCATAAAATGTCTCAAAACCCTCTGTGCCTCATAACTCTTCCTTCCAGCTTTACTCTCCTACATTTTCTGCCAATTTCTTCTTTCATAAACCCTCTTTTCAAATCATGCAGCCAAATTGAGCCCAGGACTAACCCCTCTACCAGCCTGACTTCTCTTAATGTCTCAGGTTACTATCTTGCAGCCCCTTCAGCCTGACTTTGTTCATTCTGCAAAAAAACATACAACTTTCTCATATGGGTTATACAGAGCCTGCTGTGAGAATATGAAAGATGATAAAAGGACAAGCACCATTCTCTCAGTTCTAGTTCCCAGACATGGTTCTATAACAGACATGGATGATATAACAAAGATGCAACCACAGAAAATGGGAGGAAGGGAAGAGAGAGGAAAAAAAAGTTGTACAGTTATACATAGTGTCAAATTGATACATAGTAAAAACCAAGGATAAATTATTTCAGAAACCTTTTAAATTACAGTCTTGAACTTCATTCCTTCATTAGTAGTATACAGAATTGTAGTAGCATATAGAAGTAGTATATAGAATTATAGTAATATATAGAATTCTGTCCTTTATCAGGGTATCAAGCTATATATAGAACACTCTTTAAGCTGTTACCATTGCCACCTCATCAAAAGCCTCAATAAGGCAGACAGATAACAAAAGGAAAAATTTTAGATCAAATATAATGTAAAAGCAGAAGAAACAAATTTATAGCATATGTTGTTGAGTAGTTTACGGCAGATGGGATTTAAGCAATACAGAAGTAAAAAAAAAATACCCAAAAGAAAGTGCATAGCAGTAATACACAGTAAGATTTTCCCTATCTGCATTTTATTATACAGAAAAGAATAGCTTCTTAATCACAGGGGGGTTTTTTCATAATCACTTGTTTCCCACAACTTTGTTACTTAATTTTGCTCACAATCTTTTCACCCACCGGAGAACACTTTACTTATTAGGTTCTCACCTAATAAACTCATTTTTTACTGGCCAACCACAGGTTTTTGAATTATACTCCTACAGTTTTGTGTAACTTCCAATGGTGCTGTCCAGACACAGAAGGGAATTGAAGTCAAACCCAAACAGCAAACAGAATGCAGCAGAACAGGTCACATAGCTGCAAGCATGTTGTGTAATCAATTCTGAGACTGACTTCCCCTCAGGGAAGCTGAACCTTCACTGCCAATCAGGGAAACAGCAGTAAAGGTTTCCCACTGCCATACAAAACTTCAGGGCAAAGAAAAAGTAAACTTTGAAAAGGGGAAATAATAAAATCATGATGCAATCAATATTAACACCTAAGACCAAAAATAAACTGGGGTGGGGGGAAAAGAAAGGTTTGGTCCCTAAAGACTGGTTTGACATCTTGGCCCAAAACACTGAAAGCAAGACTAGTCTCTGACTTTTCACTTCTTTCTGGGCCTGCCCAGAACACTACTTAATGTGGAACCCAATGGGGCTGGAAGAAAATGCTTGACATCAACAGACTACACACAACTACCAGCTGTGAGAGGCAGGTGTTCATCATTTTAGGGTATGCTTTTGTTTGGGGTTGTTTTGGTTGGTTTTTTTTTTGTTTGTTTGTTTTTGGGTTTGTTGGTTTTTTTTTTTTAGAAGGGGGGGAGTTTGACTGGTTGTTTTTTTGTTTGTTTCTTGTTGTTTTGGGGTTTTTTTAATTAATCAGTTTTACACTGACATTAGGAATATCTACTTCTGCTGTACCAATCACAGGAGAAGGACTTGGAAGAAAAGCAGACTAATTTCTGCAAACAAGTTGTTCTCTCTGATTTTCTAAGGGCCTCTTAACTACGTTCTGTATTTTTTCTGTACTTTTTGTTTACAGGGTTGGCTTTTACGAAGAAAAAAAGTACTGCTGCATTTTCACCTTCGCATATGTGTTCTCTTCTCACACTGCAATCTGCTAAAGCAGTAGTTACAATGCATCAACAGGAAGATTTGGCATCCTTCCCTGAAGTTCACTTCTCCCCTTTTTCAGAGTAGCCTAAATTCTGCTACAGAGATTGTTCCATTTTTCCTCAGACCTAAATGCATATAAGGATATAGGTCTTACCTGCTCCATTGCCCTTATTCTGTTTTAGGGTTTTTGACTGTTAGCCACTATTTCTTACTTGGTGCTCTAAGCATAATGTAGGGGATAACATTCTAGCACCAAGGCATATTCCTCTGTAGATACAGCACTGTCCTGGTTCTGGCCTGGGTCAGCAGGAGGGCCATGGTATTCCATACCACCTCATGTCATTGACAGGCAGGAAAATGGGACTTTCTCTGGTTTCCAAGAAGAAGGGTATTCCTTTCCAATTGGGAAATCATGGCTGCAGTAAGGTTTGGTCAGGTCAGGCTCTGAGGTGAGCATTTTTGCATGTGAGTCATTCTCTTTTTTTGAATACATGTGTTATTACTATAGTAGCTGTTCGTTTCCCTATCTCATTGCTTGTTTCCATCAAATTGTTCTTATCTCAAGTTGTGATTTTTGCCTTTTGTTCCTTCAGTCCTCCTCTCCATCCACCCACAGGGAAGGTGGCGCAAGCAGTGTAGTTTGGAAAGTCTTGGTGGGGAGTACCACTCCTAAACCACAACACCCATATGTAAGGATATGTTAAGCTTACCTTCTATCTTCGAGAATATTACATCCTCTTCATAAATAAATCAGCTGTGAACACAGTGCCAACAGCAATTCTCTATGTTGTTAATAGGTAATACTACACTATGCCAGGTATATTTGAATTCCATTAAACTATGGGCTCAGTACTTAGTAGAGATCAGAATGAACATACTCTATTTCTAGGACATGCCCATCCTCCAAATGCTGTGTGAAGTTCTGACCCCTTCCTTAAATGAGAGATATTAGAAAGGGTTCAGAAAGGGGCAGTGAAGACTTCCAAATGATGGGATAGCCACAAGGTCCAACCAAGCAAACAAGACTTTAACCTGAAAAAGACATAACTGAGAAGAAAAAACAAGTAGCAATAGAAATAAAATTTTCATCATCTGTTCTAATAACAGTGACAGTACCACGTAATTGATGTGTTAATCCTTGTTAGTTTCTACATGCGTATGGCCACTGCATGATAGGCTTATCAGGGTATGTGCATTTGGCACAACAATCAAGTCATCCTAGTTTCAGGTCACCCTGTCCTAGTTGCACATCAAACCTTTTCCTATCAACAGCAATTTCACTTCTACAAAGCTAATAATACCCCCTAAAACTTTTTGTATCAGCAGAAATATTTTCTGCAGTTACAGCTACAGATGAAAATTAAAAAAGACGAAAGACAGCTTAAGCATTTATGCCATGCCAGGGTAAATGACAAGGAGATCCACGTGTCAGTCTATGCTGACACATGGGCCAGTGTTAACTTAGGTAAGACTCTGGCCCTTATAACTGCTCTCAGCAGTATTTATACCTGGATTTAGTTTAAAATAAAGAAAAGAAGGTGGTGCTTTACATAAAATGTAGGTAAGCTACGACAGCTTACAAGGGATGGTTTGGATGCTAAAGAATTGCATTAGTGAGAAGAGCTGAGTTCAAGAAAAATACAGCGGTGAGAACTAAAATTAAAACCCCTCACTCAGATGAGAGAGGCCATCAGCTAAACAAGAACTGCTGTACAAGTACTCTGGTACCTCTCTCTTACCCTGTTCTTACTCTTCCTTAAGCACTGACTTTTAACCCCTGTCAGAGACAGGATGATGACCTAGATAGATTTGTGGTTTGACTCAGTATAGGTGTTCTCGTGCTTCAGGGACATCATGATTTCCCCTTCCAGAATAATATTTCTGTTTAATCCAAGCAGATGAAAAACTTTCACTTTAAAATGCTGGTAAGAAAGAATATTCTCAAAGGCAGAAGACAAGAACACAGCCTGACATCAATTTGGTTAAAATCCTATCAACCTTCTTTGGCAAACTTGAGAGAAAAATCAAAACTAAAATGAATAAATGAAACACTATTAAATCTGTAGAAAAATTGTCTATTTAGTTCCTAAAGATTTTATAGACGTGTTATACTGAATTACATTATTTTACATTTCAGACTCATCTTTCCACATATCTGCATATATGCCATCACACTTCCTCTGTTTTCATTCCTTCACTTTACACTATTCACACGGTTTGTCTGGGAGAAGGACACACACATACTGACACTACATCAAACTGTAACTGGTAACTTCCTCAGCAGCATCTGTTGACAAAGCCAAGGTGCTTTAAGCACTTCAGGGGAGCTGCAGAAAGAAACCAATAAAATCATATATCAGAAAGATGGAAATAATGGACCATTAGTATTACAATTCACCTTCTTCCAGAGCATCAGGCTCATGTGCTAAATAAAACTTTAGCAGGAAGGACTGGTGAGACCATTCAAGCACTGTTGGTAGGGTTGACAAACAAGTCCTGAAAGAGCTGACATGGGTATTTATGAGAAGTTGAAATGATAACTATTTGTTTCCAAACATTTAAGAGAATAAGAAACTACTTCGTTACTAAAACTCTTCATACACACTGCTGTAATTTCCATGCCTTGGAAAGCCTAATGACACAACAATCTATTTATAATCTGAAGGCCTGAACTAATGCTGTAACACCATTATAGCCTGTTCAACTACAATAATATCAAGAGAACTACAATAACATCCAAGTTATTTTGGATAATAACTACAATAAAAAACCAACCAAACAAATATGGGAGCTCAGGAAATCACTGGCATACTAAACAGATACTCACTGAAATTCATTCATTCCATAATGACATCCCATAACTAAGATGAAACATTTTTTCCTTAACCTAAGAATCTTCCAGTCAGTTGGCAGGGGTTGAGGCAAGGGGAGGGGTGTTGATAGGAATTTTTAAATCCCTGAAGAAGAACTTTGTTAATTAGCTCAATTACCCATGTAAACGTAATGTATAACAACTTCTGCTTCAAAGAGATGGACAAAATCAACTTCAACGCATTACTAATAAAAAGGTATAAGAAATCATGGTTTGATACTGTCAGATATCCTGTGTTTAGCTGCATTTGTACATGAAGCACTGGCAAAATGTCTGCAGCCTAACTACAATCCAATAGAAAAAAACCAAAGTATATTATAACTAATTACTGACAATTTAACACCTTAATTTAATTCTATAAACTAGCTGTGCCTCATGCTTGCTCTTGTCATCACAGCAAGCCATGTTATCTCACACTTCAATTTGTATGGCATCATTTGGGGGTAAATATTCTCCTTACTTAAGAATGCCAATGAGCTCTTTAATGTAAATATTGCTAACTTGGAAAATAGTTTGTATGTACACTGTTCTAATGACTGATCAGTTCAGTTTTATAACACAGCATGGATGGATAACAAAAACAATGCCAATGGTGAAAAGTTACTTTGAAGGCTCTTCTTCATATCAGCTGTGAGCAACAGGAAGAATCTGTTAATGAAATTCCACATATAAAAAAATACAACAGAAACTTAATTTTTTTATATGTGGGAAGTTAGCTATTATATTCTTTTCTTTGTATTCTTCTCTTTATAAAGGGCAATGGCTAAACAGAAACAAGCATACATGTGAAACAACATTCAGTTGTTTCAAGCTCTTGCTCGAAAAGTTATCCCTCCCTGTGGTACAAACTTCCTGGCTGCACTGAACCACATGCACTTGCTGAAAGTTGCATTCTGTTCCTCAAATAATGCCCTAATATTAGCTCACTATTATACAAATTTTAGTATCAGTATTTAAGGCACCAAAAATGGATTGTTTAGGTCTCGCTCTTTAGGCAAAGGACTCCAAATCATGGGTAAGGAGGTTTTAGGAGAGATGCCATGTTTTACACTATGACCTGCTGGCATATCCTTTTTCAGAGGCAATGTTACCACTGCAAGGAGATAGTAGCAGCTGTAGCAGCAGCTTTTGAATTACCAGTTTACAGGTTGTCATACAAAGGTTAAGTATTGCCAATTTTATGTTAACACCATATGTCAGATTGTAAACTGTCTCCACACTGAACTCACAATATAAGCAACTAAGCTCCTTCAACTGAAGCAGGAATCTCTACAGCTACAGAAAAGAATGCAAGTTCATTCACGACTCAGATTCTACAAACAGATCAAAGTACCTCGAGACATAAACACCAGTAAGGTCATTTGTTTGCAAACTATTTTGTCTGCAAATAAGGTTTAATCATCTGATTTCAGGAAGTGCCTTGAAAAAAATTGCAGTCTGACAACCATACAAAAATCCACCTCCTTCTAAGCTTGCACTACACTTATACTAAAAAACAGTGAAAACTGATGCAGTCCTCCCTTATCATATAAACAGCCCTCAATTCTGAGCAAAATTATGGAGACCTCTCAGTTTCACCTCACTGGTTGGCAAACCCTGAGTCATAAAAGGTAGAAGTCTGAACTTTTGAAGAGACTTGTTACATCCTCCAAGCCTGGCTAACAGCCAAGAATTGCGGATGTCTCAAACTTTAGAGACAGGCAAGGCAAACCGCTGCTGAGAGAAAAGAACTGACATTTCATTTTCTCATCACATTCCATAGTTTAAATATTAATTTAATAATATTCCATTCTGGAGATTTCATTTCTGTTTAGAAGAACTCTTTTTTCCCCTCTGCTAAATTATGGGAAGCAGTGAACTATCCTAGTGTAAGAGTTTGTTTAAAAGCTAAACAGTATAGCTCTGTAAAATTTAAGCCAGAAAATATTAGCTTCTACAACTTAACTATTAAAGAACAGACAGTTTTCCAGACCTAAGCATAATATATTTAAATTGACCTTGCAAGAAGCAGGACAAACAATCTAAAAATAAAACACAGATAAGTCATGATAAGAATGACTTCCACAAATTGCACATATGGATGTACAAGCCCTGGTAACACATCCTCCATACAAGGAGGCAGATGCTTCCATTTCAGTATAAAATCACCATGCACATTACCCAGTACTACAAAATTTTGATAAGCAGCAGAAGCAAGTTTTGTTCAAAGCTGACAGGCAGCATCCCTTCAAGGCAGGGCTTTGCTACAAGCCATGCAAGCTTCCACATGCTCAGTCCTGTGATTATTTAGCATGTTAAAATACACTAAGCTCAAAGAATTCACAATTCCATAATACCTACTTGTTCTCCATAACACTGCCACTTCAAATCTGCCATTCATGCAAAGAAAACAGCTACTAGAGAACATAACAGGCATAGTACATATATAATTACTATACATATATATGTATTTGGTCACAATACTACATCATAATTTCTGTATTTTCCTCAGGTGAGACAATAAATGACAAGTTAGATACATGCTTTCAAATGGTGTTAAGAAAAGCAAGATGTTGTACAGTTTTAAGATAATGGTGATTCCTCAACATGGAACTATTCACAACCTTTGAAATAAGATGAAACTAAAAAGACAAATCGCTATCAACTAAATGTTAAGAAACCTAAGAGTCCAGGTGACAGGCCTTTCTGATTACTGGTTTCAGTTAATGTTCATTTGTTTATTCCCAAACAGTATCAAGGAATTTCCCACATAAGACAATAAGTATATGAGGTTAGCATTCTTTCCCAACATCATCCAGTTTCCACATGCTTTCAAGGGAAGGCATATTCCCTGCTGTGTAACAGCTTCAATGGCTTTCTAAACCTCAGTTAAGTATTTGTATGAGTGGTAATGTGAATACCAGCACTGTGCAGCTTTATAGAATTGCTGTCCTGAGAGCCAAGGGACTGCGCAAGCCTAGTGAAATAAGCAGACTTCTGTTAACTTACTACCCTCTGAATAAGGGGGAAAGACTACAATTACTTCAGAAATTCCATATTGTTCGACTTTTATCTACATATTGTATGTGCAGCTTATGGTTCCACTTTCATTAGCTGAAATAAGAAGAAAGATAAAGAAAGACTATTTCTTAAATCCTTCGTTTTCTCTTCATTGCATGGTCTTGATTTTTTAAAAAATCTGAAAGTCTCTATTTTATTAAATAAACTGTGACATGTTGATGTGCACTCTATTGTCCATGGCAGCCTATGCAGATTGCATAAATTCATGCCCCTGCTCATTTGTACTGCAAGCTTACATTCTGCAGCAATGCAGCTTTCAATTTAACTAGATTATTACCACAATCACTTTAACTACTGATACATTGTTGCCACTTTGCTAATGTTGCTAGGATACCAGGTTTATAAACTCTTCCAGTCCCACAGACTTAAACCACACTACACTTTTAAATAGGGGTGCTGGTTTTGGCAGGGCTCGCCTGCCGAAGCCCAGAGCTGGACCTGAGGCCCCTGAACTGACCCTGCTCTGGACAGCCTGCAGTGCTGAGAAACATGCAATCTTCCAGTTACTGGGATGGTCCTGCCCCTCCTCAGGAGCTGGGAAACATTCCATGTTGTCCATATTGTGAATCCATCTGTACTTAGACTTAACACAAATACGGCTCAAGGAAAAGAGCATGTAAATAATAGCAATAATAATACAAACAAACCAAACAGCTGATGCTAAGGGACTAAGAGAGAATTACAAAATGGGCTCATGCAAGAAAGCCCTTGTTTTGTCTTGTCAATGAGATTTGCTGTATTAAAAACACAATTGGAAAAACACCTGACTCATCTGGACACCTAAGGAATAAGAAACACTGACATTCATCCCTGAATGGAAGTTTATGTGTAATACTTTTCAAAGTATGTTCTTACCACCCTAAAAAAGAAATTAACATTGGATTCTGATCTACTACTACAATATTTATTACGATTTGCTGTATAATAAAACATTTTCCAAGTAAAGAGACACATAAATTACCATTCACTTAAATAAAATAATAGCACTTATTGCTATTGCTGCCTCTTACAGGGAGCCCAGAACTGGGAGAGCAGGTAAGTCATTAGCAAAAAATGCAAGTTTCAGGAAAGAAAAGTTTCATATTTATGAAAAACCCACATTCTGATACTTCAGTGTTAGAACAAGATGGGACCTGCTGGCATGTGCAGCAATTAGCATTGATTTTGACAATGCAAACAAAAGAACCACCTCATCTGTTTAGACTCAATTTATGGATCTGATTTCACAACAAGTAAAGGGCAGAACACTGGTTCTGAAACTATTTATTTTACTATAAACTCATTTCTTCTTCATGCTTGAAGAGATGGAAATTATTTATATGAACAATAACAAGAGTAGCTTCAGACTTTCAGTACAGGTTGTAAATATTATGTTAGACAAGCAAGGCACTCACTTTATTAAAAGTGCCTGACACTTAGAACAAAGAATTATATACAGAAGCCATTTGTTCACCTAATAATTTCCCAACTCTTAAGCACCAGACTTAAACATGCTGGTGTTCTCCAAGTAATATGCCAGAAGATATATGGTTGATTGAAGGTGTGCTGGCTTCTGATACCTGTATAGGTATACAAGTTAAACAACTGCACATTCAGGACATCTAATTAGATAGAAGGAGCATAGGTGAGAAGGATCCTTAAAATGATATGGTACAACATCAAGTACAGTGCCAACATCCAACTGTGAAGTGCAGCAAAGGGAAAAGTCATGAAGGAAGAGACACTGCAAGGAAGGAAAACAACTAATACTAATGGGAGAAGAAAAGAGGAAAAGGCAGTAAAAAAAGCAAGAAATTCCAAGAAGCAGAGTTTGACCTTAAAGGAAGTAAGAGGAAGTGACCAGAGAATACATTTAACCTAGTTTAGTATCTTAAACAGAAATTACTTTCTTTCCCTCCCTCAGTTCACCTCTTTGACTATTACCAAACAAATGTTAATGTTTTCACTGCATTAATTGCTTTCTTAAACAAATTTAAAAAAAAAAGGGAAAGAGCTTTGCAGTTCTTTCTTTTTGCATTATTTCAGTGCTTTTATAGTGCTCATAAGTAGAAAGTTTTCTTTGTAACTTTTTATCTAGTCAAAAATTCAGCTCATATAATGCTTTTTGCTGCTTCTTGCAACAGCTCTACTTCTCACTTTTGCCTCTGTTTTTCAGAGGTGAAGCTGAATGAAGCAAATCAGATTTATCTCTAGAAGTAATGATTTAAATAAGCTATTAATTTTTGCATCAAAGAAATTCTGGAGATAGTGAGACTTCCAAAATCCCACTGCAGAGAAGAAATACCAGGTAGCTGCAGAATAGCCATACTTCTATGAGACAGCAAGTTTTACATTTGTCAGCAGCATGTTAATATGTAGCTTGTATCAGAAGTCCTCCCACACAATGTAATTATTAGGCAAGCACACAGAAAAATGTTCAACTCCTTTCAGGTATAAAGCCTCTCTGAAGGACCAATTCGCTTAACAGAAAAGGATCAGATTTGGTCATATAAAACCAAAACAAAAACCAACAAAAACCCCCACAACACAAAAAAAATACAACTTAGAGAAACTTTTAAGCTGAAATTAACTTACCGATGGATGCATCTCCATCCAAGAGATTGTCATCTTCAGAAGTCTGGAAATCCATAATTACACCTGCTCCATCTAAGAGCTCCTCATCGCTGCTTGCACTGGTTATGCTGTTGTAGCTGTTTCGATAGTAGCCTCTATGAAACAGCTGCTCAGACTCCATTTAGCTGCTTTATAACCTGGATGTATATACAAAAAGCAAAGTTATTTTCTACTTGAATATTCAAAAAACACTAAGAAATTTGTATCAAAATAAAACAAGAGTATTTCACACTTTGGGGAAAACTTTTTAAGGTGACAATACTACAAGTTAGAAAAAGGTAGCAGCAACACAGAACAAATTAGTCTGATTCAAGAATTATCAATTAAGAGAACTTCATTAAAGCCTTAAATGAATCCACAGCTTGTCCATATCTTAAATGCTTTACATAGAATGAAAATTCCTAAAGGAATTTCAGAAGAGCTGAAACAGGTTACAGCACAGCACAGTGACAAAGGAGAACAAAATAGCCTTCCTTCTACAGGGCAACAAAACAGATCAGGACTCTTCAGCCTGGAAAAGATGCAGTGTAGAAGATGACACAATAGGTGTCAGCAGAATCCCAAGTCATCAAGACTTCTTCTAAGAAAGTCAAGAGCATCAGCTGTTTTTCAGTGGCCCCTACATGACATAATGAAAAAGATAAGGTGACAGGCAGAGGAAAAAGGGCTGATTCTTCATACAGCATGTAGGGAATGGTGGAATTCTTTGCCACTTGGCAGAAGAATGCAATGGTGCAAAAAGCAGTGAGACAAACTGACAGAACAACAACAAAAATCCTCCATCAAAAGCTATTAAAGACTACATCTCTGGTGGAAATGCTGGAGGCTTGGAGAGTGTTCTGGAGATGTGCATACGCTTATTCTCTTCCCTAGGGATCTGCCATAGGCAAGACAGATCTCTTTGAATTTACTCATTCTTATTTCTTAAAAAATTATTCACATTTTAAAACATACTCTCTCTTCAAATTAATTTCTTCCATTCATCTGTATGTGAACATTTTTCTTGATCTTCTAACATTCTACAAGTACTTAGAAAAGCTTAATGGACAGCTAAAAACATTTCACATTGACAAATTCGGAAATGTATTCTATTTGAAAATACAGTTGTGTCTCCATTGGTTCAGCTAAATAAATCAGACCAAAATTTATAATTAAATCAGATGCCACTTGAAATTGTTCAAAAGATACTAACTTCACACACAAAATAATTTTTGGAATTTACAAAAAAATGATACCTACAAAGAACATGCCTCCCAAAAAGTCAGAACACAAACAGACTGACTATACCATTACTGTGTTCACAGAAAGTCCTGTTAGTATCACTTTATCAGTACCAGTTATCAATGGAAGCTGAAATAGGAAAATGGGACTTCCCAGAAGTGTTTCCACTCACTTCACCATTTGTTGCCTTTCTCCAACTGCTTCATGCACCAAAATCATCACAGACTCATCTGCCAACATGCCTCCTGCCCAAATGAAATCTTTCTTTTAAATTTGTATGAATTTTCCTACATTCTGATGAGATTTGCAATGACACAGAACACTCTCCTGCCTTGTCTATAGAGGTGGCACTAGGCACAAAAAAACCCTTGTAACACAATGTAAGGTTTTGCCTATCGAGTTCTTCTCCTTTTGTGGACCTGACATTTTTAACAGTTCTTTTTTCGTCTGATTTAGTAACCTTTACTATGAAGCAGAAAACAATTAACAAGAATGCTAACTGAATGGTGCCAATTGTTTGTGAATTTATAAAACAACTAAGAGGTAGCAAATGTAGATCCCAGAAGTGCAACTACTTCTGTGTCAAGCCCAAGCCTCCAAACTGAATTTAAACCGCTCCAAGAACTCCTGAAGATCCTTACTGTGAGTGTCTCTCTTGTAAACCACAGGCAGAAACACAATTACCCAAAGCAATTACTTGAGCTCAGAGGGAAAGGATTCTGTGGTGTGAACCTACCCAAATTAAGGAAGCATGGGTACTGGTTATTAACCATTTGCTGTTGTGTTTGATGCATACTGAGAGCATGGCTGAAGTCTGATAAGTCTTTTCAATTCAGCACCAAATTTCGAAGCCATGTATAGTTTTTTTTTCATTTAATAAAGACATTTTCCTGTAATATTTTCAGCAAAAATATTTATTACGGTATAAAGCCATAACATTGTAAATATATCTTTTAAAATAAAAGATTCTTTTATTTACATTAAACTCCACAGCTTCACTTAATTTTACTACAAACCTGCTATTCTGAATAACAGAAATAACTCTCTCCTTGGATAAATATCTCTTCCTAGATAAATGTCAGAGCAGTGGATTACAGGTATTAAATCCTCCAATAATTGAGAAAATGCTTTCAGACTGGGCTACAAGGGAAGGCAAAGTTTCATCAGTGTGTGAGCAGCTGACAAACAAAACCTTACACTGCAAAGCCAGGCCAAGCATACTGCAAAGAAGCCCTGTAACACCTCTCCCCAAGCGAGATTCCCAAGGCCAGCTCCTCTGGCACAGACACGACTCCAGTTGTGTGACAAGCAGGATACTACAGCCCTTCTCATTTTAAATGCTAGATGTATCCTGCTGTAGCAGTATTGCTGCTGAAAGGCCTCTCCAACAGCCCAGCAAAAGCAGTAATACCTAAACCATTCATTTTGAGAACTTTAACCAACATTTTAATTACTTCCCTGCATTCCTAGAAAGTCAAGCACCCCAAGTGCTTTGTATCTGACTCTGTGTTACAGATCCTGCCTCACAGCAGCATGCAGAAATGGCAGGAATGCAGGAAACTAAGACCAGGAGAATGTCAACTTCCAACAAAATTGTACTTCTTAAGAGTATTTCAATCACTAATTTGTTCATCACTACCTGTAACTAATGGCAGGGAGGACAGTTCAAGTCAACGTGCAACAAATTTCCCTGTATGCCTTAAAGGAAAAGGTTTGTTTAACAAACCAGGATAAAAGATTAGTGATGCACCATCTTGAGCTGAGTTAAATAAGTTACATAATGTATGCTCACATGACCTAAAACACTGCTAGCAGGTGAGAGCTCTGCCTCTCATGAATTAAAGAAAGGGAGTGATGCTGACACAGAGAGTAGGCTCCTCCTCAGAAACAGATTGCTGGGAGCATCACTAAAATAAAATGAAGAGCCAGGAAAATTATTTCTATTGCCAAAACAGCCAGAAAAGAACCAGCATCGTGCCTGATCCACTCTGCTGTAGATTACTGTTTGTGGAAGATTACGCTCATGTAAGAGAACCGGCACAAATGATTACGGAGTTGAGAGGGGATAAATAACCAGGCAACTTGCCATTTTTAATGTCAGATCCATTCCACAGATTCCCTGCCCTACCCGAAGAGGCACTAAATGGCAAAAGGGGAAAAACAAAAGTTGCTCAAGAGAAATTGCACACAGGAAAAAAAGGTGCTGCCTGAATGCTAGTCAAACTCAAACTCCTGGAAAAGGAAACAAAACATTCTACACCAGGTTCCAAATAAATGCTAGTTTCAGTAAATATTTCACCCATAAACCTTTTTTTCAACCTAGACTACTGTAAAAATCCAAGAGGAATTACAAAAGATTAATGAGAACACTAAAGACTTATTTCTACAAAGCACCATAGTTTTGATACAGAATCTACCCCAAATATCTGAGAAAACAGACTCAAAATGCTTCCAATGATATTTTAAAAAAACCTACATATTAAAGCAATGCACTGTAGGAATAATGAAAAAAGAAAATACAAGCAATATTCAGGAAGCTCCTGAAACAGGAAAGAATTTTACTCAACTCATATTCAAGTCTCCTACAAAAACACTGTAAAGCAAAAAAGGTGCAAGAAACCCACAACATTTCTATTACTAAGGTATTTCCAGGATGTCCTCACACATCAAAATGCTTCTACAAAAGCAGGTTAACAAAGAAGCCTCTGGCACTAAAAAATTAAACAACAAAATAACCAACCAAACTAGCAAAAAACGCCAGATCAAACTGAAGAACAGAGAATTAAAGCAGGATATCTTACCTGTTACGACTAAAGAGAGCAAAAAAGTACTGAGTACAAAGGCATAGTATATTGTGAAAAATCTAATTAAATACAGTACAGGCAGGAACTACATTGGTGAAGGAGAACATTGGACAAACAGCTACATTAATAGCAGAAAAAGCATGTAAGGCTGTGCAGTTTTCTGCAGCCTAGAACCACAGGCATTTTTTGCTCTCCAGCGTCAGACCTCCTGCTTATCTTTCAAGCTCTACAATTAAAAGGTCAAGCAGAGAAGAGAGTCAGCTGAGGTAACCACTTCCAGTGCAGAGACATGTCCATGGAAAAGACGAAATAGGCCAGCAAAAGCCGAGATTTACAAGACATTTGCTGACAGCTGATCCAAGCAATCAGTAAATCTCCAGAATGTGCTCAGTTATCCCATAAAAACACTTTTCTGTATCTCAAAGGGGTGGCAGGGAAAAAAAAAAGGCATCTTAGGCTTGCTATTTCCCCAGAAAGGGGGTGGAGGGAAAATTAAATGTACTCTTCCAGATTCCAAATTTGCTTTAAATAGTTCAAAGTCAAAAACAACTAAAAAAACCCAACAACAACAAAGTACCCAACAAACACAATCAACTCAAAAAAATCACAAAACAACAAAAAACCACAATGATTGATCTTAACAATAGAGCTCTTTCACAAACTAAAGAACCCTGATTAATTTAAAAAATCAGTGTAAAACTCAATTTTTCTGTTCAGAACTAGCAGCTAAGCTAAAAGTCATCTGTCCTCTAACTCTCATATCTTCCAAACCCTACTCGAGTGCAGCAGGAAAGGATCTTGGTTGATTTTTAGGTCATCTTTGGAAAAACATGAAGGAGCACTGCCAGTTAACTGGAGCTATTTGAGTTCAAAAATCAAAAGTATCTATTTGAGTTTATATAATAGATTCCTATGTTGTCTTGAAGTAGAAGATAAAAAGTCAGTTTCCAAAAATATCCACAGGTAAAGCTTAGACTAGTTTCATTCACAGCTGCTTCCAAAATAAAACTGACAGTCATGGAGCAAAGGGACATACTCAAATATGAACAGAACAACATAGACAAAACCACAGGAAAAGATAATACTTGTAAAGCACAGACTTAGCTTTAAAACTGCAACAAAACCCCTCAGTATTCATATTAATATTCTATTGCATCTTACCAATCTTAATTAAAAACACTTAATATAACAACAGCCCAAGAAATTTCTTCACTTTTATGACAAATACCAATACAGAATAACATCACTGTATACCTGATCTTCACAAAAGCAGAACTTATAATAAATACTCCTTTTGATAGTGCTTTTTATCCCCTCAGCTTAAAAAAAACGAAAAAAACCCAGGAAGCCAACAAAAAAACTAAAACCTGACAGCCTAATTACTGGACGAATACCGAACTCATGCTTCTGGTCATATGATGCTAAACATTAAGGGCATTGACTTTAGTTTGTATAAAGTATTCAAAACCACTGTGTCTCCACTCCCTAAAATGTCATAATCAGAAAGCTTGTGGCTACCCATAGTTGTGACAGCTGAAGAATTATTCCCACTGGCTCAAACATATCAGACTACCTGATGGAAGGCATTGCTTCTTTCACACCCAATCACTAATGTGAACACTTTTTAATGGCATTTCGCATTCACCAAGTTACTAATGTGAATACTTTAGTAGCATTCAACCAAACTTCCTGGATTAGCTGAAAACTCCAATTTAAATTTACTAAACTAACCCCGTTTATGATACACCAGAAAAAACTCTGCTATGAGAGTTGAAGAGTAGTCTCCCATACAGGTACAGGAACAAGCAGTTCCATGGGTGGTAAAATCTTGGAGGGGTTTTCAGCCAACAGTTTAAAAAGGAGAAGAGAAAAAAAAAGAAAAAGGAAAAGAAAAGCTAACAACATAATCCCTTAGCATGAAGCTGGACTAAGTATGAAAGCAAGTATGACTCAAAAGGTTTAGCTTCACAGGCAGATACCAATCCTGTCAAAACACTGTAAACAACTGTGTCCATGGCTGCTGCTTTGGAGCAAGCCTAAAATACATATGAGATACAGTACCAGTTTCTAAACTAATGGGTCAGTACCCACAGCTGCAAATATTCAGTGCAGGAAAATAAAGGTTAAGAGTTGCCTCAGCAAAAAAAAAAAAAAAAAAAAAAATTCTCTGGTGTCCCTTCTGCAATCATATTCAGATGAGAAATAACATTGCAACTCATTAAGACAACTTAAAGATGAAACCCATACTCTGCTTTTGAAGGGCAGGAACTATGACTGCAGTTCCCATGGTAGACAATGTTAACTCTTGTTTGCTGAGTCTTAGGTCATGATGCTCATATTCTGTTTGATGAAGACACTGCAACAGTCTCTCTTTACAGTTTCTAAAGGGCTGTGCTCCTTTTTAATGAGGACTTGCGTTGAAGTCATCTGAGGGTTATACTATGGAGCAGAGCTTTTACACATCACCAGAATTACCAAAACCCTTGTTAATCATATTACTTTTTGGAAAAATGCACTGAGCAGTCCCTAACTATGGGTACAGACTCCTAAGTTCACAGTAACACCTGAGTTGAGAATCTTTCAGATAATTTCATTCAAATTCAACATAATTCAGGATTGTCAAATTGGAATGTGAAAAAGCACCACTATCCCCAGTTTAACTCAAAGCATCTTCTCAACAGCAGTAGCCACAACAGATTTTTAGGGTCTGAATTAAAATTTCTTTAGAGACACACCAAAGCCCCTGAGATCAAGAAAAAAAATCCTATAGAGCTCTCCAAAACACAGCACAGGCACAGGACCACTACTTGCGAAATCTTGTGGGGACCCCTGGTGGTTCCTGGTCCTTACTCTCCCTAGTAACAATTTTCCAGCTTCAAAGAAGTAAACAAAATTTCAAAGAGGAATATATTCAGTTTACTCTATTATATGTGACAAGTCTTTGGCCACCAAAAACAAAAAAAGGCTGGGCACTCCTCTCGGGATGTGTAACTGTAGAATCCCAGAAGATAAAGGGCTAACATGTATGTCTCAAACACTGATAGCTGGATGGCTGTGGAGGCAACCAAGGATTGTTGGTATTAACAGACAAGGATTGTTGGTGCTAACATGCTGTGAGAAAGAACAAGATGTGGCTGGAGAAGGGGCCATGCAGAGGTAGGGCAGCACTCCTCCGGGACAAACATCCTTGGTGGAGCTCCCAGAGACAAGCACAACACCACACAGCATAAGCACAGGAATGAGGCCAAGGTGTGGGCATGGACTGCACAGAGGGATCAACAGTACTCAAGACCCGTGAAGTCCTCGACCCATTTCCAGAAGGGTCTGAAAAAATGGACTGCACACGATGGGTAATTTACACAGAAAACAAGAGACCTGCCTTCGTGATGAGGAAAACTCTACTAAAAAGTACCCCCAGCAAGCCCAGGCAGTGTCCCCGGGACCATGGACATCTCATCAGCTGGACTGATGCTGGAACCAGAACTAGGGGTCTCTTCTTCTCTCTTTCTCTCTCTCTTCCCTTTCACCCTATCCCTTTACCAAAAACCCACTGCCATGCACTAATAGAGACTACTAGCAACTTTCACACCAGGTGTGTAGTGCACTAACAAAATTTTCTGATTGTTTGCAGACTCTCTGACTTTTGTTGTTCCTCTTGACTATGAGCATTTATGAATCTTCAGTGCTTCCTTTCCCTTAAGGGAGGGACACCACGGTAGCAGAGTGATGAACTGACAGATGCAATATGTACAGCTATTTAAACTTCAAGGCCAGGAGCCCTGACAACAGGCTTGCTCTGTTTCTTGCTCTGGATCCTCACAAGCAACAGTGTTAAGGCAGCGAGGTGAGGAAGGATTGAAGTGATCTGTGATCAACACCTGCATCTTGCTCATGGCTGACATCCTCTGCTGGACTACATAGAAGCCATCTCATTTTTCTAAAAAAAGGACTTCCAACCATTACTGGTGGCCATTCTGGCCATTTTCAAATGACAAAATAAATATATAAATCTGTTCAGAGAGACCTGTGAACCTCTGATGTTAATAAACAAGACTGTTAACAGCCTGTTCCTGCTTTTTAATAAAAATAGGTATTCTACCTAAAGGACACTAAAAAAAAAAAAATCAAAAGGTAGTGAAGCCCTAGAGGAACAAACAAAAGTGAAGTATTTACCTAATCAAGTGTGTTAGCAGTTTAGAATGCACAGCAAGTTCCCCTCACTTGCATATTCTTCTCTCCAGCTGTAAAACCTAGTTGAAACACTGGCAAGTATATGTCCCAAAATCATGTGTATTTTGTCAGGGTCTACAAATGGTAGACAAGTTTCTGGAAGAAGAGTCCAGAGGGAAATTTACTGTTCAACAGTGGTATAAAGTTGAAAACAAGGCTCATGGTGGGTATTTTATGAGGAAAACAATAAATTAATGCGAGATTTTTAACATTACAAAAAAGAAATCACGTACAATTTTCTAAAAGGCTTCTAGCTAACAGGCTGCAAAGAAGGTGAGTTATCTTAAATGTATTATATAACCACAGAGATGAGGTCAGTTCACTGAGTTCATAGATCAAATTTATTAAAATAATTAATCCTCTACCTATCAAAGGAAAAAAACATTCTTTAAAATTTGTTACAAATACACATTAAGATTTTTCTAGCTGTTGTAATTACCTGAATACTTAGTGTACAGATTGTTAGGTCTCCTCAGGTGTCTTAGGAGCTTTACTGCCTAAGTCTAAGCACAAAACAGAAGAAAACTGCTAAGTCCATAAGATTGATAATGATTTAAAGTTGTCTACAAGAAGCAAAAAGTCCAATAACAGTTAAAGGAATATTCCGTTTTCTTTCCTAGATATACTCTGGAAATTTTCAGATTCACTTTTCAAAATCAGAAAATGAATGTGTTTGGAAGCATATGGAGAACTGAATTTTTTTTCCCAACATATACATGAGACAAATTAAAAGCAGGAAACTCAGGGGAAAAAGCTGCAGTAGATCAAAACCCGCAGATAACATATCAAAATCCAAGAAATCTGGCAGAGAACATTAATTTGAAGATAAAAGTGGAAGGAACTCAAACAAACTTATCTTTCAGGAAAACGAGTATTTGAATTTAAACTGGCAGGGTGTCAAAATATTAAATCACCCCAGTAGCTCTATCTGGAATTTAAACAAAGTACTGAAGTGAAATGCATTTTTATTATTTCAATTAGGAAACATTTCTTCGTATTGCAGTATGAACATGCAAAATACACGAGTACTTCGTCTCCTCTCAACTTTAATTTAGAGAAATTTATCAAAATATATCAAAAATAAGGAAAATCAAAGTAACAGCAAAGGTCATTTTTATCAAAGGTGTGTGTATCAGGACCGAACTAAATTCACTTTTTGATTTACAACACCTCATTACCCTCACAAAGTAAGCACAGACTACTCCTGCAACTAGAAATCCTAAGGAAAATTCTTAACAAACAAAACAGGTTGCCTAGAAAGTTTCAAGTCAGGAAAATACCTGACTAGACTCTCTGCAAGTTATTTTTAATAACTGCTGGTACCCTCTAAGAAGTTGTAAATTCTGTTCTTTAAATTCCTTTCAGGAATATACACTCAGGACTATTTACTACATAAAACAAACTAATAAGGGTATTCCGGATGTAAACAGATTTAAATGTAACCATTTTAACAGCTTTGTCTAGAATCCTTTCTATTATACCTGAAGCCTCTGAATTACTTCATCAACTCCCTTCTCCAGTAATAAAAAATATCAGTTCATTAAGTATAACTACTGTCTCAACAATTTACATTTTTCAGCTTCTATGTTTTTAAAGCAGAACACATTTCCCAGTAGAAAAAAAAATTATCTGTTTACAACCTTCTTATTATAATAAATTTAAATGAACATTGTTTTGACTAGACTTTATTCTCTCAGATGATTTTATCAGTGCATCCAAAATTCAAAAACAAGTTTCAAGTTAAACAACTCTAAAAATTCATAATGATCAGCTTTCTAGTATTCTGAGCATCTTCAATTTCCAAATCAAGGCATATAAACAAGGACAAAGTTCTGTACTGCAGAGCCTGTTTATTCATAAGCACAGGTAAAAAGCTGACCTGACACCTGACCTGAGCAAGTCACAACACAGAACCTGCACTTCAAGGTTATGACATAAGGGAACAACTGGAACAAGGAGGACAGAATTGGGAACTTGCTCACAGGCATTAAGCTGAAATCTTAGTTTTGGGAAGATAAGCAGTGAAAGTACAAAAGCAGTTCCATGTACATGATCACTGCCACTGCTGACAACCTTTGGAGTTTATTGAGTTGCTGCTTGTCAAGGCGCCAAAGCAAGAAATTTAAGAATATGCAAAATAATCTGAGAATTAGGAAATTAACTCAAACTGGCACTATCACATCTGGCACAAATCTCTTCAGCAACAGAGCTTCTATTCTACTTTTTTAATTTATACCAAGTTAAAAATATACCTACTGCCAAATTATTTTAAGACTTTACCCTGAAAACTTGATCTGCACAGTTATACCTACTCACATGCATATGAAGTTAGCTAAATAAGAGCAGGAAAAAACTATCTCAATGTTCCTAGAATGCTTTTTGGCAAAGGTTGTAAACTTGGATCAGTTGCCCCAGCTGTAGTGCTCACACTCAAGGAATGCAATTCCACTGTTCAAGGTAAGACACACACACAGAGGCCTCAAAGCAAAGTGTGTTGGGGAGAAAAAAGCCAAATTGCATATTGAGTGAACAGGAGAACTTGTATTACGCATCCAGACCCACCTGTTCATAGAGTAACCAGTGCTGGGGGTTTTCACCTGCAGGTTACTCAAACATCAATTTGTTACAAACGTTTGGTGTGCAAGAGAGCACAAGAGGAAGGATAAACATGGTCATGAGGAAAATGCTGACGAATTCATAAAATAAAGTGGCTCAGAGCAATGCAATCACAAAGAGCAAAGCTCCATTTTTCTGAACACCATGTAAATTCTGTTTTCACATGTGTTGCAGAGAGATGCAGAGTCATTGAGTTTCAAGCTGGGAGTTTCAAGCTACCTGTAGTTTTCCCAGAGCAAAACTGCTTCCCACTTTGACAACTTTGCAGCAAGTTTACATCTGCTTGCCAGCCAAAGAGACTAGACATCAAATTTACAGTACTTAGTGAAAGACTTGTCTTAGAAAAACCAATAGTGACAGCTGGTGAGTTCTCTTTTATTATGCTTCACAAAGGTATGTTTCCTATAATTTTTTATAAATTACATTACAGCATATCGACACTTCCTTAAATAGAGAAACACTTTCGATGACTATCTGCTTTCAAATCTGTCTGTCATACCAACACAGCCTTTATTCAAATAGCTGTATCTGCAAAGAAGTATCTCTGTTGCTAAGGGATACCGAAAATAAAGCCCTTCACAGGTCCATCAAAAAGAAATGTAGCAGAAAGCCCCAATTCACCTCACAATTTCTTTCCCAAACTCTGCACCAGAAACTTCAGAGGTCCCACAATCTCAAAAATGAGGCGCAAGTCCTCACACCCAAATGATTACCATTTACCAGTATGTTGCCAAAAATACTCAAGCATCTATTATAGCACAGTTTGGCCCCAGAAACGTTTTAAATTTGGTTGTAAGGCCCTACTTCACCTATTTTAGTACTTTAAAGTGTGACACAGCAAATTTACTACACCACACTGAACATAGTTCACAATCAGCACTGACACATTCACAGCCATTCATTTTAAGTGAGAATTGATGCACACTTGTTTTAAAGCCACTTCCACGGTTTTGGTTAGTGAAGGAAAGAATTTTGGACAAGGAGGGAAGACAATATAAAAGAATGCAGTCAGTATTCAGTTTTAACCTCGCTGACCTGCACGCCCATTTAATTATGAGGCTCCAACAAGAGCCCATTACCTCTCTCCCTTGTCTAAGAGCTGCCCTACTAGCCAAACCCGTGAGCCAACATAAAGCGAGCAACTCATGCAGAATAATCCTGCCAGCTCTGCTTCCGTGGGGAGGAGACCCTGGATATTCCCAGCCGCAGAGCCCTCCCGAATGCGCACAAGCGCCGCCCGGAAGAGCAGGCATGGGGTGACAGGGTGTAAACACGCCGTGTCTGCGCCGCGAAAACACGCGGGCCATTCCCCCCTCCTCCCGGCCTCTCGGGGGAGGCGCACGGACGAGGTTGGGATCCGTGAGGAGCCACTACATCCGTCCCTTCCCACCCCCAGCCGGCCGGGCCGCCTCGCAGGCGGGCGGGCGGGGGCTGCCCGCTGCGAGGCGGCCCGGCCGGCTGGGGGTGGGAAGGGACGGATGTAGT
>JAHLSL010000020.1:1601406-1658308 GCA_025920805.1 Petroica traversi
AAGCTGTCTAACTCATACCTGGCCTGGCCTGGCCGTGAGCTCCGGGCGGTCAGGCTGCCTCGGGGTGTGCCCTGCGTGTCTGTGCTGGATGGAGTGAGTTACTGCCCTGGGCTTGAAAAGACAACGCCCTGTCAGCGCTGATGTCCCTTCTCTGGACGCCTGTTTTTCCCTTGCCACATGTAAAAATAAGCTGTCTAACTCATAGAATATTATATACCCGCTTTGACTGGAGTGTAACTTCTCGCCCCCAGGCTGGTTACTGCCCATTTGTATTTGCACGGAGCAGCATGCAGTAGCAGCCCTCAGCTACGCCTAATGCAGCTGGTTTAACCGTAGAGCAGCACTGGTTGTTTCATAAAGTGGGGTAGGAAGAGAACTTCAGTGGAGTCATGTGAAGTTCAAATTGTGTCCTACCTGCTCTGCTCTTACTGTTGCCTGAAAGAGACTATTGAAGTTAATACCAAGTCCTTCTCATGTTTAGAAGTGCAACTTTACGTTAAAATATCTTTATCTACTGTAAGAAAAAACAACCTTACCAAGACACCGCAGGCTTGTAATTTTAACTTTTTCCTTTCCCTGCAGTTCTGCTTAGTAGGCTTCGCATCTCTTTTGCAAAGCAGATTCCTTCAGATGTCTCTTGTTTTGTCTTGCTATGCTAATCAAGCTTACTCTTTTTAGTCTGCTTTCATGGTATAGGACCCGCTAAGCAGCATCTGTACCTAGTACATGGTAATTCTGTAAAAAAAAAATCTCAAATTGAGGAGAGACTCTGTGAGACCTGTCACATGTGTGAAGTATGGATCTAAGCTGCTAGGATCTCTCGGAAGTAAGCTGGATACAGCAAAGCAGAGATGCTATTAGTTCTTTCAAGTGAGGCTTAAGAGAAGAAAATTTTAGGACACTTCTTCATGTCTTTTTCAGCTCATGGGAACTTCCTCAGGGCTCTTTTTGCTTTAAAAAAATATAGTCTTTTAGTCTACCATGAATTTGGCCTGTCATTTGTCACTTTAGTCTTTGTTTTGCCCTTTCCCTGAGCTGTTCTGTCACATCTGTATATTGATATAGCTTCTATTTGCTTCTGTTTTCAGTGCCCTGTTTTACCAAAGTGTTTTTTAATATAGAACCTTCAAAACACCCTCAAAATTCACCTGTGTACTCCTTTTAATCTGAAAAGGTAGTCTAAATGGTCAGATAGTACATGAAAAAATAGTGATTTGTGCCATTTTGCAATGATTTGTTTTATATACAGTGTGAAAAAAGTCTTTCAGTCAGACTTAAGGCCACTCCGTTCTGTATTGAATAATGATTTGAAACGTGATGGGGACTTGTTGAATTCAGTCCATTTTTGGCTTCATTAGAGTGATGTTAAAGCTGACTGCACTGATTTCTTTAAAGATGAAACAGTTTTAGTCAAAATGAAAGATGAAACAGGTTTTAGTATTGCAGCCCTTGTTGGCCCAAAGTGAGCCAAATGTACCAAGACAGAATTAAGACTTAAGA
This sequence comes from Petroica traversi, assembly GCA_025920805.1. Classification (NCBI taxonomy): domain Eukaryota; kingdom Metazoa; phylum Chordata; class Aves; order Passeriformes; family Petroicidae; genus Petroica; species Petroica traversi. The sequence continues at coordinate 1,602,907 of JAHLSL010000020.1, forward strand.
GCAGATGATTTACAGAAAAACAGCTAAAGAGACCAACAGATCAACATTTTGAGTTAAAAAAATTACCATGCTCTGATCAGGCTAGATCACTAAGTACAACTAATTAAATCTGTGGGATTTTTGTGTTGGTTTTTTCTCCAGTGCTCGAGTAAGGATGCCTTAAGGCGAGAACTATGGATAAATATATCAAAGTAAGGAAGATTGGAGAAGGATCCTTTGGGAAAGCCATACTTGTCAAAGCTAAAGAAGATGGCCAACAGTATGTTATTAAAGAAATCAACATCTCTAAGGTGAGTAATTATTATTTTTATTAATAAATTCTTGATCCATTCTTTTTGTGTTTCTGTTCTCACAAATCATTATTTTCCTTCTGAAGATGTCAAATAAGGAGAGAGAAGAGTCAAGGAGAGAAGTTGCTGTTTTGGCTAACATGAAACATCCAAATATTGTCCTGTATAGGGAGTCATTTGAAGGTAAGATGAACAAATCTAGTAGAACCTGAAGTAACATGAGTGACTCTGTGCACTACTTACTGCAATTAGTATAAATATCAGGGAGTTTTCTATCTTTAATTAGTATTTTTCATACCATTTCTACTTACTTCAGTTATTTTCTATATTTTTTCACATTTCCCATCCATGTTTAAAAGTCATTGTAATTTAGAAAAAGGGGAACAAATAAACCAATGTTCATTACTATACCTTACATGCATTGATTTTGGTTAGTGCTTAAATGAAATATATTCTCTGTTTCTCCAGAGCATAAGCCTCCTTGAATACTTGTGCATACCCTAGCAACTGGAATGCTTGTATAGGTTAAATTACAGTCTGAATTTGGGTATTGATAACCTAGGAAGAGCAGTTTTATGTCCAAGTCTGTTGTCTTCGAGTGCAGACTTCAGTAACTGCAAGCATATAATTGCTTTCACAGCTGGAAAAATAGATGAGACTGTTTACTTCATCAGACTATGAAGGAAGGAGAAGTATAATTCTACAATGTCGTCACAGTGAATGTCTTGGGAAATGGGCAGAACAGAAAAAATATTCCAAAAATGTATTGTAAAAGCTAAAATATTATTAAAAGCCCCTAAATATTATTTGAAGTGCTGTTTAGAGATTCTGGTCTCTTCTTCTTTCCTTCCTTTCTGCTGACTTTCTTATGCTTTTTGCCACGGGCTTTCACTTTTTCTGTTCATTAAATTAGATTTTTGTGACATAATCATATTACACAGCCACCCTTCTGGTTTATAAATGCACTCTGCTGTCTTCTTTGTGTAGAGGCCTGTTCTTCAAGACTACTTTTTCCTTACTAGGTAAATCCTGTAATCCATAATTCACAAGACTTTGTGTTTCATCGTTATTGCTAGAACACATTGACTTTGAATATACTGAATATAAAAAGTTTATAAAAAAATTATTTGAGCAATAGATGTGCAAGGAATCCAGACTCCTAGAATCATCTTTTAAAATAATACTAAAGATAATAAAATAACCAAATAGAAAAACAGCTTTAAGGGTTTGATGTTTTGAAAGGCAGATTTCAGAAGCATTCTGTGGGAGTGAAATTTAAGTGACTTCGATGATTCAATTGATTTTAATTCAAAGTTTTTTAAGTGCTGTGACTAACTTTTTCATAAAATAGGAGTTTTTTTTCTTTTGAGCAGCATGTGACTGATTTTCTGCAGTTATTCATCTCTTCTCAAAATCATGCCTAGTATGTGAGTAGTGTAGTTCTTATGCTTTTGGCAACTTGCAATTTGCTTCTGCCTAATCTGTTTTTTCATCAGTAACTGGGAAAACCATAACTTTGAATGAAATATATTATATTTGTTCATACCTCCTGCTGGAAACTTGCATGGGATTTTTTGAAGTCTCACCAGATTTCATTCAAAAATGAGAAAATAATTGTTTCCATCTCTCATTGTCTGCTGGAAGTTCTGTTACTGTTCTTCAGACTCTGAAATAAACTGCATGTGTAGTATGAAAGCTGATGGTTGTCGTGTTCTGGCAAGTCCAGGTAAAATTCCAAGAAAGAGCAAGGCAAATGGAGACAACTTAAGATCCCTATTTTTGGGGCAAGGGAGCTATAGGATATTTGAAAGCAGTTTGAAGATTTGTTTTATGTTGTGTACATAAAATTACACCTGTAATTTCATAATGGTTTTGAACACCATGTTGGGGCACTGGCTTAGTAGATGTAATCTTTTCTCTCCCTATCAAAACAGAGCAATGTTTCCAAAATAGGAAAATTAGACTGTGAAACTCAATAAAATTTTTTTTGCTTGAAGTGTTTGGAAAAATTGACTAATAAATTATTTATAAAGCTGCATGTTAAAAAGTAAATTTTTTGTTGCTTTTTATGTGACTGTAGTGGGGATGTTTAGAAAGTTAAGGGTCTTGGTTTTGTCTTTTTGAAATACTGTGTCTTCTATTTACAGAAAATGGTTGTCTGTACATAGTGATGGATTACTGTGAAGGAGGAGACCTATTTAAAAAGATAAATGCCCAGAAAGGAATCCTGTTCTCTGAAGATCAGGTAACAGCAAACTGCTGCTGTAGGGTTTTGTTGCAGGATACTTTTTCATGAATTTTAAATTATTTTGGTTCAGGTTATAGAAGTAGCTGCTTAATCTAAAAGGAGATTCTCAAATAGTCATTCTTGTTGCTATTGATCACTGTAGTATCTTAAGAAAACCAAAGCAAAGCACTATCAAACAAAAAAACTGCACAAAAAGAAAATATAGCTGGAAGTTCTGGGTATGTTACTTGAGATTTTTTTCTATATGTGTAAGATGCTTTTTAAAAAGTTGGATCTCTAGTGAAGGAAACCAAATCTGAGACATAAAAAATACCGAAAGACAACATGAGTATTCTTAAACCTCTAAAATGATATTTTTAAAGATGTAACAACATACGATTTTTGTACTGTAATACTGATTTTTTTTATGTCATAAGTATAACACAGTACACTTTTTAAGTATAATAATATGAAATATGGAGTTGGCATCATTCAAAAGTCCATTTTGCCATTAGTTAAAATTTAATATTCTGCTGATAGACTTCCAATATATTTTCTTCTTCCACAGAACTGGTTATAAAGTTATTTGTAGTTAAAGAGAAGAGAGTTCGGAATAAATGAGAGTATTTTAGGTACAGATTTGATTAAGTAAAGATAAGTTATGTAAGATTCAGAGTAGGTTTTTTGTTAGGTTTTTGTTTCTTTATTTATAAATTGTTTCTATGCTTTTGTGTCTGTGTCTTGTAGGGACTCAGTTTACCTGGGACTGGAAAGCCTTAGTAGGGTATTAGGGTCTATTTATACTATTTAGAAAAGAGAATTCATGAAACATTTGGGATACAATTTGTAAAACTTCTCATTTTTCTCATTTGACCTCACTTTTACAAGAGGGATTTCAAGTGGAAAAGTGGATATTTTGCCTTGCATTATACTATAGTTTTTTCATGTATGTCTTTCTAAGTAGTGACTATAAAACTATTATTCACATGGCAAAGTTCTTATCATTAGTCACTTCTTAAATTGTGATTTTTACAAATTTACCAGAAAAGGGGCATTGTTGGCTGTCATAATATTCTAGTTAAATGTTTGTTGCTTTTCTCATCAAAATCTACTTTCTGATATTTTTCTTTTTAAGCTAAGATACGCAAAATTACTATATGTCAAATAAGTGTTCCTGTGAGAATCAGTAGGGCTTTTTAGGACTTTTGGTCAATTAAATGAGTGCAAGAAGACTTGTATTGGTTAAAACAGAAGTACAATCTTTTAACGTGCAACTTCCTAATCTTAGGCATTTCAGCCAATCAAATCCATATTGCATACTTCTGTTAGGATTATAATACATAATGAAAATAGTCTCAAGCTTAATATCAAATTTAGGTAATAAGCATCTTTCATTAAAAGGTTTTCATTATAGTGACAGTACTATTAAGTTTTAATTTTTTGTGGGATAAATGAAGATGGTAAGTGGGGGAGAAAGGTAAAATCCGTATTTAAAATTAAAAATCTGATCTGATAATATCTTGTAGGTGAGGAGGTTTTCAGATAAATGATGAAGTTGATGTTGCATTTTCTTTTATTGATAGATTCTGGATTGGTTTGTACAAATCTGTTTAGCACTAAAACACATACATGATAGAAAAATCTTGCATCGGGACATAAAGTCACAGGTATGTAGGTGGCAATTTTTCAACTGAATTGTCTTTCAAAGTGATTGCACTCATAGCTTGCTTGTTTGTTTATGGAAACACTTCTAATACTGGAAACACTTCTTTAGTCTGCAGTAGATTTATATATTTGTACAAACAGATGAGGCTGTTTGATGAAACTACAAGTGTTACTCATATATTTATGTGTGGGGACAAAAAAGATTCTGTTTGACTGTGTTTTCTCATTTTAATGAAGTAGGACTTGGAAAAGTCTGATGTTCCATAGTAGTCAATAACAATGACTTCAGGGGGATTGAATGGTAGAAAACTTTTTTCTCAAAACATGTAGGGAGCAAAAAGTGTGCAATTGTATGAATATTTTAATTAACAGACTTCTTAACATTTCTATATCAAGAATATATTTTTAACCAAAGATGGAACAATACAGCTGGGAGATTTTGGAATCGCCAGAGTTCTGAACAGGTAACTCCTTTTAGATGCTGTTTTTCCTCAGATTTAATTTAAATTGCTTTGATCAAGGAAAGCTCAGTCTGTGCCGTTTATGTGAGCTAACCAGTTGACATCCATCTTTATATTTTCTCAGTACTGCAGAGTTGGCACGCACTTGCATAGGAACACCATACTATTTGTCACCTGAGATATGTCAGAACAAGCCTTACAACAATAAAAGGTACTAGTAAGGATTTATTAAACGTTTTTGGTAGAAAGAAGAAAATAGTTCTTTTAGGAATCTAAAGCTGTTCTAGTCAAGGGGTGGTGAACATCTGTTAGTTTGTCTCTTACTGAAGTAGGTACTGAGCTTCACTGTAGAAGTGGACTTTAACAGGTGCACAGTAGAAAACAATGTCATGGAGAGATGACTTGGCTCAATGCTCCCAAGTTCTAGATCTAGTTGTGTTCTTAATTGTGGCTCTAGTTCTGCCTGTATGCAGTGGTTGTGCTGCCTTCATTTGTGCGTTACCAATGGGAAACTCTGTTAAAGATGAAACACAACAATTTGATTTTCTAAGCACGTTATGTGCAAAGATGGGTGCCTCAGCTTGCTCCAGGTAAGAGTCCTAGGGATACCTCGCTTAGACTTTGCTGCCCTGGCAGCAGCCCGTGCCTGGTAACAGTGTCCCAATGTAATTAAATATGTGTTAGTAAGTTACCCTTCCTCTGCACTAAGTTGTTGCATCATTGCTGTGAGTGCATAGTGCTCATTTCAGTTGATTTCTTAGGAGATAAAAAGTGTTACAATTCCTTGCCCTTAATTTCTTTTTAAATAATGAAGAAATAATAATAATTAATCACAAAAATAATAAATAATAAATGTGGGGGTGTTCTAACCAATGGTGTTCTAACCAAATCCTGTAATGAGTGAAGGTGAGGTTAGTCACTGCTAAACAAAATAAATTGACTTTGAGAATTGTATTTGCTGAATTAGGTGATGAGTTTTGTTTGTTTTTTCTTTGTTTGTTTAATTCAAAACCTCAGGCAAATATATAGATTTAAACAAAAGAAGCCTTTGTCCATATTTTGTCTAATTGTGGCTGAGGTGGTTCAGATGAAAAGTTCTAAATGGAAGCCAAAATAGCCTCCTCTGGTTTCTAGCTTTGCCTTATTTTGGCTGATTAATTTGTATTGGGTTTGGTTTTTTCCCTTTGGGGTTTTGCAGGGTAAAGGAAGTCCATACAGGGGAGCTTGTACACACTCAAAACACACCCTTTTCCTCTTTGAAGATAGACTTCACAGGTGTAAATTTGTTAACCTAGAACTAAGTTTTAAGGTATTGTGTTCTCTTTGATTTAGTGATATCTGGGCCCTTGGCTGTGTTCTCTATGAAATGTGCACTCTTAAACATGCGGTGAGTAGAAACTTTGTGTATCTATAAAAGAACAGTGATCTCAAACAGAATTTAATTCTGGTGTTACACAGATATATTTTAGTTGATGAAAGGCTTTCATGGTAGCTGTTTGAAAATTACCTTCAGCATTTTCACCTCTGCTTCCTGTGCCAATCAACATTTTTCATTGGTGTTCTGTTTCATGCAGATCTCTCAGATATCTTGGCAATTTTGTTTTCAATGGATGGTATTACCTGAAAAGAATAGTTAGGTGTTATAATAAAGGATACTAGGAATAGTGGAGGGGAGTTGTGGGGTTTTTTTGTTGGGTTAGGTTTTATTCCTAAAAAAGCTTGAATTCTTCGAAAGCTTCATAGAATGTCTGGATTTGGATTTCTCTTTTTTTTGCAGTTGGATTAGTGTATTTCTGTTTAAAACAGAAGGTAGAAAGGTAGAAAAGTTGCCTTTTTCCATTATTTTTTTATTCTGTCTTTCTGTGTGTAGTTTGAAGAGTGTGTCTTCATCAGCCATTTTTCCTTTAGGAAGGCAAGAAAAGGTTTGAGGTTTTTTCTGTCCTGGTTTGGATTTTTTTGCAGATTTTGTTTTGTTTGGAGGTTTTTAGTAGCTGTTTTTATTAAAGAAAAAGATTATAACAACATGAAAATAGAAAGAAAGGTTTTCAAGGGTTTAAGATTTCATTTCATTTCAAGCTTTTGTAATTTCTTCTTGCTTGGTCTTTTATGTGGCAACAATTCTGACAGTTGAAATCTTAGTGGTGATGGTAACAATTTGTTTTCTGTAAGCTGGGTGGTATGTATTATTTTCTTTTTATTGTATAAAGGAATTGAAATGGTGTCCTCTGTTTCCTGAGCTTAAACTGAAGTCTGAGCATTCCCTTGGATTTCACCCTGAATGAGTCTGAATACATTCTTTAATTTGTAATGGGGGTTTGCTAAAAAAGGCAGAAGGCATGTTGTGTTCAAAGCCTTTGGAAGGAGGAGATGAAGCAGATAATTTTTTTCCTTAGTTATATACCGTCAGTCTAGATCTGGAGGGAAATAATTACTTATTAGCAACATTTATGTCTCCATAGTATGAAATACCTGTATTGTGATGTATTTTTAATTGGAATTTTAATTGGAATACTTGGCAACAGATTCTTTTGAACTGCTAGTGTTGACCTTCAAAATGTGTCTGTTGAGGCAAAGGAAGGTGCATTATTAGTTCATTTTCCTCACCATCTGTGTGTGCAGCCTTGCATGTGGACAGGTGATAAGAATAACTGTTTTCTTCCTGGTGTGTTACAGTTTGAAGCCGGTAACATGAAGAACTTGGTCCTGAAGATAATCTCTGGACCTTTTCCTCCTGTCTCTATGCATTACTCCTATGATCTGCGTAATCTACTGTCACAGTTGTTTAAAAGGAATCCTAGGAACAGACCATCAGTAAACTCCATATTGGAGAAAAACTTTATAGCCAAACGGGTTGAAAAATTTCTCACACCAGAGGTATGGAGTTAGTTTTAATTCTAACTTTGTTAAAAACATCATAGGACTTTCCTTTTTCTTCATTTTAATGTTAATATGTTACATGGGAAACTGCAGTAATGGTGTTCTTATAGACAGTGTCAGTTGAGAAAAAAATAATTTTACCATGAATTGTACAGAAAAGTCTCAAATTATTAAGTATTTGGTAGTTTCCATAAGTAAATCTACACTGACATCTGAAGTGCCTTGTTTTGTATGTTTTCCTATATCGTGAGGAAGCATGACTGAGATGATTTGTTTAGATATGCATCTTTTCATAAAATGTTGTTGTTACTTATTCCAGCATGTTGCTGTGTAAAATTTCTTCAATACTTTTTTTGTTTGTGATTTGGAACGACCTGAGAGCCTGTTCTGGAAAATAATGCTAAGTAACATCATCTTTAAGGTGATTTAATCTCAAGGTTTAAATGTATCGTGTATATACCCTCAAAGAAGTTGCTTCCCATTTTGTTTACTCTATTCGTACCATTTGATATCTAATATAAAGATATTATAAGACCTTTTAATATAAAGATAATATAGATATCAAGATATCTATAAAGATAATAAAGATATCAAGATTAACAAGTGAGTAATAGTACTGATATGAGGTAAATACATAGAGAAGAGAAAGGACATGGAGGAAGTGCAGAATAAATAATTCTAATGGATTCTAACTCACAAATAAAGAAATTTTATGAAAAGGCCATATATAATGTTAATTTCTATTGTGTTGAAATAGACTTTCAACTTACTTCAGATTGAAGTCCCAAAGAAAGGTAAAATTCAGAAACCTTTACGTATGTTTATTTTAACATTTGTAACAGAAATAGTTTGATCTGATTTTATTTCCAGTAGCTAGAATGGATATGAAATTTTTATTTGGAGTTAGTCAGTCAAAGTATTATTAGTAATAGGCTGTCTCTGTCACCAGATGGTGATACTCCTAGATTGAGTGTGAATACTTAGGCACAATTTTTCCAACTGTTTCACTTCCCTCTTTGACTTAGAGGTGCTATCTAATCTTTAAAACAACAAAAAAAAAACCCACACTGAAAGAACCTTTAACTAAATGTATAAATCACTACTACATTCATATTCAGTTGGAAGTGGTCATTCTGGGACACAGCTGTAATGCTTATTTTCTTTCAGTATCGTCCATGGCTAGTGCTGTTGTCCTCTGTTTTCCTTAGTCTAAGCTTAAAAGTTATTTTATTGTTGACATCTTCAAGATGTTGCAACTATTGCTGAAATCCTATTCTTATATGTCAGGAAATCAGTCTCCCAGTTTCATGTAAATTCTTTCTTAATCGTCATAGTTACTAAGTTGCATTAAAGAGCCAATCAAAATTAGCATCCGTTTTTAAAAGGAAGAGGAGACTCTTTGAAAGATAATGAAGAGTCAGGGATTTTTTTTCTTCATATTATCATGGAAACATCATACTTCAGTTGCTACAGCTTGCCACTCAAATATAAGCTTCAAGATCACTGAAATACCATTGGTAGGAAACTGGTTTTATGTGTGATTTCTGGCTTACAGAATCTTTGATGTCAGACTCCACAGATTAAAAATTGGCTCTGCCATCATGTGCAGAGTCCTAAATTCTGCACTTTGGTTCTTGTTTTGGGTTTTTTTTCAGGTTTTGCTCATCAACATCCATTGGAATTGACTGGTAGACTCTTAAAAAAATCAGAGGAATCTGGGTAGTTCAAGATTCTGTAAAGACTATTCCTGAACTTAGAGTTTTCATTTATCCTTGCAGCTCTTCCTTTAATATTTTTTATTTCTACTATATAGGTTTTTTGGTTGAGAACTACATACAGTGTTTAAGATGATGGTCTATTAATATTTGAGTTTGTCTAGCCTCAATTTTTTCACCCCAGGAAGACTGCTTTTCATATTTTATTATGCTGATTTGATATGCCTGACAGCACACCATGTATGTTTTTCCAGATATCTACATATGTGGTCATCTTCCCATCTTGAAAAGGATAGCACACTTTAAAACTGCAAATATTTTTAAAGAACTACTTTTTTGACACTTTTTTTTCTCTGTACGAGAAATTGAGGTGAAGTTTGGCAGCTACTCAAATCTAAAATGAATTTTGCATAAAAATTGTGTTGATGCTCACATTAACTTTCTCCTACATTCTTAGCTAGTTCATAAATAACATGTGCCACCCAGAAGTCAGACTAAATTGCTTTTTAAAATTATTTGAGTAATTATGTCGAAAATGTTTAAAAATACTCCAGCTTCAAACTGGTTTTAGTAATACTAGATTGAATGCATAAAGTTGAGTATTCATTTAAAATTAATTTACAGTTAAATGCTATTAGTTAGGTGTTTACTGCTGATGGCACTGTTGTCTGAAAATGAGTTCTTCTTAGCTTTGGTCACAAGTACTGTTAACTAACTCTTCAACTTGTTTAGCTAATTGCAGAAGAATTCAGTCACAAAATTTTCCACAAGTTTGGACCACATGCTTCACCAGGTAAGTGTCTATACTGCTTTTGATTTCAGCTCTGCCAGGATCTTGTATGTAGCTTTGTCCTTTTTTCCTTTTTCTCTTTTTTTTTTTTTTTTTTTTTTCCTGGTGTATTTTTGTACTGGTCTGTAAAATTTTCAGGATAAAAGGAGAGAAGAATTTCCTCCCCTGGGGATCTGGATGTATGTTGGGTACAAATAATGCAAATACAAACTATGGACCTATAATATATTAAGGGTACTTTTTCCTCTTGCAGTATGCTGCACTTCCAAAATTTAAGGAGACAGTGTAGAATGCAAATTATGGAACTAATTCATATGCTGTGATTGTATGACTTATTTTTATCCCTTAGTAATGACAAATGGCTAATAAGAAGTATGATTTCTTTGAAAAAAAATGTGGTAGCTTTCATTATAGATTCCATGATAAAGCCCTGACTTCAGTCTAATTCAGTAAAATTTCTGCCATTGGTAAAAAATTAAATTAATTCTGTCAAGATGGACTTATTTCATTTTACTGCATTAGTTTGCCTTTTCTTTTTCTCCAAGATTTCCTTCCCAATTAATTTATTTCCCTGTAATTATCTGATGCTCTGGCAGGGGCTTTAGTATCTTTTGATAATGTTACTGTCCTCCTGTTCTGGGGTAAGAGAGCCCTGCTAACACAGAGTCAAATCCACAATATTGGTATTTATTCAGTAACTCTATGGGGAAAACAATATCCCTGAAGGCCATTGAAGCTCTTCCAGAACTCATCTGCTGCCATTAGCATTGCAGGTTTCAGCCCAGTGTTGTTACTGGAGACAGGTCTGTCTCTCCATTCCATTAGGAATCCTTTTCCCTGTGTACATGATGACTGTACAGTAAAACAGGGCAGCTGAAATGAGTGTCAGTTACCCAGCTTGAAGGCTTATGGTTTAAAAGCACAATAATTGTTTTTTTCTATTTCTTATCAAACATCGAATTTGGACAACTGGGTGTTATACATCAGCTCATGTGAATGAAGTGTTAGCAGGTTGTTATGGGTTCAGGAGGATGCCCATGCACACGTAACCTGAAACCCAGCCGTGCTTGCAAAGCAAATTTACTTTTATTACTAGCAGCAGCAATTAAACGTACTGATCTCTGGATTCCTGCAAAGCCACTGGGCAGGAGAAGGAGATGGAGCACAGTGCTCATGCTGGAGGGGCAGGCAGGCAGTGCACCTTCAGGGCATCCCCTGGATCCACACGGGGTGCATCCTGTCCTTCTCAGCCCTCCACCCCAGAGCCACACCTCATGGCTTCTCCTTAGGAGTGGAATTTTTCCAGTTACAAGGTCATCTCACCTGCGAGATGAGGCCACAAGGCTCCAGATCCCACTTCCATGCTAACTACCGCTCCAATGTGCATTGTCCCACTTTCACAGTCCCTACCGATGGACCAATACATTGTTTCTCTTTCAAGAGTCAAGTACACACCAGTTACACAGTAAAATTTTCTTCATTGTCTTGTCAAGTGCAGGACAGCAGACCAAATACAGCAGGGCCTTAGGCATGATTTCGGTTCCTGACACACAGTTCATCCAGTTTTGCTGTTCTAAGACTTTGGGAAAGGGAAATATGATACACTGGTCAGCCTGGATAGCTCAAACCCAAGTTTTTTTTATTGTGGGGTTTTTTTTTTTTCTTTCAGCTAAAAGACCGGTACAAGAGCAAACACTGACTTCAGTTGCACCAGCTCAGAAAATTACCAAACCTGCTGCAAAATATGGAGTGCCTTTAACCATCAGGAAGTCTTCTGGTGCACCTAAAAAGCCTAATGAGAAGAAGCCATTGACTAAAACTAGACAGGTAAGAAGCTAAGTTAGTTAAGTTGAACTGTTTTGTTATTTAAATGCTATGAAAAATACTATGCCTTCCTTTTCAAAATGTCTTACGTACATGCCTCATGCACCTGCAGAGATAGTAGAACTAGTACTACTTGCTCTAGTAACTGGGAGTTACTACTAGTAGTAATACTACTAGTAAAGTACTACTAGTAACTAGTACTACTTTACTGCTGAAATGCTTGGCTTGTTTTATTAGTAATTGTTTGTTTAGTTGGTTTGAATATAGTTTTTATAAACTCCTTCTTTAGGTTTGGGTTTTAATTGCACGGCTGAATTATATTTCTGTGTTTTCATTTCCTTTGTTGGTATTAACCACTCTTAGAAAATTGGAAGCCTGTCAGGTGTACCAAGATCATTGACACTGAATGCATTGCCTTTGCATCTTTTTTTCTTGTTCCAAAATAATTTCAAATTTTCAAAATATGCAGACTTTTTCTAGCCATTTTATAACATGCTGTCAGCCAGAGAAAATGTGTAATTGGAAGAGGAGTTTGCCAGATTTAATTCTATGAGCTAATGAGAAAGTTTTCTGTATACCTTCACAGAGTACTTCTGATCTTTTTTCCTGTTGTCTTCTCCATATCCCTTATTATATAAAACTTTTATTCTCTCTTTATTCCATTAATTACTGCATGGTCAGGAGTTGTTTATGCTACAGCTAGTTTTGATCTATATGCACATGCCAAACTATGAACAACCAAGAGGCTGCTGCTTCAGCAAAACCAGTTCAAATTTCTTGTAAATAAATAATAATATTGCTGTTGTGGGGTTAACTTTGGGTTTTTCTTCCCTTTTCCCATGACACTTCAGGGAACATAATACTAAGGCTTCTATCTGTTTGTCAAAGTTTTAGGTGGATACAAAATCATCCTTGAGATAGAAATTATCCATGAGGTTCAACAGTTATCATTGTCACAGAAGCCCTTTTGGCTCGTGAAACACGGTTTGAAAAGCAAGAAGGGAGAGTGCAGACTTCTTGTGTGTCCTTATGAGATCACGAGGTTTATGTGTTTTAAGGCTTGGTTGCACAGCCATCTGTTGGTCTTTGTCATGGGTTTCACCTGTCAACACTGATCCAACTTGCCAGAGACTTAAGGTGGCAAGGGAGAGAGTGAGGAAATATCCTCTTCCCACATAAGGAGGCAGTAAGGCTGCTATTTTAAGACAGTCTTTGTGTGAATTGTTCCTAGTCATAAGATACAGGATAGAAACAATGGCTACAATTTAATATAAATTTTCTCCTCTGAGTCTGAGCTTGCAGCTCTCAGCTGGCTTTTCAGAGGATCATGTAACAATTGTCTCCTTTGTTTAGAGTTATTACATTAACATTATATTATTACAAGTCTCTAAAAGTTTCCAACTTCTGCAATACTTGGTTTTAAAGTACCCATTTGACAGGATTCTATTTTGTCAAAAGAAAATACTGTGAATCTCTGTGTGTTCTAGTATGATCAGGGGAAAAGAGCTTTAAAAATAATAATGGCTTTTTTGAGAAGATTGGAGTAAACCACATGTTTTATTAAGTGTAGCTGATTCTTTAGCAGATATTCAGTGGTGACTGTGTTGTCACAGGTAACAAGAACCTTATTTAGAGTTAGAACCAAGCAAAGTACAAAGAAAACAGCCCTAGGATAATTTACCAAATCTTTTCTCCACATAAGAGAGTCTTAATATCTAGGCTTCCTCAAAGAGTTACTATAAAGAAAATATTGTAAAGAAGAGTGATACTCCCAGAGAAGGGAAATTATGACAAAACAGATTTAAAAATCACTGCCTTCAGCTTTTGAGACAGAACTTTTATCCTAGCAGTGCTTTACACTTCAAACCTCTTGAATAATCAAGTATTTTAAATCCCATTTAATGCACACTTAGTTGTGACTTTAAGAATATATTTTCTGATAGAATTTTTCTCTCATTCTGGCATTGTGCTGTCTAATTTGAAGTTTCACCTTTTAAGCAGGCATTTCCAACCCCATTGATGAAAATTATTCCAGTAGAAAAACATTTGAGGTATCATTAAATCATCTGCTTTCAAACTGAGCAAAAGCCAAGTCCACAACAAGAATGACAAAATAACCTTCAAACCTTCTATCCTTTTCTTTTTTCTTAAACATTATATAGCAGTGCTTTCTTTTTTAATCTTCATGTACAAACGCCAGCAATTGGAGCAATAACCCATCTTGACAGAGGCTTGACAGAGTAATGGCTCAGTAATAAATACCAAATTATATGCTTATTTTTCAGGAACCTCCAAAAAAGAAAAGGTTAGAATTGCCTGAAAAGCGCCAGAGAGAGCAGGTAGACAAGATTATTCAGATTTTTCTTTATTTCCCCTGTAGCATTTTTACTGACATACCTTGTGGTGTGATGTGGTGTGTAAGAATATACAGTAGTTTGATTTCCAAGTTCCTTAACGTGTTTAATCCTTGCACATTGCAGATCAATGTACCGAAGGCAGATGAGATGAGAAGATTGGAAAAAGAAAGGGTAAAATATGTTTAAAATTTGTTAAGAGTGAAGTTCAATTTTTACTTAGTGGTTCCTTGAATTTTGTTTTCCTGTATTGTTTTCTCCTTCAGATGGAACGAATAAACAGAGCCAGGGAACAAGGATGGAGGAATGTGCTTGGTTCAGGTGGAAGTGGTGTTAAGGTTGGCAGCAGATGCAGAAATATTGGTGCAGTCTGTTCCCCTCACCTTTGATTATATGGAATGGTCTTCTCTTTTCAGAAAGATCTGCTCTTGGAGGTCAACTCTTGGGGCTGCCTGTTATTAATCCTTGGATAATTGGAGAGAAACTCCAACAGCTCCTCCATAGCCTTTTGGAGATGTGCAATTTTAATTTTTAATGTTTCCTAAATTTCTAAATCTCTTCTCTTTCTGCCAGTAATGGTTTTCATGCACCACTTTCTTATTTCCACACTTGCTTTTGCTACCTTTCCTGTGCTGACTGTATGCATGAACAGCTTTTTCACATTCAAGTTTGTCCTTGAAATTTTTTGTTTCCAGGTTTTCATATTATAGTAATGGACCACTTTCCCAGTATTAAACACTTACTTTTAAAAATTCCTTGTTATTTAGCAACCTAAGTGTTTCTATATATCGATAATATGTTCAGGAGGGGAGTAAAAAAATTCTGAGTAAATCTAATTTTTCTTGGAATGTAGTGTGCTATTTAGCCATTCACTTTGTGGATAATTTAATTAATTTAATCCAATTCCTATGACAGTCCCTTTTTCCCTAGTTGTGCATGTCATCGTTTCATGGAAACATAACTGTCCTGAAAAGTAGTCTCGTCAAGTTAGTTGAATATAAATGCCTGGATGCTTTCATCAGACCGAGCCAGTGCAGGAATTTAAGTAGTGCTGTGGTGTAAATCTATCCAACAAGAGAAAATGGATTGAAACACAGGGATTTGTTGTGGTGGAGTGAGTCTTACAAAAATACTGAGCATAAACAAGTTTAGTACTGTTTTTGTAAGCAAGCTTTGACTGAGCAGTAAAGTCAAAATGGATAGAGATTTTATTGCTGTTCCTTTTACAAAAATGAGGAATACACAAACACTGACCAGGTTTCAGTAACTGCTTATTAAATATTTCATTCCAAAATAATGTCATCTTTGGATGTGTGCCACATATCATATAACTAAATTTTAAATATAAATTCAAACTTAAGCATACCAGACTTTAAAACTATGAAGTGCTGATTTAATGAAAAAAGTAAAAAAATTTAATTTGCTTCCTATGTATCCTCCTCTTCTTCAAGATCAAACTGGCAGGCACCAATACAATCTCCCATACAACAGCGTATGCATACATTCTCACATTTGGATGAGAGCTGCATGTGTTCCTGATTAACTCAGAGTTTTACAGTGAACATATGAACTGTTCTGTTATAGCTACAGCTGCATTGTTATCTATATTCTCAGTTATCTAGGGAAACTGAGGTGCAATGAGTGTGTCTGCTTTCACCAAGTGTCACTGGTGTAAAACATCATGGCAGACAGGTGGAAAAAACCATTGAGATGTCTTCAGGTTGGATAGTTGAGTACAAGTCATACTGCAGGCTGCTAGTTTACCATCAATCCAGATTTCCATATACTATTACAGTGTTCTTGACTTAATTATCTTTTTCCTTTCTCCAGCATGAAAGCTGTATATCCAGCAACTCCCTGGCAGTGCTGCTGAATAGCATTGTTCAAGCTTTCCAATAACACAAGCCATACAGCCTCTTGCAAAGGCACAATAGGGTCATGCACTGCATGATTCTGTCCTCCTGTTCCCTTTTTGGGTTGATTGCTGGCACCTGTTTTTGAAGAAAAGTAGGGAAAGAGGTAGCAAGTGTTTGGCTTTGGGTTTGTGGTTCTAGCAGAGGCTGTAACTTCTCCAGACTGTTGATGAGCACCTACTTCATACAATTTGCCTAGAGATTGATCATAGTATTTCTTTAGATTTTGGAAACTGAACTCCAAAAATGGTAGGTGAAACCTTGAATAGTGTCTAAAATAAGACTTTTCCTTCTATTTGTAGAAACTATAGTCTTGTATAGTGATTTTTATTCAGACCAACAGCATACCTGCAGATAAATCCTTTATTTAGTACTCTCATCTGGATTATGGGGAGCCATTGATGAGCACTGAACAACTGAAGCTCTGAATGTGAGATAAATTCCATTGTCAAATGGCATTTAGACAATTCCGTAGTCTAAATAGGCAATCCTAAACCTGTCACATCTGTACTCACCTATTTGAATTTATATTAAATACTTCAGACCACTATGGAAGGAAGATTGACACTGTTGTTAAAATAAATTCCATAGATTTACTACCATGAACTATTTGACTGCTTCCCCCACACGTAAAGGGAACATTTTTATGCATGTGCTGACAACCTTAACCTTGTTTTGCCAGTTTCACATTTTTCTGCATCCATCCTTGGCTACTATTGTGCACAGCTGCTTGAAACATTTTTTTTTTTCATTATTTTCACTTGAAAATTCTGCAGGAACTCTAATGCTTTGAGAATGACAGGGATAATTTGCATAAAGCAGTACCTTCTGGTAGCTGTTCCCCTGATCTGGGCTTTAGTAGAGAAGCATCTCAGTTCTAGTGATGGAAATCAAGTCATAAGTTGGTGGCAGTGGGGGTTCTCAGATAAATCTACACTTAATGCCATTCAGCAAACTTAGAACTGTGCTCAGTTGTTTCCAGCTTCATGGAAAATGGGCATTTGGCTACAAGTCATTTATTAGTACTTCAGTTGGAATTGCATCACTTCTAAAACTTTGATTTTTGCCATGTAATATTATCTATCTCTGTTTACACTTCAGTGGAGTTGATATCAATTACTTCCAAAATATGTGACAGATGGCTCATGTATAACTAGACTATTTTTAGAGGAAGCTAAAATAGTGTTTTATTCCGGACTAATAAAAAAAAATTAATTATCTTGTAATTTGTTAAAATAGAGCATGCCAGGGGTAAAACTAGGACTAATTTTAGAGTTGTTGCAGAATATGTTAATAGTATTACTCTGCTGAAGAGGTAAAAATGGGAAGAGCCTATTAAAACCAATATTTGAGATTTCCACCCTACCCCTTTTGGTTTCCAGGCACCATATTATGTCGGTGGAGGTGGTGTTGGTCCTTTTCCTGTGTCTTCCAGAGGACGCTATGAGCACTATCATGCTATTTTTGACCAGATGCAGCAACGAAAGGAAAACGTCTTCAGAGTAGCTGAAGAGAGGGAAGCCAGACTGAGGGCCAAACTTCAAGGAGATGTTGAAAGGTATGGCTACCTTCCATTAGAAGTTACACATGTTTTGCTTTAGATGAAAGTAATGAAAGTTACTGTACATATTTATCTACAGAGGAATTCTACCTGGAACACGTCCAGTAGTTCCTAAGGGACCTGCAGGTCATCACCATTTACCTGATGTTGGTGCAGTTAGGAAAAAAATGAAAAGATTGAAGGAGGTGTCTAAACAAGCCAATGCAAACAGGTTGGACTATGATAATCCATGAATCTGTCCCTACATGTTAGATTCTTGTTCTGTGTCTGGTTTCATTTAGTAGTTGGGCATGCCTCAAAATCACTTTGGTGATCCATTGGTATTGTGCTGTCTGTTTGTGTGTTAGTCCCTCACAGACCACAATTCTTTTAGAGCCAACGGAGACCTTGGCTTCTCCAATAACAGAAAAAATAGTTTACTAAGCAAATGGACTTAAAGTAGATTTCAGACAAATTCATGGGCTTAACGTGGTTGCAGATAACAACATAAGCCTCGTCCTTTGCTTTGTTGTTCATCGTTCCACTTTGTGTTACCTGACAAGGTGCTTCCTTCTTCCATCATTTATTCTTCATGCCTTCTCTGCAGTTAAGTGTTTGTAGTGTTGGAAAGCATCTAGAACAATCCCAGAATTATTAGCTGTTGTTTATTGATCAGTGGAAAACTTCTAGGAGCTTTCTTCACTGAAATGTGAATGCCCGATGTTAAAACGGTGTGCAACTCTCATTCGGCATTCAAATAGTGAATTAAAAGATCTAATTCTTATTACTGTAAACAGGTTTTTAAATTTAAAAGAATTGTAAACAAGTACTGATTTTTTTTGTCAGTGTTTTCACTCTTTCAAATAGCTTCTTCAAAACTTGTTTGATCTCTTTCAGGTCTGGTAATATCGCCCAAAGAACTGTGTTTGCAGTTGTGACTAGTAAATGGGAAAATACCATTTTTCTGGAAGTTTTGTACTGTGAATATTACTAACTGACTTTCCTAGAGGCACAAATTTTCTCCTTCATTATTTAAACTTCTGCAGAGCAAATGATCTGTTCAATGGAGGAAGAAATAAATGGAGTTAATGTGAGGAAAAGGAAGTGGCCAAAGAAACCATTTGTTCTTGTAAACTAAATTAACTTGGTTTTATGTTCTAATATAATATGTAGTTGCAGTTATAGGTTTTTTATAATTTTAAAATTTGCAGCAATAGCTTCATGCTTAACACTGGTATTACAATTCTGAAAGCTCCAAGGTATATTTTATTCTTTCTAATATGTTGGGCTGTTGTGAGATAATTAAAATTCTTTCTGGTACAACCCAGTACCGGAAGGTATCTTTTGCCAGCTGAATTTTAATGTATTTTCTCTTATTTATTCTCAGTGCTTTGCACAAAGGGCACACTCCCCAAATCTTGCCTAGATTAGGAAACAGATTGGGTTTTTTTCTGTTTATAAACTGGGTTACTGTTACCCTTAAATTGACGTGCTGTTTCTTAGCATCTTAAATGTGTTAAGGATTTATCTTTTACCTAGAAGCAATTTTATTATCATAGCCATACAGCCTAGCTGTATTTCTGTCCTGTACTTTATTATTTCAGCTGAAGGCAATTGTTCATGATGTTTCACTCAAAGAAAGGATTTAAATAACAAGAACTTTGATAAAAATAGTCAATTTAGAGCATATATTGAAGAAGCTGGGAAATCTTCAAGTTGAAGTCTTAGTATCAACAGTCTTTAAAGATTGTCTTGGGCAGAAGTGCAGCCCAGAAGAAATCTAGTTGAAGTGTTTTTGCAAAATGAGTCACTCACCTTTAAGTAGGAAAAATCATTTTCATGAAATGCTCATAAAATGTTGAAGTAAGATGTTCCTGTGAATTTGGTTTGAGACAAATAGGGCTGCCTTGTTTTGGGTTTATTTTGGAAAGATCTCTCTCGTCCAACACTGTAAGGTTCATGATATGTAACAAACTTCAGCTGCATGACAGGGCTTTGCACAGATTTCCCTATCCAGCAATTGAGTTCATAGGTAGTTAAAAGGTAGCGTAAAAATCTTGTAGTGAATCAGGTACATGACAACAAAGATTGGCAGATGTTTGTCTCTTTACCAGTAACACCTCTGTGGGTTTGTCTTGCCTCTTCAGACCAGCTAGAGTTTGGGTTTTTTTGTATCAAAATGGTTTTCTTCCTGTCTTTCTTTTAATGAACTATAGCATGAGGAAAATTTTCATTTCCTTGTTGCTTAGAGGGTGAACGGGCAAAAAAATAAAATGCAAGGATTTTAATTAGCGTGCTAATTATTTATGAATTACTAGAGCTTCCTGTATTGCAAAATGTTTCTCTAATTGCCTCAGCCTAATGGATTATTGCTATCAGCATATTCCATTTTTTTCTTGACTGTTGCCAAACCCCCAGTGCTCCTCCTGAGTTTGAAGGAGGCTCAGGAAACTTGGAAAGCCTTCATCATTCTACCATCTGTAGAATATCTTGTACCTTTTCTCAGTGTTTTAGGGGTACAAAGCTTCTCTGGGTCTATTTCTAACAAATTTGTCAGAATCTGGTTCCTCTCTGATCTCACTAATGTACTCATGGAGTTGCAGGATGCTCAGTTATGGTAACCTAAATTAGCGTTCTTGTCTTCCCAAGCAGGTCCCTGACCTGGGGTGACACTTGTAAGAAAAAAAAAATCATCTTGTTGTGGCTAATTAGAAATAGGGTAGAAAATTCCTTCACAGACACTTTGAGAACAAACAAAAAAAATCCCCCAATATTCCCTAAAAGGAATTGCCAGAGCAATCTGAGGATAGTAGCACTGTACTCATTCCCTAAGTGCTAGGAGCTCTTATTGCAAATGTAGGACAGTCTTAAAAGGCTGTCACAGTATTGACCTTACTGATTGGCTTGAGTGATGAGTTCTTGCTCATCTTTGAAGGGAAGTCTTGAAGGAGTCTTCTTTTTCACAAATTATGACAGTAATGAAAAAAGCTGAGACATTTTCAGAAACAATCATACCAAGATTGTGTTTTGACGTTCATTTTTGTTTTGATGACAAGGATCTGGAAGGACAACAATACAGTTTTTGTTGTTGTTTTTTTTTTTAATAGTTCTTCTCACTTACCAAGCCTATTTTTCTCCATTTTGTGGAAGTGTGACTTGTATTTTGGCTGATGAAAGGCATTTTCTGAAGATGCCTTACTCATATAAAATTACTTTTTTTTTCCCCATGTGTTCTACTTAGAATAGTGCGGGGGGGAGGGTGGTGGGGGTGATGGTGTTTAGAGTGTCATATTTCAGAGATTTTCATCTTGCTGTGTTGAAATTACTCAGGCAAAAAGGATGGATAGCTGCAGATAGAGCAAAGCAAGTTGAAGAATTCTGGCAACGAAAGAGAGAAGCCATGGAAAACAAAGCTCGAGCTCAGGGACACATGGTATGAAATCTTCTCCTCCTGTGTTTATTACTGTTTCAGCATGCTTTATGAGTGTTTAAAGTAGCATCATATGTGAAATGCTGACTAAATATTTTCCTTGAGTGTTAAAAAAAAAAGAGAATGGGAGATAAGTTTTCTGCATTTTGTTGCTAATTTTAATAAAACTTAACATAATTGTGCAGTGCATTTCTCATTACTTTAAACTTATTAACAAAGGAAGTAATCTTTGTTTGCATGCGTCTAACTTGCTGTTGTGAATTTTAGAACATTCATTTACATTTTTTTCTGCTTATACTTTTCAGTCTGGTTAAAATTAAACTTTGTATTATACAGTAGCTTGAACCCAAAATTAAGTTTGAATTGATATAGCTAATGATCAGACATAGTAGTGGCTTCTAGGAAAACAAATTCTACTTATTGAAAAAGTATTATTAAGTCATCTATATTTGTCAAGGTTGACCTTTATAAAACCTTTACTCTTTAGAAATTCAGTAGGACATAGTGTCATAAAATGTTCTTTATGCTTATGGTTCTAAATTCAATATTCCTTTAGTAAGCTTGTTTAAAACATATATTGGAAATTATTACATGTTTTGGTAACATGGAGGGTTTTACTTTTCAAGTGCTTGTCTGCACTATTCATATGCAGTTCTGTGACAATATCTTTGTCAGCTGCTGAAGTTGAACTGACTGTGCAGGAGTAGCAGTGAGATGAGACCAACTGCAGGTTGATAGGGGCTTCTCCTGAGTTATACCTGATAATCAGATTACGATTTACAGCCAGTCTTAATGTCAGGGATTATTTCACTTACAGTAAGCAATTCTTAGCTGCTTTGATTCGCTGCTTTGATGGTGAAGTATCCTTAGATTAGTATATGTTTTAAAATAGGAGTCTTCCTCTCTAAAACTATGGTTCTGTTTTTTAAAAACTTCAAGACGTGTAAATAATTTACACGTAAAGGAGCATTTCTAGTCAAGACTTGGACAAGTCGTTAGTAGTACCTGCTTCCATTTTGTTCTTGACTTTGTTGGCTATTCAAGTTAATGTTTCTTGATTTTCTCTAATGTGTTCAATGAGCCTAAATGTTTTATTCTTAGATGGTTCCCATAATGAAACAGAGAGGTTACTGAACAGTTAAAAGACATCACTTGCAGAGGTTTAAGACTTCTAACTTGAAGCCAGGGTGCCAAATCCATTCCTGGACTTGCCACTGAAAGCGGAAGTTACCAGCAGCTTCCTTCTATTTGTGCAGGACAATATTTGACAAGCTGGCAGTTGTTCTCATGTAGGGTTGGAACTGTTTTTTGGACAATGTTGATCAGAAAGAAGAAATCATCAGCTAATAGTCAGCCTTTTGTCTGATGACTGGCACTAATTTACCCAGCTTCTATTAAATACAATTGCTGTCAATTTTAACTTCCAACTGACAGTCTAAATTTGACTCAGTAGTTGAGTCGATGGTACTTTCAGACATCTGTTTTTTAAGACAGCTGCTGACCTAATTTGCTACTTCACTGTAGCTGTGTGACATTGCAAAACACGAGTCCTGGTCTTTCAAAATGTTAATGTAGGCAGATGAGTAAAATTAACAATCTACAAACAAGAAAATCAGTTCTCAAAAATCTTGCTTCCAGTTTCTTTCTTAAGAGCAGTTATGTAAATCGCCAACAATGATGGAAATACCTAAAATAACTTCAATGCTAGAACAAAGAACAATTAAATTCCTTCAATAGTGCCAGTAAGCTTTTGTAAAGCTCAGGAACAAAAAGTTAAAAATAAAAACAAATATTTTCTGAAAATATGAATATGGAAAATATTCCTTTCCATTTTGTATGTTTTAATGCTGAAGCTGAAACCAGCATTCATGGGGGCCTCATGAATGTATAGGAACTACTCTTCCACAAAATGGTTTCTTTCATTTGTTCTCTGATTCCCTGGTCACCAAACCAAAGAAGTGCAGTAATGTGCTATTTCCATAAGTTCTTAATTTTTCTCAGTCTGAGAGATTATTTAACCAGAATATTTGGATTCAGTCAGTAACCTCACTGGAGTATTTACTTACTGATGGATGTCCACAAGCTTGAGAAAGCGTGGCATTTTATAAGGCAGAAGTTCTATCACATGTATTTATGCTTGCTCACTTCATTGTATGTTGCACTAACAAATCAAACAATTTTCAACTTGTTTGAAGGTTTTTGGTATGTCATTAGTAAAATAATTCAAGTATTCTTTATTTTAATACAAACAGAAAACATGGAGTTAAATTATTCTTTTACTGCTCTGTACAGAACTTTCTTGAAGGTTGAAATCCTTTTGGTGACAGGTTGCAGAGTACATCCCATCAACCAAGTCTATGCACTGCTTGTGTATTAGACATTTAGCACAGCTTGTGCTGTAATGCATATATTTAAGTGCATGATTAGATTTTTGAGTCATCACTGTTAAAAAAGCTTAATCTAAGAACATAAAAAGATTCCACTTTTTATTTTAGGCTTGATTCAGCAAAGGCAGAAATCCCAACCCTGTGCCACCATTTTTATATAATCCAGATGTAGAAAACTCATGCCCACCACAATTTAGGTTTTTTAACATAGCGTGAGAAAATCAGAATTGAAGGGAGAAGGCAACTATATTCTTAGAGCTCTTATCTCTCTCTTTGGCTACTCAGAATTTTTAGTTACTGCTGTCATATGTTTCATGTAAGCGAAGAAAGTTTATGGGTTAACTTCAGAACATCTGCAGATCTTTGATGGATTTGGTTTCTTATAAGTAAAGAGTTGTTGGATAAAGCAGATAATTTTACTGCCCCAGCCACCTTAAATTTGATACCATTAAATGGCAAACAGGGTACACTGCAAAACGTGGCAGATACCTATGGAGGCAGGTCCATTTCTGCAAGAGGAAGGAAATCCAGAAACAAGGAGGAAGAGGTATGCTTGCCGCATGTTTGCCACTTTGCTCATCACAAAAATGGCACTATTCTGACCTTGACTGTGCCCAGTGTCCCTGCATGGCTCCATCTGTGTAATAAAATTAAAGAGCTTTCTACATTTCTAGGAAATAATATACTGTTAATGTACTAAAGTTTGTGTGTGTGCATTGTTTTGGTTTTTAAAATAATCAAAATAATAGTTGTCTGCATTAATCTGTCTCAGAGAGGTTCTTGAATTTGATACATATGGGTACCTCTATATCCTAATCCTGTTGTGATAAATACAACCTTTCCTAGCTTTCTGTAATATAAAATGTAGTTATAATTATTACTGGGAAACATACATTCCGATTTTCTTTATTTTCATTACATGAGAATATTTCTGGAGGTTAGTAAATGCTAGTAAAGTGATAACAATAGTGTTGGGGGGGTTCACTCATTTTATTTTTTGTGCAGTCTGATGTATTTTAAGTTAACCATACTGGGGAGAGTTTCCATAGAGCTGAAACTTGTTTTTCTTCTTTGCATTAGGAATATTTGGCAAGATTGAGACAGATCCGGCTACAAAACTTCAATGAACGTCAACAGATTAGAGCAAAACTTCGTGGAGATAAGGTTGGTTGCAAATTAATCTTAAATATTTATGGAAGTTGATTGAGTGGTGTGTTCTTTTATCCCTGGTGGAAGATTTTTGTGCTAGACAGTTTTATTTCGAGACATGTTTTATATAGCACATATGGAGAAAAAACGGGAATCCTAGAGCATCAAACCTTTCTTCTGTGCCTCACCTGCAGAACATGCAGCAGTGACGAGGGGTGGCTGGTGAGAGCTCAGCCTTGTTAGGCCACTTTCCATGCAACAAGAGGCACATTACTTTTTTCCTGGCTTGTCAAAGCTTCATGTCTTCAAACCAATCTTCCCTGAAAAACCAAACAAATACACAAAACCCCTACCAATCTCAGAGATGAAGCTCTGTCCAAGTAGACATTGCATTTAAGGAGTTACTTAGTGAAACTGACCCATGTAATTCATACCGTCAATTAAAATATTCTGAGTAGGCAGTTGTATCACTCAGCTTTTAATTAAATGAACTGATGATAATTCCCTGAAGACTTTTACTTTGCAGAATGAAGCTGGCAGTTCTGATGGACAAGACTCTAGTGAGGAAGTGGAACTAAAACGCAAAAAGATAGAAACACAGAAGGTAAGTGTGGAGTTGGAGGAGATGGAAGTTACTGTTGTCAAGTATGTTTTATATCTCATGAATTTTCTCACATTTCAATTTGCTATCAGTAGTTTGTTCATTTATCTACTGCAAGAGGGGAGATTTTAACTGTATTGTGGAAACAACTCTGTTCAACTGCATTATCTTGGTAATTTAAAAACATGCTGAAACATAGTGGAGTCTATCCTTGCAAGTCAAAGATTTTCCCTATCCAGCCTTTGAGATTTAGCTCTAGGGAAGCTTTAGTACTAATGATAATTTGGTATAACTAAAATGGCATTTTGAGACTGAAAGGGTAAGGAAGATATACCTTAGACAACAGCTTTATTTTAGTTAAAGAATAAAGGAAGACAAAACTCCTTAAATGGGCTGACATGGGCAATGTGTGGGTTGGAATGTGAGCTATATAACCCTGTGATGAATTACATGTACAACAGATGCATTTCACAGAAATCCAGTGTTTGATTAGAACTTTATTCCAGGTGGTGGTTTTACATAAATAACTATTTCTACAATACTATACATAGCAAGTATTGCTCTTATCTATTCTATTATTTTTTCCCCATCATCTGCAAAGTACAGTGTAAAAACAAGCTAACCTTATGCCTAACCTGAAAACTACAGGTGAAACAGCAAGAGAAGCTTTTTGTGTTTGAGTAAGTTGGTAAAATTTAAACTGAATATTTAGTATTTTTGATTAATGCATTTGGCTTCAAAGCTAATTTTAAGTAGAGATTATTCTGTTTAAGATTACTGTGTACACTAAAAATAAAACCATGCAGATCAGGAACTGTAATTAAATATTGAGGCATTGCCACTATTTCAGCATAGATCAGTTATTATACTTATGTGGTAATTTTGTCAGTGGAGTCTTCCTTTCACAGTCTGTACAGTAGTGAGAGAAAGGGAGACGAGTAATCCAAGAATATTCCTTCATAAAATGTTCCATGAAATAGGTTGCTGATGATTTTAAGTTGGTCTTTTTTTTTTTTTTGCTTGTTTACTGTAGGCCCAAGCAAATGCTCGTGCTGCAGTTCTGAAGGAGCAGTTGGAGCGAAAGAGAAAGGAAGCATATGAAAGAGAGAAAAGAGCCTGGGAAGAGCATGTAAGAAAAGAAATCTGTTACATGCAGTTGAAGTATGTAGGGCCATATCTTTGTATAAATAAAATCCTATCATGTGATTTTTCAAGACAAGTAGTTCTGAAATTGGAGAGAGTATCTTGTGTCAGTCAGAATTCCCTAATTAAGAGCCTACTCTTAGATGTGCTGGCAGGAAGACTTCAGAACATCAAACCTAACACATCCAACTAGTAATATTCTGACTAGAAAAAGCAGGATGTGAAGCTGACAAGTTGATGTGCAGTGGGCAGTTGTCTTTTGTATGAATGTGTGGCATTATTGTCCCTTTGTAAGGATTACATGAGCCTAATCAATAATACTGTGTTTAATGTGCAAAATCTTGAAGTTATTGATTTAAATTGTTTTAATTGAATCTATACAGCTGATTGCAAAAGGGGTAAAGAATCCTAATGTGCCTTTTCACATGGAAGCTACAGAACTCAGTCCTATGAATGGACTACAAGAGCCTGGAGCAGGTCTTCCTAAGCCACAATTTCCAGTGAAGCCTGGTGTACCTGTCATCTCCATGACTTCTGCTTTGAAGGAAGTTGGTGTGGTAGGTACTTTTGCTGGAATGGAATGATTAGAAAAGAAATAAATACAGATTCGAAATAGAATATTTAGAAAACATTTATAGGTTAGATAGAAAAAAAAAATTAAGGAGATTTGTTCGCTTCTAATTAGGGAAAAGACATTAAAAAAAAAAAGAAAAAAATGTAAAAAGAAACTAAAGCCTGGAAGCTGTTGAAACATATCTGTATGCTGAAACTGAAATTCATGTTTTGAACAAAACAGCTTATGATGAACCATAAGCTGCAGTTCCCATTTTGATCAGGGCAGTCATGTTTAGTTGAAGACATCGACTTCCAGCATTTTCATCAACCTCTTGAAGAGAGGAGTTAATGAGTTGGTTACTTGTTGGAAGTAAGCAGATAAATTTGGAATGATAGGACTATGTTATATTAATGATTGATTCTTTTCAGTGAGTTTGTGGGCTGAATATTACAGAGAAGACAGAGCTTAAGATTCTTGAATCAGTTAGTGCTGTCTCTTCTTGTTGTCTAAAAGAGCATCCTAATTTCTATTTTCCACACTCTTGGCCTCGATACTGTAAATACTTACATATTTACCTCAACTTCTTTATGTTACAATTGTGAAACTGAGCAGATGAGTGTTACCTTGTACAATATAAATTTTTGATGCAGTCTGGGTTAATTTGAATGGTAACTTTTGTATTTTTACCTAAGCTATTTCTAAATTTCAAAGTAGGGTGGTACTTCATACTGTATCCAAAACCCAGAAGGCTATGATTATGGGTATAGAGTGAAACTTATTATAAAGAGTGTGTACAAATGTAATGCACTAAAGATGTCTCTTGATAGCTGGAAAAATAAATCATGTTTGGACAAATACTTAAATCATTAGCATATTTTTTCCACGTGGGCAGTTTGTCTCACAGTGATGCAAGACAGTGACTATAAGAGACTGAAAAATAGCACACAGAACAATTGGAAATGGACAATATGAGCCTTATACACTGATTAAAAATTCTACATTTTTGTCTTCCATATGTATTTTGCTTATTTATGTTTTGCTTAAGTTGTCTCTTTCCCTTCTATTTTTTCTTCCCAGATTATGCTTGACTCATGCTTGCCACTTTTTTGTTTCTCTTATAGAATTACTCTGGTGGCATCTTGCTGTAGATGTCATATCTGGCTTTATCTCTGCGTGTTTTGTGCTCTGAAATCTCATTTATCTGTTTAAATTGAGTGATTAATTTCCTCATCACTTTCAGGTAGCGAATGGTTCAAAGATGGAAGGTGCCCTTGAAATTCTGTCTTTGGGACTGAATAAAACAGAATAATCAAGCATTCTGTTTCAGTCTACCTGCAGTTGTCAATGAAAAGGTTTTAGACTATTATGTCTATTATTATTCTCAATATAATTTTTTTTCTGACGTGTTCTTCTACTCTCAATTTCATGCTTCTTGGACTTAAAGGATGAACATGTAACTGCTGTCCAGGAATCTGAGGAGGAAGTAAAAAAGCCAGATACTGGAACACAAGTATGTCAAATTA
The DNA here is from genome assembly GCA_025920805.1 of Petroica traversi. Lineage (NCBI taxonomy): Eukaryota > Metazoa > Chordata > Aves > Passeriformes > Petroicidae > Petroica > Petroica traversi. The sequence goes on from JAHLSL010000020.1 coordinate 1,631,352, forward strand.
TATACAGTTTCATTTAGGTATCCTTTTAAGACAGGCACTGTAAGTGACATATGTTGGACCTTCTTTCAGAATAAGCGAGAAATTTTGAGAAGATTAAATCAAAATCTTAAAACTCGAGAAGATGAGAAAGGAAAAATGGAGGGTAAAAATATCTCTGAATCAGCTGGATCTGAAGAGAGTAAGGAACAACAAGGTGATCAGCCACTTCTGGGAGATCGCAAAAAATGGGAATCTGGGGCATCTGAGTTGATTGTTCCTCTAGCTCAGTTATCAATGGAAGATTCCTTCTCTGGAACAGAGTGTAAGTACTCTTCTTTTTTTATCACTGTGGTATTAGTAAACCAGATTGGCACGTGTGGGGTGTTTTTATGATGCTAGTAGTCTTTATTATCATCATCTTGTTATTAGTTACATATCAGCTGCTTCTAAAAAGCCAGTGGTTATGTATTCTCTTAAATAAGGAATAAGGCACAGGCTGAGTAGTTAAATGGCCTGCAAGAGACTCAATAAATAATTTCATAATTTCAACAACAAACAGTTACCTAATTAAATGCATGGCTTCTTGCTTTGTAAGTGTCTTTTAAACAGGCACTAATTTAACAGAAAAAATAAAAAGCATTTAAAGCATGTGGAAGTTTCATGCTTACCTTGAAAACTGTTATGCTATCAGTAGAAAAAAAAAAATGAACAGAGGGTTTTTCTCAGTTTATATCTGTTACTTCTATGGAGTCTTTCTTAGCATTTTCCTTCCTTAAATCAAGACTGTTATTCCAAATTTTTTACTTGCCTTCTCTGGTCTTTTGGCTGGAGCCTCTTTTTCCTGGTTTCAGTGTATCTTACTAAAAGTCCCTTTCACATTGTAGAAATAAATAATCATTGAGAATGTGACAGGCTTGCATCTTTGCATAGAAGTTTTATAGGGCTAGAATGTTAGAAGATGAAGAAAGTTCTTTTGCAGTGTTTTACTTAGTTGCTTTATATCCTGTTTTCCTTGGAGGGGGGAAATAACAAACAAATGTTAAAGGATAGTAAGACAAGAGACTTTCTAGTTGACCATTCAAGACTGTTCCATGCTGGTGTTAAACATTTCTAACATTTCTCATACTGCTTTCTTTGGGAGTGCCTGAATTTCTGAAAAGAGTTGCTGCTACTAAGTTGCATATGTCAACTGGTATTGAATAACTCCTGTTACTGATTGGAATTTGCAGAAGAAAAACTCTAGATAAGCACAGACTTTAGGCTCTCTGACTTGGGGTGAGGTTACATGAGTTCTGGCTTTGTAGCTTTTTTAGGTTTTAGTTTTGTGGGAGTTGTTTGTTTGATTGTTTATTATATAGAAAATTAATAAAAATTTCTAATTTAGAAAAGTTTTTGTATTTGTGTTTGTGTCCCAACAGGTCAAACTCTGGGGGAAGTAATTAAGTTAGATATGGGTGAACCTCACAGAAAAGTCTGGGGCAAAAGCCCTACTGATTCAGTTCTGAGGATCCTCGGAGAAGCAGAGCTGCAGCTGCAAACTGACATACTTGAGGAACAAGATGAAACAAATGGTAAGCACAGTGGGTAATTATCTGCACTGCAGTGACAGTTTATCTACTGCTTTTTGAAGTAAAAGAAGCATATTCTTATATTCTCTCTTGCTTTCTACTTCTGGGTGTTGCCTCAGTTCTGAATGTAAGCACAAGCTGATACTGGAGGACACCAAATTATTTCAAACTCATTGAAGTGGTAAGAAATTAACCAGGATTGCTGAAAGGAAAGGATCTTCATTTTGCTGAAAAGTCTTAAACTTTGCCTTTTAATCAAAACAACCCTATTTTTTGAAAGGATGTCATCATCTGAATATTGTATTAGTAACCTTGTTGTCAGCATGTGACCTACCATACCAGTAGATTTTTAAAAATATTTTCTGATAACTCCTGCCCTTAATTTTTTTTAAGGACAAAAAAGACTTAGATTTATTCCAAGTATAAATTTCTACTAATGATAATGTAACATATGAAATTCAAATTTTAATATTTCTAGCATTCTTCTTTATAATAGTTGTACTAAAGCATGCAAACTTTTTTTTCTGTTTTCATTTAAAGAAACAAAAATTCCCAACCTACCTGATTACCCACTTAGTAGTTTATTATCCAAATATGGCAAAGCACTGTTTAAATAATAGAATCATTTTCTGTTAGGTACTGCAGAACTTCTTGATGGACATCATCAGTGTTCATCAGAGGAGAAGGAAGAGAAGGCTTTTTCTCCTATTGGAGCTCAGTCTTCAGTACCAGTTGACGTTACAAAGTCTGTCATGACAGTACCAGAAGTATCTCAAAGCACTGGACCCACCCTGGTGCAGAGCAAACCTATTGTGCTGGATGGTAACTCATTTCTTCAGTAATTCTACTTTAAATCTTTTTATTGAATGTAATAAGGGAAGTAATGGTCCTGTATACTTTTATATCTTCCCTTAAGTCATGTGCAGCTTTTTATTAACACATTTTAGGTAGGACCAGGTGCTTTCTAAGGCTGTGTTGTAATCTGATTCAGTAATGTATTTGGTAAATTTCCAGAAACATTTTTTGTGTGCTTATAGAGAACTTCAGAGTACAAGTAGAATTCTAAAGTGCTTCAAATTTTTGTTGTTAATTTGGTGGGGTTTTGGTTTGTTTTTCCCCATCAATTGTGCTGGAATATTTTCCACTATATGATACCAGCATCCTTTTGATCTCTGGGGGCATGTTTCTGAGGTTTTCAGAAACCATGGTTGTTTGGAGCTCTAAGATACTCTTCTGGCATCAGAAAAAAACCAAAACTTTTAGCTCTGGAATAACAAAACTTCTGCTGTTTCTGCAAAATGCAAAAAATTATTAAAGCTGAAGGATTTAAGTATAATCTTAAAATGTATACTCCCCCATCTTTTTGCTTGGTTGGGATTAATTTTTAATAAGGTAAATGACTATTGATTTTAGAGCCTGATGATTTGGAAGCAGAGGTGCTGAAAGAAACTGAAGATAAAATGCACCAGTGTAAGGAGAATAAGGAGTTTCCTGTCACTGTTAATGAAGTGTGGGTAAAAGAGAAAGAGGATAGGTAAGTTCTGTCTTCTGTCCCCTCTCTCTCCAGTTCAAACAACTGAGCTTTAACTGAATTTTATTGGGACACGGCAGTTAAAATGTTACACTTAGCTAAAGCTTCCTTGCTTGCTGCTGTGTTAGTTTTACTGCTCATGGTGATTCAGTAGACTAATGACCATTTTTACATGGTGTTTCCCCTTGATGTGATGTGTTATAAAAGGGCACAACATGACAGAATGAGTGAGGCAGCTTCGGAGAAAGAAGCGCTTGACAAGGTGCAGCCACAAAAGGAAGCTCCAGCAGGTCAGTGCAAGTCTTGTGTTCTGTGGCTTGGTAGTGTGGGGTGCTTTGAGCCATCCCTTCTCACTTCATTAACCCCAAAAGAGGGAGGTTTTGTTTTCATTTGTTCTTCAGTTCTTACTTCTACAAAGGCAAATTTCTGATGGCTTAGGAAGACAAATTGTGGGTATTGTGTTTGCCACTTTGGAAGAAAACATGTTACAACAAAGCTATACTGTGTATAGATGAACAGGACAGTGGCCCATACTGATACTTAAAAATGAATGTCAACTTTCTGAATGTTACAGCTTTGTCAAATAACTACTTAAGATGTTATGAGATCTGTTTATTTACTTAATACAACTGTTGCTTTGTTTATACATATCTTAATACTGAACTGCAGCTCAATGTTTTAAGTGGCTGCTAATGACCATCTTTTATCTTCATTGCATAGAAGAATTGCTTGTTTTTGGAGGTCTGGGAAATAACTTGAGAAAATACATTGGCAATACTGTCAAGTAACATTGGTGATACTCTTGCATCTAGTTAAGGGTGGCTTAAGCAAACTGAATGGGTTTTTCTCGCCTGTTTGGGCGAATTATATTAAGATAACTTAAAGAAATCTAATATAAGGTAGTAAGCTACAGGTGAAAATGGATGACAGAGTATCAGGCACGACTGGATAATGAGAAAACAGAAGGCCTGGGAACAGAACAAGCTATAGGTAAGGGTTGTATATTCTCCAAAAGTTAAAATGGGGACATTCACATTATAATTGTATTTACTAAAATAATCAAAATATTTTAATACTTTTAAAGTGCTATCTACTTTTCCCTCTAATTGTATAACAGAAATTAGTTAGGTATATTCACATTAGTTACCTTTTCCTTAAGTGTTTTGTGATTTTAATCTAATTAGATTTCTAACATTCTTTTACCACATCAGAGACTTGTTCCAGTGACTCTCAGCAAGCTGAACCCTTATTCCAGAGGGTAATACAGCCCACAGCTGTACCAACAGCCTCACCAGTTCTGTCAGCTCAGTCTTCACAGGAAGAGTCTTTTGTATCTCGTTCACGTTCCATATCACCAGCAAGAAATAAAGACAAAAGTTCATTGTTGATTGGACTTTCTACAGGACTTTTTGATGCAAACGACCCAAAGGCAAGTTTTAAAAACTAAAAAGAAATTCTTTTTGTTCTATAGTATTATTCTTACTTTCTTTGAAGTTGAATGAGGCCAGAACAGATGTCCCAATCTTTCAGCAGGTGTTTGTATTTGTCTAGCCATGTCTGCCTGTAGTTCAACTGCACTGTGCTCATGGTATCATGCAGCAGTGGAAGTCTCTGCTTTCACTATTCAGCCTTCTATGTTCCAGGGTGTTTGTGAAGGATTTCCACCCTTTCTCTGAGACATAACTGAGGGTGTTCATGAAGAAACTCCTGACTTGCCCTATCTGCTTTCTCTTTTTTGTGCGGTTTTTTAGAGTTATCACACCTTGCTATCATAAACAATCACTGAACAGGGCAGCAAAGATACCTTGTCATTTCTACCAACCAAGTGATTTTTTTCCTGTTGGATTTAACATACTAGCAGAGCTTCTGGCTGTGAAGCAGGAAGCTTGAAGAACAGTGAAATCTCATTTTAAAGTATTTTGTAAACTCAGACTGTCTTTTATATTGTTACTAAGCAGGCTTTCTATTGCCTTTGTAGATGTTGAGAACATGTTCACTTCCAGATCTTTACAAGCTGTACAGAACTTTAGTTGATGTTCCCAGTGTAGCGGATGTGCAGCATCAACATAATCTTGAAACAGATGATACAGAAGATGAGCAAGCCAAAGAAGGACCCTCTGACTCTGAGGATATGTGAGTGTATCAAGTTTATCAAGAATTTTAACAGCTACCTTAAATCAAGAATGTTTTTGGTTAGATGCTAACTGTTATGCACACTATACCAGCATGGGATTTTTACTCAGATTTTTAAAGTTTTGTGTCAAATCACCATTTACTTTAAGTCTTGTTCCAAAGAATTGAAATGCTAATGGGGTGTACTGCATACAATAGCTGTCTGAATTTCCTTCCCAAAATCCTTCTAAGGTGCTATTCTGTCTGGTGTCTGCAACTTGGATTTTGCTTAAACAACTCAAATTTGATTGTTATTGCACTTTAAGAAATGAAGATTTCTTGAATATTTTCTTTCTTTGTATGTTCTGGGAATCTTACTCTTATCTCCTCTACTAATGTATTAGATTTTTTTCAAGTCCCCCAAATTCTTTCAGGGGCTTCAAAATCTGACCCTGGAATTGACTATTCCCTACAGCTTGGATAGTCTGATGTATCTATTCTGATTGGATCTAGATCTCTTTTTTGCTCTGGACACATTTTGATCTGGATTGAAAATGTTATATTTGCCAGGGTTCTATAATAGTGAACAAACACAAGGATTTTGAAATTACCTTACTAATGAAGTTGAATTGAGGACTTACTAATTTTTAGGAGACTGTGGGGTATGTGTTTATTCCCTGTGTGTTGCATGATACAATGGTGTCAATGCTGTCTGTAGTCCTGTTGGACTGAGGTCACAAATAGCTGGGGGAGGGGGGTGGAGGGTGTCTTTTTTTTTTTTCCTTCCAGCTAGGTTGGCTTTTCAGTTTGCTGCTTAACAAAAGAAAGGAGCTCTTTCTACAGGGTTTGTCTTGTAAAGTATTAATTATATAAACTTTATATCACATTCCTTTAGTATGTTTGGAGAGACAGATACAGATTTGCAGGATCTCCGGGATTCAATGGAACAATTGCTTAGGGAGCAGCCTAGTGAGGAACTGAGTGAAGAAGAGGAGTCTACTTTAAAGGCTAATGCCATGGAATGCATAACAAATGGTACTGAGCTGGATGAAGGAGATGAAAATAACCCCAGCAGTGAAAGTGCTCTTAATGAAGAATGGCAGTCAGGTATAATTTCTGTTCTACCTGTTTTATAAGTTATTTATTCACGTTAAAAATGCATATTTTGGCTTTGTTAATGAAATAAAGCTCTAATTAATAGTTTTTATACATAAGTTTTAGAAAATCAGATAATATTTAGACTTTGTGAATGTCAAGGTCAACACCTAAGCAACATTCCACATTGCAAATTAAAGCTTCACTGTTCATTGGGCACAATGATGGTGAGTGCCTTTTTCTTTAAGTTGTCTAAAGCTTGTCTTCAAGGAAGATCAAAGTCAGAATGCATTGTGTCTTGAATAATTCATGGCTGTAAGTGTGAAAAAGAAATAGCATTTGACATGACTGGAGTACCTGGTATCCAGCTTAAATTACAGTTAAGTAATTTAACAGGCAATCAGAAGGAACATGAAATTATTCACCTTGTCCTTAGCCAAAATTAGGTATTAATGCAGTCAAACTAAAAATGAGACATAAATTAATTACAGCTTTAACATTTTGCATTAGATATGCACAACGTCCTCAAGTCTCAGTTCCCTTTTTTAAATTCTGGTGAATATTTTACTCTTGCTGTAAAATAAAGTGCATTTAGAAATATAGTTATATGCAGAGAATCAGTAACTCATCTAAAATCTGGCTTTTGAGTAATTTTTATTGAAGACAAATTGAACATCTAATAATACATTCTAATAATTATTTTAAGGTAAAATAAACTTTGTTAGTGACTTTAAGTTTGTGACAGTGTTGATGTTATGCAACATATAACATGCAATATCATCTGTTTCTGTGCTTCTGCTGTTATTGCAAGTGTATTGTTTAATACCAGTGTCCTACCTTCTAAATATTCCACAAGAATTGCAGGTTTCATTGCTGGGGCAGGGAGGAAGACAGGCCAGCCTTCAAAAGGATAACAGACAGAACTTGAGACAAAATCTGCTCAATATCTAGATGTTAGAGGGTTAGAAATAACCTAATGGGGTTTTAACCCATATACAACTTTTTATTTTAATGATAATTTCTTCTTGGTTTGACTGTTGATGCTTGAATGAAGGTTGTGATTTGGTCAGGATTATACCTTACACTAGTCATATATAAGAATTGTAAGTAGCAGAGTTCCAATACTAGCTTATGAAGTCTGTGCTTTACCAGATAATACTATTTAAAGGTTTTTGATAGTACATGCTCTGAAATGTATGAAGTTATATGTTTTTCCATGGTCAACAAATTCTGTCCTAATTTCAATGCTTATTTAAGAAAGTATTTTTCCTTGCTTTTTACAGTGGAATTTTATATAGGAATTCTGTATTGTATGTTTTAAAACATCCTTGTTTTTGCTAGATTTACCTAATGTTTTACTGTTACAAATCTATTTTAAAGGTTTCTGTGGCCTATGAGCAAAACTATCTTGATTTCTTTCTTGTATCTTCTTGCACAACTCAGCATACCTAATTTGCTACACAAAGGAGATACACTTATGAGAGAATGAGGGGCTCTGTTGCTAAATTAGTACTGGGTTTTTTAGACTTGCTTCATGGAACAAGGTGCATCTCAGGGCAGAAAGTAATGGATGGATAACATACGTGTCCTTATTTTTTGCTAGAAGGCAGCTGCTCCATTAAGGAGCTCCTTTCCCTTGCGTGGGACAGCTGCCAAAACCCTTCATGAGTTTCACCTCAGAAATTTATAGAGTGGTGGTGTGGAACTTGACCTACTTTGCTAACTAAAATTCTGCTTTAACACCATAGCTTGTTTTCCTTCAGGCTGAATGCCCCTGTAGCTAATTGTCAGAGTGGGGATTTAAAGGAGATAGCTGGATGCTTCCCATTTGGGATTTTGGGATTTTTTTTCAAGAAAGGACTGTTCCTATTTTCATACACATTGTCAGAACAGCTGCCAACATCATCCAGTGCTCCTAAGCTTACCTCTTTGGTTGCATTTAAAGGATATCTGTTTTGGAGACTTAGGAACAACATTAAGAACGTAGGAAAACTGAGGGGGTTTTACTGTTGTTTTCTTTCTTTCTAGATAATAGTGATGGAGAGATTGCCAGTGAATGTGAAGAATGTGATAGTATCTTCAGCCACTTAGAAGAGTTGAGATATAACCTGGAGCAGGAAATAGGCTTTGATAAATTAATTGAAGTTTATGAGAAAATAAAGGTTTGTGGAATAAGCTCAAGTGAAAATATTTTAAGAAACAAGCACCTAGGACAGTTTGTTGTGCCAGTTAACTAATTGCTTTGTGTGACTAGAGTAAAAGGTTTTTTCTATAGTCTTTTCATCTATTTTGGCATACTAAAATATTAACAGAGAAAATGCCCTGCCAATGGTTTAAAGAGAAAAAAACTTTGGGTTTAACCATGAATTTTATTTAATAAATTTGAACTATTTAATTTTATTCTATTTTAATTTTGGCAACATGGTTTGTTCTTTCCCCTAGGCAATACTTGAAGATGAAGATGAAAATATTGATATTTGTTCAACTATAGTTCAGACTGTTCTTGGAAATGACCACAAACACCTGTATGCCAAAATCCTTCACCTGGTAATGGCAGACGGAGCCTACCAAGAAGGTGATCTCAATATGTCCTGGCAATTATGGCTTGGCTTATGTTCTTTCTTGATTATATACAATATAGGTTCCAATATACTTCTAAAACATCATACTATCACAGAGCATAGAACAAATCTGTGCTTTGTTATATTGATTGGCTAAATCAATTTAAAAAGCCACAAAGGGTATTTTTATTCTAGCAGCAAAATGTTGCAAACTTTGCTGACTACTCTGATTTAAAGAATGTGCGTGTACAGTCAACAATAATTGGCTTACAAATGGTACGGTATAATTATTTAATTTCTGTAAAACAGTTAGCAGATGGAGAAAGTGGAAATCTAGAGCAGAACTTTCAGAATCAAAACCAGTTTTATCTTAAGAATTAATGAATTAATTTTAGCTAAAATAGTATTACGCTTTCTACAATGTTACTTTTAATAGGTTGCACCATCACTCCTTTTCTGAAAATTTCATGGAGCTCTTTATCCTATAATTAGCATTTTTCAGAAGACCTTGATGTGTATGTACCATCCCTCTTAGCTGGTGACTCAGTAATTCATGAAGAGAATTTCTTTTGCTCTGGAGCCCTGCCCAGCTTAGCACAGGTTACAAGGCAGATGGATGGTTCCTCCATCTTTCAGAGTCACTCTTATGAAAAACCACACAGACCACCATCAGTGAGGGAATGGTTTTGGGTTTTTTTCATTTCTCTCATGTCAAAAATTTAACTGCAGTTATGTATTTTTAGATTTCTAATGATGAAAGTCTTCACTGTAGAGGGGAAAAAAATCTAAAATTGTAATTAGTTTTATAGAAATCAGAAGTATCATATATTGGCTTTAGATGTGTGTGCAATGATCACCATTTAATGTATTTTAATTTCAAAAAATTCTCTAATGATGTTAACCAACACTTCCTGCATCTTTTAAATTCTTTTGCAAATGTGTTGCAATAGCAGTGCAAGGTCAAGAAAGAACAGTTTTCTAAGGCTTTAATATGCAAATACTTGAGGGGGGAAGTCTTAAAAGTAGTTATAATAATTTTTTTTTAATTCTAATATAAATTATATTTTCCCAATTTTTTTTCCTACTGATATAGAACCTCTAGGTAAGAACAATCTGTTCCATGTTGTTTTCATGCTGTGTTAGAAAAGTATGACAGAGAAATGTCTGAAAAATATTTCTTTCAGCCACAATTGATTGATTTAATGACAGATTTGGAAAGATTCACCATAGTAATTCATTTTTAAAGTGTCCAAAAGACTGGCAATGTAGAAAAATAAGAAAATGGTTACTATAGTGTCACCATTTTCTTTTGCTTGCTACTCTGCCTTAAGGATATTTTAAAACTAGTACTAAAAAGCTTAATGGAGATTTGCTGAAATGTTGGCATATAAATTATAAGCTGTTGTCTGAGTGAATCCTATTAAAATGAGCTGACTTTCATCTTGCAAAATGCTGATTAACAAGTAGCTATTTTTATTAGATTCAGTTCTAATTCTGTATTTTACAGATCTGTGGTAGCATCCAAAAATGATTAGAAAAAGTAATTCTATATATTTCATACACTTAAATTAAAAAAAACTTATGCTACTAGGGGTGAATAGAGGACAAGTGACAGAAGGATCTTCATGAGCTTCTGTCTCAAAAGCCTTATACTCTTCAAATAAGAAATATTGGAAAAAAATCTCTATGCTCTTTCCTAAGAGGATTTTTCCAACTGAAGCAGGCCACTTGAGGTGCAACTGTCATAAGTTCACTAATCCAAGATGACACAATGTTCAATATTTGTACATCGTGCTTTAAGGCAGCTTTGGTAATGGTCACCTCATTGGTGACAGACTTGGTGGATTCTTGTGTTACTGCTTACTAAATTGTGGTTTCTAGATTGTTTTGTAGCCCTAGCTTGACCTGTGTTTGTTTTCCTCTCCTTTTCACACTGTCTCCCCCCCTTTTACGTTTTACAGGTAATGATGAATAAAACTGACTCAGGAAATTCCTCAGTGCTTACTACATATCAGTGTCTGAAGCCTGCACAGCTGAATAACAAATTGCAGCAGAGAATGTTACATGGGGCAGGAGAGGCAAGACTTCAAAGAAGAATGTTGATTGTATGAAAAAGTGAAAAAACATGCCTTTTAAACTGAGATACCTTTAGAGTTCTTTTGTATGGATTTGCATATGTGTTACTTAAATATTAGGTGCCCAAAATTTATAAAAACCCACACCAAACAAACAGCAACAACAAAATCAACAAAACCCAAGAACCTCAACAAACGACAAAAACCCCAAACCTATAACCTCTCAAATTTCAAAAGAAATAGAGAAAGAAATACCTGTATATATTCTGATACAAAACTGAAACCTATAATTAAAACAGGATTTTTGCCATATGAACAGTTAGCTGATATGGTTGAAGAGTTGGAAGCATTGCTGTGTTGTGGAAATACTCACATCTAGTTATTCACTTACATACTTCAAATAGCTTTTCTTTACAGCTACACAAAGAAATTATTTTGCTTTTATTGACCCTCATGGTTGTATTTTAATAGTTTGTTAATCTAGTGGTTCAAGAATTTCACTTGTATTGTATTTTGAAGCTGAAGACTTCTGTTGCATCTGAAATATCTTATGGTGTTTCAGAATCAGGGCAAACTGGTCCATAAATCATCATTGTCTGGGGGCGGGGTTGAGGTTGTAAAATCCATTTGGAGCCAGAATACTTTTTCAAACTTTTTCTTCTTCCCCTTTCCTTTCCCCTCCCTAAAAATCCCAGTTGTTTACCTCTTCTGAGTTTTATAATCGGGTCAATGGTGATGTACCACGCTGTTGAGCTGAAAGGAGAGGGGGTTTCCAGTTTGCCTTTGAAGTCTGACTGTTGTAGTCGTTGCTCCAGCAGCACAGGAGAAAATGAAACATTGCAGCCAAAGTGCTGTGCAATACTTCACATCTTTTGGCTCCTGTTTGTACAGCTTGGTTTCCACCACCTTACAAGCAAAACCAAGTTTCCTCTGACACACATTTCCTCGTTCCTTGTGTTGAAGCAGTGCTAGACAGGGCAGACATTAGGGATTCTGTTGTTTTCCAGTCATCCTCTGCATCAGCTTTACTGGTTTTCACATTACAGTCTCTTGTTATGAATTTGATGAACTGTTGAACTTCCAAGTGCCCTATTGGAGAAGAATAGGTATGGTCTCTTTTTTTTCAGCTATAACCAGTCACAATCTAAAACCGTCAGAAGTTGCTTTTCCACAAAGTAAGAACAAGTATATATATATGTATTTATTATTTTAACTGTCAAAATATGTACATGATTTTTGTATAATTGTTTTATGGTATCATTATTAAAATTTTGCCCACTGAAAAGAGTTAATTTTTTTAGCCAGATATCGAACTTACTCTAGTTCAGCGGTATCCCAGGACTCCGTGGTGAGAATAAAATTAATAATAAATTGCCTTTAATAGATTATTCTTTATAGCCTTATTTCTTTGATAAACACCTCTTCATCTGACAAGAAACTGTGATTAATTTTTGGAAACAGTGTTGGTTCTGGGCTATACTGCTTCTCTTCTTGTTTCCTTCTTTATTGCTTTTTTCTTCCCACAGTAAACTTTTTACCAGGCTTCTCTTCCATTCCACTTTTCACTGCTCTGTAATCTATTCAGAGAGATGATCCTCATGAACTGCGTCACCCATGACATTTAGCAAATACACCCTAAAGACTTTATTAAAGAATTACTCTGAATTACTTTCCTTTTTCAGGTTTGATTTTTCAAATCATACCTCGCTCACCTTTTAGAAGAAGGGAGGACTCAAAACCTTTAGATTTAAAATAATGTAGAATAATGTATGGAAACAACAAAATACACCAACTGGTATATCTTGTCCTCTATGGTTTTGAATTCCCTTAAGGTGATGCAGTCTTACTGAAGTTAAGGATTGAGCCATATTCACTTCTTTTAAATTGAAATAATACCAGTCTTTATAGCTGTAATAATAACTATCAGTTATTGACAGTCTTCCTTTCTTATGCAGTATACTGGATTGCTTCTGGTAAGAAAAATAGACAGTCTGCAGACTGCAAGATCTACATACAGAGCTTTTTACAAATTAATGATTTGAAAGATACATATAGATTTTGGACAGCTTTTCAAGAATAATCTTCAAACCTGCCACCCAAGACTGAATAGCCTTGAAATCCCTCAAAAGCTAACTTAAAACTGACACAGTAAATAAGTTTGTCTGCTAAAGAAATACTTTAATCTGAAATGTTAAATCCCTATTTATCGTATGCTATAGTGACGTTAAGGATGATGTGGCTGGAAGATAATTAATTGGTCTGTATGAAATTTATTCAAATTAGTTGAGCTTTTGGCTTGTGTGCATATTACTTTCACCTTGAAGAATTTTCTGTTGTCGTTCTAGTAGCAAATGGAGACATGGAATGGTATTTTTCATGCGAAACATATTTTGTGAACTATTTAACACTGATGTCTCTGTCCTCGGACTTGCTTCTTGACCTTGAAGCCAACTCTAAGTTCAGTTGAGGAATGTTTAAAAAAACAAAAACAACCAAACAACCAAAAAATCAGCAGCAGAAAGGAGTAAGACCCCCAGCAGTGAGCTGGTTTGAGCTGAGCAGGTACAGGACTCTACCCAGAGCACTAAAACCTTTTTTGAAGAACAGAGCCTGTAGACGCTTTTGCTCTTCAATTTGCTGAACTTTGATGAGTGCATATTTGAAGTTACTACTAGAAAGAACTTCGGAAAAATGAATTATCTAGTTGGCCAACGTGAACCAAAGCAGAGCACCGGTTTTTCCGTGGTCTGGTAAGTGAGTGCCTGACTGAAATCAAGTTCCCATCTACCACATTCCTGACAAAAATCTGCATTATTTATCAGTAATTCTTACTTCAGTTTTTACTGTTTCTCAGTCCTTCTTGCTCTCATTTGAGCATAAATACTGTATATTTATGCAAACACACATTGTCCCCTCACCTCGTTGATCTAAAGCTGTAAAACTTAGCCCAAATCCTTTGGAGAGCAGGGCTGCGGGTGTTGAGGCGGCTCCTGCAGCCGCCAGGTGGCAGCGCGGGGGCTCACATGCACACATACACACATGTACACACACACACGTTTATTTATTTATTTAGCTATTTATCTGTCTATCGAAGCTGTGCGGGTTTCCACCGCGGCTGGGAAGGTGCGGCCGCCCGGGGCTGGGGTCCTGCAGGGGCAAACTACAACAGTGCAGCAGGCGGGGCTGAGCTGCAACAGGAATTCTGAAAGCCCTGTAATTTACGGGTATTTCCTTGTTCTGAAAATACCAAAAAAAATTCAATTATTTGTCTGTTTATAAATCTTTACGTTAATTTTCCTGGAGGATAGGAGGATCACAGAATCTCCTGAGTTGGAAGGGACCCACAAGGATCGTAGTGCCCAACTCCTGGCCCTGAACAATCACACCACGTGCCTGAGAGCATGGTCCGAGCACTCCTGAACTCAGGCGATCACTCTGTGACCACTGCCCTGGGGAAGCTGTTTAGTGCCCAACAATGCTCTGGTTGAAAAACTTTTTTCTAATATCCAGTCCAAACTTCCCTGACACAATTTCAGGCCATTCCCTCAGCTCCTGTCACTGTCACCACAGAGAAGGGGTCAGTGCCTGCCCCTCCTCTCCCCCTCACAAAGAAGTTGTAACTGCAGTGAGGTCTCCCCTCGGTCTCCTTTTCTCCAGGATTAACAGAACAAGGGACCTCAGCTTTTTCCCTTCAGGGTGCTTCACTGTCCTTGTAGCCCTGCTTTGGATGCTGTCTAGTAGCTTTATGGCATTGTATGTCCAGTTTCCCTAAATGACTAGATTCAAATTTAAATAAAACACAACGCTTTTAGCACAGTTGAAATTATGGTTGGGCTCTGTATAATCTTCTCCTCTGCCAGAGGCTGGGGTAGAAGCATCCCCTGACTAAACTACTGGCTTGACTTCTGTCTCTGCTAAAAGCACCACATCAAAGTGCAAATAAAGCAACACTCTACATAATTTTATTAGCTGTGATAAACCAAACACAAATACAGAACTATCACTTTTCAATCCTTTTAAATGTTTTTCTTTTCAAATAACTGTGTGTTTTATCAAGTCTTATTTTACCATTTGTTCATTCATGAACCATTTAGATTCAAATTTAGCATAAAACAGAAATCAATGGTTACCATTCCTAAACCATCTTTTTGCTGTTTTTATCATTGCAGTTTAAATGGAGCAATTTGTAGAGTTTAAGTAGTAGTTTTAAAACCCATAAAGATCTTCCTTTAAATGAAATCTGTCTTAATGCAATTTGCGCTTCAGATGCTTTTCCAAGTTGATGTTTTCCAGCTGAGCTGATGAGTTCATCAATTCAAATTGTAGCACTTGGAATAGTTGGCTTGTGCAAGAGTCTTAAAAACACTTCTTCATCAACTAAAGCCTTAATTGAGCAGCTTCCACAAAGATATATTGATTTGCAGTTACTTGTGAGGTGTGTATGCATGCATATGTGTACATACACATATATGTGTATATGTGAGTTCAGCTGCTGCTCCTAAATTGCTTGCCTTGGGCATCTCTGACCTGCTGCACTCTTCCAGATTTTATATCCAAGACATTTTTAAACCAAGATGGGATCTAGCTAATTGCATTCACTCTCTTTTTAACAACACAGTTTAGAGAACTCCTAGAGCCAAAGACTTGGAGAGTTTTTTCACATGAGCTGCAGAACACAAGGCAAAGCCATGGGAGGTTGCACAGTGGGAGAACTCCAGCGAGGTAGCATTTGCTTCATTTCAGGATGGCTGTGACAGTTCTTTCACAAGCCATCCCTGAGGTTGACTGTATCAAGTGTGAGGCTGGGGCGTTGCATGATTCACTTCTGCTTGGCTGATGGATGTTCCCTTAGGGACTGTAGTCAGCCAGGAAAAAAATACAGTTCAGATTTAAATAGGACTGTGGCTTGAGCTGATGCAGACATGCTCTGAGGAGAAGAGAACCAATCAGGTCTTTGACATACCCTCATTTTTGTTGTATCCTGCACACAGTCCTGACAGTAATCTCTCCCCTAGGGAAA
Organism: Petroica traversi; assembly: GCA_025920805.1. Lineage (NCBI taxonomy): Eukaryota > Metazoa > Chordata > Aves > Passeriformes > Petroicidae > Petroica > Petroica traversi. The sequence goes on from JAHLSL010000020.1 coordinate 1,647,293, forward strand.
GGGATGAAGTATGTATTTTGGTTGTGTCCTTGATGTAGAAAAAACTTCCCTAAATTCAAATTTTGGGCTAAAAGACTGTGGTTCTATCTCTCTTAAAAAATTGTAAATCACAAGCAATACTTCAGGGATGCCATACTTTCCTCTCATTGGCTTCCCCATCAGCAGACAAATGTTCTTATTGTTGTTTGTTTTATTGCTGCTAGAACTATTCTGAATGCTATCAGAGAAGTTTTGCAAAACTAAGGTATGTAGCCTTTTTCTGAAGTGATCAATTTGATGGGGATGTAGAAAGGACAGAAAACCTGAGGTGCCATTAATGATGAACCAGAACTCTGTCTATTGTGGAACCCTACTAACATGAGCCCTGCTTAAAACTGCTTTTTATAAACTGCTGTAGCTGTGATATTTCCTCTAAATTCTGTTTCTTCCTTTATATGGAAGTTTTTAAGAAAAGACTGGACATGGCACTTACTGACATGGTGATGTTCAGTCAAAGGCTGGATTCAATGATCTCAAGAGGTCTTTTCCAACCTTATTTATTCTGGGAATCTGTAACAATTTTTGATAAAGATGTCTGAAAAATATAAATAAAATGCAACTAATTTGCCATTATTATAGCATGTTTAATTGACCCTTTCTCACTGACATTAATTTTGCTAACTTACATAGTTGTTTGGAGTATTTTAATCCTTTTGTTTAAACATTGTAAGAGGAACCTAAAGATGAAATCTATGAGAAGCTGAGCTTGTCAACAGAGTATATTTGTGCATAACATTGGATATTCTTTTAGGTCTTTTAATTATAAGAAATATGAGTATATTTTAATTTTTTTATACTTGGTAGTTTTAAGCCTAATATTGTATTTATCTGTATTAATCTGTATTTATTGTTAGATACATGAGAATTATTTCAACAGCACTAAAACATCCTTGGTGTGATTTTTAGCTTAGTAATACGGCACTTTTTTTCCAGCTGTGGAAAAGCCTGATTGCCCTGATCTCTATATCCAGTTCCACCATGGACTGCAGTACATCAGTTAATGGTCACAGTGCCCTGAATAACTTAGCTCACTCTATTCACTTAATACTGCTATTTCACCATTCGTCAGATGACCGCTATTGCTTTCTCTACATTGGACAAACCTGTTTGTCCAGAAACTTCAGCAAATTCTGACACCACAGACCATGAGGTCAAACACTGCCAGGTGGGAAAGGAAGCACAGTTCAGTCCTGGCCCACAATCTTTGTTAACCATGCAGTGATACTGTAGTACCCACTTTGTTTAGATCCATAAGGGGGAGGCTTTCCCTCACACCCCCCATTATCCAGCCATACACACAATACTGGAGCGTGGATAAGCACAGTCATAAGGCCTCTTTCCTCCCAGAAAGCTTGAGTCAGATCCCACTGTGATTTGTTAAGCCTCTCCTGTTCACCACAGTCTGTTCTTTCCCTCTGCTGATGATTATCAGGACCAGCAGAAGAAAACGTTCGCCCACCCTCATGCTGGGGCACGAAGCAGAGCGTCATTGATGAAACTGCTGAGGAGATGGGTGGGAGCCAAGGCACCAGACCCTGAGCTGCAGCTGGTGAGGATATGAACACGTCTTCCATTCTGCTTATTCTGCCACTCTGAACACAGGCTCCATCAGAGAGATGGGATAAAACAGATGGAGCTATAACTTAAACCACTTTGTAACAGTTCCTAAAGCTCATCTGTCAAGGATGGTGCCAGACTGCTTGTGCAGTGTTAGTAAGAGAAATTTATGTATGAACATACAATGTGAAATAGGCCTGCTGAGGAGCAAAAGCTGTGTAGCCTATAGTGTTTATCTAGCATTAATCAAGTTGTAATGTATTTACTTTGCACTATTTTTGTTTTCACTTGCTGGCAAAATCCCCACAGATGTTTTATTCTGCCTTACAGCAGTTAAAAATGTGAGAAATGTATAACTGAAATAATTCATTAATTGTGCAATTGCCTGGTTTATCACACAATAAGCCATGGGGGCTTGTTGGAGGATCACACTAATCCATAGTATGACACAGGTCAGATCACTCCCTAGAGCCACTGGCTCTAACAAAGCTATCTATGATACCTCAGCCCAGGCATTTGCAGCTGGAATTCAGAAGACTGGCAAGCCTGTAAGATGTGGGGTGTCCCCTATCCCTCCATTCTGCATTTCTGTCTTAGAAGTGCCTGAAGAATATGCTGCTCACAGCTACACTGATGGCCATGGAAATTGCAGGTGCCTCATTCCTGGAAATCCAACTCTTGATGCTTTTGCAGCCTTAGGGAACTGTATTTTCATGCCATAGGAAAACAGAGAGGTCAGAAGGCTTTGTGATCATTGGCCATAAGACTGTGTAGAATAATAGAATGAACTGGGGAAAAAAAATGCATTGAAAGCATCTGGGAGTTTTTGTGCATTCTAGACAATATATTCTATACTAATTTTCTGTGGCTAAGTTTACTGTTACTGAGGCCTAGAGGTAGCCAAATAAAACAGCAGGGAAGCCTTTTCTGTGTTCCTTGCCTCCATTTCTCAGTAACATTTTTACATTTGCTCGCTCCCTCCTCCAATGGAAGCCGGAGGGGGGGAAGTGCCTAGCACAGCACTAATGACGTGAAGAAAAATACTGAAGGAAGGAGCAGGGAGGCCGTGGTTTCAACCACTCTCCCTCCCTTCACCAAGAAAATTTCAGTGACCTCTTGACACCTCCCATGGGAAACCTTAAATTGACAAGAGTATTTGCCAAGTAAATACAAAAAAATGGCATTAAAATAGTATTGTTTCTGACTTAATCCTCCTAAAGTCAATGCAAGTGAGTTAAGGTTCCCTGAGCAGCTATAATGCACTAACCTCAATCTTGATGGCTGGGTATGTGAATGTGTATCAGGACTGATTAAAAAACACTTCCCTGCACTCACTAATAGTCACTGGGGAAACTGAAAATAAAAATGCCAAAAATTAAGTTACAGCTTGTTCCTGGATTGTTCTGGTATATTGGTTAAAACTAATATGTTTCATGTTATGCAATACTACCTAGAGTCAAAACATTAATTTGTCCTATGAAAACAAAGTGGAAGTCATTTCATGTTCACTATAACCTGATTAGTTATTCTGCCACGCTTTTTCTGGGGTAAGCTTCTCAAGAATGATCGTTGTGACTCTTGGAAAATATTCTAGCTTCATTATATGCCAGCTGCCAATTTTTCCTCTGAAATCTGATCATGAGGAATAGAGAGATTTGGGAAGATATTGCACTTCAAGTGTCTCCATATTACCCCACACCCAGAGAATACATTTGCTACCCAGCAAAATATGCTGGTCATTACGAACTCTGATCCTGCTTGCTAATAGTAGGATTAATAGTAGGATTAATTCTACTCCAGGTGACAGGTTACTAAATGGGAGATTTGTAGTTTAGTAATAGGAATTTTTTCTTTGCTTCCTCCCCAGCAGATTATTTAATTCAACCTGTACAGATAAATACATCTGTGTCAGTCCTTGTCTCGTTTGTCTTCTCTTCTCTTCTCTTTCCAGTCTTTTTTGCCACAAGTTGCCAAGTCTTCCATGCATAAGGTATGTATGAAGGTCCCCCTTCATGCTCCCCATGACTGTCATATAGAAAAGTATCAGCACAATAAATCCCGTAAATAAGAAAGCTTTCAGAAGATAATACCAGAAAAAAATGCTCACCAATGTGAACTAGCATGCAGGAAAAGATCTAGCACAGGCCATTTGCTGACAGTTCTTTAAAGCACAGCTGCCCCAGCTGTACACAAGGACTACAACGTGGGTTAAAAGTACATCAGCTTTTTAGCACAGGTGTGACCTTAGAGGAGAATTGTGGTAGAAGTGCATTAGCAAATGCAGGGTTTTGGCACACTTACCCATTGTCAGTGCCCCAGTCCATCCACACACACAGAGTTGCTGTTCTAGGTAGGACATGTGGGAAAACATTACTTGAAAATTGGTTTGACTATAGCTCATATAAAGTGTCTATTTAAGAGGTATTTAAGGGCTGATTCTTAGCTGGGGGATGGAATCCAGCTGCCTGTTTTCTTTGGCCCTGAGAGCCAGTTTCATGTGATTTACATTTTCAAAGCTGGCTTCACAACGAAAGAGCTTGAGGCTTGGTTTTGAGGCATGGCATGGTTTTTTTGGGGTTGAGGTTTTGTTTTTTTTTTTGGTGGTGGGGGCATGCTAATGAGTAAATATTTTACAGCCCACATTCCTAGTTCTACAAAATCAGTGACTCCAGGCAGGGGACAATATAAGTAAGCACAAAGGCTGGAATTTATTGCTAGTAATGATCTATGAGATAAGATTTTTCAGCTAAGCCAGTGCAGAGTTCTCTTGCCAGATGTGTGGGAGTGAAAGTGACACAAATCTTCAAAAAAAAAGAGAGAAATCTTTGGCAATCCCAGAGTGATTATATAGCCTTGTAGTGCTAGCAGCCTCAGAGCATTCATTTTGTGTCTCAATGTCCTTATTGACTTAGGAGCCAAGTCTCAAGCTTTATAAAAGAAATCCAAAGCAATGCCATGAATACGCCATAAATTTATCTCACTTCCTTAATCTTATTTTGAACAAAGATAATTTTGGGGTCTTTTTTCCTACATTCCTCTGTTTATAAAGAACTGTGGTAGCAGAATGATAGTAATTCAGCAAAAAAATCACTGAGGAACTTATCCCTTTAATCCCTTACTTTCATCCCAATATAATTAAAATCTTTCCTTCAGAGTCAAGCTACATCATAAATCCTTGCTTTTTGCTTCCAAGATCTCATGGCTGGTACACTGATCACATCCAAACCTCTGCCTACATCCTTTCATAAGTGTACCAGAGAAAGCAGAGGACCAAAGCTGGACAGGAGTTTCTGCACCTTGCAGACAATCAAGAGGCCTAATTTGTGCTAATGGGCTGCAACTTTCCTTGGAGCTGAGAGTATGTTCCAAAAAAGGATACTACAGTCAAAGAAAATGCATTTCCTTGGTATAAGGATACTGCTTTGACCAGTTTGGAATTAAAATGTTATTGCACTTTAAATGCTGTAACACATTCTAATTTTTCATATCCTAGTACACAAACTCTTACACAATCTATTTCATCATTTATGAATGACACCACAGCAGAACAGTTCAAGTGTGGCAGAGATGTTTGAAAAGTAAACATGCTGATAATCCTACTTGCCTGTCACATAGCTCTGCCTAGCAGGCACTTTTAGTAGGAAAATGCTATTTTAAGGAAATAAATCTCTCTGAAAAAAACCTAGCTGTGCATGCTTTTAAGAACTAACATGACAACTTTTTTTTTTTTTTTTTTTTTGGCAAACTATCAAACTGTTGCAGCACTGGAAATTCTAAAATAACTTAGTTTAGAATTTAATCTTCTTGTACATTTTGCTCTAAAAACACATGAATTTCATGAAATTCATGAATCCATGAATCATGAATCCACGTGACGTGGAAAGATGTCACATATTTATCCTGGAGCATCTTCCCAGTCCCTGCTCCCAAGTCTGAGAGCGTAACACAGCTACAGACTCTTCTGGGACAAAACCCAAACCAACTCTCTCTGCAGAAGAGATGTAGGTGAAGGGATTATGGTACTTTTCAACAGATTGCCTGATTTGGACAGTAGGAGGAACCGCAGGACTCATCATAAAGCAACACAAACCAGACTACCGATCCATTATTGCCACACATTTGTCACACTTTAGCTTTCATGACCACAAAAGCACAAGTGGTTTTTAAGAGTTACGCCTCTGTAAATGCACTTCCAATAACTTCTCCTAAAATAAGACACTTTGGATAAAGTATTTGTTAAGACCTGCAGAAATGTCTAAGTTTTCATTATGTTGTCATGAAGTCACCTAAAGGAGAAATAAAATCCTTTATGTCACTTGTTGAAGAGTCTATGCTCTGAGTGGACATGAAAATCTCTCCTCTAGAAAGACTGGAAAAAAAGCTTAATATGTTTTAAAGATTTATTTTGTATGAAAGTGTGAACAGGTCTGAGGTTCCACCCTGTTACTGACTGGAGGACCCCAAGGCTTTGGCCAAGGTCATTTACTCTTGGAGGGTTAATTTGACCTCTAGATAAAATAGCACAGTGTTGTGAATTCTTCCCATGGAACTTACTGACCAGCTTTGTCTTCTCACAGGATTTTAGAGAGTGAAGCTTTAGTGTGTTCCTAGAAATGCAAAGTAAAACAAAAGACAGAATGTAGGAATTGTAGACCTGACATGATGGATACAGACATCTCCCAAAACCCACAACCTCCTTGCCCCTTCCCCCATTGGAAAAAGTGCCTCAAAAATTCCTTCTCCTATCTAAAATTGATTTTTTTTTTTTGTCAAATAAAATATATGGGTCAAGTATCCAGTCTCCAGACACTCGGCTTCTTTCAGATACTTTGGTAATGAGGTGTGGTAATGAAGACTAAGCAAATTTTGATGAATGTTGAATATCCTCCGTGATATTTTTCTTATGTAAAAAGAAGAAGAATTGTTTGGGCCCTACAACTCATCTCATCTGTGTGTTTGAATACATTTGGGTGTCCAAAACTCAAAACACTTGTCACAGTGCTCCTCAAAGATAAAACTGGACTTTAGTCATTCCAGCTCACTATCACTGGAAGTGGTTTATTACAGTTCTGCCTGATCTCAGTCTAGAGTCAGTAACATGATAATTTTACTTCAATATTTATATGATTATTGGTTTACTGTTCATATGAAAGAGCTTTACCCTGTGACTGGAATGCAGCCTTTGCAAGTGGGGAAAATACTAATAGCTTTTTAATGGCTTACAATTTGCTAACAATATAGCAAACTATTAAAACAGCATGTAAGCATTCCAAAATGTCTAGGGCAGTCAATAATTCTAAAACTACTTTCTGAATCACTTACAAATCTTTGGGAGACTAGATCTTAATGGGGCTGGGAGATACCCAGAGCAGGACTGATCACATAATCTGGTACGCTCTGTCCCCACCAGCATGTCCCAAATTCTAGAGGGGCAAAGAAGCATTAGGACCAGCTCTGCAGCCTCACATATTAGGTCTGTAGCTTATCAGCTGTATGCAAGGAAGGAAAAAGATATTCTGATTTTGGAATAAACTAATTAAAAATGGAATCTAAGATTTCTGCTCCTCTTCTGAAATATTCACAGCTGTCCCATCTAGCTCGATTTCTCTAAACAAGCATTCTCCTTTGTTTTTCCTATAACCTTATTTGTAGAAAGGGCAAATTCAAGCTTGCTGGTTAATGAGATGCAGGCACTGTGTTCCCACCAGCATAATGAACATTTAAATCAAGTTCTTGACCAAGTACATAAGCCAACACCTTATTGCATTTCTACAATACAGGTACAGCACTGAATGATGCAGCTAGGTTATGGGGTTCATAAGCACCCATAAGCCCAGTGATTTCCTGTGACTAACCTGGTAAGAATATCTTGTAAAAAAAAAAGCTCACCCAAACACTGAGAAGTTGTAACATGTTTATTCTTTAATGCCACTTTTTGAATTGCACATTTCCTCCCTGTGACTCAGATTAAGTTATTGCACTAGCAGCAATATGTACAAAGTTACAATCCCAGGCTCAGAGAGAACCAGTTTACAACACAAACACACAAATGATACTGTACTCAGGAAAGCTGGGTGCCTAGAACACAGCATAAAGAGGTGCTTTCAGTACATTTTGGCTTCTAGGTTTACAACCCATTTCTCCCAGCTTCTCACAAACACCAGAACAGCAGAGATCCTTCTGGCAGGATGCAAAAGCCGTAGAAATACATTTGTCATTGATGTAGTTAAAACTAGTTCACAACCCAGAAAGGGCAGTAAGGATAGAACAAAACTCAATTTGCCAGCAAACCAACTGGACAGTAACATCCATGCTCCTTGCTTCTAGAATTGTTGCCAACAGTAACTGAGCTATGAAATTTAATGTTGGCACTAACTGAAAAAAAAACCAAAAAAACCCCAAAAAAACAAGACACCAAAGCAAAACCAAACTGCAATCCCTTCTTAGCCTCACCCCCAAAAAAAACCTGAAAACAAAACCACGAAAGAAACTCAACAAAAAAAAAAACCACCAAAAACAACAACAACAACAAAAAATAAACAAACAACAAAAAGCCCCCAAACAACCCTTCAATGGAAAAAGAATGAAGTAATTGAAGAACATCTGCTCATTTCCACCAGAGACTGAAGAAAGTTGGCCATGGACCATCCTTCATGATGAGCTGTACTTGCCAGTGTAAAGCCAGCAAGATCAGCGAGGCCATCAGTGGTAAACTCCCACTAAAAGGATGTCAGTGGGAATTTTGCATGGCCTTTGAAAGGGGATGGCCACCATATCTCCAGGGATCATTTTTCTAATATATAAGATTAACCTTTTTGGTCTGTGCTTAAGATTTATATTGCATGGGAAAGACAGGCTAATGAGGACATCACAAATGAAAAAACATGATCCTTTCTGACTAAATAATTTAATAAAAGCTTTAAAAATATTTCAGTTCAAAAATGGAGCTCAAACCAAATTATGCTTATGAACTTACAAATAAAATGAATTCAGACTATGACTGCCACAAGATACTGTTGTGTTTCCTTTCTGATAGGACATAACATCTCTTGTTCCATGAGTGTTATTATGTTTGAGTCTTTTGCAGTTATCTGAAGACTTTCAGGATGGAATTCACAAATAAATTAAATACGCCTTCACATGTTTATTCCTTCAGGCCTGCATTTCTCTACATGACACTCAGTTTTGTTTTATTACTCCAAATATATATAGTGCTAACATGACTTTTTCAGGCTGTCAAGGGTGACAATCTTCACATTCTGTAGGATTAGAATGAAAATTGGAACTGGAGTTGTTCTTTAGTGCACTGGTGTATTTAGGGCATTAGCTACCAAACGCCTTTATGTTTTAGATCTGCATGTTGGCAAATGTGCAATTTTGAAATATCCCCTACTACTTATGTGTTAAGTTTCTTAAGAAACTAGATGCAGATTACTACAGAGTGCCTCTCTCAGCCTCTCTTCCCAATAATTCATTGGCAAAACCTGATGGAATATCTGGAAAGATAATAAGATTCTAGAGGTTTTATAGAAAACAGTGGTCATATTAAAAAATAGTCTGATATTGAATTTCCCTCCTACAAAGGGTGCAGGAGAGGTTGTTCTCTCTTCTTGTGAGCTGCCAAATTATCAATTAGCCAGTGTTGCTCAAAGCCAGGCACAGTAAGCCTCACATTTTAAAGACACAGGAAAAACTAAGAGTACTTGGAAATGTGCCAGAAACAGGAATTATTGCAGTAAGATTTAGTTAAAATAGAAATTGTGACTGTTTCAACAGAGTTGGCTGAAGACATGGGGAGAGGCCTTTAGGCTATTTGGCCCAGAGAGAAAAAAGGTTATTGGTGAAAGAGGAGTGCAGGGAACACAGTGGGTTTATTGCACCAAGGATGCTGACACAGAGAAAAGGAAAGAAAAAGCTATTATCAGTTCTTTCTGCTGCTGACACTTTGCTGTTCTTCCTATTGTCCTTTGCTTCTTCCTTTACTCAACATCTCCCAAGAGAAGAGAGAGAATATACATTGGGAAAAAAAAGAAGTTTGTGCCTGAAACTCACTGTAAGAAGTACAATTCACCACACCAAAAATGTGTAAAATACAAACAAATATTAGCTGACATTATAATTGTAGAAATCTGGGTGGTTAAGTAACTGAAGGGCCTCATCTTCCAAATCTGTGTTTTTAATGGATTTCTTCCCTTTGCATCATGTACTTAGTAAAAGTTATACAAGGAACTAATGAACTGTGCATCAGGATGGGATGATTCAAGAAGTAAGGCCCCCTCACATAAAAATGTTGGAAGAGTGCAATTCTCTGCTTATGGCTGGAAATAAGAAAGAATAAATGCTTCAATGTAACTGCAGTTCTGTTCCTTTCAGTCCTGGCTCCAGACTATTCCAGCCTCTCTGAGTCAACGCTTCATGAGTAAGAGGGCAGTGGCATCCATCTGCACACACCCCCAGTTTTTTACATGGCTCATAATTGTTTGAAAATTAACTACAGCTACTGCTCAGGAAGTAACATATTTACCTGATACTCCTCAGAGTGTTTACTGCTTTGGTTTGTATTCCACAATGTATTTAGTATTTTACAGACTTTACATAAAACACTATCAAAGACCAGCCCTGATAAAGGGGTAATCTTTTTATCCTGCTTGCCTGAACTTTCATCTTGCTTCCCTGGTGCACCACTTGTGTTGTAAATTCCTTTACTGTTTTAACAGATATTTTACATTCCTTAGGCAGCAAACTAAGTTTAGACAACAGTAATTGTCTTGCTTACAAAACTATGCTAGAAAGGCTGGCAAATTATTACCATGAGACCTTTTGAAGAAGGTATGTCTTAAAGTGAAATCCAGTTGTGAGATGAGACTTTGTTTAGATTCAACAAGTCTCTGTTTCAAATGAACTGATTATCCTTTTTTCTGTAGCGACAGCACTGACATGGCAAGATAGAGGAACACTATGAGACATAGGAATATTCTTATGTATCAGATGTTTATACCCTTCTGTTTATGTTACCATACTCCCTGGAAAGCACAGACATAGACCAGAAACCCATCTGTATCAGTTTTCCTAAACTCCAGAATTCATGGGGGAGGAAACCTTATTTCTTAATGAACTGTACATATTTAGCAGCTTCAATATTTTCACTACTACGACTGAAAAAAAAATATATTAGAGATGCAGTGTGAGTCAGCATTTATTTGGAAATCCTAATAATCAGAAAATATCATTACCATTGGAAACAACCAAGCTAGCATATTCCAAAAGTAAGACAGAAAAGCCTGTCACTCTATCAGCTTATCCAAACCTACACAATTCATGTGTGAGAAAAGGAAAAGGGAAAAAAAAAGGCACCTTTTATATATACACAGAATTCAGTAAGGATGACAGCAAATTTAAAGTTATAGAATTTCCTGAACT
>JAHLSL010000020.1:1663308-1710918 GCA_025920805.1 Petroica traversi
CTCGCAGGCGGCTGCGGGGGCTGGGGGAGGCGCTCAACTTCGCCCGGCGCTGGGCACTGCCGGGGTCAGCGAGCCTTTTTCTGCCCGTAAGCATCCTGGTGTGACTTCCCGCAGAATGGGTTTTTTTTTAGAGGGGGGTGTCTTTAGTGGTGTTTGTGTTTTTTTTTCCCCCCTCCCTTTCCCTGCCCCTCGCTGCATGGGCTGGAGCTGGCTGGAGGCTCGCCCCTGCCTCTGTGGCTGCATACGCAGCGCTCGTGTTGTCCTAACGCTATGGCAGTAGCACTTCCTGCTGTAAATCACTTCGCGATAGTTTTTGAAGCGCTTCTTAAAGGCGGCACTGTAATGAACCCTCTTGTCAGTGCTTGCGGTAAGCTTAAAACCTTGTGAGCTGGAGGCTGTTTTCAAGGCTGAGCCGTGTGATGTGCTGCAGTAGTTTTCATAGAAAGGGTAGAAATGTAGTTCACTGTTGGCTTAGTGTTGGCATAAATGTAATTCCCCTTGCTATGCCCTGTTGGTGTAGGCTGTGTGGTTTTGGACCCCGTTGTATTTACCTTTGCCGTCTTCTGGTTGTGGAAAAAAGCTTATCTCAAATGTTCAGAGAGACCGATGTATTAAGAACTATGAAAAGTAGGCTGTATTATACTGCTGTACTGGGGATAGCTCTTTGTTCAAGAATAATTTGAGAAAATAAAATTACGCAGACTGAAATATATGGGGACTTGAATTTAAAAACCTTACCTGTTAGCATTTGTTATGATATTTTAAATAAATCGATATAATGATGTAGGTTGCTGTTCTGTATTCATGTTTCATTTACTGAGAATATCTACTGACTTAGTCTGGTGATCTCTTATTTTGCTCTTTGTATCAACACTGTCATGTAAAATGGTCTTGTTGACTCTTTTTCCAGCTTATTAATGCCTTTTCCCCTCAAAAAATTTTAGAGCACAGTCAGAAGAGGAATGGATGTAACATGATACCCTTGCAGTGCTCAAAACACACAAATTCGGCAAAGATTTGTTTTTTCATTGAGTAATACAAGGAAAATGGATGAGTCGGCTCTGCTGGATCTGTTGGAGTGTCCTGTTTGCTTAGAACGCCTTGATGCCTCTGCGAAAGTCTTGCCTTGCCAGCACACGTTCTGCAAACGCTGCCTGCTGGGCATTGTGAGCTCCCGGAACGAGCTGCGCTGTCCCGAGTGCAGGACTTTAGTGGACTGCGGTGTTGACGAGCTCCCCAGCAATATTTTGCTTGTTAGACTGCTGGATGGCATCAAGCAGAGGCCTCGCAAGCCCAGCAGTGGGACTGCTGGCACCAACGCTCTGAGGGTCCCCATCAACACTGTAGCTAATTGCAGCTCAAAGGAGCTGCAGAGCTCCCAAGTTGGACAGCAGCAAAGGGTGCAAGCACGGAGCCCTCCTGTTAGGGTAAGTACCACGTGCTGGCAGTGTTTTGTTGCACTCCTGTCTTTTCCTACAGCATTTCAAAATGCTTGGTGGACTCTGCTTTGGGACAAGGGCAGTCAGTTAATACAGCCAAACTGCGTAATTTTCAGAATTGCTGTAGATTTCTAGCAAAGTGCATCAATGTTCCTTACAGTGGTGGCTTAATGTTATACAAATATTAATAATACTTCCTTATTAAAACTCCCAGCTTTTGAGGCGAGAAGAAGAAATCCTTAACTGTCCTATTCAAAGACAGTCAAGTAGAGCAAGGTAACTTATGTGGAAAGCTTAAGCTTTTATTAAGGATAGAGATCTTGTGAAAAACATTTGAAATTGCTTCTAGTTTGTCAACTGCAGGACTAGAGATTTCATTTTGGTTCATGCACTTTCTGAAATTATTCTTATGATCAGTAGATTTCCTTTAAGTTAGACATAACAAATGTTAAACCAGAGCAGAGAAGTTTTGCCACTGGCTTCTAAGTACCTACATTTTTACTTTCTTTCCTTCAAAAAGAAATTTTTGAATTCCTGCAATCTGCAAAATTATTTTCACTCTCAGTCCTTATAATTTCTTTAATTAGTTTTTCCTCAAGTATTTTTTCTAGGGGATTTGGAAGATCTGTGTACTGTGGTGGGGAGACATTGCCTTCTTTCTTACTGTAGTTCCTTCCTTAGAGCTATGCAACCTGTAGGCTCTGTCACACCTTATAATCAAGACTCAGTAGCCTCATTTATGATTATTCATTCTAGAACCTGTGTCAGGAAATGTAATTTTATGAGATGACAGACCTTGCTCTGTTTTGTCTAGTGACAAAGGACAGCGTCTCTGAAAGGATTTGCTGCCCAATTTGTGATGTGTGCATATTCGAGTTCCTGTGTTTGAAGGGGAGTTTCTGAATGGTTTGGGTGGTTTCTGTCTTGTGGAGTTTATTTGATTTTTATGAAATGTCTCAAGGAGTTCCAAGAAGAGGACTTGAACGTATTTTTGGCAGGACTGGTCCTTATTTTAAAGTGTATCTGAATTACTTAGTTTACTTACCCAGTGAAGAAAGCCTAACACTGATTTTCCTCAGTTATACTTGATAAGATTGGAACCTCTCCAAAAGATCTTAGATACACCTCTTAAGTTTACGTAAGGATTTAAAATACAGTTGTTTTTCCATTAGGTGATATTGCCTTCTCTGTTTGCTAGAGATCTCATTAGGTTCTTTACTTCAGAATATAGAAATTATAATTATCAACTCACTTCCTGCTAATGAGTTTTGTCTGGTATATATATTAATTGGTGAGGAGAGAAGGTGATCTATGGGGTTTTTCTGTTAGTGGTTTGTTTCTATGTTTTTGGTGAGTTTTCTTTCCAGAAAGTAGTGTCTTTCAAAAGTACTGCAAAGAAGCATCAGCAATATCAAAACCAGTCTGGTCTTCTCCAGAACTTTAAGGTGCTTATCATGTTACCTTGCATTTTCAAATGCTCTTCAACTTAAAACAAAAAAAAAAACCTTATGATTTGTTTATATGTTTTTGTGTTGGCCTTTGTAAATAACTGTGTATTTTCAGAGACTGCTTCTCCTCCAAAAAGGTTTCTGGTGCAGCAGAGTACATGAAGGACTGTACTTCAGAGTTTCTCAAAGCCTTATTAGACAAAATAACTTGAATATGTAATATTCTCTCTCTCTCTCTCTTTTAATGTTCTATGATATCCTGTTTTGCAACATTTGCATTTCCAGATGTTGCACAGAGTAGAAAGTGATAACACATGGACAGTTGCTTCAGCTTATTATCAGTTGTGCTGTACCATGTGCCATTAAAACAGTGACCATATGCATTCCTCATGCAGTTTACTCAGTGTATATTAGTGATAGTTTCCAGTGTTTTACAGTAGGTCTTGTTCCATCTTTGGTTTTGGAGCTTCACAGGCATTCTTGTGCCTTCTTTCCTTTGGGAGACAGGGAAAGAATATGATCTCATAATCTGTCCACTTTCTCCAGAGCCTTTTTTCTAGGATGCCAGTACTTTTAAGAGCATGAGCTGACTTTGATGGATAAGAAGGTGGAGATATTAACTACTTCTCCTTTTTCTATATGAAAAGTGGTTTTGAAGAAAAAAAAAATCCAGAAAGCAAAATGCCACTTTAATGGACGGTGTTGAAGTGAATGCCCTGTTTGTTTTGCTAACTCTAACATAAAGATGCTTGCAAATACGGTTCCTCCCTGGGAATTGAAGAGGAAAATCTGTTTCTAGATGAGTGGCAGAGTCAGATTTCCTAAACTAATTTTGCTGAAGGGGAACTAGTAAATGAAAGTTGCAGTAATGTTAAATGAAGTGAATGTGGATGAAGGCTGTCAAGTCATAAACATTCTGCTTATACCCCGAAGTACTACTAAGCTCATAAATGCCCTTTCAGAGAATGCCATAATTTTCAGGAAAGGTTAATACAGCATGTACTGCAGTGTGATTTCCTGAACTGTATCAGTGACTGTGGAGTGGCCAGCCCTGTTATTGCACAGTATATTGCATTCTCTGGATGTATGTGGTGACACATGGCAATAAACAAACAAGTGGTTCCTTGAGTCTTAAAACTAATGAAGCTGGGTGGGTGGTGGGGCTTAACAAATCTTGTGCCTAGTGTCTCCCCCACTAGAGTAACCCTGTTTCTTTCTGTAACCTCTGTAGGCTTTCACTGCTGTAACAATGGCAATTTCTCTGCACAAGTTCTTAATCTATTTTGTTCCCCTGCTTTTTGAGGTGTAAAGCCTCTCGTGTCTTTCCCTGGTACTGTCTGGACAAAGGCAGCAGCATCCTGCTCTATCTGATGGAAAACTTGTGTTTGCTGTCTGACCAACAATTCTGTTCTAGGCAGCCAGCTTGCCTGGGAGAACACATGAAATAGTTACACACATACTGCAGCTTCCTCTCTGGTGTGGATGCTAATTTAATGCTTTTCTCCTTTTTTTTCAAGTGAAAACCTTCAAGATAGGGTAATGGCTTGGAAGAGCTGTAAGAGCCACAGCCTGCTGTCAAATCTGCTTGGGACTGGTCATCAGGAGCGAGTTATTGAGGGCTGTTGAGGGACTAGATAATCACATGAGCCATGTTTCCTTCAAAAGTGCATTCAAAAATATTAGGGTCCATCCTTTTATGTTTATGCTCATGTTATTAATTTTTTCATTTTCATGGAGTATGTCAAACAAGAATTATCCTAAGTTCCTTTTGGCAGTTTTACAAGGGTGTGTTTATTGCAGGAGTCCTAAATGTAGCTGTGTACCTAAGCTGCTAGATGTTGGAGAGGTGTTCTCTCCTAGGCAGATTTAGACGTGATCCACGTTTAACAATTCTTTGACATACTAAGTCTCCTTCTAGCTTGTTTACAGTCCAGCTTTCTGAATTTAGGGCTATTTTTCCAAAGAACTTAAAAGAGAGTTGTCTAGATAGTCTGAAATACCGCTGTTGAAAATATTTTGTAAAAAGGTTTTCAGCTGTTTTCTGGACAAAATGTAGTCAGGAAGAGCTAAGAGAAGAATTCAAATTATCTCCATTAACAAAAGAAAAGCATAAATAACTCAAAAGTTGGCCATTCCTAATAGAGTTGATGCTTATGCTGAATAAGAGTTGATGGTGTAATTTGAGTATATTGTACTGTGTGTCAGTGGAAAATCTTTTCAAGAAATGTTACAGTGCAGTGTGAAAGTCTAAAGCTTTTCCCTTTTTGTTGTTTTTATTCTGGAAAGCCCCTAGAAACCTCTGGAGATACTATTCTCAGTGAAGTCAACTTGAAATGAAAGGGTGAAGAATCATTACAGGCTATTCTAAAACGTTCCTTTAGGTGTTAAATGGGGCTAGAGCCACTAGTATCTGAGCATCTGAGTTGTTTGTGATAAATTCTTCACTGAGGAGGAAAGAAAAGCCTACTAACAGGAGATAGTGTCATGAGTTTCTGCTAATGCTTAGCAGGAGTACCATGTCGAGTAAACCTATGCACCCATTTTCATGTTTGTTTAACAAGGAAAGTAGCAGTAAAATTTTAAATTCCTGTATCCATACTTCTGCAGCAGTGGCCATTTGTGATCCAGTGGGCTTGCCTGAGAACTGCTGAAGCAGTTGTAGTGGCAGAAAGGAAAATAAATGGAGCCAGATTTTCCACCTGTAGCTGTGGTGTTTGACCTTGCCACACATCTTGGGGCAGTAGGGACAGTGGGCCACCTTCTGGTCTGTGTGGACTTAAGCAGTCTGGGCTTCTGTGGCAGACTCAGTGGATGGTGTAAGCAGTCAGTTTTCTTCTGTCAAAGCACCCTGGAGAAGAGAGCTCAGAGTGCAGCTCTCTCAGTTTGACTGTTGAGCAGGTTGCACAAAATTGACAGGAGCCAAAACAACGGCTGCTTTTGTAGTCATGGCACTTGCTGGCCTATGGAGATCCTGGCAGAACTTAGGTATCAAAAGGAACTTTTTAGAGTAGAAAATAACAGGACTAAAAATGTGCATTCATAGACCAATAACTTTATTACATTATTGTAAATAAATATGGGTATTGCCAAGCATAGCAGCAGGTGTCGATTAGAATGGATTTTAAGTCATCTTGGAACAAAAGTTAGAGGAATAAAATAGTACAAAGAAATGTAGCAGTGAAGGTCTGCTGGAGGGGTACTCTTACAGGACGTTCCCATTATCATAGTAGATCAGACTGTAAAGTATACCCATTTAAAGGGAAAAATAGTGTAGAAATATGCAAAAACAGTGGCTAATGCAGTTACTTCAGTGATGGTTGTTTTTGATGGTAGGTTGGAGAATCATTGCTTGATGGTACCTGATTTTGAACTGACCCTCCAGACCAAAAGGATATTCCAAACCATATGGCATCCTGGTCAGCAAATAAAAAATCTGGGGAAAGAGGAAGGAATGGGGGGAAAGTTTCCAAGTAATATTTGAGAACCTGGAGATAGACACCTATTCTTGTTCTGGAGTGATCATTAGAAAATATTTTGAGAAGTCTTTGCAAATCATGTGTGCATGCTTTTGTTTCATTTCATGTTTGCTGAGATACCAGATTTTGCTTTTATGTTTACAATTGCTTGTACACTCTTAATTACTTCTGTGTAACACTGTTGTATCCTATGTGAAACTAGAGAAAATTTAATGGAGATCGTAAAAGGAAAGTAGACTGACTCATGGTGTTAATGTATTCCCTTTCAGAGATAAATAATTAGATAGAGAAGGAGGATAAGCAAAAGGAAGAACTGTCTCTGTGTCCAAAGGCATCAGGGTAGGATTGAGAGCTTCCGGGCTCAGTTCCTGGCTTTGCTACAGACATCCTTTATGACCTTGCACAGAATCACTCAAAGCTCTTTGTGCCTCTGTTTCCCATCTGCAGATATGACTGATAGTACTTTCTTTGTTTGACTCACTATTTAGACTTCATGCTCTCCAGGGCAGACATTGACTTTTTTAAAATATTGGATGTGTCCATGGGTGTTTTACAATGGTTCCACAGTCTCAGCTGAGGTCCGTATATCCTGCTGTTAACTCTAAATCATTGACTTCCACACTAATGGAGAACTGTTCATAATCCATTTCCTGTCCCAAAGATGGTGCAGTGCTTAGTGTCACATTGTTAAGAGGTTTTAATTTTGTTTGGATGTTTAATAGGAAATCACATGAATAGCTCAGTGAGGAAAAGCCAGACACTTGAAACATCTGTGGGAGTGGTAGTCCACCCTTCAGCTAGGAAAATTTGCATCTGACAGGCACACAGATTTGAGTGTTCTGAAAATAAGAAGAGGATATCTGATGTGAATTGTGCTGACAGTACAGAAGTGTTTAATTCCATACTTTGAACCTGCATAGCTATCTTGGACCTGCAATTAACATTAATCTGCTTCATAAAATAACTGCCAAACTGGTGTAATCCCTTTTTTTAGGAAACAATTGAGTTTTGAAGTAAACTGATTTATAAACCAAAAAAGAAGACCACATTATTTACATGTGATACTGAAACCTGAAATCCCTTTTAAATTTGTTCACAAGCTTTTTTCGTTTTTGCTGTCTTCATGTGGAAGAGAGGGCTGTCTGTATTTCCCTTCATTTTCCAATTTAATATTCCTCTATTTATGTAGATATGTTTAAAACCACCTACATGAAATAAAGTGGTGTCTTTTTTTCTTCCACTTTAATGTGGCCAGTGAGTTGCACGTTATTCTACAAAAAGCTTTGATCATTCAGAAAATTTAAACTTCTGCATGAAAAGGAAGTCTCAAGCCCTTACTTTTAATGGGCTTGTGAAGGGAAGCAGTTTTTTTAGAAGGAATAAAAGTCCTTGAATTTTTTCTCGTATTACCAAAAAAATCAAATACCAATAAAATTGCTTTATGTAGGTGACCCAGGACCTGGTTAGAAAAGTCAGTCAGTAGTGCTATTGCTGTGTTTCTTGTGCATAGGGTTTGGATTTCTGCAAGGCTGGTGCAGAAAGGGCACTTTTGGTGCCTTAATAGGCATCATGTATGGTATGAAGAGCTGAAGGGGCTGGTTGGGCTGGGGTCAGCTAGAAATCCCTCTTTTCCTCTCTCCTTCAACTGAGTGAAATGGTTTTTAATGGGACTTCAGTGTTAGTGCAGGGATAGGAACTGCAGAAAACAGAAAGCCTAAACTGCAGCTGTGATAATAAAACTGGGAACTTGTTATGATCAGTTGTTTGTCTTTCTTTCAGTGAACTTCCCCTTGCAGTGCATTTGGCCTTCTCCTTACGATCCGCTTAACACCTTCCATGGGCTTTTCTTTGGCTCCACTGTTGTCCTTTGTTCAAACGTTCTCCTGCCTCTGATCTTACTGTACTTCTTCCAAGAAAAAGAAAACATGATTTTCTTACCTCTTGCATTCCATTTGTCCGTGACTGTGTCAGACATAAGGAACAAAAAATAAAAAATAAGGAGGAGAATTTTCTATTGAAGTATATGGACTGCATACAATCTTGTAGTATATATGACTAAGATCTGCCAAATACATGACAAGCATAAAATATGAGTTAATATTAATGTATTGCCTAGCCTCCTGGGATTTTCTTCTGTTTTTCTTTTTTTTTTTTTCTTCTTTTCCTTTAAATCATTGACTATATCCTCATCCTAGTGTGGGCAAGAATGTGTCTCAGTAATTAAAGCTGAAATATCATCTGGTCAGCCCTGTTCATGCATACACCTCGTTACTGCCTTCACAGAGTAAAAGTGTGCATCTGTTAAACCTCATTTCCTGTCAGAGCCCTCTGTTTAGGCAGAAAAACTCATCTTGGAAAATCAGCAGTGAATTCTTTACTTTTCACATCACCAAATCAGACTCCTTTTGGAGAGCAGTTTTTTCTTTTTGGACTGGGAATTGCTGCTTTGAGGTGATCTGGATTAATTTTAGAAAGCAAGTGCATTGAGGTTGGAGAGTCACACATCCAAGTGGTCTCTTCTGCACTCCTTACCTTTCTTAGGTATAGAGGGGAAGATGACAGCACTGTCCTCTGTGTGTCAGACTGAATACTGAGACTCATCCTGCTTAGAGCCTTGCTGCACTGTCCCATGGATATTGCCAGAACTGCCCTGAAGTTTGGGTGCAGAACCTGAGCTGGTCAGCACAGAGACAGTTGGTTAAGTCTGTTTTCACATTTGCACCTTCCAAAATGTCAGGAAATCATTGGGACTCAGAAAGATGCTCTGGAGATAAGGAAAATCACTCTAAACGGAGAAATCAAGTCCAGTATTTTGAATTCCTTTGGACATGTGATACTTATGTATATATCTTTAAAATGTCATTCAATATTTCTGGAGACCTACAGGTTTGGATTCTCCAGTTGAAGGAAAAGTGAAACACAGAAGTCAGTGTTCCATTTACAGACACTGTTGCCGGAGTGTCTCAGAGTCTGAGCCTGCTAGGTACGTGAAAGTCAACATGGTGCATATGAGCAATCCACTGTACCCTTAGAAGCTTTGGGCTGTGACTCTCATTTTACACTTGTGGCACTCAAGTGTGTGATTTAATGTCCAAAGTTAAGTTTTTGTGGTACAAGAGTATAAACACTTCCAAATTTTAAGTAATTTCTTGTCTAGGACTTTGTTCCTATCTTATTTGGCCCTTGATTAATCCCCTCTCTGCCCCCTCCCCAACTCCCACTCCAGCACAAGCACTTAAATTTTCAAGTGTTACAAAGCCAGAACCTGTAAAAATGTGCATTATCTCCTACAAATGAGGAAAAGATTCTCTTTACACCATCCCTCTCACACAGTAATTCTGTTTGAAATATTACTGATAGGCTTGGCTTTCCACATCTAATTTTTTTAATAATGTGTGAATTTCTGTTTGGGGGGTTTTTTTTATTTGTTTGTTTTTACTTGAACTAAAAGCTCTCTTCTGGTGTTTAACTGTTCTTTCTGACTTCCTTGATTTTTCAGAATGAAATTTAGATAGCCCATTTTTATATTCTGTAAATGTGCAAGGTATAATTTTATAGTTTCTGGCTGGGAAGTATGCTATTAATCATAAATGCATTTTGATCAAAGGTAAGCATTTCAGTGTTTTTTAAATATTAATATAGATAGCATTCTCCTTCTCTCTGAAGTGAAGGACTGCTGCCAGTGCTACTCAGAAGATAAGCCTGGCATCAGGTGTCCTGTTGAACTTCGTAACATCTGAAGAGCTCCTCAGTCTTTAGCATTTATTTGTTAATAAAACTGATTTTATTTCATGGCATTAGTGTTGCAGAAAGTTGAGATAACTCTGGTTTCCTTTTCTTGTAAAGGAAAGATGTGCATATTTCCTCTCTTGACTTCCTCTTCTCAGCATCTAAGCTTTCAAAATATACATGTGCATTGAAAGCTTTTTAAAGAGCTGAACCACTGTTTTACCTTGTGTGAACCACAGTTCTACAAGATGAGCTTTTGAAAAGCTCTGATTAAAGACAAAAGTACTCATTTCCTCCAGACTTTCAAGCTGCTGAACTCAAGAGAAGGAATGTAGTCTTATTTGCACAGAGGTGGCAGAACATCAATACTGAATAATTTGGAACATGTCTCTTCAATTATTCTTTTTTGGTATGCTATCTTAGCCCTTTAGGTTATAGTCTTTATTTTATTTTTTTAAGGGTCAGAATGAATAACTTCTGACTTGAGAAAGTGTTAAAATGAAAAATAGTCGGTTATAATAGATGACGATCTGAGTTGGCATATATAGGGCATAGCTGTTCTAGAAGCTTATTTTAAACAAATCTAGTAAAGCTGAGTTCACTGCACTGTGGTAATGTGCCCCTGAGTAGTGAAGAAGCTTTTATTCTGAAGCTGAGAGCTTGCTAAAGGAGAATCAATGTCTCATGCACCTTCACTTGTTCATGTGTGCCAGTGCCCTTCTCTCACATGGTCTTTCTCATGAGCTAGATAAAGAGAGAAGACTTAAATCTTATCCACACTAGCAGACTTAAGCCATTTTCAAAACCTGTTTAATTTAACACAGTTTTAAATCCACAGCCTTATTAAGTTAACAAGCCTTCAGCCTTGCCACCAGGTTCTGTAATCCTCTTAGGTCTTAGGACTAAGCAGGGCAGGGATAGTCAATAAGCAGATGAACAGATAATCTTTCAGAAGACAGATAGATCTTTAAGTTGAGAAATGCTGATCTGAGTTTCCATTCACTGTATTTACTACCACAGTACTTACAACTTGAGGAAAAAGTGGAATTACTTTGTTTGGAGGTAGGAAGAGTAAATAAAGGATTTTTAAAAAAATGCATTAATTCCTGGCTTGCAACCCAATAAAATTAGGTTAAATTTTAAATATATAATGAGATAGATAAAAATAACAGTTTATTTCCTTGCTATTGGGCATATGCAGATTAAAATATTCTCATGATTGTTTCGCAAGCTATTTTTGAAAGTCTTTCAGGCAATCAGGAGTCTATGGACCAGAATTTAAAGACCACAAGGAACATTATGCTGATAATGTGGCCTTGGCCACCACTGCAGTCTGCATATTGCTTCTGTTCAGTTTTGGCTCTTCTAACGCTACTGAGCTTAAGCTGTGTTTGTCTCCTGGGCAAAACTCCTGAGGTAGTGGAGTTGGAGGAATAAAAAAAAAAGCATCTATGTGAGAATGGAAGAATCCAGCCTAACATGAGGATTCCTGCCAGACATGTTCACACAGCACCAGAGTAGGAGCAGGGGAAACAGATCATAGAATCACTAATGCTGGAAAAGTCCTCAAGATCAACAAGTCAAACTATTGACTGAATATCACTATGACCTCTAAAGCCAAATCTGCTTGTTTTCTGAGCTCTCTGGGGATGGTGAATGCACCACTTTCCTGGGGAACTTGTTCCAACGTAGGATTCAAACCAAGTCCAGGAGATGGAAAGGGTAACCCTGTGTTTGGAGACAGTGGCAGAAGAGCTGAGCACACAGCTTGAGGCATGAAAGCAGTCATCTCTTTGAAAGGGTGGAAGGCCTCTGGGAGGAGATGGCTGAAAAGCAGAGACATTTCATACTGATGGCTGGTAATGACCCAAACAGTCAAGTAATAAGGGAGGAGAAGGGACAGTGCTGTTGAAAGAAAACAAACTGTGGTGGTAGGCTTGGAACATAACAATAGACCAATTAGATAAAATATTACAGAGAAAATGGGATCAAGCAAATGGCTCTTGGCTCATTGAGTTGAATTAGAGACTTGGTGAGGGGGAAGTGCTGCAGGAGCAAGCTGATGAGGTAGCTTGATGTTTGAGGAGGGTTTTGGAGAGCATCAAAATAGAAGAGTTGCTATGGAGGTGTTGGCTAGACAAGAGGTGAGAAAGAAATTTAAGTGTGTTGACTCATATGCCATCTAATTTCCTTCAGTATGTGTGTATTTGAATACTGTGTGTTTTATTTTTCATTGTTTATTTTGTAGTAGTGTGTCATGTATTAAGTGACATTTAGATTAGTACAGTTCCAGAATGGTTGAGAACTTCAATTCAGGACTTTGCTTGAGAGAAGCGCCAGAAGTAATCCTCACTTTGAGATTCTTCAGAGGACTCTGAAAATGTCTGGTTTATCACTAATGATGTATTCTCATTGTTCTTACAGAACCAATAAAGCTACAAATTCTAATATGTCATTCAATGAACTCAAAAAGAATATAGGAGAAGGGGATCTAGTGTCCTAGGAATTGCTGGAAAATGGAAAAAGATTCTCAAAGAGGAAGAAAAACATAATCTGTGACTATTTTGATTTAATGGCATTTTCTTTCATCTTGCTTCCATAATTCCTCAGTCTTTTGTCTATTCCTTCAGTTAGTAATAACTGAAAACGAGGGTTTAAACATCATACTAGCATTACAGAGCATTGTCTCAATATATTCTTTTGAATTCAGTCATGATGATAAGAAGAATTGATTTTATGGTACATGTTCTCCAAACAAAACAATGGAATATTTTCAGTATCTTTTCAATCTGTTGGAGCAGCTTACCTTTCTTTAAAGAACTATCTTTCCAGACCAATGTTTTCAAAATACATTATTTTTGTTCTGTAAGGGGGATTTGTGTTTAGATTTCTCAGTGCAGAAATAGAATAACTAGTGGATTGTTCCTGGAAACTGGTTTCCAAAGTAGTTTACAATTTCAGTAAATATTTATCTTCTTGAACTGAAACCTCTGAACCCAGAAAGAAACATAAGGGTCAAGGAAAACTTATTTCTGACTTCAGCTCCTGTTGTGGGTTTATGCTCTTTTCTCAGGAAATCATACTTTTTCATGTATTCAATTCAGAATTGTATTGCTTGGAACAGAAAACTGATGTCATTTATGCTTTCCCATTTAGTTTTTTATCACCCTTCCATTTAATGGAACAGCATGAAAGACATCAAAATTTATTTTAAATGGCATAGAAGAGAACATGATTATCATCTGCAGTCAATATAAAGGTGGTGTAGATTTTTCTATTTAAAAATATTAAATACTATGTCTTAAATAGTTAAATAAGGAATATTCATAATTGCGTATGTAGTGATTGATAGGGAGACTTTTTTTAAAAGTATAATACTTGTTTCAAATTTTCTGAGTGCACTAAAAAAATCCAAGGAAGAAGGGGGTATGAGTTAAACAAACTCAACTGTCAGGAAGTGTTTCTTCCCTTTTTTCCCAGCAGCAATCAGATATTTACGTAAAAAGTGCCATTTAAAAAATATTCTCTGAGTAAAATTTTATGTAATGTGGCATCCTTATTCCTTTTAAGATTTTGAAATGTCTGTAGTTAGGCTCTACCACACAGTTCCTTATTTTTTGATGTTGTTGGGAGTTACATGAGTTCCTGAGATAGATTGGTTGATGAAGTCTGTGCCTGTTTTCGTGGGGTTTGTAGGCTGTGGTTGCCTAGGTGGGTGTATATTTTTGTCTGTAGTGTACTGCTCAGTTCACAAGTAAGAGCTTATATTAGAAATGGTTAAAAAAGAAATAAAATTGTTTTCGAGACAGTTCTGTACTTGCAGTCATGGAAGATATGGACTTACAATATTCAGATGTACAGTCCTTGGAAGTAACCTCTGCACGTATGAAATTTTTTGTCCTCTTACAAGGGATTTCAGTGCTGCTTCACTTAGATCCAGTCAGATTGGAGCCTAGTTGCACAAAGCCAAACTGAAATTCAAGGTAATTTATCCGAATCAAACCATACACTAACTTGGTCATTGCAGCTGGACATGTCTTACAGCTCGAAAAACCTTTTAGCCCAGTATGCAGTAATCACAGCACAGTCCCACCTATGGTAAATGGAAAACAAAGTATTCCAGTGTTCCACATTATGTGTTTCAAAAAAACCTTAAAATAGTTGCTTGCAGGAATTAGTAAGTTTTATTTGTATAAGATACCTTGTGATGTTGGAGAAATCCTCTTTTGCTTAAACAGATAACTTCACCTGGCTGCAGTTTCATTTAGGAAATCATTGTGCACTGTCTCTTCTAAGTACTGCTGTTTGCAGTGTAAGGTTAGCACCCCAAATCTTCCTGGGAACGGCATCTGATTCTTGGGAAGTCAAATACCTGTATATT
The DNA here is from genome assembly GCA_025920805.1 of Petroica traversi. Taxonomy (NCBI): domain Eukaryota; kingdom Metazoa; phylum Chordata; class Aves; order Passeriformes; family Petroicidae; genus Petroica; species Petroica traversi. The sequence continues at coordinate 1,677,782 of JAHLSL010000020.1, forward strand.
TAAAAACTGGTATTTGTATTCTTTCCACATTTCGTTTTTGGGCAAGAGGTAGAGGCAATGAAATTTTTGTGAGAGTGTGGCTTTTTAACTTAGGGAAAACCCGTTGCTTTTGCAAAAGAAGACCAAACAGCACCAAATGGTTGAGGCTTTGTCAGTACCACAGAGCTCTGGTTTTGGGTGTGTATTCCAATTATTGAAGTTTAGGCTGAACATACCATTAGATGCCAAAATGTGCTTTGTTTTTGGAGAAGGTAGTTGATTTTTATAGGATAAATGAATTGGAATGTCCTAGTAGTAGTGGATGATATAGCATTTGATTTGTACTGTGTTTTGAAACAAGAATATTTTTGCAGATTTCTTTCGTCTGTTCAGCATATAAAATTTAATAGATGAAATCTGTCCAAAGTGGTCTTACGTAAACACTCCCTGTGTTTATATTTTTCAGGGTCTTGTAGCTATAGAAATAAAATTGCAGTTTTGAACTTTGCTATTAAAATATACATTGGAAAATGGTCTGTTGGAATACAGAGGAGTGTTAATGGCTTCCATAAAAACAGATCTGGGAAAAATTAGGAAGTTCAGTAGATCTCCTTCATTAGAGGGACACTGGTCGTAGTGTTCCTTTGGTAGCTGAAGCAATAAAGCTGCTGCTAAAGGCAGCTCAGCAGAATAAGTCTGGAACAGGGAAGACTATTCTGTGAAGACTGGTAAAACTGACCATAAATACCAGAGCTGGGTCACTGGTGTGTGCCTGAAGAAAAATGGAATTTTTAAGAGAGGGTTAACAAGAAGAAAGAAATGCATCAGAGCTTTGCATGAACCATCAAGGCAACTCTAGGGAGCAGAGTAACTTCTGATAGCACCAACAAATTGCAAAGAACATATGGGTGCTGTTTCTTGGTCATGTTAATTTTGGAAAAAAACATGCTTTTATGAATATTCTTGTTAAATATTTTTTTTAATTTAATTTTTTCTTTGTAATGAAGGTGAGCCAGCAAGGACCTAGGAATGTTGGCTAGGTGTTTAGATTGAGGGCTAAAAACTATTTTGTACTTTATCTCCCTGATTTTTGTTTGTCTTTGCATGTAATATCTTCAAAAAGCATTGAAAAAAATTGTACTGGATAGAGAAGTCCCATGTTTTTTCTGTTTTGTCATTTTGTCAGTGTGCATTAAATCTCCTTAAGTGAATCACCTTAATTAAGGTAAGTCAGCCTTTGGTTCAGTATTTAATGTACTGTGAGGATTGGTACCAGGGATTGTAGCGGCTTAATCATGTAGACTTTTGGCCACCTTTCTAAAGGGGAACAACTGAAGTTGTTCAGGTCTGTGAAAATAAAATATTCACTGGAAAAAGGATTAAAACCGAACTGTTCACATCCCAGGCGAGTGTGGGGTCATTGAGCCAGAGAGTTGTTTTGTCATCACTTTCAGTGCTCCAGCAGAGGTTAGGGGAAATCCTTGCCAAGACGTCTGTGGTTTGGTGGTTAGATCTCATGCCATGTTGGATCATGTATTGCAGGTATGAATGATGCTTTTTATGGAAATAGAACCTTTTTTCTTTTTTTTTCTTAATCTCCTCGGTTGTATCCACAGTGAATAATTTGATGAGATAAAATAATTGTGATTTCATATTTTGTCTAGAAAGTACTTAATTAACCATGGCTCAAAGTGTGGTTTTCCTTTACTTTTTGATTATCAGATGTGGACCATAACAGTTGTTGTTTGTGTTGGCTTAGCTGTGATATTTCTCTTCTCATTTTCCTTGTGTAAAGATTATATTAATTTAGGAGACAATTTTTTGTTTCTGACTTCTGTTTTTAATGAGAAAATAGTATCTCTTGGGATAAGCTTTCAGATGTTGGCGCATTTTTGTTTTGAAAGAAACTAATATTTGGCAAATTATAAATTAAAGTTTTTTTCCACAACTTAAATTGCTTTTAAAATGGCAGCATTAGGAGCATATATAACTTTGAATATTATGTTTCAGGTATGCCATATCTCTGGGATCCTGTGGGGATTACATGACGGCTGTTGAATTTGAAGGAAAAATAATAAAAACAGTCATTTTAGTTTACTGTTATTCCCTTAAAAATACTAATGTCAAGGTACATTGAGATATATGTGAACTTCAGTTTTTCATATGACTTTGCACACTGTATCTAGCCTTTTTCCTGTTCAAGTCTGTTCTTTCTAGGTGATAGGAAAAAAAAAAGATTAAATGTTACTGCACAAAATGGAAGCTTAAGTAGTAAATCTGTATTTGAGAGCCACTGGGCAGTGTAATATTACTTTGTTTCTTTTTTGAGAAAGTAAAATAGAACCTCAATCTGCTGCCTTCAAGGAGAGAGACACCGGAGGCTGTACAAACGTAGTATTATTGAGAAATACAAGTTCATACTCATGATGGCTCTAGATGAAGAATAACTGTTCTGCTTGATGCATGCAGATGAGGGAATAAAAGGGCCTGTAATGGGCCATATAAAATCTTGGCACTAGGAAGCTGAACTACTGGTGTGTAGAAACCATCCCTTTATTCTCCTTGCACATTCTTCATTTCCTCTGTGCAAAGCTTCAAATAAAATGGAAAACTAGGGTTTTCATGGGTGTATTTTACTTCTTGCCTTCTACTTTTTTATTGATCACTTGATTATTTTTTGTTTATGTGAATTATTTTTATAGTAATTGAGTTTATGTTTTTTGAATCTCTTGTATTCAGGGTGCATTAGTGATGATTGTCTTATTGCAGCTGTAATGATTTTTAAACTCATGGCTTTGTTGCAATTTCTGTTGGTGTGAACCATTTGATATAATTTTGAGTTTGGAAATACGGTCACCCAGCAGAGTGTGCACAGAAAGGACTGCTGGACTGGCTTGGCACTCTCTGGTCTAATCTACTCAGGGATAATTAGTACAAGCATTAGAGATAGTTCCAGCCAGGCAGCATTAACACAAAGTTTCTAAGAAACCTCTTGGGTCCAGTTTTGTTTCATTAGTGCTGGCAGTGCTGGAGGCAGAGGAGAGCACTGCCAAGGTTATTACCAGGGTATGGCCCAGCCTGCTCTTGGCTGGAGGTGGGACCCAAAACACTGGAGTCTAGCTTACATCACTACTCTGCTTTGGTTGTTGCTTAGTCCAAGGCTGGCAAAATTAGGATAAATTCTTACTCCAAGTGACATTGTGCTGGAAGCTTCTCTGAAGTGAATCATCCTCGAATAGACAAGGCTGCTAAATGCTAAGCATATCCACCAGCGTTTTCCTGTGTGTGCTTTCAGTGTTTGCATTTTCCAGTTTGTAACCATAACATTGCAATGAAATGTGCCACCAAGGCACATCAGAACTGCTGTCACTGTCAAAAACTAAATGTAGCCTCCAGCATTTTAACAGTAAAAATAAGCTGTTCATCTATCTCTTAAGCTAATATCTTGCTGAGATGAGAAAGATCTGTTAATCAGGCAGTAGCCTTTGTGAGTGCAGAGTTAATCATAGTAGATTTAATGATAAGATTTATTAATGGAAACCTCGCCTCACACTTGCTCTTGTTGTAATTCAGTGTGCTTTCCATGAGAATTATTTGTGAGAGATCTTAATTTAAATGCTAGTTTCTGAAACTAATTTTAGGCATATTTTTTGCAGCAGGAAGTGTATGCATCCCATAACACTCCTTTGCAGAAACATGTTTTTACTGTTGGTTGGACAACATAAAATTTTTTCTCTCTGACCCAGTTGTGTTTATATTCTTATGGTCTTTTGCTAGACTGGCAAAGACTTGGCTGTTAAGATACTAGATATTGCAGCTTTGATCACATACATGAGCTGTGATTTTGGTTTCCCCGTGACTGGTATTCCACAAGGATCCACTGCAGGTAGCCCATAGGTACCTTGGAAAAATAACAAGTGTCTGAAATCCTGCCTCTACATAGCTGAGTGAACTAATCCTGACTTGCAGAAAACTAGTTCACCGGTTTTCACAGTAGGAAATCCTCTCTAGATTGAAATGGTTACTTTGAGGATTCTTTCAAAAGCTATTTTTTCTTCAAAAGCAAAAAGAACCCTCCCCTTAAAAGAGGACAGTCAATTAAAATAACAATAGCAAAAAACCCCTACCCGATATTTCAGTGTCTTGAGTACTTCCCAAAATACACAGACCTTTTATTCTCAGTATGTGGGGCTGTAGACTCTTCAGCTCTTGCTTGTGGAAAGTGGGCACTATCTACCCAGCTGCAGACTGAAGAGTTTTAAGTCATCCCTACTCTCGTGCAGGCCAGAAAAAGAAAAATAGTTGTTTGAGTCAAATGCTAAAGGTCAGTAGAAAATGAACAGAGAGTAAAACAGCTACCAGGACTAGTATGCATCTCTGATTCAAGATTGGTATTACTTTACAACAGATGCCTCCAAATCAGCATGAAGGATGGATTTTTCTCCTTAATTTCTCTAAAGCAATAAAATTGCTTTAAATGCTCAATATGGGGAGCTTTGTAAGTGCCACTGGTGGCAGTATACTAAAATTATGATACGATAGAGTTGATATAAAGTAAGTAAAAAGTGAAATTTTTAATCAGGTACAAAAGCCTTTAGCCATAGCTAAAGATCATCAGCAGACTGAATAGTAATTTTAGGTTAAATGTTTCCAAAATTCCTTATTTTGACTCACAGTAAGAAAATTATTCTCATTGGGTTTTTAAAATTTTGAGCTTTTTTTTCTTTCTTACTTCTTAAAAAGCGTCTCTGAAACCTTAGAGGGCACAATTTTAAGAAGACAATTTTTCAGTGAATGACTGTTGGTACTTAGATTAACCTGGGTTTCTTGGATGAAGATCAGTCTATTTCATTAATTGAAAGAGAAGGTGGAAGGGAAAGAGCTGTCAGCATGCTGGCTGAGTGAACAAGTCAGTGCTGCATGGCACTTTGAGTCCTGTACTATCTTATTTTTTTTTAAGATAACTTACATTTGCTTTCAGTATTGTATTTGTAGTCCGAAATAATTTGTAGTTTCAATACTCAGAATTGATTTAAGATTATTTTACTATAAATCTTTTAAAACTCAATACTGGATAGTATCAAATAATGTGAGATTAAATATTCATTGACAGGTCTGAGAGAGAAAAATTTCTTTTATGAAAACGTGATGTGTCAGACAGGGAGAGCTTTGGATTCCAAGCTACTGTAGAAATTGCTTCTTTTAGTAATATTTCTGACTCACAGATTATTTTGTAAATTACTGGGACAGAAGCAATGAGGTATCCTGTAGTTCCTGCCCCTAGATTATTTTTGGGTGTGGCAGTGATTGATGAGGGAAATTACTGCCTTCATCTTGAATGGAGTGGTTTTATAAATAAATTGGTAGGTGAAGAAGGCTGTAAAGCAGGTTTAAGTGTAGTCTTCAGTGTGTAAGTAAGGAAGGAACCTCTGGATCCTTCCAGATTTCAGGTTTTTGCTACATGTTAATATATAACTTAAACATGACTGTGAAAAATGTATAACTATAGTAGTAGTGAGACAGTATTAAGTACTACTTTCTATTGTGGCAAAATTAGTATTTCTTGTTTTCTGTAAGTGTGTAAGTGAAGTGAAGATACTGAAAATTAGATTCTGTGTACACAGAATTCTGTAAACAACTGTGGAAAAGGCAAGTTATTATCAAACAAGAATTTTTTAGTTTCTTAATAGTCATTCACTTGGCAGATAAACTTACGGCAAGTTATATTTCTCTATAAAAGAGGTGATGCAAATATTCATAAGTTTTTGTGGAGAAGAGTGACAACAAATAATCTTTTATTGGTTTTACCATTTTTTCTTGGTGATTTTTTTTCTTGCCATTGAAGTCTGAGCCCTTAGTGGAAAGATCATATTATGATACAAAAACACTTTCTAAAATTCATTCAGTGAATGGGATTACCATTTAGGCCCTGTTTCTACCAGCCAGGGAGTTGAGGTCTGTAGTTCTCAAGAAGTGCATTTGAGGGGATCAAAGAGAGTTAGATTGAATCTGATTCACAAGACTGTCTCCTGTACTCACGATGCATTTTACACACCACTTGTTTGTTTTTGCCTTCTCTGCTACCAGAGTAGCTTTTCCTGCTGTCCATTGCAGTAAGTGCAGCAAGCTGTGAAAATAACATGTTTTCAGAGGTAGGATGACACTCGTTTCCTTTTGAGCAAATAATAGGTTGTATTAAAATGTTGCTTTCACTTCAGCCTGTAGGTGAAGATGGAGGCACAGCAACACCATCAGTGTACTACTGCATTTAGTAACCATTCTATTCATACATTCATAAATATTGATTGGTACGTTATGTGTTCAGCCTGTGTGACGTATACAAGGTACTTCTTAATACATTATCTGTCCTAAACTCTTCTTATGATATTGGCAGTTTTCATGCAGAATTTGGTTTTAGGTAAGTGCCAGCACTTTTAGTGATACAGATGGTGATTGGGGACTTTTTGTGGTGCTGTTTTCTTGTGTTCTTTTACTATTTGAGAAACCAATATAGATGGATAACCATCTCCAGTATCCTTTGCTGTGGTAAGCTCAAATAAATGTATAGAAAGTCATGTACTTGAAAATCATTATGTCGTGAAATTAGGTATTTCTTTAATGAAAAAAATGTCTTTTTTTTTGTTTTTGTTTCATGAGCAGATGAAAAGAGAAATACTAAGCAAAGTTAATCTTTGTCCAATGCTATATTCAGCAAACTCCTTCATGGTGGTTGTATAACTTAGTTCTGTTTATCCATAGCTAAGGCCTTTTTTTAGGTTCCACTTATCAGACTGTTTTTTTCTCTTTGCTGATGAATCCATACTTTTTAAAAGAAATACAAATAAGTATACTATGATGGGTACAACAAACTAACTCCAACTGAATTTGCTGAAAGAGATGAGCTTGTATCAGTGCTCTAGACCAAATCTAGAAGTATGCATTCAGTTGAGGTTCCTGTGGTCAAGGTTGCTCCCCAGCCCAGCCATATGAAAATGTTAATTTGTTAATTATGTTAAATTGTTAATTTGAAAAATTTCTGTATTGCAAGAGAGAGGATTCTCAGTAAGCTGAGGAGTTTTTCTAACTCTTCATTGGCTAGGGTGGACTTGGACATTATGTAAAAGAGGGAAGAACTGGTAGTACTCAGAAAAAACTGAAATTTACGGGGTTAATTCAGAAACTTCTTTTTTTGCCCTTAGAAATAAAGTGCATTAATGAAAGCTGACTTGTAGTTGTGACTGTAAGCTACTGTTAAGTTCCATCTCTTAAGCTGAATATATGACATTGGGCAGATCACTTCGTTTCTGTGTGCTTAATCATTGATAGGTTTATCTGTAGCAATTCCAACTGTTCTAGCAGAAGTTGTCTTCTGCTGAAGGTTACTGATAAAGTCAGCTTAGGCTGTGGGCAGGTTATGAACTGTGCCTGCTGATGAGCTAGCACGTGGGCACAATTTTCCTATTGTCCTTGCCAAACGGACTATCATCTTCAGCAGGGAAGTGGAGTAGAAAATAGAAGCAATAACATTTTAGATGCTGAAGTAATGTCTTCCTGAGAGCTTGAATTAGTCTTCAGTTGTTGATCTGTGAAATTTATATTATAATTTTTCTTTTCCTTTAAAAAAAAAATTGTCCACTGCTTATTTACTTTGTACCTAAGATTAAGGGGAGTTGGAAAACATCTTGTGCTGCATTTAGATACTGGAATGAGAAAACATCCATGTAACCTAAAAGAGAAATAATGCCCTTCTTTAGCTTGTGCAGCTAGATATCTCAGTTGTTGTAATTTACAGAAAAGTGGCCAAAATAAATTATTTTTCATTTATTAAATATATTAAATATGATTTATTCCATGCTAAACTTTAACAAAGGTTTTTTTTTTAATAGAGAGTGTAACAGATTTGTTTTCTACTGAATAATTGTGTACTTACAAAACGTTTGGTTTCTAACACATTTAGATATTCTTTTTGGGTGTGATAAGAAATCTCAAACATGGAAATACTGCATAGTGATGGCGTTTACACAAGAATATTGTGTGGTAAAATTTAAAATTGTGTATGTTGCTCTTGAACTCTGTAATACAAGAAATTAAGGTTGCTTACTCATAAATGAGTTTTGTAAGATTGTATCTACACCGTTGTTGAAATGGAAATCATTGTATGGATGAAATGGAATGAATAGAAATTTCCCAATGGCAAACAGAATGTTAAAAGAACATAGACAAGTCTTGGCAAAATTGGTTATAAACTCCCTGTAGATTACAGCAATATAAATCAGAATTTTTTTTAGCATAAATTAGATTACCTGTATGGCGTGCTGTGTTTGTGATTTTTTCTTTAATTAATGTTTAAATATTTCTATTATGCATTCAGTAAACAGAAAAATGGTCTTTTGCTTGTTCTAGCTGTATGTATACAACTTCAGTTGAGTTTTCACTTCAGAAAGTTGTAATTAAACTAGCATAGAGTCTTGTCTTTAGCCTTTTTTATGGGCAGTCCTTAATCACTTGCATTATACAGTCTTATAGTACAGTTTTTAAAACGTTGGTTACACAGGCATTTTTCTTTGCTCTGCTGAGATGGATAAAAGCTGAGAGAAGTGCATACTAAATCACTGCAGAGCATTCTGAGTTCAGTATAGTAACTATAGTTTCAACATTAAGTTTTCTATGTTATAATGCATATTAGAATAAAATCAAAATTCTATTTAATTTCTTCGTATTTTTAAAAATTTTGTTGTATGAATTTAACTTTATAATGAATGTTTCCTAAGATATGTGGTATGTTTATAGGTTTCTTCTAACTGGTTTGCTACCATGTACACAAATAAGACCTTTTTCTCTTTAGCATGGTGTTTCTTTTGAAGTCTAGCTATCCTTTAATTGATCATTAATAAGCATGATAGCCCCACAGAACTCAATGCTTTACTTTGGGCTAATTAATGAAATCTGGAGGCTAAGTGTAGAAAGTCTTATCCTGTGGACTAGAAAGAGTTGAATTAACTGGTTATGTACATTACCACACGAGCTGTAAAAATTCTGTAGTGTAATGTTTCCTAAAATTCACTGTTTATGCATCATTCAGAGTGTGATGTTAAACATCCTGCCAAATTTTGTTTGAGCGATCAGAGAAAGTGATTATGTTCTAATAGTTACAACTGTAAAAATTCAGAAGTTTTTCTCTTCTTGTTTGAAGCCTAAATATTAGCAACTCAAGCTATTATGAGTTACTACAACTATCTAAAGTAGGAATAGAATAACATGTTTTGGGTTCCTTTAGGCAGATTTTGATACAGCAAATGTGAACCATGGACTGTGTCATCCAATATTTTAGTTTAAAACTGAGGGTGGTTTATTTAAGATGATTTCCTACTTGAAATAAAGCCCTATAATAACCAAAATGCTTAACTCTTCCCATGACTGCTACATTTGACTACATTTTTAAGGTAAATACCACTTTTAAGTTAAGAAATTTAAATATTTTTGGGGGTTTTTTGTAAAATTTATTCTTAGTTTTGTTGAAACATGGGAAAAGTGTATGGTCTCTCATGTATGCATGATCCTATCATCTTGACCTTTAAAAAGCAGACTTCTTTTGTACCTTTGGGGACTTGTAGCGAGAAGATCTAAAATATGTTGACTTTTTCAGTTATTTTTTTCAAGTTTTAATTTGTTAGTCACTGTAAAATATTGTGAGACAGTAAATTTAATCTCTATTGTCTCCAGTGTTTTACTTTTTAATAAGTGCCTATTTTAGTAAAAGAATAAGGCAAATTGAAATTGGTTTCATCATTTTCCAGTTCTTCCTAATTAGATGTCCTTGTGGTTTTAGTTTACATTTGTCATCTGGTGTTAGCCAAAAACCTTTCATTATATATAGTTAGAAGAGATGGGATACTATAATGAGAAAACTGTATAAATTATCTATAGCTCATGCAGTAGAAAAATTGAATGGAGTTTAAATCACACTAAATATGATTGGAATTGCTGCTTGTCTGATAGATGGTGCATAACTTACCTCACATGTTGAGTTGTGCAGAGATGAATTTATAATAATTTTTTAAAATGGATTTTGATTGAAGGAGATCAAAATGTGTAAGCTGTATTAACTTAAAGTAGTATTGTTTAAAATATGAGTTTGGTCCTCTCTTATCTCCATTCTGAAAAGAGGACTAAAACTCCAGCTAGGCAGAGTTGGTTTTGGTTACAGGAGTGGTTATAATCACCCCTTGAACCTTCCTCCTACGTGTCCTTTATGGCCTTTTTTAAGCACTCAGGCCTGTGCATATCTATTCCTGAATGATCACATATGAACGTAAAATTTAATACTATAACTGTAAAATGTAAGATGATTTTTTTCCTCTATTAATCTGAAATGAAACCATGCCCTCAAACTGAGTGACTCACATTATTGTGTTCCAGCACTGAAATGCTGAACAATTTTCCAGAAAGAAAATTTGCAGCAGAGCAGGTTTGTGTGCTGCCAGCAGCTGGGCTCTGGAGAAGATGCTCACTGTTGGGCTGTTGACTGCTTCTCCTCTGAAGTGGCTGCAGATTTTCACTGTTGCATCTCAAAGATTAAAGCTACTCTTAACGTTGAGTTTTGGTGAGTATGTGGGAGGCTATTTGAATTTTTTCCCTGAAGACAGTAGTTCAAATACTCCTGCCGGAATGGGAATTGGTTCCTTTTAACTCATGCTGTTATTTGTTGCCCTCTGATTGAAGAGTAAGATGGTAAATATTGCTCATCCCAGCAGGCAGCTGGAAGGCAGACAAGAGCATCTCTGCTAAACTGCCAAGGATTTCAGCCTGAGGAATGAGGAGCCAGTTGGCAAAGCTGTAAATGATTTGGGCTGATCTTTGCACTTATTATTTATTCATTTGCGAAAGTTGAGATGTTCTGAACTGAGGGATGGATTTCAGGAAGGCCCATTTTAAATCCCAGTGTTAGGCAGGAACCGGCTATCGTGGCTGTGAGAAATCCTCTCACTGGTGACTGGCAGCTGGGTTATTAAGTGGGATTGAAAAATCAGAAAAGAAAAAAACATAAAGAATGAAATACCATGTGCAACATATCAGCTCTCCTTTTACAGGAGAGAGCTCTGGTTTTCCACAGTTGGGTGTGATGTGGAAGTAACTGGCTGTGTGATTTGACACGATGTTGCCGTGTTTCCAGTGGCAGCTTTCATTGCGTGAGGCTCTCAGCTCTGGGAGGCACAGAACTATAAATAAAAGGAAAAGTGGAAACAAAGACTTCATTTTTCTTGCTAGTGTTCAGCAGCAGCACGGGGAGAAATAATCTGGTGAATTACAAGAAAAGGAGAAGTGTTTTTTCCTGCAGGGTTGCTGGTTCACAGTAGATAGTTGTAATTCTGAATCATTTTAGTGTTGCCCCAATCATACCCTCTAGAAACCATTTTTGATTTGGCAATGGTTTAAATTGTGCCTATTTCACTGAATTAACTACACTGTCAGTGTATTGTTTATAATGTCCTGTGTAATTTTTGTAACAGTAAGTTTTTGTAGCTGTTTCCATGTAATGCTTCTTTTTTAGAAGGATTATTCAAGCCACTTATTTTAAGCTTTGTATTCCCTCTTTATGTATTTCTGAGAGTTAGGTTTGATTGCCAAAGTGTATTTCAATATGTAGGAGTTCTATAGTAGTTCAATATTTTGCAGTTTTGCAGCTGCTGCTTTCTTGTAATCTTTGGATACTTTTGTGTTTTATTACTGGTGTCTTTACTACTCTTAGGCAAAGAACTGTGGTCAAGGAAGATGTTATCAGTCTGTATTGCTGATTGTGAAAATTACATTCTTCTATAGTTGATGAGGAAGTCGAGTCATTTGTCCTTTAGACTCCTGAGTTGAAATTATTATTCTCAGGTGCATTTTCAAAGAAAGTTTCAAAGAAATGTACTGTACCCATGTATACCTGAGGAGTGGTTATTAAAAGAAGTTCAGTCTCTTCTAATATTCAGCTGCACAGGTGTGTTACAAAAGCAGGAGACCTGCCTTTGTTCCTCAGTGTCTCTGTATCAGAAGCAATAGCAACAGTGAGAATATGTTGTGAAAACTATTAGTGTAGATAAGGATTGTGCCTCTCCTAAAGAAATTCAGGTTTTCTAAGGGAAGATGTGAGTATACAAAGATCACAGGCTGGTTTGAGATGGGTGGGGGTGCAAACCCTTTTCCCTTACAAATGCCTGATGAAATGTTGATGAAGACATGGGAACAATGAGAGAGAATAGATAATGAAAAATAGAAATAGCCTTAAATTTTGTATTTAATGTGGTAATTAATTGTGTCTACAGCTAGTTCACTAACTACTTTTGGTAAATTTATGGGTAAAAACTCAGATTAGCTTGAAATACAACATGAATATTTGTCTCTGGATGTTCTCCCAGGTCCCAATGATTTCCTTTTCAATTTTTTCCCCCCTTAGAAGAAACAGTGTATATTTTCTCTTTTAAAGACCACCACAAAAGTGGCAGGAAAAAGTAAGGCAATAATGAATTGCAAAGTGTTACAAAAGGATGAATGACATTCCTAAGGGAAACAAAGTAGGAGGGCAGGGCAAAGGTCATTTAAACGCTGGACAGTAGCAACTATTGTCTGCTGGGAAAAATGAGGGCCAACAAAAAAGCATATTTTTCTCAAGAGCCTGTATTCCCTGCAACAGATATTTGGGGAAGACAAAACAAAATCTAACCTTCAGCATTCTCCAAAGTGCTTTCTTCTAGAGCTCCAAGTCTTCAATGCATCTGCAAAATAGAAGGCTATTCCCAAGGAAATTAATTATACTTTGAATACATATGTTTGTTTATCTAATGCATTAAACTATGTGTTTTGAGGCATCATAAGGAAAATTTGTAATATGTTTGTTTCAATATTCCAGTTTTTTAGTTCAGTGTCCAAAACATGCTTCATATTTAAATAACACAGCAGGTCATTATTGCAGAAAGCTGCTGTTCTGCTTTAATGTCAAGCTGCTAATGAACAAGCTTGTGCCAAAATATGAATGGGTACTAGCACTCATTCACCCAGAAAAGAATATTCTTCCTGGCTTCTGGTAACACTGGCTAACTAAACTGTAACCTTACATTGCTGATTGGTTTTGGGAAACAGAAGAATAAGAGATTAATTTTTTTTTGTTGTTCTGGGTGTGATAAAATGCACAAAATCTGACAGAGTAGGGATGCTGACTACCAGTGTAATAAGCAGTTCCTAAGAGGAGTCTGTGTACATTGCCATAAGTGCAAGTGTTTGTGTGAGCATTTTTATATCATCACTTGTGATTTTAAAAAGTATTTTTCAAGCTATAATTACATAGTCATTAACAGTGTATTAAATAATTTGGAAGTACTGATTAGTTTTTCTTAGATTTCCTGACATTATTTGTGAGGATTTTTGGAGCAACTGGAGTTCCACTGCACATCTGGAGACAGCTGATTTCTAATTCACAGATCCTTTGAAATGCTAATATAAAAACAGTATATAGAAAATAGTTAGGCTGAAGGATATTAGCTTTTCCATTTCCAGTTGCCTGCCTCACATACTGTAATCCAAACTATGAGTCAGGCTTCAAAATACTCTGTCAGAATGAGAAAGTATTTAGCACAATTAATTTAAATGGTGCATTTAATATTTTGGAGGGGTTTTTTCTAATGTTAACTGCAGTAGTTTTCTGGAGTTTGTTGATTATTCAACACTTGAAAATGCATTTGTGGAACATAGTTTTTCAATAATATTTACTTTCAAGTAGGATGTGGAGGATGACAGGAGGGATGTGCACATTCACTTTTTATAGCTGTTATTCTTTTTAACAACCAGGAAGGGTCCACAGTTGAAGGCTTTAGTCTTTGTGCTTAGATTTTAAAGTTTGGGTTGTGCCTGAGTTTTTACCTATGAAAGTACAATGATGGTACGAGTGCCCAGTCATAGTGTCTGAATCAAGTCTCAGTTGCTCACATGAAGAAGTGCAGCTCAGTCCATCTTGAGGAAGGAATGAGTGAGACTGTCTGGGAAGGGGCAGCTAGAAAATAATCCCTAAAATGTTTTTCCAGTTTTCCATTCAGCAAAATTTGCATGTTGCAGCTGGTTTCTCCAGGGCCAGATGTATTTATATGAGATTATCTATAGCTAACTAAAAATAAAAGTCTAAGGAGAGAGCAGATGTTGAAGGTCTTAAAGCAAGTGACATTTGATATGTGCCCATGGGATATAAATGATGCTTTGATCTAAAAACTTGTGTTTGAGTTGCTTTATTCCTACAACTGCATGTAAGCCTTCTTTTCTCCTTCTCCAAGGTATTTAAGTGGCAATTTAGCTGATCCACTCAGGTAGGCTGGGCCAGAAAAGTGCTGTGAACCAGAAATGGAAGGACGGGACTGGGTATTTTTTCCTGCAGGAGCCAATACTTTCATCTCTTTCCATTGTCAAAGAAGATTTAGTTTAATAGCTTGCATTTGACAACCACAGTGCAAAGCTTGATATGGCAATGTTACTTTTTGTGGTCTCATCAATATACTGTCTCAAGCATTCTCAATAAATTTGCTCTCATCTGTTTTTGCTTGTGAGTGTTTGGAAAGGAAAACTGTTCCACCTGTTTACATAGAGGTAGAGCATCATTTGGTCTCTTGGTGGCTAGCTGAGTACTTCAGGTACTAATTCTGTCTGAATTAGTGATTGCATGATGTCTTTCTTTTTCCCAGATTTCTTAGACATTCCAGTATTAACTCATAACATGTTATCCATTCATAATTCTGCAAGAGTTTCATATATGGAAAAGTGCATGTTTATGTGTTTTACCATGTTGATGTTTGCCATCACTGGTGCCTGTTGTATGAAACTCTGAAGTACAAACCTGAGTGTTCTGTATTTTTGAAAGGAAAGCTAGAGAGAAAGGAGCAAAGCAAGTCTCTGCTAGAGGAAATGAGGACTTTAGGTTGTTAACTTTTTGTCTATGTCTGTAAAATGGAAGTTACACCACTCCATCATCTCATTGAAGCAATTTTGAATATTTATTAATAACTTCATTTTGTTTAATTTAATTAAACTTTAGTAAGGGAAACTAAAAAGTGAATATTCTGGGTAGTCAGATGAGTAAGACATGGAGATTTATGATCATTGATAATGATAAAACAATGTAATGCAGTCTCCTCTCAAGAAAGTTAAAACTGTGATATATAATTAGAGACTGTTATGATAAGGGGATAATGTGAAGGTCTGCAAGCATTGCCAGAATTTACTGACTTGGAGCACTTGAGTATGTAATGTTACTGGCTTTTAATCTGAGTTGTATTTGAAAGGGAGAGACAGTAGAACTACCTTGTGTCTAAATGTAGGTTGGTTCCAGTAATGAAGTAATGAGACCAGCTTTTCTGTATTGCTGGAGGGGTTGCTTTGTTGTTCAGCTAAAATGATTTTCTTCTTCAGATCCCAGTATGACACCAGTAGGTAAAATACAATCCTTGTGTTACATGTTCTTCCTTTATCTTAAGAGAGAGGGCTTTTTTTGGATTATTAGTTTTCCCCTGTTGCCTGAAAGGATGAAGTTAAGCTTGATACCTTACAGATTTCAGTTGGATTTTTTATCCCTTTGGTAAAAAGGGAATGTGTGGGGGGGAAATATGCTAAGTTGATCTGTGGAGTGACATGTGTAGAGCCAGTTACTTGGCTGTCAGAAATTGGGGGTCAGTCCAGTTTATGAAAATTATTAAATCTTTGCATGTTTTTTCAGTCTGAAACCAAGGCAAAATACTAACACTTCCTGAAGCTAGTGAGAGAAATTGTGTTTCAATTGAAATCCTCATTTTTCTTGCATGTATGTTATCAATACCCTTTCTCTTAAATATAAAAACAGTGTATTGACTCTGTGAAGGGATCTCCTAACTTGTATAGGGTTACAATAGGAATGGTCACTCTCTCATTTTACTTTGTTCATATTTCCTTTCTTCAACTTCTGGATTAAGTTCCTTATTTCATAAATATTTTAATAAAATAAATTCAAATGCTGTTTGGCATAAAGCATTCTCTGTTCATAATGCAGTTTTCTGTGGCTCTGTGGCATCACTTCTTCATCTTTGGACAAAACACAACAAAACTGAGCTTTTGATGCTTCTGGAAGGGACTAGTTGGGCGGATTGTTATCTGTTACTTTGTCAGAGCCACAGATTTTCCCCACTCCACTTAGCTGGATCTACATGCATACCTGCAAACAGTTGAGGTTCCAAGGGATTTAAATAAACAAAACTTGTATGTAATAATAAATGCAAGGCAGTAGGGATCTGCAAATATTTGGAGTGTTAATGATGCAGAACTGTTGTCTTTGATGGAATAAACTAATTGTTGGATAAAGTGGAAAAAAAAAGGCAAAACAAAAAACTCCACCCAAATCCAAAACATTATTTAATTGGTAAATGTTAAAAAAAAAGGGGGGAATTTAATTCGCATCCTTAAAAGGCAGAGAGTTAAGTAACAGCTTTAGAAGTTTAATAGTGCTTTGTTTAGTTTGGGTTTTTAAAATAATTCTGCATTTCTTGAACCCTTTATCAGAACGGGGTATAAAGAAAAGTTGTTCTTCCTCAAAGGCCGGAGGAGAGCAGATTGAAGTTTATGTACAGCAAAAGATAAAATTGAAGACAGAAAAAGCATGAAACTCTTAACCTCTAAAGTATTTAACTGTGCCAAGAGTGACCAGTTGTAGCAAGTTTGGCAAGTCCTTGCAGTCGTAGTAATAGGACAGATATGTAAACAGAGTTAGAGATAAATATATTTTTTTTTATCCACTAAGCACCAAACAACCCTATAAGAAGAACCTTGTTGCTTGAAATAATTTGTGGAGTTCTGAAACTCTTGGAAAAGGGTAGATTTCTTCAATTTCTAATGTTAAAAGGTGAAATTTCATTTTTCTATTACTATGTTCATATTTTCAAGCCAATTTTGTATATTATAACCTCTGTGTATGCATAAATATATAAAAACTGAACAAAAGCCCCCACGTTTTATTATATACAGCCCAAATATATTAGAATTTGTTCTGACTAATTTTTCTTTTTACTTTATATTTTACTGATAAAATCTCAGAGGACTGAAGTTGAGAAACTATATTAGCTTTCTATATATTAGCATAATTTAATTTGTGTATACAGTAGGCTCAATATTTCAACTTAGAATTGTTACTTACTGGGCTAACTTTTGATCAAAATGTCATCTAAGGAGAAAAAAGCTAACTTCCACGTGGCCTTTCAGTTGAACCTTTGTAAGGGCATATGAAACATAAAGAAGTAACATTACAGTGGCCTTTTGGGGTGAGGTAATGGGAGAATAATCTCTCTGTAGTTATGTAAAACTAGTAGTTTAGTACATTCTGTGTTCCAAAACATCAGCTTCATTTCTGGAAAATCTGAAATTTGTCTTGTGGATGAACCAATAGATTATCACCTCTTTGAAGAGAAACTAGACTGGCATCCTCTCTTTCCTGGTTTTGATATGAGATCTTTCTTCAAAGGGGCATTTTGAGTGCAGGAAACTGTCCATTCTTGCAGAACACTTTAAGTATGTCATGTAGGTAAGATTTTGAGTACTGCGTTTCTGTTTGTTCTTGAATTTCATTGGTGTTTCAGAAGCCATTACAGCCTGTCTGGTATTTTTGGGATGCCAGCCTGCTGTACTGACTGTGAAGCCACACTGATGTAATTGAAGGGAACAGTTCAGAAGAAGCAGTAAATTTCAGGTGAATGACTGACAAATTTGAAGTCTTTAGCTACAGCTTGAGAACACAAACCAAGCTAAAGTGAATTATGTTGTCTTTTATCCCAGGAGATGTTAAGGTGAGCTTTTACTTGGGAGTATGTGGGTAGTCCTGGTCCTTACTAAGAGCCAGCTAAATAATGAGTTGTTCCTAGTTTTTCTGATCTGCAAGAGTTGAGGCTCCCTGGTGCTCTGAGCCACCTGTCAGAAATCCTTATGCTCAGTGGTCACCCTGTAGCATGTTTCACAAACTGAGACTTGCTTTATTGAGGATAGGATAGGTGTGGTGTGGTGTGGTTTTCCCCTCTTTAGAGAAGTGGAGCAGTCACTGCTCCAGGAGCTGCAGGGTAGGTGCAGTCTGGATTTTGATGGCTGTTTTACGCAGTTGGTTCTGCCTGTTATTGTCCTCTCAGCTAGGAGCTTTTTTATTAGGAAGTCTGGATTTGTAACTCCCTATGAAGGCAGATAATTTTACTTAACAAAGAGAATAGAAGATTATGGATATTTGTCAGTAAATGAAGTGGTTGTTCTGTGTGGGCTGATCTGGAAGCACAGGCTTTCTTCCCTGGAAAGACCAGGTGAATTCCATTATCTCAGTTTGTGTTGCTGAAGCTGTGGTCATACTGTAATTGTTAGTTTGGTACCCTGCCTGCATGTTTGCTTTCTAGCAATTTTCCCTAGTGGCTGATTGGTCTTTGTTCAATATGTTGAATATTAGCTAGTGATAAACTGCAGTAGTCAAACCACTGAACCCAAGTGAAGGAAAAGACTGATCCTCTTCCTTTGTTCTTTTGGCTGGGGAAGAGTAGAAGACCACCTACGTTATTTCTCCAATTTGTGCACTTCTAACTTTCTTGAAAGACTTCTCAGCTTTAAGTCTCTTCTTTTCGAGAAGGTGGCATACTGTCATTAAATTAAGATTTAGCCTGTACCAATACTGGAGTGACCTCTGATGCTTCTTCATGTCCTCTGTGTTAAGTGGTCCCGTGGTGTTTGGGGTTTGCCAGTGTTCCTTGTCACTCTCATGTCCCCATCAGCCATCTGGAACAGGGATACTTGGAGCTGGTGTCAGATTATCCGTGTGCTCAGTGAGCAGCCAGCAGCCACAAGAGAGCCAGGCAGAGGATGGCACTGACGTGGCACTCTGCCTTTTTTTGTGCCTGCTTGTTTTAATGCAGCTTGATAGAGAGAGGAGTGGAGCTGGCCAATACCGCAGGGATTCCTTTTCAAATGTAACCAAGCTAAAAATTGCCTTTGGCTCTGTAACAAACGTGGAACATTTCATACAAATCGGATTTTTTTTCTGTAAAATCGTATCGGATCTTGGAATTTTCATCCACATTATTAAGCTTTATATTCTAGCTCATGTTTAGTGCAGATGTTAACAATAACCATTGCTGTTGAAAACAAGATTCCAAAGTTTGTGTGGCTCTTTTATTGTTGTCTTTAATATTTTAAAAGAGAATTAATTACATGCTTTTAAAATACATACTGAATCGTAATTATGACAACGCGGATTTCTAAAATGTAATTCTTTCTGAAACGTTTTTATGCTAAGCTCCTCTGTACAGTGTTCAAAGACTCATGTTGAATTTAACAGAAAACATTTGAGTGTGGGTCATTTTAGGGACAATGTTAGAGACACAGGCGTAGCAAATTTAGGAAACTGAGCTGTACATTTTACAAACCTGGAGAAGCTTTTTCTTGTAGCTAGTTAGGCAATTTAAGACAGTGCTTTGTTTACTTGCACCAAACAATGTAAGTACATACTAGGAATGTCTTTTTTGTTTGTTTGTTTGTTTCTTTGGTTTTAGTTTGTTTGGTTTTTTTTAAGGAAGGGATAGGAGAGGCAGTATCTGATGTTTCATAACATCTAAATGATTTAATTGGAACATCCAGCAGTCAAACCTCATGTTACCAAACTATTGAGCAGTATAGCTCTGCAAAAACAAATAGGAAGATGTATTAAGCACTCCCAGCTGAAAGTTTGAAAACTACAAAAATAATGTGATTCAAGGAGCACAGGAGATAGTCTCTTGCCATTTTTATGTAGAGCTAATCATTTACTTTTTAATCTGGAAGTTTAAATATAAGATGCTAATGTAGACTTAAACACTGAAAGGAAATTGAATTTGAACACTTGAATAATGAGATAATATGTTTTATTTCCTTTAGGCAATGTAATAAATTTGCCTGATGTGTGGATGATAAATGAGGTTTACAGAAGCGTGTGCACGTACACAGGAGATACTTAGGAGCACCAGGGTGTCACACCAGGTTTTTCTGAAGGGTAAAATTTTGTTTTACTGTGGGATGATCCCATTCATGTTAACCAAAATGGAGCCATGTTACAAGGAGAGTACCCTGATATGTGCCACAAGAGACTTTTCTTGGAGCTCCCCAAAAATGTAAATAAAAAATGAAGACAAACTTAAGATACTATTTTGGTTATTTTTTCTAGCTAGACCTTATGTATTCTTAAATTTTTTAACATTGCCAGAAATTTATGATCGATAATGAACATTAATATTAAAGAAATTTCCTCTGTTTTTTATATTTTAATTGATATTTTGGAAAAAGAACTGTAGTAGCCTTGCTTTTGCATCTTAAGCTGTGTTTAAATAGAGAAACAGTGGCTTCTTTTTTTGTGTTTAGATTTCCTCCTCAGTCTGCTAAGTTTACAGGTTCAGTCCAGGGAACTGAAAAAAGTGGAAAATCTTACAGCTTTAGTAAATAAGGACTTCTGTTACAATCATTATTACAGAAAGTTATTCCTTTGGCCTTTCCTTCCTAAATTATATACAGAATGTTAAGGTATCCAGAGAAGACTTCAGACAAGGCTGCTAATAGAGAAGATTAGAGTTGCCTGTAGAGGAGACAAAGCTTTGAAAGGTGCACGTCAGTATGTTGCTTTCCTGGTATTCTTCTTGCATTTCAGGTCTCTTAAATAATGTTAAGGACTACTCAGTCTTTCCAGCAACTCAAAACATTCAGGATGGTAGGAGGAGGTCTTACAAACCCAGGTTTTAAAAAGAGAAAAATACCAAGATTGGAGGTAACCCTAATTTAATTTCTACATTTTTAAGCCTTTTTTTTCCAGAGCTATAGGAGTTTTAAATTTATTTGTGAATATGTCAGGGCATGGGTTTAAATAATGGTAAAGTCTAGAGTTTTGAAATAAATACTAAAATCAGAAGACTTGTCACAGAAATTATGGAACACGTGGAAAACATGGAATTATGCGACTGAATTATGAAAGCACATGAAAATTGGCATAAGTGTAATTCATATTTCTGTGTTAATATTGCAGAGCTGCAGAACTTGTGTTTATGTGGCTTGATTCCTCTTTGGTATTGCGGAAATCGTACTCAGTGTGGTGCAGTGGCATTAATGGTATCATTAATGTAACCATTCTGATTTGGCAAATCCCGGATTTTCAAATACCTTCTTGGAGTTTGCTTCCAGTATAGGAAATATTGGAATTTTTTTTTTGTTCAGTGAATGTATCTGCAGATAGATGTAAACAATATCTTGTAGTGTTGGTAGGATTTTTAATGCTTTTAGGAATAACACTTCACAGGCTCTGTATATGGATTCTTACAGTCTGGATGCTGTCGCCCAGGATTCATAACTGATAGAGATGATGAAATAGGATCAGTGTGACTTTGTACTTGGGTAAACTTAATCTATTGGTGAAGGTGATAAGAGCTTAAACAGTATTAGAAGAAGAAGAGAGCAAAGAGAAAGATTATCTGTAATTGTTAACTCTTTTAATAAATTTTTTAAAAGTGTAAAAAAGGAAAAAAATATTTACTGCTTAAGCTTTTAATGTGGTGTCAAGGAAGAAATATCTCAGACTGAAATTCTTCAGTACATTAGTCTTATTCTGAAGATCTTTTGCAGGTTGTATTAATATAATTATTCTTTCTAAAATATAGATATTTTATTTTCATTTTCTAGAATGTATTGAAACTTACAAATTATGATTGAAGTATAATATCTTAGCGCAGGAATCCAGTAATTTTGGGCTGTCATAATGAAGTTCAAGACAAAGTATTGCTTGCTTATAAAAAAAAGAATTTGTTCAATATAAGCAACCCCTGATATATATGTTTGGTGATTCAAAAAGGGCTACTTTCCCAAAGGTTAAAAAAATAGCAGAATTAGTTTCATATAGTGAGTGGCAGAATGAAGGAATAGCAAAATTAGTACAAATGACAGTTTTGTGTAATTAGAAGAGTGATAGTAAATAACAGACTAAAGTTACTGAAAGTGCTCAAGTGCATTAAGCATCATCTAAATCTTTGTAGTATGGGATGCCAGTGAAAATCTACTAATGGATAAATTGTTTGTCTGTTAATGTTTTCAGTTTAAGTCTTGGTGCCTTTCTGGGAAAATGTTCTTCTGCATCACTGGCTTAATGGGCTCTTTGAAAACAATCTTAAATTCTGGCTTTGAGGCGGTGCAGGGACAGACTTACGAGTTGGCTCTGTTGAAGGCAGCAGATTTTAGACAGAATGTCATGATATATATTGATACTTCTATACAATACTTTCTAAAACTGTGTCTAGGATCACTTCAAATCCTAAACCTCAGCCATCTTAAAAAGGAGAACAGAGTGGAGTGAATAGAGAAAAACTGGAATATCAAGTAAAATCTGGACAGGAAGGTTAGTTAGGAGAAACATGGTGTTACTTCCAAAATAATTTGTTTCTCTTTGACCTCAAGTCAGTGGCTGAAGAGTATTTACCTTGCAGGATCACTGCAAGTGTGTGATGACAGCATGTACAACAATCTAATATAAGTGTTGTTTCACCCTATGCAGGTTTTTTACCCACAGGAATCAATATCCTATTTCTGTGTCACCACCAATTTACACAAATGTGCTGAGTGGAGCAGCTACAAAGCCTAGTGCTGTGTTCATGTCATGATTCCTAGTCTTCTACTATATATTTGAGATTCTTTTAAGAGTAGTTGATTCATTTGATTCTGTATAAATAAGCCACAGTCTCATACAAGAGCTGAGCAAAACCAACTCCATTACAGTGGGCCTCAAGGTGCAAGCTGTCCTAGCCTAGCATGATGTCCAAAAGTGGTGGAGTTTCACTTCATTTGAGAGTCCTGCTCCAGGAGGCTTTAGTGGAGTCTGAGTCAGAGAACTCTGAAGCAGGATGACTGAATTCTGCTTTCCAAATATATCTCAACCAGTTGAGTAGCATGAATAGTTAAGAGGGAGAATTAAAGAGCCGTCAGCCTTTCATTATCCTATCTGATTCTTAACTCTTGGCTCCAGAGCAGTGCTTTCCCATAATAATGCATTATGGTTGCACTTGCTTAATTAAAATACTTTTTATTTAAGTGAGAAGTTGTACTTCTTGTAAGCTGTTATTGAGTATTTATTTATGGAACATAATTATTCTGTGCATTCCCTGTTAATGTGAGTAGATGGTTATTAATTTGCTTACTGTGGAGTCTCAAAGACAGGAAGCCCTTGTACAGTGGAAGAATATAATGGAATTAACTTCTGTGGAATAAACTTTTAATGAGATTAACCTGTCTGGAGTGAGAACTGCTTTAATTATTTTGAAGAAAACATTGAGATCATGGCATGTATCACATTTTACAGCCAAAGGACTAAAAACTTCTTTAGGCTGGAAAAACTTTGGCTGGATCTATACTAGCAAGTAATCTGCAGTGGGAATGGTTCCATAGAAGAAAAACAGTGGATGCTGAGGACTTGGTGGCCACAGCTTGTATTTCTTCAGAAGTAATACTTTGAGTGAATTCTACTCTGATTCCAGGGAATGTTTGGATGAATAGACCACTGTTGGAGCACACCTTCCATTTTAGTTTTATCAAGAAAGCAGTGTAGTTCATATATGTTATGTAAAGGCTGCTCCAAAATGAAAAAAAAAAAAGTGTACCAGAAAATGCTACTTACTAAATATTTTCATTCATGTAACTATTTGATCAAAATCGTTATATGGAAGCATGCATTTTATGACGTGAACACATAAATGAAAACTTTAAGCAGTTCTGAAACAATTCATAGTATAAAATATAAATTATCCCTCTTTGCTGTGGAAGTAAAATGGTCACTTTTCTTGAACTGGATAAAAGAATGGCTTGTTTCTTTTGTGTTTGTACAATAGCAAAATGGAAAAAAATTACTTTCCTTAACTTTTCCAAATACTTCCAAATAAGTAAAACCCTAACCCTTGTATAAACTTGGTTTTTTTATAGATACAGAGATTCGTGATTTGTGGTTTATGTCTAAGAGATACTTCAGATTAGCTTTACAAAATGCCTACAAAATTCTCATAATATTTGGAGAGGTGAAGGGCTTTGAGTAAAATGCATATGACAATAGAGAAGAATTGCTTTTAAATATTGCTTGAAATAGAAAGGATGTGTGTTTCGAAAAAGAGAACTACTTTTCAGAAGCATCTTTGTGCATGTAAGACTCAAAGATTGCCATTTATAGGCAGTGTCTACCAAACGCAAAAAATAAAGATGATGGAAGATTTTCTGACGAAATCATATATGAACAAAGAGATTTAATCTGTGTTATGATGGCATAGTAAGAATCAACCTGTTAGTGTCAAATTTCCTCTGATACGTTTTCTGCTGTAAAAGACTGAGAGGTGAACAGATAAGTTATCCTTGCAATGTAAGCCTCCTACTGCCTAGGATTTCTAACCCTTGCTCACTTGTCGTGCTTAAAACCACAACAAACCTTTTGGAGAAACAAAAGCAAAATGGAAAATCCTTTCCTGTCTATTCTGAATTATCTAGTTATACTTTCTATATTGCTTATGCAACTCTCCCTGCCTCTGACATTGGAATTAAAGTACTGAGAGATTTTGCTTCATTTGAGTTGATAGTTTTTCTAATAATTAGGCACTCCTCTACTGTGAAAGATAGTCTAGGCTTGAGCAGCTTGGGGGAAAACTTGCACAAGGTGTGCTGGAGTTCATCAGCTTGCTTCCTTGCTGGCTGCCATGTAAAACAAGTGATAACTTCTAATGGAACAGGGGATTATTTAAGATAAACATGGAATATGGCTTTCCACAGTACTCACAGAGAAGAGCCAGTTCATCTCCAGGGACAGGGAGAGCAGGGGCAGTGGGATAGGCTTGCAGGACAGCTTGGTGGGCCAAGTGCAGAGCTCCTCACTGAATTCCCCTGCAGAAAGGAAGCATGGGAAAGGTGGAAGTGGGGATGAAGGATGCTGAAGGAATTGAGAAACACAGAGCAGGTAGGTACAGGATAAAAAAGCCAGATCTCAGGAGGGGCTTGAAAAGGTACAGTGACAGCAGATGGGAGTGTGGTGATGCAAAGGTGTGTACCAATTCAGACCTCATAACTCAAGATATGTGGATTGATTTGAGCTTCTATACTGATATGTTTATGCTAAAACAGATTCATTTGAAGAGTATGAAATGTGAAGTCACATTCCTTTCTGTAAGCACTATGTGTTTAGCCTGTTGGAGTAGTACTAAACTGAGCAGAAGGCTCGTTTGCTTTTCTGTCCACTTTTACAGGCTGGATGAAATAACCAGGAAATGCAAACTCCAGCTTGTCACTGCACAAGAGATAAATGTTAATGTAGCATTTTCCTGGCTCCTTTGGTATAGTAAAGACCATATAGGAACTTTATCTTAAAAAATATGCATAATTTCAGCTGGGATTTCAGCTAGGCCTTTTCAAAATGCCTACCAGCTGCTTCAAATAGAGGACCATAAAAATCTTTTGTGTTGAAGCATGAAAACTTTAAAAGATGAGTAAGAATAAATAGCAAATATGCTTTTTTATTTACTCTGTACATGCAGTGGATGCATATTTGTGTATGCTACAGTGACAGCTATGATTAACACCTTTTCTTTTCTGCAATAGGCAAGAAGCTGTTTGCAGTCAGGATATTAAAGGAATCAAATTGATTCCAAATGAATTTCAAGTGAGTGAGGGGGATTTAAGAGAAAGACGACATGATACGAGTTCTAAATTGAGCTTAGCAAAAGTTTATCCCATTTCTTGCAACGGAATTTTGCAGGGAATACATGAGAAGGTTGTGTGGTGATGTTGGGTTCATGCAGAAGGTTGAACAAGCACCTGAGCATTTACAAAATAGTGGAAGTGATGGTAAATAAACCTAAAAACACTTTCTCAGAAGGTAATGGAATGTCAGATGGTATCTCAGGATTGTAAAATCTAATTCAGACAAAGAGATGCCTGTGGTTACTCTCATTTTAAATACCATTAACAGGGCCTTTGTAATTTTAGAGCTTGTCCTGTTTTGGTGGGGAACAAATTAACACTTGATCGTAGTGGAAATCAAAGCATGCTCAGATAAAAAGTCAGTCCTGTCAACCTTGATAGGTTTTCTTCAAAAAATGCAGCAGCCTCTTAATTTGCAGCTCTGTGTTTTCCCATTGCCCAAGTTTTGGCAGCAAAGTATTTGAGAGATTAAAGGAACATTTCTTCATGCTGATCTCACCAAGAATAATCTCACCAAGTCACTCCCTTATTCAGAGTCATTTGCTCGCTTTGCTCCTCCTGTATCATGTTCTAACTCCTCACCTTCAAAGTTCAGTAAGATTTTGCTTTTAGCAATCTCATTTCTCATTTATTTTTCTCAGATTTTTTTTCAGTCGGTCTTCTCATCTGGAATTCCCTCACCTTTTCTTGGTGCAAGAAGTAGACTCATTCATTTGCACATCACATTGAGGGAAGCTTCTTTATGTTCATTTTCAAAGTGTAAAAATCTTTAGAACAACTCAGAGCATTACCCTTGGATTTTTACATTGTTGGTAAACCCTCTGGAACTTCTGAAGCTTGTGTTAAAATACCAGCTCCCTGAAGTAGGAACAAGGGTCTCCTGTGTCCCAGTGATTTGTTGAGAAGCTGAATGTTCCAATCTTGTGCACTAAGTAGATTAACGTGGTTTTTTTTGTTTTTGTTTTTGTTTTAATTTTAAAGTAAGCAAGCAGAATATGTTTTCTAAAGTAATTTGTAAAGCACTGTTGTAAAGTTCAGTTTCTGAGAGAATTTGATATGTTGTTGGAAAAATGCATCTACTTTTCCAATATTTTTTGCTTATGTTTAATGCAAAAAAATGAAAGAAGACAATGTATTCTGATTAGCCATGAAAAGACTGGTAGATGACATAGTTCAATTTGTTACCACTACTCCAGCTATCACAGCCTGGTAGTAAGGCATTAATCATAAAATCTTTTTTAGGTGTTAGCAATGCCCTATGGGTTTATGTAGATTCCCTTTTATTTCTTTCTAATGTGGTGAGGTGGTGTGTTAATGTATTAAAAAAGAAAAAAAAAAACAAAACAGAGAAGACTGTATTAAACCAAAGGGAGATGTTTCTAAGTATTGCAGGATGGTTCCTGTCTCTGAGACCGCTGTTGACTGCGTCCCTTTAACTACTACAGATGGTACAGAAATCTCAGCTGTCATGTATGCTATGTCTGCCCCACTGACTGTGTAGATGTTTAGGGGAATCAATTTTGTTTTTTTCCTTTCTGGTGACTGATAGAAGTTGTTATAGGGTTAGATAGCAGATGAGTTAATAGGGCAGATTTGGAATTACAACAGTTGCAGTTATTGATGCTGTATTTGTGGAAAAGCTGAAGGTCTGTGGCTTCCGCAGCTGCCTCCCATTCAGCCAAGGGAAAGAAGAGCATTCTGAGTTTATGTGAAAATTTGTGTTGTTCTGGGCTTGGAGCTCAGAATAGCACACGCCTTACTTGGGAATTAATTATTTTGCTGTTTAAACAGTTGCATTTATGGCTTTTGATAGTGAAAGTAAATTCTGTATTACTGTATTAGAAGGATAAGTATGAATTTAGGCAGCAGCAGAAGAGTGCCAAAGGTGTGTAATATATTATACTTTATATTATATTATATTTTAGAAAAGTACTAACTTTGAGACATACTATTTCAAAGTCTTTTGCTTGGTCTTTATCACGCTCTTGACCTTCATACACTTTAACCTGATACTTTAAAATTTTTTTGCTTCTTTTGTCGCTACATTTTTCTAGTTCACTTTCTTCTTTTCTTCCCCTGCCAGAATAAAAGAGTTTGTCTTACAATTTAAAGACACTTTTTTCAAGCCAGCTAGAAAAAAATAAAAGTACATTAGTGGATTAGTAATCAACTGCATCTATTTTTCTTTTTCCAAACTGTTCTTCAAAGGGATTAAATTAATAACTGGAAGGTGATTTTCTGCAGTTTTGTTGGGGTGGAGGAATTTGAAACAGCAAAACTTTCCAAAGCACTCAGTGTTCCCTCCTTTGTAAGTTTGGATGATCATGGGGGGTTTAATGATGAGAAATTCAATATGATTGGGGAACATTAGATATATTCTAACATCCCAGACTGAGACTTCTTCAGGGACGTACAGAAGTTAGTGGCACTTCAGAAAGGGACTAATAAATCTTACTATCCAGTCTCAGAGTTGTAGGGGTATCCTTGCCAAGGGGTGGATGTGAATCTCTTTCCTTTGCAGTATGCAGTGTTCTTGTCTTAGAAGCCATAGGTGATGCAGCTTGAAAAAACACATTGGAAGTTACACTGCTTGGAGAATCTGAGTGCAGAGTGAGCTGTGCTGCATATTAACTCGATGTGCTAAAAGAGGTGAGGAGATCCATGCTGCTGTGTGGTGACTCTGGAACAAAAAAAATTAGCAGTTTGATAGAGACATCAAATTCCCATGAGTGTAACATAACAAGAGAAAGCCAGTGGAGATAGTGGCACTTTCAGTTTGAGCACTGGTGTGGTGAAAGAGCTTATAAGAGCACATCTTTCAAACAAATCATTGCTTTTGGGAGTAGCGGTTTTGTATAAACATTCTAGCTCTGTGTAGTGCACAATTTAAGGTTTTGTTTAGATTCTTACAAGGATCTTGGGTTTTTCAAAGCAAAAATGTTTTGTAGTAAATAAGTAATTTAAAGATTTTTAAATATTCAGAATGGAATTGTTCAATATGCAAATCAACAGCAATCCAGACCTGCACTCTCTTCTGCATCTTGAAAGTTATCTTCTCGGTTTTTCCTGTGCAGAGCAGTTTTCTCATAATTCATTTTGTTTCGTTATTGAAGAAGCAATCTTGAACCTGTCAGGTGCATATAGTTAAAATATTTGGGGACATGCTGTGTACAAGATATAGTTATTTTCTCTTCCACTTTCTCCCATTTTTTATTTACTTTTATTAATTTAGGAGTTTAATTGTTCAGAATTTTCTATACTTAACAAACCTTGGGAAAAGAAGTAGCTGAGAACTTTGCATTTTGACTAGGCAAAGAAAATAAGGTGGCATTCTGAAGACACATTTTTTAATATGAAGAAAAGTGTTTACAAAGGTGTGACACAGAAAGGGACAGGGAAAAGTGCCTTTGGAAAGCTTTTAAATGTCCCTTCCTAACCTTCCATATTATTAGTGTGATTGCTTAGGCCTTAAGGCAACATTTTAAAATTCCTTTCATTTTCCTGTATTCCAGCTTCTAATTTCAAAACAACTTTGTGGGAGAGAGTTGCTCATACTTACATTAAACCACCTTCTATTTGTTTCTTAACATCAGACAAGAAAAAATGCCAAAATGTTTTCTTCTGAAAGCTGTTAATACAGAGGAAGCAAAAAGGGCGGGCTTTAATAAAATGGCTACTTTAAGTAGGTCATTGAGAATTTACCTCAAAAAAACACATAAGAATTGCTTAGATGAATAAAGGAGCTACCCATCTGCTATAAAATATAGGTGGTTTCTCTGAGTCTGGGCTGGGAAATTCTTCTGCAAGTTACCAAGAGCAAAGTTAACTGGTAAAGTCCTCAAAAGAGTCAAGGAGAGGGCCCTAGGAGCACTTGGTGTGTCAACCTGTGTTAGGTGGCTGAAACCTTGAAAATTAGTAAAATCTACTAAAGAATTTTTAACTTCAGTTGAATTAAGCAACAGTAAATGTGCAATTCTGTTTCTTCATTTATCAAGATCCTACATTTTTTACTGCAGTTATTTTTGCAGTTATTCAGCTTTTCCAAAAGTATAATAAATATGTTGGCTTGATTATACTTTTTATTGTGCACCCTGGTATTTTTCCTAAAGTAATCTTTCTTCAAAATGATGGTTATTATATAGGTTAAGTTACACACAGTTGGGTTTCAAACCTGATCTCTTTGCTCAGGGTAACCTGGCTGGCTAGTTTACTCCTGATGGTAAGCTTCTACTTCTATTAAAATCAAAAGCTGTATAACGAGTAACTATATTTGAATATAACATTTCAAAACAACTAAAAATTTGCACTTTTTAAAGTCAAAATTTTGGTTATTTGCTTTATGTGTGTGGAGAAAATGAGATTTAGTAGAACTGCATCATAGGGAACCAGCAGAAATGAATATACTTACCAAAATTAACATAGCTCACTTCTTTAATGTAGTGAAGTATTATATAAAAAACTCCAAATCCTCGTTTATTGTATTCAGTAGAGCAATAATAATTTACATCAGATGTTACCAAAGGTTTGTTTTTATGGTTACTATAGTATACTGGCAGCTTGATGCAGCAAAAAATATCTTACTTTTTGTCAACCAGATAGCAAGAACCTCAGAGTCACTTCATTTGTACTGATGACCTCTGCAAGTTTCTGAGATAGTTCTGATGGCAGAAGTATGTAAAGTTGATTACACTAACAAGTGAGTGTTGGGTACAGATGAATAACACTCAAGTCAGCCTTTCTTTGCACAAAGCTGACCTTGTTTGAATTGTTCCTTAGATGAGAAAAGTAAATGCAGGGAGCCAGCTTTTAACATTCTTCTTGGATTATGGAAACACTTTGTGTTCTGGAGCTCAAAAAGAAACAGGGAGATTTAGTTTCAAATGTTATCACCTCTAGGTTGGTCTGTCCTACAAAACTGAGTATTTAATTTTTTCAGTCTGAAGCAGTATACCTGTATCTTAACACAGGGAAAAAGTTTCCTTCTTTTAGAAAGAAATCCTGCTTTAGAAAACACACCTTTTAATATAAGCAGTTTTGAAAGGTCTTTGGTGAAGTATTTTCATATGCTCTATGTCTCAAAATACATGAAAAGTCAAATACAAGCAGAGAAGGAACAAAGGAGGCTGAAACAAAGAAAACTGAATTACACAGATCAGGTGGCTATAAATTAAGAGTCGAAACTACTTATTGGAGCCAGTGAGATGAAAGAGACATGAAAAAAACACAGATGGGAAAGGGGATGTTCTTGCACGCAGGACTGGACAGCTTAGTGAAGCCAAAGAAGACAAGAAAGCAAAAATACACTTTAAAAAAAGTAATAGGAAGGATGCATTTGAAAGATTTGAGTCAAGAAAGCAGTAATATGAAATAGAATACACCAGAAGATTAAAAGAAGCAATATTGTCCTTCAAAAGGTTTGAATGACTAGGAGTCTGAAGAGGAAATCTCAGGTTTACCTGTACCTACTGGAGAATGCACACATAAAGAACTCTCTTGACCCAAATCTGCCTTGCAAACAAGCTTTGGCTGCAAACATTTGCATTATGTTATCCTTATGTAAAGGCACCTTTCACTGGCAGTCAAGTATGTCTTACAGTACTGGTTCTTTGGCGGGGGGTGGGGGGAAAGAGGTGACTGGAAAAAGTACCTCTGTATCACCAGACTTACTTCAGTTGCTGTGTAATTTGAGATTTTTTTTTGTGATAGCTTCTCATCTTCTCCTGGTCATTAGAATGACTCTTGGTTTGATTTAGGAACTGCATGGAAAGAAAATAAAAACATAGGGAAAGAAAAATCAGTTTTCTGTCTTTCCTTGTAAGAAAGTTGCAAATAATGGATGTTTATTAAGGATCCTCTTGCGACATGGATCAAATTCCAATTTTTAGATTTTCTGCAAAGAAAGGTGGGCCTAAAAACTGCTGCTGAGGTTTCTGAGCGGGCTGGATTTTTCTGGAAGCTGATAGAGCCTTTTTTGTCCATGTAGAAATTTTCAGAAAATTGTTTTTGTCTGTCTTACTACCAACATAAGCAGTACATTTATTAAAGATACTACTTCCTGGCCTCTTGAAAACACTCAGTGTCTAAGAACCTCAGACATGTGAAACCTGTGTAATTATTCTGGATAAATTCAACTGGCTCATGGGAAGTCCAGGCCACTTCCCAAACTTGCAGCAGAGAAAAGGGAATGCCTTGCTTGCTTGGAAAAGTGACAACCAGCAACACCGTGTCTGGGAGGCTTCAAACAGAGATGCAGATGATCCAGTATCTGTTCCATTCATTTTCTTGAGAGAGGATTTACTATTTTTTGCTGCTTTAGCTTGTGCTGGTTCTTCAAGTGTAGTAAGTACAGAATGAACACTGTTTTGTGCCAGTGTAAGCATATTTACATTTGGGCTTCTGCCACCAAAACTCCTTTTTAAAGAAAATCAGAGCTCAAGTTTCTGTGCAGCCGTAAGTTTCTTTTGGCTTAAGCTTATGACAAATACATACAGTTGCATATTGTCCATTAAAAAAAAAGAAATTAAAGTCTGAAATAAGGTGACTGAAAACAAAGTATAAATCCAAAGAGCAAAATTGTGAATTCTGTAGGTTTCTAAAACAAAATATCTGCTTAGGGAGAAAAAATCTGAGAAACTAGAGCTTCATATATATGAATGCATGTACATTTTTTCATATTCTTGTTAAGCCATTTGTTTTGTTGTCATCATGTATAATTTTCTTTAAAGGAATCTGGCATGTGAAATATATATATATATATATATACACACACACATATATATATGTATGTACATCCATGTCTTAGCTAAAAATTAAACAGTTTGTCTTTTAGCAGCAGCATTAGAAGTTCAGATATTTTTGCATAAGTATTTTGCATAAGGACTAAGGAAATTATTCTAAGAACCTGTCATGTGAAGTCTTTCTGAATTTTATATTTTAATTTCCTAAAATAGTTTTTGTCTGGCTTTTGTTGTTGATATTGTCGTTGTTGTTGTTGCTTGCTCAAAGAGCTGGCAGGGTAAGTGGCAGCTGTAAACTTAAGGGTAGGCTGCAAAGTTTTTCTTCCAAAGCCTTTCTTTCATGCTTAGCCAAGTGGGAGACATGGAGTGCAATGTAAACTGTGGCTCGGCGTGTCCTCATGGCCATCCCTGCTGGGAGCAGCCGCAGGGGCAGAGGGGCTGCAGCTGCCCAGCCACAGGGGCCGGGAGGCACCGGCCTCAGCCAGGCTCCGGGGTGCCCAGAGGAGGAGGAATCATCAGGCCAGGCTCCGGGGTGCTCAGAGGAGGAGGAATCATCAGGCCAGGCTCTGGGGTGCCCAGAGGAGGAGGAATCATCAGGCCAGGCTCCGGGGTGCCCAGAGGAGGAGGAATCATCAGGCCAGGCTCTGGGGTGCCCAGAGGAGGAGGAATCATCAG
>JAHLSL010000020.1:1710928-1737651 GCA_025920805.1 Petroica traversi
ATCATCAGGCCAGGCTCTGGGGTGCCCAGAGGAGGAGGAATCATCAGCCAGGCTCCAGGGTGCTCAGAGGAGGAGGAATCATCAGCCATGCTCCAGGGTGCCCAGAGGAGGAGGAGTGTGAACGTGGTGCTCGAGGGCTCTTCATCCTGTAGCCCTTAGAGCAGCCCTCCCCACTGCACCCGCTCTGCCTCGCTTCATCCTCCCCCTGGGATAGAAGGAAAAGTCATCCACTTCTCCTCTCAGCCATTTAGCTGCTCTTTAATCCCTGGCAGGCCAACTGGGGACTGTGTGTTTTGTTGAACTTTGTTTTGTTTGGAATTACGGACTGGAACCATTTCTGTTTAACGTGGGAAACAAGCGTTGCAGAAACTCAACCTATACACTGGGAAAGGAACTTCCTATAAAATATAAACACATGTTTGAACTTTTGTATGCAGATTTGTTTGTGGGAGCCTTGGTTATAAACTGCATAAATACAATATGGGGTTCTAACAATTAAATGATGACTAATGAGTTTGATTGCTTTGATACGATCTGCACTGGTACTCCTGGCTTTTTTTGATTTTGTTTTTAAAGATATTATTTTTCCAACTGTATTTTATACACAAAGGTGATCTAAAATCTTTTCCTCACTGTGGGGACATAGTAGGCTTTCTCCAAGGACAATGGGGTGATTCCTGGGAGAAGTCACACTGTTACCTCTAGTGCAGGAGAGATTCCTGTGTCCTGTAGTAGCCATAACTGCTTGGGGCCCGCCTTCTGTCAAGTAATTTGCTCCTAATCCGTTTGTTTGTTTGTTTACTGTTTGTTTGTTTGTTTGTTACTGTGATGGAAAGGGATAAGCAAGCAGTGTTTCCTCTCTTGTTTAGAGGTGTGTTTCTTTTTGCTTCCTCTCCCCCACAGTTCTCTCTTTGCACTTACTCTATCTATCCTGACTGCTTCCTTCATTCTGTCTGTTCACTCTGCAGAGCACATAAAACTAAAACATGCATATATATATATATATATATGAAATTTTTACATTCTTCTATTCTGACTGTTAATTTTCCCTTCACCCAGCTGAGGCCCACAAATTCTGTTGTTGGTGTCTTTTTCCATATCCAGGTTTGTACAGTGTATGTCATCATTGTGCACTAATGCAATTAAGTGTGATCATGAAGAAGAATATTATTTGCTTCAGTCTGGAGATCACCAATTGTGAACAATTGCTTGAATCCTGCTAATATAATGTTTTTCATATTCATCCTGGAGACAATAGAATGAACTGTGTTTTTCCTGTATTCATATGTAAATCATACTCCTCTGGACCAGTGTATATACATATGGCTTTCCTTTGAGTGTTTTATATAGAAAAAAGATTACTAGAGCAGTTAATCTTTAGGATATTATTTATACATTTGAGACATTATTAATATGCATGATCAAAAATTAAAGCTGTCCAAATAAATTGGATTATATTGGAAGATAAAATTTTGTTAAATGTTAAATACATTGTCAAAACTCTGTCTTCTGCCCAATGGACAGACTCAAAGGAATAATTCCTTCTGAGAATTTCCTTGCATTGTGTGTGACCTGTTGAGATACTGCAAGTGCTATTCCAATTTGCAATCTGAGTTGCTGGAATACTTGAGAGGAGAGACATACCATGGGGTAGATATAGCAAATAATATCAGCAACATTGAATTTCATTAAAATTTGCTTTTTCCATACAGTCTGGTGTCAGAGATGTTAAATACTGTACTCTGTGTGACTCTAAAGGCTGCCTTTGCTTTGGAAACACTGTATTAGTGCAGATTCCTGTTTGCATCATTAAGGGAGTAAGCACCCCTCCAGGTATTTAAATTTGGAGTAAAGAGAGTTTTGAAGGCAGTAGCCCTAACACTAAAGTTGTGGAGTTTTATGGCTCTCTCTTGCAAAATTTGGAGGTACAGGCTGAGCAATTAAAAATAATATCTGCAATGTATATAAGGGAGGGTGACAGTGCTAAATTGCAAATCTTCTGATATGCATTCAAGAGCAGCACCAATGATCTGTAGTTTTCAGATATTATGGAGGAATCAAGTGAAGGAAACCCAAGGATGCACACCTTCAACAGTTATTTTCCAGTAATTCTTATTAGCTGTGGTTTTAAATAAATAATTGGATTAAGAGTTGCTCCAGGATGAAATTTCCCATTTTTAATGAACTGAGATTTTTTGTTCAAGCTGGTAAACACCTCTGTTGTTCCTCATCCTTATTATTGTCTGCTCATGGAGTAAATAAGGTGAGGAAGATAATAAGAAAGTCAGGGAGGAAAAATGCCTTAAAGGTCTTACAGCAAATTTGTTATTCCAGTGTTGCATTTTCTTGCAGCATTTTTCTGCCAGATCTCTCAGGTGGTCAGGTTGCTTTCAAGTTTGCTTGCTTTGTTTTTTTTAATGTTTAATCTTAGTGAATTAGTACATGAGGGTTAAGTATTATGTTTTTCTGCCTCTCCTAGCAACATTGTAGCAGTATTAAAAATCATAATGAATCTTAGAGGGATCTTAAGCCTGTATAGAACTGAAGCTCTTCCTACATGTGTGAGTAAAATCAGGAGAATGATTGCAATAAAATATTTGTATAATTTTACTTTGCAGTTTTGTTCATACTCTCCAAAAATGTAATAAAAATTAAATTTGGTAATGCTCTTCTAATTCTAATGATTTTTTTTTCTTCTTCTTTAGGGTGTACCTCAGTTACCGTGTGCCAAAGCATTGTACAACTACGAGGGAAAAGAACCTGGAGATCTTAAATTCAGTAAAGGAGACATCATCATTTTACGTCGACAGGTGGATGAAAATTGGTATCATGGAGAAGTCAATGGCATCCATGGCTTTTTCCCTACCAATTTTGTTCAGATTATTAAACCTTTACCTCAACCTCCGCCTCAGTGCAAAGCACTTTATGATTTTGAAGTAAAAGACAAGGAAGCAGATAAAGACTGTTTACCATTTGCAAAGGTAAAAAGAGAATAGAACAACCATTTTCTTTTAATAATTTTATTCTCTTGTATAAGAAATAATACCACTCTTTTGTAGTCTTATCTGCATATCTTATTGGAGCTGCACACATGTGAAAAAGGACAAGTAATTCTGCAAGTGTTTCTCCTATATTGATTAGTTTTGCCTTCTCTTTCTAAATTACATATAATTCCTCTGAGGTTTTATTTCTGAGAATGCAATTTTTCATAATTGCAGTAGTGATGTTCTTATTTTATAAGAAATAACCTATGTTGTGAATTAAAAACATTCCATCTTCTAAAGAAACACTCAAATTGTAGATTTGAAAGAAGTTATATCTCTAGCAATGTTCTAAAGTACTTAAGCAGAAAACCAACATCTAGGGAAGGTTAGGTAATGAGTCAGTTGAGAACAAAAATTATTGTGGTTGTGTTGATTAATGCCAAGGAATTAAAGGGGGGCTGGTGAGTAACATGGATTGAACATGACAGGAAGACTGGCACTAAGGACAAAGTCAGATTGAGATGTGAGATACTGAGACGTGGGCAGTTAGTTGAATTCTGACAAAACAGGAAAAGGAACAGCTTGAACTGACTTCAACCCCAAAAGCAGCATATTCCTCTTACAGAGTGCCTTCTCTGTGGTTCTTGTCCATGTCCTGCCTTCTCTGATTACTCCTGTGTTATGGAGGAAAATTGAATAAGAAGTTAAATTAGAGCTGGGAGACATAATCACTGCATGTTCACACAGGATGATGTTCTGACTGTAATTCGTCGGGTGGATGAAAACTGGGCAGAAGGAATGCTGGCTGACAAGATAGGAATATTTCCAATTTCATATGTTGAGGTGAGTAAAGCTGAGTCCTCAGTAAGGCTCTGCCCACTGTGTATTTAATTTTCTGAAAGGAAAAATAATCAGTACTGGTGATGATTCTAAAATTTCCTGAGATATAAATAATCTTAGACCTAAAATACTCTTTGGGAAAGTTAATGGCCTCAGCAGTTGAACCAGTGATTTTCACCTAGCTATTCGATACCTATTTTTATTGAATGGAATTGAAATGAATGTAATTGGAGGCAGTCACTATGTTTTCTTGTTAATACTGGAGTCGTGCAGTCAATCCAAACCACACTTAGCCACAAAATGAAAGCAGTCAGCAAGTCAGAGAAATAGTTAGCTTTGCACTGTCCCTAATATCCACCTCTCAACACCAAATTAGCACAGCTAGGGAGTCAAAGGATGTAGGTTGTTCTTAACCAGGTAAAGGATTGGCTTTTTTATCAACAGAGCCATATATAAAACATTCTGTATCTTACTGCACTTCTTGTATGCATTACAACAATTCACAGTAAGGGGTAGCAGTTTAGAAAATTTCACTGACCTTTCAAGTTTTAAGAACTGAAAGCTGTATCTATTATGTAGAAAGACAGCAGCAATTAGGAACAGCATATACAGCTGCAACAATGATTATTCAAATCTGCATTACCGAAAAATACAAAGGTTTGGAATAGTGTTCTTTTCTGATAGGTATGCTGTGGATACTTGGTAAGAAACACTTCCCCACACTGACAGTATTTTATTTAAATAAATCAGGCAGAATGATGAAAGAAAAATGTATTTTCACATTATCTCTGGGATGAGAAATATGTACTTCAGGTCACATGTACTTCAGGTGTAACCATACTAGCAATCAACTATGATAACATGGGAACTTAAAAAAATTACTGCTTTCAACCAAAATAGAATTTATTATTGTTAAAGGGGAAACATATATATTTATTTTTACAGCTTGATGTAAGGACCTGCATACCTGGGCATAGAAAATTTCATGTGACTGTAAAAACAAGAAGACCAAAAAAGTTTCAACTTGCTTAGTGCAATTTTGGCTTCAGTTTAAGAAGTTATTTAAAGGCAATTTAACGATTTCTTGCCCTTGGGTATTCTTTCCTAGCTTCTTGCAATTAACTGCCCCTTCAATTCAGCCAGTAAAGCTTTCTGTAGTGTTTTTTTTTTCAAACTAAATTACTTAACTCAGCCTTATTAAAAAAAAGCCCTTTCCTTGGGCTGCCACTTTAGCTATTTAGCTAGCAACTACATTCCTATCTCTACAAAAGTTGCAAAATGGAGATATGGCCTTGAAAAATATTATGTAAAAATGAAAGTCACAAAATGTATTTCTTTTAATGTTTTCAGACTGATTCCATCAACTAAGAAAATGTATTTTCAATTAACTCTTTTAGAACAGGCACCAATACTTTAATAAATGCACATTCTTAAATCCCCACTAAAGTGGAATGGAAAGTCTAGAATGATAAATTATACCCAAAGAGTTACTTCAAATCAGATGGGTGGGTTTTTTCAGTGTATACACCAAATTGAAATGCATGATGTTGTGGTGAAGAGCAGTGAGATTTGCAGTAAACTATGGGCTTGTATTTTGAAATGCCTGGTTGCTGAAAGAATAAAACAACTGTTCTGGAACACATAAGGACAACTGATGGGAACAAGTATAGCAAACCATTCTTGCCTGTTTTTTGAAAGACAGTAAAGATGAGAAGTAACATTTTTGAAAGATTTTTATATGGTAATTTTCATTGCACTTCACAATTCTGTAATCATTGCCTATTTTTAGGAAATTACGTTATAATGGCAGACATACCTTTTGCCTTGTGTATGTTAGTCCACATCCTTTTGTTTAAAAATGTGAATTAGTAGCTCCATTCACTAGAGATTTCTGAAGTCATTAACTATAAAATGGGCATAGTCTGTGATGTTTATTCTGCAGTATAGGTGTAATAATTGTGATATTTCTTGTACAATGAGGATAAAATTTTAGTTGATGTTGAAGTCCATGAAAATCTCTGATGGTATTTGAGGACAAATTTTCCCTTTTTATGATTCAATTTTTTCTACTCTGATATTTTCTTTTTTAATTTTCAGTTATTAAATTTGTGGTAAAAATAAAATGAACACATTTTGAGAGAAATTTTAATAATGATTCTATTAAATCAGTTTATTAACTGGCTCACAACATTCTTTATTGGTTGACACATAGCATTGTGAAAAAATTACTTCTATCTGCAAATGAAAAAGAAATAATTCAAACATTGAAAAAAAATGGAATTCTACTTCATAAGAAGTGGTAGATCCAAATTAATCCTCTAGTTTTACTAGAATAAGACCTGATTAATAAATACAAACTGCTAGACATTTGACTGTTGGATTTTCAAGGTACTTGCATTAAAACCTGATGTGCCAGGTTCTTGTAAAGTAGTGAAATAAAATGCAATGAGTTTAGAAAATGTATTATTAAGTTCATAACACTTATCGTTATCTCTGTTCCAAAAAGAAAGATTATTCATAAATAAACAGATATTATTAGATTTTTTTTTCTGCATAGATTGTGTTCTGGGTACAATGTACATTCTTTAGACCTCAAATTGGATGATTTGATCTAATTTAACACTTCATAAACAAATGTAAATGCCCAGAATAGAATAAAAATCAGGGGAAAGGAATCACTCTCCAGTCAAATTGTCAGTGGAAAATAATGCCAGTTTTTGTTTACCTTTGTGTGAGTGAAGAGCACCTGAATTAATTTGTAAAGAAAGTGTAGCCAAAGGACAACTCTGAGACCTTGCAGTAGTGGAAATTCCTGCAGACATCTGCAGGCAGACAAAAGCTGTGTGCTGATCTCAGCCCTGCTGCAGCACTGAGCTGTGGCTCAGCCAGTCCCCTCTGTCCTGCCCTGTTTGGAAAGTTCTTCCTGGAAAGTTTCCTGGAGTTTGGTGGGAAAGGAAATTGGATTTCAGGCTTCCTGTAACAGCAAAGATTTTGTTGAATGGGAAACAAAAAAAAAGTGAATGCCAAGACTGAAGTAAAGAAGCCTCAATGAAAATATGTCTGTTAAGGAAAATAGCTGACGTAGGAACTGCAGGCCTAGATACTGCAGGTGTTTGTTGCAGAAAGGAATGCTGGATGGAAACACTTCATAGCATGACTTGGATGCATCCCTTGGAGACCTTCAATGGCTCCTGGCCATTTCATTGAAGAATGCATGCAGGTTCTTAATTTCTTTTCTCAAGGAAGAGAAGTAAACTGCACTCTGCAAAGTATTCTGCAGCAATTGCTGTCCTCAGGTTATTTCAAAGAGGAGGCTGTAATCAGTTCACTTCCATCTTCAGATTCCTACAACTGTCAGTTGCTTGCTTCTCTGCATAAGAAAGCACAGTGTGCTGCTTATATTTGAATCAGTCTTGAATTGATCCCATGGGCAAGCCTTAACTTTCCCCTAATAGGTTGTTCACTGCATAGAGTAATCAGATTGTGCAGGCATTGATATCTTCTGGAGGTAAACAAATATAATTAGATGTAATTGGTACCTTGGGGTGCTGTTAGCAAAGTGGCTTTTGGTTTTGTTTTCCATTCCTGGGTGATCCCTTAACTTCTCCCATTAGGTAGTTCTTTGCAAATAAGGAGATAGATTACATCAGAATACAATGGTTGCAGCCTTTGTATCAGACAGTATGGAATACCCAGATTTTCAGGAAGGGCATAAAGAATTTCAGTCTGAGTTGAAAATAAATAAAATGTGAAAAATAGATAAAATTATTAGACTTTGAAAGGACTCCATGTTTTTCCGTGATGA
Organism: Petroica traversi; assembly: GCA_025920805.1. Taxonomy (NCBI): domain Eukaryota; kingdom Metazoa; phylum Chordata; class Aves; order Passeriformes; family Petroicidae; genus Petroica; species Petroica traversi. The sequence goes on from JAHLSL010000020.1 coordinate 1,718,558, forward strand.
CAGATAAGACCCTGACAAACTGAACAGCAGAGTAGGCTTTTTAGGTCTTATTTTCTACTTGTTTCATATCCTTCAGCCTCATATCAGAGTTTTGTAATGAAACAGTGTTTTCACTGGTCTGTTTAAAGTATGTTTGTTTTAAATTTAGAATTCAATAATCACGTAAATAATGGGCTTCATTGGAGAAAGCAGTGTATTTATATCTTCTGTTATATACAAGTAAAACAATGTTATTTTGATCCATATGCTCCATCCTGAGTAGCAGGAGGGAAAATCTGGCATCCACCTTTTTCATAGGATTTTTTACTGCTGTGACATTGTCTTCTTCTATCCTTTCTTCTTGCAAGAAAGATGGAGAATGACTTTTTACAAGAGTATGTAGTGACAGGACAAGGGGGAAGGGACTCAAACTGGAAAAAGATAAGTTATGATTAGATATTAGGAAGAAATAATTGTGAGGGTGGTGAGGCATTGGAACAGGGTGCTCAGGAAGGTTGTGGATGCCCCATCCCTGGAAGTGTTCAAGGCCAGGCTGGACGGGGCTCTGAGCAATCGGGTCTAGTGGAAGGTGTCCCTGCCAATGGCAGAGGTGTTAGAACTTGATGATCTTGAAGGTCCCTTCCAACCCAAACTATTCTATGATTCTGTGATTCCAGTACTTTTCAGTTGCATTCTAAAGGACCAACCAATAGAAAAAAAAAATCTATATTTAGGAAAAAATTCTCTGATTAGGAAAAAATTCTATATTCTCAACTTCATATCCTGTTTCAAATCCCACTTCTGCCCCTCCTCCACTGCAGTATGTTCAATTCAGTTCTTCCTCTTCCCTGGAAGGTTTTTATGTCAATTCCTCATTGTTCCAGTAGTTCAGGTTTTGAAATACATATTTTTTTTCTGTATATGCATGGAATTTCCTTCCAGATGACATCATTCAAATATCACTTAAAAACCTATTCTATATTAAAAAAAATCTTTGTTCTTTTACACTACCTTATATATCTATAGATATCTACTTGGTTCAGAATATAAACCAGTCATTTGTGGGAGCTACATTTAAATCAGTTTGGATGCTATCATGATTAATGATTTGCTGTTTGTCTAGTAAAGTGTTGATGGGGTAAAATACTACTTTAAAGCTCTTCATGAGCATAGTAGATATCTCAAGACTTGTGGGAAAATGGTAAAATAAATAGAAGAAATAATATGCTAAAGAATAGAAATAATAATTCCACTGTGACCAATTAAATTCTTTCATCCTGATGTTCTTTAGAAAAGATTTTTCCGTTCTTCATAATCAACTACACTTTTCAAGTAACAGGATTCATATTTAGTGGTACATGTTCAGAAAACTGGTGCTGGTGTTATTTCAGCTCATGATTAAATGAGAGTTCTGACGTTATTATTTCTAATTGCTCTAAGATTTTCTGAAATAAAGGGTTTTTGAAAAATGTTGAGGGGTTTGTTTGTTGGTTTCTTCTCCTCCTCCCAATTATATAGCTTACATTTCATTGTAAGAAGAAAATGTGTGGGATTCCTCATTTCTTCATTGGAAAGGAAGGATTTGTTTGCATTTAATATAGTATTGTTGTTGCAAATTAGCAGATAGAAAATCTCACTGTGAACAAAAATTCTTTAGCTAAGCTTAAAAAAAGAGAAAAATTGTCACAGAGAAGGTGCCTCTACATTAAAAAATTCAGAAGCTGAGAAGGTATTTCCACAAAATTGCCTGTATATATTTCTTTTCTTATGCCATCTTATGCCTGTATAGGTGCCTGTTGCCAGGAAGTATACAGGTTTAGCTGGATATTTAATCTGTCCCACTATGCTCTTAAACCTGCATTTGGGAACCCTGCTGGTAGTGTTAAAGATGTACACAAGTACCAGGGGATACTAGGAGGAATATCTTCAAGAGCCCACATGCAAAGGTGTGGGATTATCATAGAATCAAAACAAAAAAATGGCTGGAAATGACATAAACATCCAAGAAGTTTTGAAACACAGATTTTTCTGTTATAAGGTAAAAGGGGACTACTGTGTTTTAATCTGACTTCTAGATGACCCAGGCAGTGGTTATTGCTGAATTAATCCATGTCTGGACTATGGCATTATGTCCTTTGTTGATTGCAGTTTTACCTCTGATGGGTAGTCCAGCCCAGCCCAACAGGAAGTGTGTTGAGTTTGTAGTGAATGATTTGTCACTCTCTACTGACTGATTTGTACAGTAGGTTGGTATGTCACCATTTGAAGTTGCATGGTTTAAATTATCTTATGAATAAAAGGAAAAAAGATTTTTTTTTTTTTATGTTCAGATGACTTTTACAAAGAAAAAAAATAGTAACATGTTTCTGTTTTTTGTAGTTTAACACAGCAGCCAAACAGTTGATAGAACTGGACAAGCCCTCAGGTTCTGCTGTTGACTCTGGAGAAGGTACCTCTGGGGCAGCCCACAACAACTCAACCCAAAAGCACAGCGACACTAAGAAAAACACCAAAAAGCGACACTCTTTTACCTCCCTCACCATGTCCAACAAGGCTTCTCAGTCTGCTCAGAACCGCCACTCCATGGAAATCAGCCCTCCTGTGCTCATCAGCTCCAGCAACCCCACGGCAGCAGCCCGCATCAGTGAGCTGACAGGGCTGTCCTGCAGTGCCCCTTCTCAGGTAATTCACAGGGAAGCAGCTGAAACTGTAAGGGCTCTCATCATCTCAGATTACTTATTTCAAATTATTGATTGTGTATAATTAATAGTAAAGATACGCTTTCAAAAAAATTACCTTCCAACGTGAGAACATGTAAGGAAAATATTTTGTAACCCTTCTTAAATAGTGATAGCAAATAGTTCTGGTCCCGTAGGCTCTTTTTTTTTTTTTTCTTTTTTTCCCAGTTGTTATTTTCTTTGTACCACAAAGATTTTTATTAAAATGTGGAAAATAAATATTGGAATGATTTCATTTCTTGATTTCTTTTCTTCATTATTATATTCCAAATTGAATATAATAATGAATATTAATAAAGTGCTTGCTATAAAAGTAAAATATTCAGCTTGAAGATTTCGCAAATTCCAGAAAGGTAGCATATTAATTTTGTTGTCGTAAGTAGAAATATTTATCTGACTTTATTTATTTGTTCAGTAGTTTGTGAAAAATTGGCAGTTTCGTATAGTGATTAAACTTTGGAAAAAGAGATCAATGGAGCTCAAGAGGTGCTGGTGATGTTTTACCTGAGCTAGTAAATATGCTTTATTTGTAAACCTTTGGGATCTGACAGCCTTTTATGGAAAAAAAAGAAAACTGACGTTGGTTAAAAGTGTGTTTCATGTAGCTGGTTCAGTGTATCTCCGAAGATTGAGAAATGTCAGTGTGGAAAAAAAAGTGAGCAGTGTGATTTAGTGCTTTCTGTTTGAGTATCTAACTAAAAATTTAATAGTTACAAGGAGTAGAATACTGGTGATTTGACCATGAAGCTTAGAGCTCTGTCAAAACCAGCTCTTACCAAACTACACAGAACTGACCGTGCTGGGTTTTTGTCTCTCCTAGGTTCATATTGGCACTACGGGGCTGATTGTGACTCCTCCCCCCAGCAGCCCAGTCACAACAGGGCCCTCCTTCACCTTCCCCTCTGAAGTCACCTACCAGGCTGCCCTCGGTGTAAGTACTGCTTAAGAAAACTCAGCCTTCCCATTTTTCTTTAGTCTTTTACAGTAGTTTCTTTTTCTCAAGTTCTGATATACTGGTTTGAAATGATGGTTTTATGGGAATTGTGTCCATGTGATAGACAATGGTATGAGTTTAACTGTAGCAAAAGCCCTATTGCTACAATAATGTTTGCATCTTGTCATGCATATCCATTTCTCCAGCTTTCCTCTGTATTTTCTCTGCAGTAAATACTGTTCCTTCCAGAACAATCTTTCTTTTAAGCATGAGTAAAAAACAGATTATGCTGGGGGGAAAGCTTGGGGAAGCAAGGAGGTTTCTTACTAAAAACATCAACTTGGCACCACAGCTGCCAGGTATTTCTGTCTTACTTAACTAAAGATTTTCAAGATTATTTGAAATAAGCTTCAGAAGTCCTCATTAAATAAGGTGATTTCAGTTGCATGTACACCTGTGGCAGATGAAAAATGTCTAGCAAGTTTGAGTTAGGTTCTTGGAGATCAAGAGGAAAACATGTAGCAAATGGCCATCTTTTAAAGGAACAAATACATTGCAATGCTGTTTTCTTTGAACAAATAAAATGACTTTTTTTTCAACAAGTGCAGAATTTCTTTCCAAAACTTAGTGGAATTCTGTAGTTTCCTATGCTTATATTAGAAAAACTGTGGAATGTCATACATCATGCTGTTCGCATCAGAGTTTTAACTTCAATAAAGATTGTGGATATCAGTTTTCAGGGATCTTTAAGGAAACTTAGTGAGACTTTTTTTAAATCACAGGAGCTCTTGAAATTAAGTTCTTCTTTCAAGTCTAAAATTGTGCCTTTAATTTTTTTAAGGGGTGGGGCACAGTTGAATAATAGATCTTCACTTACTTTAAAAAACCAAGAAAAAAACCAAATAAAAAATCCCAAGACTTGATCTTGTCTATCCTTGCAGCCTTTAAACCAAATAAAATATGATGAATAGCCTTGCTGCTAAATAGGTCTAGTTTTGTTTTCAAGTTTTAGCACTTGCATCATTTTACACGTTTGTCTGCAAAATCGAAGGCAAAATTGTCTGTCTTCTGGTACCAGCTTTTTGTCTAAGAGAATGCTTAGGTGTGCCTTGATTGCATTTTGACAGCTTTCTTTGCAACTCTTATGTTAGAGTTTTCAGTCCTTTAAATTATGATGCAGTTGTTTTCTGAATTACCTCCAGTAGTTCCTTTTGGCATGGTGCATACATGGTGAGACATGCCTGAAGTGGGTACAATACTGCACAGTCTTTTTCAGTGAAAAAGATATTGATAGTCCAACTCTTTTACCTTTTTAGCCTGATTCTTCTATATCTTGAAAATTTGCCTGAATGTACACAAAGTTTATGTTCAGCTAAATCCACCCGGATATCCACGAATTTTCGTCATCTTTTGTGATGTAGTAATTGCTCTCATCCAAGTAAATGTATTTCACATTGTTTGCTCTTCAGACAGATGACTTTATTGTTGACAGTACATGGACCATGTGCTTTTGCCCTGCTTTACTGAGTAAGGCAGATGGAGCTGTAGCAATGCTTTGTTTCATTGTGGTTAAATTGTTGACTCCTTCTATCTGTGGATTATCTGTGTAATCCTACTGTTAAATGTATGCTAATCTGGAAACAAATAATAGTCTCATTATATTTAGGTTCATATTTTAATGTCACAGAGCAGATGAGTTTAGGGTCTCTTGAGGCTGCCTAGTCTCAAGCCCCAAGCTCAAGCAAGGCCATCAAGAGCCAGCTGCCCAGGACTGTGTCCAAATAGCTTTTGAATGTATCCAAGGATGGAGATTTCACAACCTCTCAACCTGTGCACATTGTTGGCTCTTGTTCAGGAGCCACCAGGTATCCACCAGGAAGGACCCTCAGGTATTTTTTTTTGCCTGTGAGGTGTACATCTTATACTAGAAACAATTAGCTGCTTAGATACTAATCCCTGTAGTCTGTAATACTTCTTTCACCAGAAAATACCTGTGAGAGCTGAGCAATCAGAATCATCTTAGGTGCTGTTAGGCAGCATGCAAGTCTAGCTAATATGTATGCTGCAAACAGAGTAATTGATTTGATTTATGAGATACTCAAGTTTTAGAGAAGATTGAGAGACAGCACTCAATGCATAATTTCAGAAGTTCTGTCAGAAGCTGCTTTTCTTTTTCCTCTCAATACCAAACACTTCTGTTTGTTATTAAGAACCAGTAGTTCTTTATTTGATGCCAACATAGAAAAATACTTTAGTTTGGTGCTGGTGCAAAGTCATTAAACCACCTCGGGTGCTTTAGTTGCTTAAGCTTGTTCAAAGGCAATCTCACCATGGGTATTCACAGGAATTAAATTACAGTGCTAAATCCAGCATGGAGAGAAACCCCTGCCGCATGATTGTCCTGTATCTTGGGCTGCTACTTTCTCTTTGTGATAACCATGTTCCTGCTTATGTTTCCAATTAGGCATATAATTCCCATTGAGAACCTGAATTATTCTCTACCACCCTCTTTAAAAGTCAATAGCCTTCTGCACATAATGTTCTATTTCTTCTTGACTTGTTTTCAGCATGACTAAAATGCAAGCTGGCAGCTCAGGCTAGAGTCAGGTCATTTCTGTGTTCTTCTATGATAGATGATATTAGATGATGATGCAGTTTGTAAAGTCACAGACTGTGAGGTATATCTTTTACTTAGGCTTTTCTTCTTGCTTCATAAATTCTTGTTTTCATTTGAGAAATGTGCGAAATGGTTCTGACAGGTCAAGAGAGAAAGTGATATTCTTGTTTCTCTAGATGTTTCCCTTCTGGAAATATCCTTCCTGACATTCTGAGCAGTCATTTTAAGTTGCAGAACAATTGTCATTGAATGTTTAGTACATCAGAAATGGTTGGCTTGAGTTCTTTTGCTCTTGGTTTTTTTTTGTTTGTTTGTTTTTTGTTTGGTTTTTTTTTTGCTTTTGTAAGTATAAATTCCTGTGTTTCTCTAAGTTTCTCCTTTAGCTTTTTTCTTAATTTCTGAATACTAAGCAACTGACAAGGAAATTGGATGGGAGCAGGATGAGTTTCTCTTTAGCATGAAGGTAGTTTATTGGATGTCCTTCCTATCCGTTGTTTTGGTGCTTATAACACTATTGAAAGTAATTGTTCTTTGAGAGCAAGCTGCTTATCCATTTCTTTTATATAATGCTAAACTCAGATTGAGGTAAAAAGGAAATCTGAGAGGATGAGCATGGTTACCCATCAGAGAAGAATATATTTCTTTATAGTAATTCTGAATTTATGTATCTTTGCTACATTTATCTGTCCTGAATCTCAAAGCAAGGAGAAGCTAGTGTCTTCTCTTATCTCCTGTAAGAAAAATGGCATTTTTTTGTCAACAGGAGATATTTTGAGCTGTCTTGGTGTCTAACAAGTTTCTCTAAGACAGTTTGGATTAATTCCTAGCCCAAGGGAGTCTGTGACACTTTTTATTTGTGTACGTGTATAGGACTGCATTTTAGTTTTTTACATTGCTCTGGTGGTTCAAAAATGCCAATTGTATTAATTTTTTTTTTGTCCATAGTATTGTTTTGTAGATACTGTTTGGTACCCAATATTGTATGATGTAAATAATTTACAAAGTTTCAGCCAAAATTGGCACAAATAAGCTTTAAGAATGAGAGTGCTCTTGTCAAGTGACCATATACACTCTCTACTGCTTGTATCATTTAAGAAAATTTTAATTTTCATTCAGAAATGTTGTGATGATTTATTTTAAAGTTTTATTTTACAGCAGCAGTTCTTTAGACAACAGCATTAGCTCTTGGCTTGTGTTTTGAGGTTTGACTCTTTGAAATTGAAGAAGCAATGAACTGAGACAGACTTCCCACAGCTAGGGCTTTTGGCTATGATATTATCTCTTACACTGCTCTTTGGGACTTCCAACCACAGCTTTACCCTTAATGGGATCGTTAATTGGTCTGCTCATCTTGGCCACTGGCATTTTAGAGTCCTTTAGATATTTAGTATATTTAAAGTTCTTTGCAAAGTATAAATAACAGATGTCAAGTTCAGTAGTTGTTGGGTGAAAATATGCACATACAAATATGTAAGGCTCATTCATTTGGAAGGAAATTCTTGGATATAATTTATAAAGTAGTTATTTGACAGAGGAGACCTAGTTGCCACAGATTTTACTGAAAAATATTCTTAAACTATGTGATTTGAACCATGATATGGGAAAAACAAAGGAAATGTACCACAGAAAAGTCAGAACTATATTCTAAAGCAGCAGCAGAAAAACAATGTAGCAACAAGAGATAACTTATCTTCCTTTCATTCTGGCTTTACAGTCTCTTGAGAAGTGAAAAGTGATGTCCATACTGCTACTTCTGCAGATTGGAAATGTTGACTTTGAAATGGTGCCTTGGTGTGTGCACTTAACTAGCAGAAATAGGAGGTCTGTGTTTGGATGGTTTGCTTCATTTACATGCTGAAGGTTTCAAAAATTAAAAAGCACCTAATTTTTCCAGTCTTGTTCTCTGATACATGCACAAAAAGACAGCTTGCCCTTTGTGTTTAAGTATATAAGGTAGTTTGAATTATTATTAACGAGGCACAAGCTGTGAGGGTTATGTAATGTACTGATGACATTTAGCTCTTTTATGTAGTTCCAGTGCAAGTTCAATAGTGTAAGTCGGGAGGTTTTAATAAGAACTATCCTAATTTTAATCAACCAAAATTCAAATCAACTTTTGTTGTGAAGAGGAAGCAGCTGGAAGAAACAATGAGGTTTTGTACGAAAGACCTGTTTTTGATAAGGTATAGTTTAGGAATTTTGTTAAACATAAGCCTTAATTTGTTACCCCTTAGGGAATTTTGTGAGCCATATATTTTTTCCTAGACATTGTGGGAGTGAAGACTGTTAATGAATGTTCTTTTCCACTGCTGTGCCTTTTATTATTCCTTGAGTGAGCTGATTACTGATCTTCAATTAACTGACATGGAATGCAGCCTAATTCTATTTAAGTTTAGTAATACGCATGTGTTTCTAGAGCATGAGTATAGTTACTTTTTGAAGTTGTAACATACATTAATTATCAAATCATGTAATTTTTCATCTTCCAATTTAAAAAAAAAATTATCACTTATTTGCTGTTTTATATGCTTGAAAGTACACCTGGTGTCTGAAAAGTAGAAACATTCAATTTTCCCCCTACAAATACCTAAAATACTCTTAATTATTGCTGAGCAAACTTTATTGAATCCCATGTGGTTTGTGTATATTCTTTTGCGGAATGTTGACTATGGGAACCATCAAAACTAGCATGTGCCCTGGAGGCAGGTGTGTTTCTCAATAGCTAGAAAAATGGTTACATGCCAGAAAACTTGGCTAGATCATTTGGGTCTATTTTACCAAGTTGTAACAGTGCAAGCTGTGGAGTGTTAGTCCTCTAACGTCTATCAAGTAGTTTATTTAGATTTCTTGGTACTTGCCAAGTCTTTGGGAGTTTAATTGGGCTGTGGCTCACTGCTGGTCTCATTACCAAACTGATAGACATGGGGAGGGGAGCAGAACCTGAATAAAGCAGAATAAAATAGAGCTGTGAAGGTGCCTTTATTGCAGCTGAAGCTTCAGTGTATATTATGTGTTCAAATGAATAAAATACAATGTTCAGCATCTTCAGAGATGCAGGAAGTATGGAACTGTGACAACCTTGATATTGTGTGTGAATAGGTTTAAATTTTAAAGAATTCCAACTAATCATCTCCTAATGTGAATTTACAAGTTCTACTATATCTGAGAAATCTAGATGCCTAAAAAAAATCCAGATTTGTATTCTATTTACAGGTTGCATGAAAGTTAGATGCTCACATTCAGCTTGGATTTAGCCAAGACATTTGTTGAATGTCTAACTGGGAGGGACAATTAACTTCAGCTGTAAAACAGCTAAAAGAGGAATGTTGGTATTTCAGTGTGAATTATCTAGATACTTTAATAAGTAGTTGAGTAGTAGGAATCTAGAATGCGAAGGAAATGCAATTGCCATTTTTGTAAGTAACTGTAAGGATCAAAGCTCTCCGTGATGTTTCTCCAGCTGGTCATGTCTGTTTAGTGTTGGATATAGAAAGTATATTTGGTCTTAAGAGCTTGTTAATGTATGACCAGAAAAAAGCTTTAAATAAAATAGAAATATTTCACGAAATTATGCAATATACCATAGCTAAGTGTAACAATTTTGACTGAAACACTGTAAGAGTTGATCAGTTTTCCCTAGATTTGAAAGTCTTTAATTATGCAGTTCTTTACTGTGACTTGGCAGTGTAAAACTGGTTTAAAGACTTGTCTTTTTATTAACACTTTCACCAAATGCAGTGAAGTAATAATCACACAGTGTAGAACTAAAACTCAGTTTCCATATAGGTTTTTGTTTAGAAAAACAGAAAAAAAAGATAAAACCCTTTAGAAGTGAAGGGTTTAAGGGGATTTAAAATTACTTTCAATAACATATTTTCCAACCTGATAATATAATGCTGTGCATTTATATGCTGATATATTGGATGTGCATGGCACTACTTCAGGATATTTTGTTAATTAATATTCTAGTTCAGTGAGGTTTAGGAAGATTATGTTTGAAATTAATTCAGTTTCACATTTTCAAAGATTGGAGGATTTTTATTACTCTTTTTGTGTGTGTTGTAACACAAATAGTTATTTTTGGAAGGGGGGAAGGAAAAGCTCTCCTTTTGTGAGAGCCTTTTCCCAGGAGTGTCAGTACACAAGGTCCTACAGAATTGTCTGAGGCTTTACAGAGCAGAAGGTAACAATTGCTCCATTGATTCTCAAAAGGCACAGGAGTCTGTAGGCAGCACCCCCATTACGATCTGTGGTGCCTTTTTACTGGGGAATTTGTTAAAGATTACCAATCTTGATAATACTGAATTTCAAAAGCTAACTCTTTAAACCAGAAGAATAGGAGAAAGAGGTAACAATAGCTCAGTGACTATGGTCTCATATTGTGCTTGCTTTTGTAACCCATACATCAAAAGAAAATTTCCCCCAGAAGGGGTGCTTTTGGGTGCACTGCAGCTGAATTGCATATTATGTTTCAGCTTCAGGTTACAAAAACAATCATGTTATGAAGTACAGTCAGCAGCAGGATGCAAAATCTACCTCCTGGAAGGCTTCTGAATTTTTGTCAAGCCCTATCCTGAACATGTTATAACTAGAAACAGTGCTTTCCATTTTTCCTCTGCTGAGAAATTGCTTGTCATTTGCTTAATTAGCTGCCAAAACGTCAAGATTTTCAACTGGAAAAAAGAGAAACAGAGACAAAGCTATAGTGTAAGTTATATTGTAACAATAGATAAAGCAATATTGAACTCAAGTGGCTTTTTTCCACTTCCTTAGAATATCATGCTTTTTTTTTTTTTCCAGCTGATTCAACACATCAAACAATATTGATCATCTGTTGCTATTTTTTTTTGTTCTTCTAAAATCAGAATATGAATCCCCCGCTTCCGCCACCACCTCTCTTGTCTGCTGCAATCATTGCATCGGCCACTCCTGGACCTCAGCCCACAAGTGTCATACAAAGGTCTGCATCAGGATCAACTGACCAAGGGGCACATTTGCGACCACAAACTCGTCCAAGTGTGTAAGTAAAACTGAGACTTTTCTCCAGTCAGAAAATCACAACAGGATCACTAACTTCACCAGTAGGTACAGCACAGCAGCTGGCTCTGTTCTGCTGGAATTGCCAAAAAGCCAAGCGTGCAACTCAGAAGAAAGGCATGCAGAAAGGTGATATCCCCAAACAGCCTCCATACTGAGAATTGTTTGTGTCTTAGATAATCAGCGTTTGCTGTGTATAGAAAGGACTCGGTTCAAAAATATAAAGTATTTATCATGCAGAAGATGAATGAGTCCTTGCATTAGCACTGAATACTGGATAACTCAAAAGGGTAATTTCACTGGAGTGAATTTATTCAATGTTTTCCATGATGTGTGGTATGAAAAGGCTATTCTCATATGGAATAACTTATGCCAAAACACAGAAAGTGCTGTATTTAATTTAGACTGTTAAACGTGTTACTGTCAGACTACTTGTGGCAGTTGCAATTGAAATTTGATTGAAGATTCTACAGTGCACTTAATTAGTGGGTGGCAATTTGGAATGAAGGCAGAAAGCTGCTAGTTAGCATTATGTCTTCACACTTGTAATACAAGCAAACGTGCGTCATCCTTTCGGGTGAAAATATTTTGTGTATTAACGTGTGTTGCTAACAACATCTTCCTTCTTGAAAATTTCTTTGTGTGCAGCTTGGGGAATAAGAACCGTAAAAGAAAACGTAAAACTCAGGAGATGCTGAACCATCCAATGGGTCTTGTTTCAATAAGGACTGCTTTTGTTCTGTTCTTGTTATCTTCCCACCAGGTTTCCTCCCTCTCCAAAAAAGCGCCCTTCTTGTCTAGCAGGTGCATCTGGATTTGGGCTGTTCCCTGGTGTCAGGCATTTTAACACTGGTTCCTATGGATTATTGTGTCTAGTGCAGTTAATCAAGTTCCCATCTCATTTACTCCCATCCTCCATCTTCAAAGGGTTGCTCTATATGAGGATACTAATGAAATTTGGAATAAATTAACTAAAAGGGAAGTTAATGAACATCAATTAAAGCAGATCAATTGCTTTTCCATAGAGCTTCAGTGTGGCTTTGTAGATGAGTGCTTAATAATGTACCAGTGAAGCCTTCTGCTGCCAGTGTACCATATGTTACCTTTAAAGCATGTTTTTTGCTTGCTTTGGGTACCTATATAGACTTTAATGGGTTTTTTTAGATATTGCAAAGTTTCTTGGGAGGACAGCAAGGAATAAAAATGTAGTGCAAAAAGAAGAAGCATGCAGTTAATGCTATTGTTACTGTGCACAAGAGACAATTTTGATGAAAGAATGTTTTCTAAAGCAAATTTTTTTGCCTTTGGGGTTACAGGTGGAGTGGGAAAGACTAGCATTGCAAGCAACTGTGGATCCTTTTACAAAAAAGGATATCATCTACTCATCTCTTAATTGGCTGCCTCTTGTGAAAAGTGTATTTTAGAGAAAATGGGATTTTTTAGAATGCTATTTTCCATATGCCTGGGTCAAGAATTATATATATGATTCAAATGTTATTTTTTGTTCAAGTGTGGCAGAAAATACAACACTGTTGGTGATTAAAGCTGTATTGCTTTCTATTAATAGAGAACTATTATTTCTCCTATTTGAAAATTTCCCTCGGAACATTCCAAGATATGACTGCAGGAGCTTCAGCTTTTTTTTAAAAAAAACTATTTTTCCTAGGTTTTTTTTTTTAAAGAAAATTGCAAATGTTTCCGAACTCTCAATATGATTTCAAATGCATTGTATTTTGCTTTAGTTTACTTAGAAAACATAAAAGGAAATAACTTTACAAGTGAGTTAGCTGCTAAGCACCTTACCCATAGACTTCAGTTTTTAGTTAGCACTGAAGTTTGCAGAGGACCTTTCAGTTCTGCAGTTTAAAAAGTAGTTCTGATACTGATCTTTCACTCCCAGCTAACAGAACTACTCCATTCTCCCCAGCTCTCCAAATAAAAAAGAGAATGATGTGCCACAAGGTGTAAGAGGTACAAGAAGCAGGTGGAGGGAGAGAAAAGTGGGATATGGTGGGAGATGTAGTTTATAAACACCTACTTAATTAAGATCACTTACTTCATTAAGAAAATGGACAGTCCTATTACAAGTATTTTGCATTCCATTAAAGTGCAGTTCAGAGGATATTCCTAATTGTCATTGTTTCCCCTTAATATTGTATTGCCATAACTTCTGTTTTAATATTGTAATGGTATGATGGATTATCAGAGCCATTTCTGCCATGCCTTCTCATCTCTGACTGCACTCTCTGTGTCAGAAAACACACCTGATGTTCCCAGCTGTTTTAGTGTTTGGCATCACTTTTCCTATCTTTTAGGTATATTGCAATCTACCCCTACACTCCTCGCAAAGAAGATGAGCTGGAGCTGCGGAAAGGAGAAATGTTCCTGGTGTTTGAGCGCTGCCAGGATGGCTGGTTCAAGGGAACTTCCATGCACACAAGCAAGATCGGTGTTTTTCCAGGAAATTATGTGGCTCCAGTCACAAGGTCCAGTATAATACAAATGTCTGAATAGCTTAGCTAGTTTCAAATCCAGAATTATTCTGCTCTTGTATTAACTGTTAAAACTGTGTCATAGAAGACCTGTGGGTTTTAGTAACTAGCTATTTTTTGAGTTGTGTTTTATTGTTTGCTTTTAATTTTGGCAGGACGGTGACAAGCGCATCACAATCAAAAGTTCCCATGTCTACTGCTGGCCAAACAGGACGAGTGGTGACCATGGTCAGCCCTTCCACTGCTAGTGGAACATCCCAGAAGCTCCAGGGGAATGGTGTGGCAGTGAACTCCAGCACAGTACCCACAGCAGTGGTTTCTGCAGCACATATCCAAACCAGTCCACAAACCAAGGTCCTTATGCACGTGACCGGACAAATGACAGTCAACCAGGCTCGAAATGCAGTTAGAACAGGTAAAAACAACCCCTAAAATATGTAACGTGTGGTAGACAAACTGTAGAGTCCATCCTGGCAAGTGACTGGAGTGAGGGTCTATGTTAAGTATATGCTGAGGTTTTTTAAAGCTTTTCTTAATGTCATTGTTTAGAGGTGAATGTTTTCTGAAATGACAATCTGAGCTGTTGGATCTTTTATTATTCTCCTCTAAGCAACTGTGTGTACGTACATACTCCCACTATTGGGAATCTATATGCAAGTCCTTCAGGTGGAATTTTTCTCTTCTTTTGTTGTTCCAGCAGTATCTGAGATGGGGACATTCTTTGAGCTTCTCCACTCATATGCAATTCTTATAGTAATAAAAGTGATAAGAACATCTGAGTCATAGCTTATTTTTTGTGTGTTAACTGCATAAGAGCTACAGATTGCTCTAATTTAGCATTCACTTTTAAATTATCTTCTAACATCTTTGAATACCTTTAGTGTTCCTTTTCAGGTCTCTGGCTCAGGGTTGGTCCTTAGGCATTCCAGTTTGTTCTCTAACCTTGACTGCAACTTCTTTCAGCTTTGACCCTGAAACACTAAGACTATATTGGCTTCAAGATCCATATAATCTATGCAATAAAATTCTGTATTTCTGAAAGTTGTAACTCTGCATTTACTGTCTGGGGCAGGCCACATCATAGTGAAACATGCCTTCTTGTTATTTAGATGCAGATCCAAAAAGATTGATAGTGGTGTGTTCAAGAGTTTTTGTTTACCAAATCCCTGCACTCCTCTGTGGATTTGCCAGGCTAAGAAAATCCCACACAACTGGAGCCAATCTGTTCCAGTTGCTCCAAGGGCCTCAAAAGAAAAAGGAAAAAGAAAATCTCCCATTTCAGACTATCCCAACATTCCCTCTTTCAGCCTTGAATTTAGGGTCTGTGATGTCCTGACTGAGAGTCATGACAAAAGGGGTTTTTTTAATCACAGCATTCTTATTGGCAGAGCAGAAGAGAAAGCAAAAAATTATAATGGTATGCTGTTGTCCCCTTAAGAAGGGTTATTTCTTTTGGTTTCAAGATCTATGGATTAGCCCACTTTTCAGATTCATACATCTCCTAAAACACCCTGTGAGTGTTCAGATGTCAGCTCTGAACACTTTTCTTTTTGCTTTTGAAGGTAGGGTATGTACATATGTCTTTAGTAATTTTATTTTCTTAATTGGCCCCATCTTCCACCAGTCTGATCTGAAGCTGGAGCAGGTGTGTTAGTCCTCTGTAACAACTTTATTCTTTGCCTTTAAATAAAAATAACCAGATGCTGCTGGCAGCTGGTAAGAGAAACTGAGCAAAACATCTGTACTTTCCTGCCTCTTAGGCACAGGTGGTTTCTACTCTAAATCCTTCTTTTGAGCTGCCTAGGAGCTCGCAAGTCACAGCAAAGGAGAAAGCTCCTGTGGGCTCCAGAGGCCTTTCTGTCCCTGCATCTCTGCACCACTGTCAAGATGAATAAGCTTTTACACTTCCATTCAGCTGACAAATGTGACAACATACTTCCCACTGAGTTTTCAGGTCCAAAATGAAAAATTCAAAGGGACTGGACTCTCATCACAGGGAACTTAACCCTGGATTGTGCAAATGTGTGCTGTTAGTCACAAATACAGATCTGTCTCTTATAAGGAGCTGAGCACTGAAGCAATAATGGCTGCTTTATGTTCAAATGTTACAGAGAACTTCGTAGTAAACATCTGAAACATGATCCTCTTGAGCTTTCCATAGCAGATTTGCTGAGTGTTCCTCTTTGGGTGAGGATTCACAGATCAGTGCAGGGCTCCAGCTTCAGTTTAGCTCCGGGCTTCAAGGACCATTCTTCAAAGGGTCTTAGTGAGACATTGCTTGACATCACCTTTGCTGAGGGAGTATACATCCTTTGATTGGAAGGACCTATGAAGAAAACATATTCTGCCTATTTCATTAAAGGATAATCTGTATGAAAATAGGATGGCTTGAAGCATTTTTCCTATCAATTCCATCAGCAATAAGAAAACAAAACCAGAAGGTTCTTCCATGCTTGTCATACATAAATTGCATGAGAGTTTAGACGTATCTTGAAGAATAGCAGCTACTTCAAGGAAAACTGAATGGTGTCTCATGAACAAAAGCCAGCATTAATAATTGTTTTTTAACCAAAAAATCTTGCTACAATCTCCTTATCTTCCTTTTGAAAGGTTCGTGCTACTCAGAGTTAGGAAGAGTCAGCTACAGCAGAAGAGGCTATCAAAAAATTAGCCATAGCATACAAGGGATGTGCCTTTTTTTTTTAATAAAAAAGAAAGAATTTGTGTTTCTTATTGCAGAAAATGTAATTGGGTAGAATACTGTATGATTGTTATATCAAATTTGGGACTTTTGTCAGTGTTCTCTAATACACTGTATCTGCTGCAATCTAACCAAATTACCAGGGGAATTTGTAGAAAGCAGAATGAAGAGAGTAAGTATTGGAGGTTTGGTTCCAGGATTTCACTTATAACAAGGCTGAAACTCTAATTAGTATCTGAAAAATCAAAAATTGATACGACTGAGATGTACATGCACCGAGCTAGAGGAATGACCCCTTCTTATATAGGAAGTTTCAAAGTATTTGAAGGAGAGAGGTTGTGCAGCACTGAAGTGCCACATTTTGCCTCATACTGTTCAGTTAAGGTGTCTGCATTTCATATCACCCAGTGGTGCAGAGATGCCCAAGCTGTTGAAATGGCCTAACAGCAGCTATGTATGATTGACCATATGGCTTTAACAGCAGAGTTACTTCTTGGAAAGGATACATTAGTTCATGCAAAGCTCAGTGCTTTGCAGTTTTGCAGCTTTGCACTGCAACCCAGGTTAACATACTCAGCCCTTTGGTATTCTCTAGTTTCCAATGTAGATGTTCCTTTTATTTCACAGGGTATGAGTAAACCCACTTCTATATTTAAATATCCCAAGAGACAACAGCTTACATTTTCAGAGAAAGCACTAAAAGCAATAATTGCCACTGTGCTTATTGTTTGAAAGACCCACGAGATCTGTTGTGGATTTTGTGAATAGTTTAGGGAAACAATCTAATTATATTTTAGCAGCTTCTATAAGGTGTGTTTCTTCCTACTCTTCTTTATGTGCCCTAACAACTACACATCATATTAAAAGGAGCAAACAAGTTGCAGGCAGTATTTAGCCAGCTCCTAGGTACTAAAGTGTAATCTTCACTTTGCATCTGTCGGTATTTGAAGCATTTATTTGACTTAGCAGCTTGGATCTTTGCACCACAGAGAAATTGCAGTGCTGTTATTCTTCTGTTGCATACTGGTGCAGGTAGGGTAGCATATACAACTGCTTTATTCAGGGGAGAGAAATTGGATGCTGTGTATAATTTCATTTTAGTAATATAAATGGAAGTTTAAGAGGTAGGAAGAAAACTTCTTGTGACTGATTAGCTGTTACAAAGTGACTGTACCTCACTTGGTGTGTCTTGTGAAAAGATGAGCTCTCACATTTCATTCTTTTATTCCAGTTGCCTCACATAGTCAAGAAAGACCCACGGCAGCAGTCACACCCATACAAGCACAAAGTCCAACATGCCTTATTCCTGCAGCTGTGATCATTCCCCACCACTCTGTTGCCTCCCAGCAGCTCCAGCCCCAGCTTCCAAATCCTGCTGCTTATGTCACGGCTGTGAATGTGACCCGCTCACCCATCCCACTGGCATGTACAGCAGCTTCTTTGAATTCTCCTAACATTGCTGCCACGTCTTTGGAGGGAGATACCAGTGGAAAAACTGCAAACACTCACCCTGGAGCTCCTGCATCTCCAGAGAGTGCTTTAACAGCTGCTGGAAATGCTGCTGTCAGTAAAACGGACAAGGATGGCAAGGTGGGTAGAGAACAAAATCATTCCCTTGAATTCTCCTATTTTCATCATACAGTCTTTTAAGAGATTTAACAAGACAACCAAAAAAACCACATGAACTTGCAGGAATGTGACAATTTCAGTCTGACAAAATAAAATGAGTATCAGAGTTCTTTCAGGTTAGCTTTTTTATTAAGCAGGCACACTGAGATACTATGAAAAACACATTATCAGGCAATGGTTATTGGACAAGGAAAGAATGCACACAACCATCTGTTTTAAAATGTAGGACAGTAGAGTCTAGTGATTCTGCTTTCCTTCCTTGTATTGGAAGTATTTCCTGTGTGTTAACTCATTCTCACTGTTCATTAAGCCATGTGATTATGTTATATTGTTGTCAGAAAAATTCTTCCAGCTTTGCAATTGATTTTGTTTTACAGCTGTGGTGTAGTTAGAAAATTCTTTTCTCCTTGTGACAACTCTCTTTACATCTCAAATGTTTTAGACTTTACCTTACTGCTCTTCAGCCACATGTACTCTTTAGTGAAGTTTATGAAGATTTTAAACCATACACCAATGTCAGCCACTTTTTAGTTTTGTTGATTATTGTTGAATGGATGTGCCTAGAACTTTATTTTAAAATTACTTTAGCCATACACGTTGAAATCAGACTGAGGTGCCCTTAGAGAAAACTTAATTGTAGTTTAAGGTGAATAATGCTAATACATGTGGAATGTTTTAATTTCTCTGAGTTTATCTTTGACATTTGCTAGACAGCATTCATTTTGCTGAAATGGCACTACATTATTGGAGACTTGGGAAAAGGACTGAGGATTTTTTATTCACTAATTCCACTACATCCCAGGCTATCAAAAAAATCTCACATTGCTCATGCTTTTCTCTGTCTATGATTAAATATTATTTTTGTCTCCAGGGCTTAAAATCTGGCACCTCTCATAAGCACTAAATTCACTCAGTCAAAGGGTGGTAAGAAGATCACTGCCACACCCCTTAAAAAAAAAGACAAGAA
>JAHLSL010000020.1:1738051-1759467 GCA_025920805.1 Petroica traversi
ACAGGAAAGCCGCTGCCCTGGATCCCGCCGTGCCCATCGCCCCGCCGCCCCGGCAGCCCTGCTCATCGCTGGGGCCGCTGCTCAATGAGTCCCGGCCCCTCGTGTGCGAAAGGTGAGCTACCCTGCGCAGCTGCGCCCGGGCAAAGCAAGGGGAAAACCCACTCTGCTTCAAAATGCTGACAGTTTATAGAAGGGTGAAACTTTTTTTTAAACAATGTTTTGTTTACTTATGTTTATATTTGTTTGCTTTTCATGTTACTTTAACGTTTTTGAATGAATAGACACTCAAATACATTGGTCATGGGTTTGGTGTGAGAACTGAGGTAGACAAAATAAGTCTCCTGTTTTGCAAGATAGGAACACATTATATTCTTGCATTTATGAGTATCAGCTTAGTCCTCTATAGTTTTTCACGTTTCAAGTCCTCAGTGGGATGTGAAGGACGTGGCAGTTTCTAACTACAGTTCCTTTTATTCTTCCTGGTAGCAGACAGGCAGTATGAAGAGAGCCATAGGATTTCTTTTGCAGCAGCCACAAGATTGTGGGGTGTACAGAGTAAAACTAGTAAAACTCCCAATATTAACAGCTCTAGGAGTGAACTGATTCAAGCTGACTGTTGTAAACTTTGTTCTGGTACTATTAACTCCTGGTGTGTGGGCATCCTCTTGTACTCCCAGGGGTCTACTGATCTTCATTTATACCCATATATTAAAATCCAGACAGTATAAAACTTTCTACTTGTCCTTTAATTCACTTCTGTCATGCCTTTAATATTTTTTAAAAAGTTATTTCCGTTTCTATGTGATTTCCTTGCAGGAGATTTCTCTTTCATACTGAATTTGTGAGATTCACACTTAGACATGGAAAAGAAAACCTGAAAGACGCTTCTTTAAGAATAACAATTTTCACATTATTATAAGTCTGTTTGACACATTAATATGTTTTTATGCTTTGAATGTGAAAATAATATTAAATTCATTCTGGCATAACCGGTGCATATTAATTTAAAGCTCTATCTATCATAACAAAAAGTATTTTTTTCACTTCAATTATGGAAATTTTTTTTCTCAGAACTACTTACAGAAAATGATGCTGTATATTTTTATTGATCTAGTAATAACATATACTCAAACATCTCTCTAGCCTTACAGTTATTTAAGTGATAATTTCTGCTGAAGAAGCATTGCTACAAGATAATTCTCAGTGGTAGTCACGCAGAACTGTTGCATTTTTGTCAGTGTATTTAGACAGAATTTCATCTGGGTTCCCTTTGTCCTTTTCAGGACAGTTTAATCTTTTTTTTCCTGCTGATGTGCCCTTGCACATTTCCTTTGGCTTAATTTCTTAAAGTATGATGGTTAATAATATTTAAAATTTATGTTGTACTCAGTATCTTCAAAGTAATTCATAAGCATTGATTACTCTTCAGCAGTCTGGAAGATGATGTGGATAAGAATCATACGGCATCTCTAGTGAAAATTTGAGTTGAGGAGAGAAATATTCATGAGGATAAGCTCAACAAAAAGCTGAAGAACAGAGAAATCTCCTGCTAGGATTATTCTGCTCTTACATCTCACAATTCCAATCACAGATTACAATCTAACTGGAAAATTCCAGTTTGGAGAATTCCAGTCACCTGAGAGTCTGCAGTGGGGCTCAGTCATTTCTTCTGATTCTCCAGCCAATGCACAGGCTGTCTTGGGGTGATTTCTGGTACTGGTGCAGTGCTGGCAAGGCTAAGAATCACTGTCTTGTCTTTACAAGATAGACCCAACTTCCTGCAATTCCCAGAGTGAGACATGCTAGGCTATGAATACACAGGAATTTGGTTATCTGAGGAGTTTACTTTTTCCATAAAAGATAAAAGAAAATGTCAAGCTCTTTTAACGAGCTTTCTCTTTTAGAGGAAAATGTTGCTTAAATGGCCTTAAATTTTACAGTAAATAGATACCATTGTAAATGGAAACTACCCAGTACTCCACAATGGTGTTAGAGACTTGAAGTTGAACCTAAATACATATCACTGCATATCCTAAATTATAAAATGAATCTTTCATCCAGTTACAGTGAAAGAAAAGCAGTAATTTTGTTCTGTGATTAAAGTGACCCTAAGTAATTTCATCTGCCACAAAATGACTGGTGCAACATCTGCTCCCAGTGACAGGCCAGTGGCTTTATAGGGCAGCAAGCCTCCCCACATCTGGCACCATTTAATGCTGGTAATTAAATGCTGAGAATCACCCTGCCCTCCATGGGCGTTGTGATCTGTAGGAGTCAAGGCACCCACTCAGGAGACACAAGAGCTGCACAACAGCAGGGCACATTTGAGCTGGAAGGTAAAAATGCAGAGTGCAAGGAAAAAGAAGCTAAATCAAGAAGCTGAGTAGTAACTATGAATTTAACCTGTGTAATGGTAGTAATTCCAACTTTCTATGTTTCTCTCAGCTAAAATTTTCTGCCTGTGAGAAAGTATTATTATCCACTTGTTGATCAGGAAAACCACAAACGGTTGTCCAAAAATCAACCACAACTAGGTGGGAATAAAAGCAGTATTTTGTGTCAGAGATACAGAAGCAATGAAGAAATGGAGAAACACATGAAAGATAGACTCTTTTCCATGTTACTGAAAAGTGTGAGAAACGCTGCTATTAAAAATGAAAAGGAGAATGGAGAAATGCGAAGACACCCCCCCCCTTCAAAATAAAAAATAAATTCACAAATACAAAGCAAAAGAACTGTGGGATATAGCCAGGCACATTAAGAATATTAGCAAACAACTTGTGGAAAATATATTGGCTACTTCTGGGACGCTAAAGTACTTTTATTTTTATAATACTAACATTTTGTCTCTAGCTGATTAAAAATAGTTAGGATAATATTTGGAAAATTAATGAAAAATGTTATAAGACAGTCAAAGCAAAATAAAAGGAAAAACCTCACAGTTGTGCAGCTTAGGTACATGTAAAATAGTAAGTGGCCATCAAAATCTACTAATTTGACCTTCAGACATTGAAAACATTTGCAAATACTGAATAGGGAGACAAACAAGGAAGTGTTTTGGAAGATTGAGACATGTGGGAATGAACATGTTTTTCCAAAACTTAGGTCATGCTTAGTAAATAAGATTATTTTCCTTCAGAGACCTTGCAATGAACTTTTGAGCTGAAGCATAAGCTTTTTATTCTGCATGAAATTGGTAGTTTGGGCAATATGTTGTAGATGATGCAATAAGAAATGGAAAAATAGTTTTTGTTCCATAGCTAATCCATCTGTGTGAATGTGTGATGGGTCTGGGTCTGATCACCTCTCTTTGGGCAAATAGGATTTGTAAAATGTGGCAGAAAATTTGAAGACGAATATGTTATTTACAGGTGTAAAGCCTGATGGGTTTCTTCTCATTAAAAATTGAAAAATACAGTAAAATAGCACTTTAAAACCAGGGGTGTTGTGCTCTATTTTAGACACCAGATTTCAAGATAGTTGGGAAGCTGAAATTTAACGAGAAGTACCAAATTCCTGCTGAGGTTGCTGGAAACTGTATGGAAAGCTCAGGAGCTGGCTGTTTCTGTGCCAGCTGGTGATCCTCTGGGGAGGGCAGAGAGAAGAGGGGAGCAAGCAGCAGCAGAGAACAAACTTGTCTGTCAGTGCAGGGGAGCGTTTAGGTTACTGACAGACAGAATTAGAATCTGAAAACAAGCATATTTCAAGTCAGACGTTCACAGGGCAGTGTTTGATGGAGTGAAAGGTGAGGCAGGCAGGTGTTCTTTCTTGAAACTCATGTTTTTAACAGGCTGTGTAGTGTGCTGGTTAATTTCCAGCTTGGGAGCAACCTTTGTTAACAACAGTAGAAGTTCTTCATAGGTTTATTGCAGTTCTTTATCCTTCACTGTCTCATCCTTGTCCTGCTTGAGCAAAGGCTGTTCTCAACTCAAGCAGTTTACAGTCTGAATTTAACTTACAGATTATAAAAAATGTTTGGTTCTTATTTCCTAAGTCAGCATTAAAACCCCAGTTGCTCACAGCAGAAGTTAGTGCAGGCCTAGGCTGGATGCAGAGCATTCTGGAGCTGCACATTAATAAAGCTTGTAACTGGCTTGGTAGCTTTTATGAAGCATGAATCTAATAAGTCCTGTGCTCTGAAATCTGGGCACTGCCGTAGCTGAAACAAAGTCATGGCTTGTAAATCACTAATAAATAAAATTTGACAACTAATTAAGTCCAAATATGTTTTGCTATGCTTAGATTTCCTAGGAGACTTTAATTATTTACAAAGTGCAGCTACTCTTTTCTGAATACTTTTAACTGTATGGACAGACTTAATTTTTATTTCATATGCTCTTAAGCAAAACATTCTACTATAACACTATATCTTTGTCTGCTTCAATATTACAGAATTAACTTGTTTTATTATGTGTGTATTGAGCTATAATTGGCACTCCATCCTTTCCTAGACTATATCCTGTTATTTTGTCTTTTCATCAGATTTTTTATTTTAGTCTGTTAAAATGATAAATTATTTTAAGTGAATTAAGATACTGGTTTTCTTAGTCTATGAATTAATAGAATTTTAGATTGATGTGAAATGAAACTATGGTAGAAGAGATTGAGTGGTGTTGTGCGTGTGTAGAAACAGAGAGAAGAGTGTAGACTCTTTTTAATGCACTCATATTTGAAAAGTGATTTCACTGTGAGATACTCAAAAATACACTTTTCTGTCAGTTGTTTAAAAAATTGTTGAGTTAAATATAGTTTTTAACATAGTGGTACACAGCTTGTTCAACTGTGTGCAAATAAGATGGAATATGTTTTGTCTTGAAGAGTTTCTAAAGAAAATGAAAATAATTTAAAATAGCAAATCAACTTAATAGGTTTTGTTGGTTTCTTCTTTTTGTTCTTTGCCTTTTCTTAAGAGCCATCACTGGGGTAATATAAAATTAAACATACACTTGGAAAATTATGCCTAGCTAGCGCTATGAATGCTTTGATTCTTGTTGGATCACACTGACTGGAAGAGTCTGCAAATTTATATTGAAAAAAATATTTACAATTTTCTCCTGTTGTTTAACCATTGTCTGTATTTTTACAGGGATCTTGGTGAAAAAAAAACATTAGAGGAGATGCATGAATTTGCCTTAAATTTCTTATGTTGCTATTGTTATTATCTGATCAAGATGTACTTTTAAGTTGTTACATACTCAGCATACAGTTCTAGACAGTTTCCTGTGGTCATAAGAGGCACAGAAATCTTTGTAGAAGTATTAAAAAAAAAGTGGGGGGAGGGGGGCAAAAAAAAAAAAGACCCTAAATGAAAGTGGTTTTTTTTTCTCATTACACAGGTACAGGGTTGTGGTATCCTATCCTCCTCAGAGTGAAGCAGAACTTGAACTTAAGGAAGGTGACATTGTTTTTGTACACAAAAAACGGGAGGATGGCTGGTTCAAAGGCACTCTGCAACGCAATGGAAAGACTGGCCTTTTCCCTGGCAGCTTTGTAGAGAACATTTGAGAAGATTCATTCCACGAGCTTCAAATCATACTGTACTGTAAAATAGCACAAATATTTTGCCAGAAAAAGCACAGTCATGAAATATTTTCAAATGACTGTAATGTAAACAAAAATCTACATATTTTTACAGTGTCTATAGCACAATTACACCAGCGAACAAAGGAGATGAAGGCATCTGCTGGTTTTATCACTTTGAATTCTTAAGTGTGATGTGTGCCTTGTACTGTCTGATTTATTATATAGAGGAAATTTTTTTCCCCAAGTATGTTACATAAATGAGCAATTGTTTACAAGGCTGTAACTAATTTATTCTTGTTTTTTTTTTTAACTTGAATTTTGTGTAATAGCTAAAATTCTTGTGACTATGATTTTAACAAATTATTAATTTATGAAATAATAACAAAGGGGAAGCTGGATTCTCTCCTTATGAGCAAGCAATTATATCTGATAAAGAGCCTCCCATTTATCCTCTGGACATTTTTCCCCTGCTGTGTCTGACAGTGAAGTCTCTGTTGTATGAGTTAATGTTGAGTGGTGGTGATGTGGCGTCAAATAGAATTTGCCAAATGGGGAAAAAAATGTGTATTTTCTTCTTTGGACAGAGAAAAAAAAAGTCAGTGGTGTTCTTGAGTCTAGTTTTACTTCTTCATGAATCACCCAAGTGGAGTAATGTTTCCAGGAGGCAAAGATGTTTGTGAACAACTGAATAAAACCATCTCAAGGTTAGGATCATCTCAAGGTTAGAAAAGAAGAAATTTAGGAGTGCCAACAAGAAATTCCCTCTACCTTCTGTGCATGTAACAACTTGGCTATTTGAACAAAGCTTAGCTTTGTATATTTGGCCAGTTCTTTGGGCATTTAGCGCTCAGAATCCAACAAAATTGGAAAGAATGTTAAAGCCCAACACTTAGAATGAATATAACTTGAAAACACCTGTTTGATAAGACTGAATATAAAAATAAAAGTAGAAGTTGTACTTAATGTCTAAAAATGCCTAAGACGTGTAATTTGCTGTTTTCTTCTCAAAATGATCTGCATGGCCAAGAGATGTTTTAAAATGTCTGAGCAGTAGTGGTGGTAAGTGATGCACTTGTGTTAAAGTAAAAGGCTGTATGAAACACTGTGAAAACTTTACTAACTTCTTAACCATTGCTACTTTGCTATGTTCTGACTTTTTCTTTGTCTTGCATGTGTTACTCAATTCCTGCAGTAATGTAACTGTGCATGGTTGGCATTTTCCATTCCAAATTCCTGTTGCTGGGTTATTTTGCTCTGAAAGTTTCCCAAAAGCCACTTGACCAAAACTAGTGAGCAACTCGCCTTCAACCAGAGAAGGTGTCCAGTGTTTGAATCATTAATACAATTTTTTAATGTCCTTGCAGCTGATGGATATAAAGAATGCAGCCTGCAAGAAATACGTTGTTTGTCTTTCAGGGTTTTTTTAGAGATTTGACACTGGTGAACACTCGCGCTACTCAGTTGAACTTGGGGGTTTTTTTTATTTTATTTTATTTTGTTGTTTGATTATAGCAGTTTAATGGTGATTTTTTTTTGTAAGACACTGAGCGCCACCCTCTCCATTTAAATCCTTTTAAATCTGATGTAATTTGGCTGTTGCTCAGCACTTTACAAAGGGAAGCCAGTAAGGTGATTCAGTGTCGCACAGTACACAAAAACCATGATCTGTTAAATCCTTCTAATTTCCTTGAAGTTATACATTGAAAAATGTCAAATGTAATGACAGAGATTTCTTGCAATATCAGGTAGTATCATGATGGTCTTAAAAATAAGAAAAAGATATATCTATAAATATATATAGTTGGACATGACAGCATTCCCAATTTAACCATCACTCTTAAACACTGTATCATTCAGTTTTTGCATTTTTAAATATTTTAAATAGTTTACTTGAATATTCATGTAATATATAAAGGTTTTGTGAAATTAATTTTAGTTAGAACGAAGCTGATATCAGCTTTTGTCAGCATAAATTGGCACTAGTGTGTCGTAATCTTATTTTGGAAAATTTAGTGCATTTTATATTAAAGACTACTAAAGGTTAATTTTTTCTATCTCTACTCTCCATATTTTAAACTAAGTGACTAAGGTACCTCTATTAATAGAATTTCATGATGTAAAGTCAGTTAAAAATCAGCTGTTAATCCAATAGTTCTGTTAGATGGAATATATTTTTAATTGATTTTTTTTTAACATTGAGTAAATGTTTGTAAAAAGGGCTTATTACATAGCAGTGCAACAATGACAAAAATGCAGTTTATCATGCCTTTTGTTTGTGATCTTTTGGGGGTTATTTTTTGGTTTTGGCTTGGGATTAATTCAGTGTAGAAACAGACAAACCCTGTGCATTTGCTTTGTGTAATTCCATTAAAAATTTTTGTAAGGTATTTTATATCTATGTTTGAAGTCCAGTGAATGTTAAGTGTTTGATTTACTATGTTAAACTTCCAATCCTAATAAATATTTTCTTAGCAAACAGCTACAGCAAATGGTGTATGCAAACATTAAACATAAATTACTTGTAAAGAATTTGCCAATAAAATCCCCAGAAGTTAATTTCCGAATTCCTAGGAGGCTATTTCTGCTCATAGAGGAAAAGTCTTCAGATTCCATAATGTAAGAAGCTTGGAATGATGACTACAGTGCAAAAATTGTAGAGAGAACTGAGGACCTGGCTGATCTTCTCCCAACTCCGAATTATGGCAAGTAACTTCAGGAAAGGGTAGGTAACTCCATCTCAGTCTGTCCATGATGGAACTGCAGTCTCAACAGCGTATCAGGTGCACAATAGTTATAAACTGCTTTCCCTAGAGGAAGAAGTGTCTGGTGTTATGGACCTGCGGTGAATATTTTGGGACAGGCTGAAGCATCTGCTGAACTCCATTGCGGGCAGAAGTGTTGGGTGGCAAGAGACTGGTTTGCCTGGAGAAGTTCTCTGTACACAGCAGTCAGGCAGCAAGTGGCTAACGAGGAGACCTTGATTTGGTGTGCCTGCATGTCTGCTATATACACATGGCCTCTGGGAAACTGCTGGAAATTAATCCTAAAAGTGCTTGCAAATCTTTGAGACTTGGTAAATGTTGCAGCTGCTGCGATAAACTCAGTGTTAGGTAAGACTGATGTGCAGAACCTCAACTGTGCTAGCAGTGAATGGTGCAGCATTGGGTGCTCTCTGAGAGGAGCATCTCATCTAGCCTTCCTTAATTAAGGGGGATGGGGGAGGGGGGAAGGCAACACATTTGCAGAAGTACAGAAGGGAGAATATGGAAAAGCAAGATTTTTTTTTTTGCAGAATTGTGGTCTGATATCAGCGCACCCCTGGGAGAAAAGTACACACAAACGTTGTGGCTGCGTAGCAGAAGTAAGAGTATTTCTTTAGGTTGGTTTTTGTTTGTTTGCTTATTTGGTGTTGTAATTTTTGAGTAATTCTAATCATGTGTTTAACATTTGGCTTGCCAAAGGCACATGAAATCCTGTTCACCCTCACTTCAATACCTCTGCCTTATAGAAGTAATGACAATTATGATAGTTTTGCATAGGCTTAAAAATATGGCTTCTGAGCATTCTGGCTTTTTTCAGAGAGCTGGCAAAATATTATATCTGGCTTGTTCTTTCCAAGTAGCTTTAAGCAAATGTGTTTAAAAGTGCACATTGACCTTAATGAAACACAAGAATCCACTTGTCTAGTTAAAAAGATTTGTGTCTGGCATTACTAAAATTCCTACAGTGTGCACTTATATATGTGCACAATTGTGGTGTCGCTGTTTCCTGTAAGATTCAAATCTTTTGAATAACGACGACAATACTAGTAATTCTTTTTTACTAGCTTACTTGCAACATTTGTATATAGGAACAAATGAGCTGAGAATGCTGATGGTGAGTGATGAGAATATAGACATCAGATGTGGGGGGAAAATGTGAAAAAAAGGATTTGGAAGACCCCTATATAGGACGTGAATCTTAACTTTTTAGTAGTCTTACCTTAGTTACTGGAGTCAAGCTCTGTGAAAGGACCTGAAAGGAACTTGGATGTCTTAGGCTGAAGATGCCTCAGTCTTTATCCAGTTTCTTATTTGTTTGGTGCTTGTGTCTAGAACAATGGCTGTTCTCCTGTCAAATACATTTGAAATCCAAAACTAAGCATCTGTATTTCTGAATTTAGTTGCTGGCTGCATTAATAAACAGGGGTAGTGTTCACTTTCTGTACACTTTATGCAGTAACACTAACATTAGAGGACTGAATCTCTTGGGAAATGCATACCAAGGTGCAATGCATTCTTCCACAGTGCCATCCCAGTAGCTCTTACTTTCTGGGAGACAAACTTATTGACAACCTTGAGATAAGCACCTGCTCTTGAAAACTTGAGTGTCACCTTTTTGCATTTGTTTCCTCCTTTGCCAACTGACAATTCCTGTGCTTCTGAGATATGTGGTGTAAAACTTGCTTTCAAAGTAAAGGCTGACTGGTTTTTGTGAGTTTGGAAAGTCTGATGGATTAGATCTGCCTCCAAATAAGATCATCAGTATCTAAACCCCTGTAGGAGAAGTGTCCTCGAGCCTGCCTGCTGTGGGCGAGAGACTTGGCTGATGGATTGTAACAACTGAAGAGCACTGTTCAGAATCACCCTGGTACAAGGAACAAAACAAAATGAATTTGCTATACCCGATCTGCAGTGTGCAAAAGCCATTTAAAATGTTACATAATGAGCATTTCATGCATGCCTATCAAATCAGAGTGGTACACTTTACATAATATTAGCAGATCTCAGAAAGCATTATCTATCTGTTCCTTCTATACTCTTTTCTGTATTGTTTTGATGGAAAGCACCAAAATCAGTTCTTAACTGTGCTACTGTTCCTACTCAGTGGAGTAAAGAAAATTTAGACACAGGGACATTAGCCCCAGATTTCAATGACTCACAGTTCTAACAAGCTTGTAAAAATTCCCCATAGCACATGCAAATGAATAGCACTTGGCTGCACTGTGCACCCAACTCTAGTGCCCACATGGTTCAGGTTACATGGCCCAGAGGCCTTCTGATGTTTGCATCTAGTCGTCATTCAGATCAAAACCTGTTCACAGGATGTCCAAACACTAACTACATTCTCATTTCAGAGTGGTGAGAACAGCCTGTACAGGAGTGGAGAGAGTGGAAATTTGGCTGGCACATCAAGACAAAATACACTTCAATTACAAAGGCAGAAAGAAAAATGTCAGGATTTTAAAATATCTCTGCAGGTGTTTTCTTGTCTCTGCTACCTTAGATAGAACCCCATTTCACAAAGCAAATGGACTTTAATTCCTGACTCCCCCAAACTCCTCCCTTCCCCATCCCCCCTTCCCAGAAGGGAAGCAATATAAGCCCTTAGAAATATCCAGATTCTTTGGCATTAGAACACATGGTTGGATTCTCAATTACTCCAAATCAGTGCTACTTCATTGATTTCATTAAACTTTGCTGGCATACACTGAATATGCCCCATACTGTTAAATAGTGAAGGAAAATATCTCATCTGCCCTAAAGGAATGAATATGTTTGAAAGAAACTGAGCTGGATGATTTTCATACTTGGAAAATATTCGGGCTGTGTTGTGCTTCTCTCAAAAAACATTTGTCCCACTGGTACAGCTGAGGCACTACATCAAAGATGAGGCCGTTTAGCAGCACTGTAAAGCACAGAAGACTTGCTCAATTTTCAATCAAACCTATAAATTTCCAGATCCACAATTGCACAGTAGGCTTTGGTCTGCCAACAGCTGCTAGTCCCAAAATCTTTTGTGGTTAGTTGCTGCTGTATTTTCTCATGGTGTATCTACGAATGCTTGGGAGAGAAGATGAGTCAGCAGCAGAATAACTTTAAAGTGGTTATCGACTTTGTTCTCCACAACAAGGGATGTGCCCTAGGTCAAATTTCTTATTTCAGCTGG
This sequence comes from Petroica traversi, assembly GCA_025920805.1. Lineage (NCBI taxonomy): Eukaryota > Metazoa > Chordata > Aves > Passeriformes > Petroicidae > Petroica > Petroica traversi. Next base: position 1,749,503 of record JAHLSL010000020.1, read on the forward strand.
TTGAACTTCTGAATAAGCTGAAGAATGTTAGTTCTACAAAGTTTACAGTTCAAAGAATTTCTCTCCACTCCTCTGGTAGGCAGTCTTAGTGTTTCTTTTGAATACACACAGATCAGGGAAATCTCCTTATTTTCTGGCTCCTTAGCAAAGCTTTACTGTATGCCACCATCCAACTTCTAAGTTTATACTACACAAGTAACTATTTGCACCTGCAGTCACTGAAATTCTTTGCATTCAATAATTCAAAATTTAAAATATAGCATTTTTACAAGGATAAAGTTTAACAGTGTTTTAAAATAAAGTAATACTGGGCCTTGTAAAGATGAACATTTTCATTAAAGATAAGTACACATGCGAAAGGATAAACATTTTAAAAGTTAAAAAAATGAGTACTTGTCCTGCCTAGGCATTGTATATTCTTGATTATTTGCACCAAATGTGTATTTCTTAAAACTGAACGGGTTATTTCTGCTATAGACTGTTACAATTCTCAGAAAGCTGGAGAGTTTGTATTGAGAATGTCTCCAGTAAACAGGAAAAAGAGAGCAAGAATGAGATGGCCTTGGAATTCTGTCTGAAGAACCAGAGATGGGTTCAGGACCAGATTTTAAGCGGTTCAGTTGTACATACCACAACCACATCACTGTTTGGATAGCTACAGCTGCTCAAGAAAATGGCAGATAGTATTTCTCATTTGTTCTTTACCTTACCTAGAATACTCCTTGTTAAGGAAATCCACATAGTTTAGTGTCAAATGCAGATAAAATTTGGCCATAATGGCAAAACCCAACAGTGCTCTTGTAATTTCTCTGATTTGGCAGTGTTAGTGAACACTCAGATGATCCAAGAAAAGTCAACTACTAAAATATAAATTTCTGTAGGTGATGTTTCTCAGCACCACGTGCTGCTCTCTACAACACAGGACAGCAGGATTGAGCATCCGTTTCTGAGTCTGGGAAAGTTAGGCAGTTCTCTTTGTGAAGACTGACATGTCAGCAGTGAATGTGCCAGTGGGGAGTGGGTGGGAGGAGAAACAGCCCTGTAATTACAGAGATCAGTGAAACATTGTCTGGTCCAACCACAGCTATTTTGGGGTTTTTATTTTACAATATGCTATTCCATAGTAAATGATGCTAACGCTCCTCCTCCACAGCAGGTCAGGGGGGTTTTTAAGTGGATGTGACCAGGGGTTTGGGTGTTGGGAGATGAGGACCACAACAGAACTGGGCTGGTTTCATATCTGGGGGGGCTCTGGTGACAGCTGTGTTGCCAGAGCCCCCAAGTGCAGGCACAGCTGGGGCTCATGGCACAAACTGCTGTCAGAGCCACACGACAGCAAAGCCAGGCTGTGAGAGCTGTCACGTCTCTTCAGAGGTCACACTGATGGGAAATGGTCAGTCAGGAGGATGTGTCTCACTGCTGGGGTGTGTTTATGCTGGCAAACCTTTGCTGTGTGGACTCTGTTTTGTGTGTTACTGATGGGCAAGATAAGACTATGTGGGAATTGTTCCATCTGCTCTCTTCACACTTTTGCCAATCAGTGCAACAGGTTTGGTTTTGACTATGGAGTGTCACATTCCCTAGCTGGCAGTAACAGAGTGTGCTCATGCAGCTATGATTTAATAGCCCACAGCCCTGTTTCTATTGAGCAATGGCTAAATCCACCAGTACAAGAAGTAGCTTTTGTGAAACACAGGAACTAGTTTGGGGGAAAATCAGCAAACCTGTACTTTTGAGCTTCTTGGACTTTATCATGAGATACTGCCATCAGGGCCTGGAACTCCTGGTTGGTTGTGTGTGTCTGAAGATCTGTCATGTATCTGCATGTATTCTCTATTGCAATCCTGTCAAAAGCAACGTATTTAAGGAAATAGGTTTTTTTCAAGGGCGCATATCAGATTCTGGTCAACATCTGGTTAATGTTTGTTATTAAAAGCTGATTTCTGTCTGACATTACAAAAGACACAAATAGAAAGCCCATGTTTTTGTAACTAAAAGCACTATGGACAACTTTACAAAAGCTTATATAGCTGACTTACATTGTGTTTCAGCTATATTTGGTAACACAGTAGAATGCTTTTGGAAGAGATATTAGATGCTGAAATAGAGATTCCAAATATAAATGAGGTCCCTAAGGCATGAATGTAATGTCTTGCTTATAACTTTAAATTACTTTTTTATAGCTAAAACTAGCATGTCTAGTGGCTAATAATAATGTAGCCTGATATTATGCCCAACCACCTCCTTTTCTGTCTTTTTCACATGCAGCACTTAACCTCCTAGGCCTCCATTTCATAAAGAATCAAGTGCATTGGAGTGTTACTAAACAAAAAATCCCCAAAACAAACAACACAAATAAAAAAAAACAAAACAAAAACAAAAACTTTGCATAACAGGAGTAGATTTAAACATGATCTTAAATGTATGATGAGGCATTTTGCTGAATCCTAGTGGTTTTTCTCTCTGGACCATCCTGGAAATAAAATGATGTGGGTTCTAAGAAAAGAAAAAAACAATGTTAGTTACAAAGAGAAGTTAGTTATGCTTTTTCTAATTCAGAAAAATACATGAAATTGACATTTCAAGTCGGAAATTGGTTTCTTGAATACTGTAACACATAGGACAGAAAAGTACAGCACTGTGGACAGCTTGGTTGTGTTTTCCATATTCTAATTGGAGATTCTGTTCCATTGGATTAAAAAAACCAAAACAACAAAACAAAAAAACCTCAAAACAAAACAAAACCCCAAAACCAACAAACCAAATAAAAACTAAAAAAAGAGAAGCAATTTTTACCTGATCCAACTAAATGGGAATTACAGTACTTACTATTTTAATCTGGTCTGGCTTTGTGAAGGCCAGTGTTAAGCAAGGGTTGGAGTGTTATTGAGATGACCAGGCTGAGAAGGTCAGTAACTGGTTGGTTATTGAGACATGCCAGTGGTGCTGTCTGCACTTTGGTGGATTGCCATCCAAGGAGTGTAAAAGGTGGGGACATGAGATTCAGGATTATTGTATGTTTACAGACTTGTGGGCGGGGGGAATAGGAAGGGCTCATTTGTTTCAAAGAAGGAATCTGGAACCTGGAAGCTTCCATGAGAGATCTTTCTTTTTTATTTGGGATAAAAAACATGTAGTTTCATGCAGAATACAGGAAGAGCATTAATTAGTTTGGTAAAAACAGCAAACATTTCAGAGGTGAGGCTGGGATGAGGGGGTTTGGCTGCTGCTGTCTTTCCTACCTGTTAGGATGGGAACTATGAAAACACTGCTGGTTGTTCTCAGAGAGGTTTTAAAGCAGACTGAGCTAAAAACATGAAGATTTTCACCTTCATATGTGAGACTCTTTTGTCTTCATTTAGAAACCTTCTCAACCAGTGCCATTCATGTGGTACTCTGCTGATGTGCAGATTAGCTGTAGAATGTCTTGCTCAGGTTTTGGGGAACTTTATGTGGGGAACAGGAGAATACATGACTGGACATTTGTAATCTACCTCACGGCACAAACTGTATAAAGTAATCAATTATTTTGAACAATAAGATGGAACATCTTCAACTTGGTAAGTTTGTGAGTTATAGAATCATAGGATGGTTTGGAAATGACCTTAAAGACCTAGATCCAACTTCCTGCCACAGGCATGGATACCTTCCACTAGACCAGGTTGCTCAAAGCCCCATCCAGTCAGGCTGGAATCTCTAAAATTACTTTGGTTATATCTCAGAACAACATGAAAAAGAAAACAAGACTCTAATTTCCTCATAGGTTCACAAAATTTATGCCTGTAGGGTGCAAATGTAAAATATCCTGAAAATAATTGCTTTGGTTGCTTTAAAAGCTCGATCCCTCCCGGGGCCCCATTCAACAGGCTCTATCTCTTCATTCTTGGTTGCCTCCATCAGAGGCTTAGCCAATTCCCCTAATTCAGGAATCCATGACAAAATCCCACAGCTCTGAGATTAGTCCTGTAAATTCAAAGAAACAGTTAAAGCTACCAAGGATGTTGCAACTGGATGCAGCTTTACAGCCAAAATGGGTTATAAAACATTTTGCAGAGTACTGCTGCTAAAAATAGCCATGCATTGAGTTGAGAAAATGCAGAGAGGCTGGATAAGGTCAGTAAGCACAACATTACCCAGTTCTTACAATGGAAATTGACCTACCATTAGTCCACATGTCATTCAGTAGATGGTGTCCTGCTGTCTTCTGGATAAGGCCTTTCTTGTTTATCCTTCTTATCCCATTTGGTCATGTGTTGTGCTCCTTCCCTTTACCCCCTGGGCTCTTTTCTGCAGGATTGCAGCTTGTTCTTTTCTCTTGCATCACTGTCATCTGCAATGGACCAATGTGACATAAGTAGAATTGCTTAATGTGTGTCGGTCAGATTGTTTATTTACATACATTTATCAGCTTTTGAACAGAAATGCACAATACCACAAAAAACACCTCTGTTTTTGCAAAGCACTTGAATATTCCGGAAAATGACAGTCTAGCTGTTTTTAGTAAATTTCAGTTAATTTATCTGAAAATAAATAATGAAATACAGAGTTAATGTCAAGCCTGAGTTGTTTTAGGATTTTTTAAAACTAAACACATCTTTTTGTAAACTCTCCCAGCCTTTCCTAATCTATAGCCTTTTAATTTTCCCATTAACAAAATTATTGACAACTCCTCCAATAAAAGAGAATCTCTTTCCAGATGGGATTTAAATCCTGTATCTATCCAGCAATTCACTTTTTGCCAGTGCAGTCCTCTTTCCAGATTAGGGCCTAAAAGTGCTTCCACAGAAGATGACAGTAACTATGTAATAGGAGATATTTCCCTAGGACTGTGCCAATATGGGAAGCTGACAGTCATTAACCTCAGTTAAAGATGGGAGACCTGACATTTGGAGGGGAAAACCGAAGGGATTTGGCAAGTCTTAAAAGAAACTTGGAGCTTGCCCTCTGAATCTCAGTTCACAAGGGCACTCTTCCCCTAAGGAACCTAAATACTCTATGGCTTTAGCATTTCATTCCTTTGCTAGATTTTTTCTCCTTTTGCATTTCACTTGGAAAATAATCTTTGACCAAAAACTTTTGGGAACAGAAGCTGTCTCTTTATTCTCCGAAATGGCTGGCATGCTCTTAGTTGTAGGAAATTAAATTGTATGCACTTTCTTTTTTTCTTCTTTGTATAACCTCTAAATATTCTTTCTTTCTTTCTTTTTCTCTCTCTTTCTTTCTCTCCTTTTTTTCCTTATTTTCCTTTTCCTTTTTTCTTCTTTCTTCCTTAAACATTCATGTTCAATTTATAAGTGCTTGGGAGCCAGATGGCACGCCATATTTTTTTCAAAACATTTTACAGCACATGACAGACAATTCATGTTGACAGGAATGCTTCGCTGAGGTGTCTGTAAAGCAAATGTGTTACTTGTTACTATTAGAGCAGAATAATTGTTTATGAAATGCATCCTCAAACTCAACAATGATTCAGTGAAGTAAACAGAAATAAGCTGTGCTATGTAAACACTGCACACTCTGTAGAGACGTAACTCACTTGTATAAGACAATTATGACCTGAGTGATGCAGCATGGTTTTATGCAACAATAGTCACTGGAGTCCAAATTCAGGCAATTTGGTAGGAAATTCTCCAAACTGTGGGCAGTATTAAGGAAAAGACCGTGGCTGGAGACACTATATTAAGATTACTCTTTTTTCATGTTAGATGGAAAAAGGGAAGCATTCTTCCTTCTTTTGTCTACTAGGAAGAGAGCAAACCACAGAAGCATTATCCATGTAGAAGGAAAATAGATAAAAGCAACGCTTCTATCCTAGTTAAGATTGGTTGATGTTGTAGGTCCAGCTTACAAACTCATGGCTAATGATCCTTGTGCTGCAGAAAGCCAGCCTGGAGTAGAAGCCAGATATCTGGTTTTGGGAAATAGCAGGGTCTCTGATAAATGCATGGTCTTCATGTATCCATCTTCTCTGGTTCAGCAGCTACATGGTGAAAATTAGGAGGTAAATACCAGCTTGAATACTCTCTGAACCTATGTTTAAAAATGTTAAACATAGACAAATCTACTTAATTCCTGAATTTTATTTATTACTTCTTCCAGTGCTCTTCAGAACTGACATTTCTGGCAAATTTTGAGTTCTTTAACAAAACAAACAAACAAAAAACAAACAAAACCCACCAAACACAAAGAAACCAAACCAAACCACAAAACCAACAAAACAAAAAATCAAACAATGGTATACAAGTTTTACATACATCAGAAAAACTTTTATGGGGAGCGATTCTTTTGTCAAGAAAATAGAACATGATGTGTAGAAACTGGATAAAGAGAGGCTGGATTGTGACTGGAAGGAGAGCTTGCCTACAGCAAGGAATAATCCACCCCTGAGATGTGCAGTATACAGTACATTCTCTATGTTCAGGGTAAAAAAGGTACAGAAGGTTTAGGCAAGTGAGGATAAAACCACAGAAATATATTTTAAATATATATCTAGGAATTATACATATATATATATATATATATATATATATATATATATATATATATATATATATATATGAATTTTTCCTGTTCTGAAAAAGGAAATGAAACCAGGCTCTTGTATCATCCCTGTATCAGCCTGTATTGTGTAGCTTTGAATCAAAACTTTTGTTCATCACTTCTGATGGTAAAATACATGGTAAAATACACTTCTAGACTGATCTTTCCCCCTCCTCCCTCCACCTTTGCAGTAAACATTCAGTTGTATTTCCTATAAAGTTAATATATAGGATTAATAACAAAATTACCTTCTGGAGTTTAGAGATGGCAGCTTGTGCAATCCTGGGTTTCTGCAAACCACACTACTAACTGTGGGTTGTTGGGCAGGAATGTGTACCAGATCTCTTACGGGGAGTGCAAAAAATGCTTGACTTCTAGTACAATTTCATCATAAACTGTGCTCTTACAAATCAAAGCCTATATGAGGGATGATTAGAAAGCCCAGCTGTTGAAATAAGGTAGGTATGCATTCCATACAATCAAACATTTATATGACAGTCAGGTGTGAACAGTAGCTAATTTTTTCCAAGGATGCAAATCTCTCCTGATAATTATTGAAAGAAATTATTCATGTGATAGATAAGTTACAACATGATGTAAGCAATCATCTGAAAATACCTCCTTTCATCTTTAATAACCTAATTCTTACCTCATTAAGCCAGCTGATTGGGTATTATTATGATTGACTACTTTATTAGAAAGACATACAACAGCAAGGGTTTCTGTCTGTCACAAGATGAAGCCTTCAGCTGCTCAGTTAAGTACATGAATGAAATGAAATGACAGCCAAGTATTTCCATGAGGAGATGTGATGTAAAATCAGATTTATTTAGGACAATCTGATAGAGAAAATTGAATGTTGGGAGTTCCTTTAAAACTCTCCAAACATTGCTGTATGTGATTCAGGATTCAAAATGGTAAGAAGCTGTGAAGAATATTGGTTTTGACATTTCCTGTAATACTGGTGAAGATAAAGGAGGTGAGCAGTCTATGAGAGCTGAGTGATTGTCACTAGCACTATCACAGTTGCCATTTATTATGGAGTGTGTTCAACACTCACTGCTGGCAAATCATCAGCTGAAGTCTTGCCAATGTAAGTCCTTATGTTTAGGATCACAGCTATTTGCAATTATGGAGGGATGACTACACGGGTCCCCTGACTTGCTGCTTTCTGTCAGTGAGTGGATCTGCTACATTAAGTTGGGATTCCTGTACTCAGTAGATTTGTACCTCATTAAGGCTACCCTTGAAAGCGGGTACATAATGAATGTATGCTAAAATAGGTGAGGCTATAAAAACAGTTAGTGCTTGTCCATGTGCCTTTGGTTTCCTGCTTTAAACAGCTTTTGGACTCTTCATAAATGTTATGCGTGTCAAGGTAGGTATTTGGGGGAATCACTGAAGTATTTCATGTCTATGTATCTCAGACCTGCCTGCTACTTCATGGGGGCTAATTAATGTATTCATGAAATCAAGATTTTGCTTTGTTTTGGTTTGTGTAAGTCCTTAGAACTTCTCATGGGAAGGGAAGGATCAACTCTCGTTACTAATTAACTATGTTTTTCTATTCCTGCAGCATAGGCCTTTACCTGACCTTTCTTACCCTAATGAGTTCAGTCCAAATCACACCATCAAATCCTTCTTTCTTTATTCTCCCACTTCTTTATGACTTTACCTGCTTCTCCTTGTCATCTTCTCCCAATCTCTCACCTCCTTCCCCATCCTCAACAAAGCAACCAGGTTACTGACAGTAAATATGAGCAAGTGCAGTAAATTTTCAGGAGAATGCATCACAGGACCAAAGCGGGTAACAATTTGGATTTGCCCATACCATTTGTGGAGATTCAAAACCTGAGGCTATGATTAGGGATGTATTAGGGCTGGAAAACCTTGACACTTGCTCCATCATAGCAGGAAGGAAATTTTGTCTGGTTAGACAAAACCTTTTTCTGTTAATCCTAATGTTAAGAGCAGTTTTCTGTATGTTTTGGAGCTAAAACCTTTGCTGATGAATACATCTCAAAAATACTCTTTTTTTTCACCAACAATTGCAGTATTAGTTAAACAGATTTATACCAGATAAATTAATTCTTGAAATAATTTACTATGAATCTTATTTTGCAGCTCATATAAAGCTATATGAATAGGAATATGGATGAGATTATGAAAGGCAAAATGGGGAAGTTAAGGATGTTTTTCATATGTAAAATAAAAGCAAATTATGCAAGACCTTGAGTAGACGTTTATAAATGGTTTTTAGCCATTTTAAGTGCTGTTCCCAAGACTACTTCTTATAACTATTGAGTATTAGATAGAATTAAAAGTAAATTGCCTCTAAGAGAGCAGGAGGAGAGTTATTTACTTGGGAGTATTCAAACACTTCTGCAAAACTCTTGGATGTTATTGTACCAGGTTTCCATTATATTCTTAACGCTTACAAAATATGCAATGCACCAAAAAATCCTTTCTAGGCAAAATGGTCAGTGGAGACAGCTGAGGGTGACATATCCTTCTGTGGTGGTGTCAGTTTTGACTGTTTTCCAGATTGCCTTGCTGGGAGATGCTGACTGCTCTGTGTGATGCACTTTGCAGTTTTGAAAAGCTGTCTGTCTAAGAGGTGCAGTACAGAAAGGAGGGAGTTTACTCCCTGAATGGCTGAGCTGGTTATTTCTTCCTTGTTCCTAGCCCTGACTTGGGACTTAGGAGATAAATACTGATTTGTTCTGTGGCATACATAAAGAGTGGGATGCGTAGAGGGTAGTAAGAGATTTCAGGACATGCTGAGATCCTAGATTTCATCTTTTTAGTCCAAAGTCCACTAATACACAGTAGGAGTGTCCAGTGTCTGTGATCAGACAGGAGTTGTGGACAGAGGCTGAATGTGTGACAAATGTTTCTTGAAGATGGTTTTGCAGGGGTGGGTGATGTTGGGGTTGTTTTATTTTAATGTGTCAGGTGCCTCAGGGCAGCGCTGGAAGTGAAGTGTTCCATTTTAGCAGCAGATGAAGCAGCAATAATACAGGCTCCTCCCTGCTCCCTTCATGGTGTGCCTGATTTCTCCCTGGGAGCAGCAGCAGTTCAGTGACCGTGCTAACTCAAACATGGGCCTCACGCTGATGTGTGAAATAATCCTGGTCATAGTGGAGAAACCTGTTTAGCCAGGAGGGTATGAAAACATTAGGTCATTTGCCAAGCTTCTGATAGCTTTGTTTTGTTCTGGCTTTTGGTGTTTGGTTTTGTTTTCAGAGTTTTCACAGAGTTTTTATACTTTTCACAGATGTACCAGGAAGAAGTTTTAATAGGAAGAAGTTTTCAGTTTTTTGAAAAGGTACCTTAACTGTATAAAACCACTTCATGTTGGCAAATATATAATTATATATATATATATATATATATATATATATATATATATATATATATATATA
>JAHLSL010000020.1:1762604-1841053 GCA_025920805.1 Petroica traversi
GGGGGAGAGTGAAACAGTAAGGGGAAGGTATGAGGAGAAATGCATAGAATTATCTAATCAGAAAGCAAATTAAGAACAAAAGGAAGTACTTTCCCGCAAATAACGAAACTCGTAGCCTCAGGATGTTATGAAGACAAAGTATAATTGGGTTCAAAAAGGATTTATGCAAATATATGGAAAAAAGATTCATTATTATTGCTTGGATTCTGCCTCTGTCTCCTCAAGAAATCCCAAAACAGCTGATTAGTTTCTAGAGCTTGCAGACTAAAAGATAATTCTGCAGAAGTACTTTATTTGTGTACTCCATTCTAAACATCAAAGCTAGCTACTTCAGAATCATTTTGTATTTCAAAAAGCTTTTTTTCTTCCTTCAAAAGCAGAAACAAAAAACCCCAGGCTAGTGGTGAAACATAGCCTGGCAATATTAAATCAGTGTAAATACAATGGTTTCAAATCGTATTTGGTAACATTTGCACTGGTGATGTCCAGCACAGACACTTTGGATAGAGTGAGACCTTGAGGCTAAATGACTACAGCACAAGAATAGTGATTGCAAGAATAATATAATTACAACCAGTACATTGTCTTTGAATAAGCAGCTGAATGATACATTGTGGCCTTTAGGTACCTAAATCACCTAATTCATCAATTGAGTAAGTTACCATAACTGTAGTATAGGAATGCTAGATTATGTGCATGATTTTTTTTTACTAGTTCAGAAATATTGAAGAATTAACTTTCATTTGTAGAAGTGGTGTTTAATTTAGTTCAACTGCTTATTTTTTTGATGAGTAGAAAAAAACCCCAACAGATCTCTAATTCTAGAACTTGCTATTACAACCTGCTACAAATGGGTGATGTTGACAAGAACAGCAGTTACTGTCTTGTTGCACAGGACGTGAAGCTCATGGTTTATTTGCAGTTTGTGAATGGTTTTGAAGATGGGCAAGGTGTGTGCCATCTTTGGAGGATCCCGTGGGATAGGCAAGGCTGTGGCAGAGCTCCTGGCAGAGAAGGGCTGCCGCCTGGCCATCATTGCTCGCAATCTGGACGTGGCCCAGAGCACTGCCCGGGCTCTTGGTGGTAGGTATGCTGCTGGGCACTCATCTCCTCCCTGCCCTGTGCTTAGGTCACTTGTGAAAATTGTGACTTGTTAAAAACCCCTCGGTGATTAACTATGAAAAGGAAAATAAGGGCTGAGAAATGTTAAAAACCAGCGGTGTTGGTATGATTTTGTTTTCACAGTAATCGTTGAGAAAGTAGGTTACCTGTTTTTTCTGCATGACAGGAGTTTTAAGATGAATGGAATTGTTTGGGGTCACAACAGAGGTGGTGTGAATTGAGTCATCCTCAGCTCCTGAAAAAGCCAGAACTGAGACCACGCTGCTCACTACTGATTTCAAAAGGCAAAAAATATAAAACAAGGAATTGTCACATAACTAATGAATGCAATACTTGAAAATTGTCTTTATTGAATTCTCTGGCGACTAAATAGGTTCCTTAAATTATAACTAGTTCAACATCTGTTTTGCAACTGAGTTGATAAATTCTGAAGAAGGTTTATGAATGATACACAGCTTTTACTGTTTATTTTGATGGTATATATGTTTCAATACAGCAGGACATCTGGCACTTAGCTGTGATGTATCCAGTGAGCAACAAGTCCAAAAGACTTTTGAAGAGGTGCAGAGGAATTTGGGTCCTATTAACTACTTGGTTAATGCAGCTGGGATCAACAGGTTGGTTACTCCTGACAATGGGTAATTCTAGGTGAAGGCAGCTCAGGTGCTCTGGCCCTTTGCATTTAGTAAGGGTGTTGTTAATGAGCACATCTGAAAACTCTATTAAGTGCTTGCCAATACTTTGTTCCTGATGGCAGTAAAATGCTAACAGATGATACAGCTTTCACTGTAGTTTCTGCAATCTGAGTTTGAGTCCCTCCTCTTTCTTTCTTCCACTTTTCCCTCCAGTACGGTCCAAAACAGTGTTTGAAACCTCTCTGCAAAAGAGGCTCTGTGGCCAGGCATGGCTAACTTGTTTCTTGCTATGTGGAGTTCTTGAAGTGTTGTCATTTTGAATGCTCAAATGTATAGAGCAACACATATCCCCATTAATATTCTATCCCACAGTCTTTTTTTATGAGTAAATGTGATCAGAGGGTTGTTCAGTGAGTTCTTTGGGGTTTTTTGTTCTGTTTGTCAGGGATGGTTTGTTACTGAGAACCAAGACTGAAGATATGATAGCTCAGATTCACACCAACCTTTTGGGAACAATGTTGACATGCAAAGCTGCTGTAAAGGTCATGATTCAACAGCAGGGAGGTGCTATTGTCAATATAGGTAAGTTGCTTTGTAAGCCAGTGGAATTCTGTGTACTAGTCTTCTAGAAATGTTTGGCAGGTGTAACATATTACATTACTTGTTACAATTGACTTATTTTCCTTTTCCCTGTATTTAGACATTCTGTATTTAGCATTTATGAGTGTGTATTTTGTGTAATTTCAGCACCTTCTGGATAGAAAACGAGCTTTTTTCAGTAATAAGCACCTCAGAGTTTATATTTTATTGAAAAAAGAATTTTGCTATTCTTAACCAATTCTTTCAATATCTAGATCTACAAGCTGCTGGCTATAAGCTAAGAATTGATAGGTACAGTCAGTTTCTTTATTTCTTTATTTAATCTGGGCAAGGACTTTATTTTTTTAGAGAAGTCTTCATTTTACTCTTTGGTGCCTGTCAGTCAACATAGATCCATGGATTATACAAAAATCACAGATAACTGGGAGATTTGCTTATCTTAGCAGAATAAAGTGCATAAAGTTTTACATATTTTTCTCTTTTCTTGTGATCTCATTTTTCATTCCAAGTTGGAAACTACAATGATAAAGCTAGTAAAATGTTTCAAGTTACCCATTAAATCTTCTCTTTGATGTTTCTTTATTTTAGGGAGTATTGTGGGACTTAAAGGCAACTCTGGTCAAAGTGTGTACAGCGCTACCAAAGCAGGATTAGTTGGATTTTCACGCTCTCTTGCTAAAGAAGTAGCAAAAAAGCAAATTCGAGTCAATGTTGTTGCTCCAGGTTAGTTTTTGAGGAATTCCTGCATCCTTGACTGTTGCAATTCATAAAGACTGTGGATATTTCTTGTACTCTGAAAGTAACGTAAGACAAATTTCTATTATTTTCTTCAGCTTTGTAAGTAAATGTTTTTAATATATTTATTTGTTTGTTTAAAGTATAATACATCATTTTAGAAAACCTTCAGTCTTTTTAAGGGAACACTGAGAAATTTGGAAGAGTGAGTCTACCTGTTTCGCTATCCATTATTACATAATAAATGTATTTTTGTATTATTCTTTGTTCCTCCTTCAAAACTTGCTGTCCTTGCAAATAGGAGGGTTAGAACTAATTATAGATAGAGAGCAACCGTTGTCTCCAGCTAGGGAATGTTTTTTGTTATTAGGGAAACATGACAGACCATGAGAAGCTGTCATAAAAGCACCCCTGTCTCCCTGTAGTAAAAGGTGGGAGTCCTGAAAGTTATTTCTGTGAGTAAATGCTGTGATTTCATAAGATTATCTAGCTCAAGCAAGCCACCACCCTTAAGGAAAAATCCTTTCTGTATTTTCTGAGTTTTTCCACTCATAACTGTGTACACTGCTGCTTACCTTCTGCTACCTCTGATGCCTTTCAGAATTCTACATGAACCTGTTCAGCTTGTGAGCTAGGCAGAAAAAATACTTTTATTCTTTAGTGAGTTGAGCAGCTCATCCGCAGCTATCATAAAGAGGCAGAGTTTTACAATAGAAAGCAAAAGGGAGGCTTTCTCTTCTTGATGGCAGCTAGAAAGCAGGTAAGATCAGCTCTTTATGAAGCTGCAGCTTGTGTGTAGAGCAAGCCAAAATCTCATATAATGGAAAATTGTAAAAAAGGTGCCTCAAAAATGTCATGAAATATTCTTCAAATGAGTGCTCTAATAGAAGTTATGCAAGCGCTGCCATAAGTTCTTAAATATAATGCAAACACTTTCAAGGCTGAGGTGGTCTCTTGCCAGACATTTTGTGCCTGAATTGTAATTGAGAACATTTCAGTGAAATTACTATATTTTGTCTTTCAGAAAAATGATACTAAATACAGTTTTTGGACTGAACTTTAGTTGCCCTTTTTTGATAGGTTGTTTGGTTTTGTTTGTTTGGTTTTTTTTAATGGACTTCTATAGATCTCTGCATTTTGATTATTGCATCTCTGCTTCCAAAACTGAAAGGTATTTTATTGGTTAGATAAAAAAGTGGTCTTGGCATCAAATGATGTAGGCTGTTATGGGAGACTTTGGAGAAATGGTGCTGAATCCTGGTAATAGAATTCACTTTGTAAGATTCAGTGGGAAATCCACTAGATAAATTTAGTCAAAGGTTAGGTAACCCTTCATATATCTCTCTGCTCTTAGGCTTCATTCACACAGAGATGACAGCTCATTTGGAAGAAGATCAGTTGAAGAAAGCAATTCTCCTTGGAAGATTTGGAGAACCTCATGAAGTTGCACAAGCTGTTGTCTTTCTTCTAGAATCCCCATATGTTACAGGGAGTGTTCTGGTTGTAGATGGAGGCTTGCAGCTTATGATCTAAGAGCTACCTTGGATAAATGACTGCTTTAATGCCATGATGGTAATATATAAATATATATACTAATAAAGGGAGAGGGTTGGAAATTGTTTGAAGATTGATGTACATAATTGACCTGGTTTTATTTAGTCAGAGGAGAAATTCGGCAGCAGTGAAATGCAACGTGTGTGCTTAGCTGCCTGAAAGAGTCTGTTTGATATTACAAGTCTGTGTATGAAACAATTTGAAAAAGACTGGTTTTGATACGGTGATAGCTTTAATAATGTGCTGATATGTTCTTAAAGCACTGTATTTTTATAAATTCCTGTTTTCTAATTTGGGATAGAGTGAGATTTTATTTGAATTATCACGTTGCACAAAGGTTAATAAAGTGCAGAGGCATGTTTATTGGGTGACTGCATCAAGTTTTTCAAGTAGGGCAAGGATTGGGAACTACAGAGTTTTGCATTCTTATCAGTCAGTCCCTACAAAGTAGCAAGGAGGTTCCTTTGAGCTTTGTTTGTTTGTACCTAACACTACAAAGCGAGGAACTTCCAGATCTTCAGCATACCTGCTGAATTGCCTTTAGGAGATTTGATTATATGCAATGTGTTTTTATGAAGACAAAGCCTGCTTGGTTCCATTCCTGAATGCATGTACAGCACTCACTCAATCCAGTGACTCCTGTGTGTGCCCATCAAGGAACTGGTACAGCACTGGAGCTGTTAATCCTGTCATTTCTCAACATGAGCTGCACAGGCACTGCTGAACAACACAGCTGCAGACCTTGCTGCATAAGAGACTTTGCAAGGACTCAGTAGATGTTTAGAACACATATCACATCCAGAGCACTAAGTCAAGGTGTTTTGCTCTGTATCTTCATAAACACTCAATTCAGCTGTTAAGTTGATGCTCCCTCATATGTATGTGTAGTCAATAAAATAGCCATTTATTTTATTCAAAGCAACTTTTGAAGCAGAGTAATTATTCTGCTGTAAATGATTCTGAGTGTTCCTGTCTTGCTGAAAACTTACCAAATGTTTGACCTCAGGCTTTTCTATTGAGCTCAAGTAATTTTTGATAATTGATGTTTCTATTATCTCTGAAAAAAACTATGAATGTGGTTCAGGACCTTCACTTCTTAGCTCTGGTGTTCATTGCATCATGATCCAGATGTTGATTCAGCTTTTGAAATTACTTCCCATCTTGGCACGTACTGCAGTACAGAAAGAAGAGATCTCACTGGTGATAAATGAGTCTTTAAAGTTGGAGATTTTCTTCAGTTGTGCAGCTGAGAAATGTTGTCTTTGTGCCAGAAAACAGTGCGCGTTCGAGCTCTTGCAGGTATGTATTGAGAAATAATACAAGGAGTACTTGTATGATCAGGAGATTTTACAGCTGGTTGTGCTACTCACTTTGGAATATAAAATGCCACTAGAAATAATCCTTCCAGGAGTCCTTATCATCCTGTTATCGCTGTTATGTGTCATATGTGTCTTTGCACCAAAAATATAATTGCTAATTATGTTTTTCCTTGGTAGAAGGAGTTGGCCAGAGATTACATGAGTTTTTTCCAAGGGCACTGAAGGTGAGGAAGGACAGCTGGTATATTTTTCACTAGTCAAGCAGGAATATGTCAGTGACTTGGCTGCTGCCCATACCCGTCCTTGGTATTTTACAAACAAAGCCTGTGTGACATATCTTGACCAAAAGCCAAATCTAAGAAACTGGAAATAATTCCCTTTTAGTGAGTTCTGGCCCTAATTATTATGATCCTTTTTTTTTTTTTTTTTTTTTTTTGGTAAGAGAGCTGTTAAATAAATTATTAGCAATGGAATTTTTAGTTAATATTTGCAATTAAAACCTGAAATAATGCTGTCAGAAGAATCTCAGCATGCCACAGAGTAATTTCTTTTAAGTTTCAGTTCATACTATGTTTTTTTTATTGGTGTTGCCATAGGACCAGACTGAAATGTTGGTAGCTTTAAATTGTACTTTTTTAAAAGTTTTTCTTCCCTCTTTTCTTCAAACTGGTAAATTAGAACTGAAAACTGATTGACATAATCCTGGTTCTCTCTGGCTTGGTGTGATGTCTTGGACAGGGGAAGTAGGGAATGTGCAGGGTAGGTAACAGGTCAGGTGTGTGTCTCCTTAGAAGATTCTGCTACCTCCAGCAGTTTGGGACTGGGATGTTTGAACCCACCCATGGGTAGCTCTGGTTGAGGCTGCAGGCATTAAAAACAGCCCTCTGGTGCTCTCTCTGTTTTGCTTTTGATTTTGTCTTATCCTGCCTGCCTTAGTTGTTTCTGTTTCATACTGAAGAGTCATATTTCTGGATGGAGAGCTGGAGAGCTCTTTTTTGTCTTATATTGTCTGTGTTGAAGTTTGCTTTACTTTTCCAGTTTCTCAAGAAAGGAGCAACAGGCAGAAATTCTTGCAGAATTCACTGTGGATCTATTTTTAAAAATTAAATTGTTTTATGTTTTGTTCTATGTTGTTTCCAAAATTATGTCTAAGTGTTTTGCTTTTTCCTAACCTTTGCAGTTACATTTTTGGAACAGTAACTCGGTCGCAAGTAATTAATGGCCAACTCAGAGTCCATTTCCATATATCTATATAGAGTATATATGTATTTTTTTTCAGCACAAATTCTTCTCAGATATCTACAGTAAGTTTAGTTTTCTGGTTTTAACACCTGTTTCCTCAGTGAAATGGTCGTGCAGTTTTAAAATTCCTTAATCCCTTCGTTACTTGGGATTTAGTGTTACTTTGAGTAATTGGAATACAGTGTGGCATTCAGAAACTGCTGTCTCAGAACCCTTAGAAATTGGTTGTACTTTGCCTGCCCCAACAGAGGAACTGTGGTGTTCTCTTGGCACTGCACATTCTTAGGAAAATACAAGTGCTGATTCACACCTTTTGTTTTCTATCTTTAAACAATGTACTGATATGACAACAGCTTTTGGCAGCACAGCAGCTTTAATGGTTTTTGGCAAGGGAATGTGTCAGATGCTATTAGAATTTCAAGCACGCACCATTATTAGATCTCCATACTCTCATCTCTTTTAAGTTCTTCTTTAGAAGAGCTCTAAAATGTTTATCAAACATGACTTCCCTTTGCAAAAGCAACTCTGTATGTTTATCCTGTTTTTTTCTTGGCTTTAGAACAATTTCTGGCACTTCGCCATGTACAGAAGAATATAATTAGTTTTTAGTTCCATCGATCCTTTTGGAATCTCTTCTTAAAAAACAAGTGGTTCTTCCACCCATTAAAATCACAAAAATTAGCTGTCACTTTTGTCAGCTTCCAGTTGCTTGATAATGAGGCAGGTTTCACTCAGAAGTTTCACACTTCAGTTACTTGGTTTCTTTTAGAATTGCTGAGTGATAGCCCCCATCTTCCCCCACTTGTCACTCTTTCCTCTGTAATCTCTCCTGATGTTTTGCTCAGAGGAGTAAAACCTTCAACAAGTTGCCTGTAAAGGTTCTCCTCAAGTTCTTGTATGGTAACAAAAACTGATCATAGGGTTTTGTTCCTCAGTGGGAATTTTTTTTTTCCCTCAGTGGTCTTTCCTTCCCTGAGCACTTTGCTTTTCACTTTGATTGTCTGCTTGCCTTCTTCAGGCACAGTTCCTGTTCCTGAGGTGCTGGTCTGTGTCAGTGCACTTTTACAGGTTATTCCTCTGCACTCTGATCTGCTGAAAATGTTACATTCAGTGAGTGATTTGACTCCTAAAGCTAGACTGCTGGTATAACAAAGATTGATGTTTAAATTCCCCACAAAAATAAGTTTAATTTGATGTGTGTATTTAAAATCATTGTACAGAGTTGGGTGGCCCTGATAAACTGCATGAGAAAGAGTATATTAAAAAATTGATCTTGGCCTCTTCAGAGTGATATCTATCCAACCTGCTCATGATTGCTGTCTGTCATCACAGTTACATTGCTGGCCTTACACGTCTCAGGTGGCATAGCTTTGGCCACCATCTTAATGGTGTGGCTTCTAATATTGTCTAATAACAGAGTTTACCTTGTTAGTCCATATTTGATTGGATGGTTTAACATACTGATATTTAGTTTTATGACTCTCCTATGTATTTTGTATCAATATCTTACTTTTTTATCTTACTTCCATCATATTTTTGGTATGTCTGTTTTGTCACTGTCCTTGATTAAAAGCAGACATCCAGGCTTTACATCTTGTGCTGCTGACATTTATGCCAAGCTGTATATAAATGTTTGGGGGTTTTTTGCATATGGGTGTTGCGAGTCAGACTGTGCACTTGACTGACTTACAGTGATCTCTCAATTGAATTTTGAAAACTTCAGTCCACTATCTTATTAGACATACATAGTTTCTGTGATTCCATTCCTAATGGAAGTGAATGTGCTTTTAGCCATGTGATGTTTCTTCACCCGCTGTGATGCTTAAAACTCTCCTATAATCTCTTTAAATACCAATGTTTTTTTGCCTTTGTTTTTCTTATTTAAGAATTGAGTGGTTTATGGTCTCCCACTTCTCCATATTTCTGCAGTTTCTGAAGAATCTGTAGTCCTCTTCCTGCAACTGATTTTTCAGGCATGCACTGAAACTTGGCCTTATCCACCTGGGTTTGGGAGCATTTAAAGAAGGCTGCAGTTCAAGTCTGGTCTTTAACTTACTCTGTTTTATTCCAGATCTTTTCTCCTGCCCCACCCCATGTCACTGGTTTCTTCATGGCCTTTCCCTACCACCACAGAATTTCTAAAGAGACCATCAAGGCATGTTTTGAGAGTGGCTGTTTTGCAGCTGTCATTTAATTCAGTCCTGTTACACAGCAACCCCCTTTCTGACTCACCCATAATTATTGCTTTGAGGTTTTACTCAGCTGGGTTCCTGCTTCAGAGAGGATATCCTTGCTAAAAGAAGGTTGTGTACTGCAGTATTTACTCGGTTCTGTGACCTGCCTTGTCACTGCCAAGTTAGGAAACCTAAAATTGTTCTTCTGTTGCTTTGAGTTTGTTTCTGTTTGAAGTTCATAGGTAGTGTGATTTGCGTGTTTTGGAGCTCAGTTGAAGCACATTGTAGACTTAGAAACTGAGTTGTTTTCTATGTCTCCTCTGCATTATTCTAATGTTTGGGAAGATGATGAATTGCTCTTAACCTTCTGTCATTGGTAGGTCATGGGAGTCTTACTTCTGCTAATCTCTAAAGAAATAGGTTTGCAACATAGAACTTGGTGTAGTGAGCTCACTGTCTTATCACAAACAGTCTTGTCTTGCTCTTGAGGCATCTGTTGCAATTGATGGGCTGGATGGGGCTCTGAGCAACAGGGTCTAGGGGGAAGTGTCCCTGCCCGTGGCAGGGGGCTTGGAACTGGATAATCTTCAGGGTTCCTTCCAACCCAAGCCATTTGTGATTCTGTGATTATTGTCAGTAGAAGTTTGTAGCACGTTCATGAGGTGGTTTTGGCTTGGGGTTTTTTTTAAAATATTGCAGCTGTGTGGAGGAGCTCTGGTGGGGAACAGCTTTTGCAGAGTATGGTAAGAGAAGTGTATGATGTTGGCTGAGTTGGAGCATGCTGAACGAGTTAGGGTTGTATCCCATGAAGAGATTTCACTGTGGCCTCCTGAGGGCAGTCTATCCTAAGGCATCATTGTATTGGTAATGACTTGGTGAGTAAACCTGCGTTGTTTTAGGGAAGTGGAGTTGCCTGTGTAGATGCAAAGCTGATGGCTGGCATCCCTGTTACTGGTTTTGCAAAATCCAACTCCGTATATCCTGAACTGCAGGGGGTTGTAAGGCTTGACTTTTCAAGATGGAAAGGATTTCCTACTGAGATCAGTGAAATTTGGTCTGAAAGTGGACATCTAAATCCCACCCTGCAAAATCTCTTAGTTACATTTTTACCTGCAGTTAAAACCTACATTGTAATGATTATTTATAGCTTTAAGACAAGTTTTCCTACTTAGCACGGTGTGAGAGGTTTTATTGCATGACCCAAAAATGTACAGGGCCTGCTGCTATTATGTGACTTTTTCTTTTTTTTTTCTGGAAGAACAGTATAGTTCATTTAAGTAAAGCAAATGAAAAAGGAACTCTTTGAGGCCAGGTGCACCCACTTGTTTCAGTTAACCAGTGTTTGAAAGGCAGGTCAAGTGTAGTTGTGGAGAGAAGTCATTGGGTGTGCTTAGTGCCTGAAGAAGTAAGAACTCTGCTAAGTCCCAAGTTATATTTGATTTTCACACACACATTGTGTTCAATTTCAGATCATATGCTAAAGGCTTCTTTTTGCTGTAGATTCTTCTGTTAGCAAAGAATGCTACCTGTACCTTGCCAGGCAACTTTGGATCAGCATGACTATAATCACAGCTGTTCTGGTATTTTTATCTTTTTATTTTAATCATGTCTGTTAAGGTCTGGGATATTCTTTGTTCATTGTATATAACAAAATTGCCAGTTTGAGTATGTCAGTATCGAATGCAGTGAGACAATACCCAGATAAAAGCCACCAAAGCTTACTTTGTATCATTACACACACACACATTAGGGCAGTGGCAGTGGGAGCGTGGGGGGCAGATGTCACTGAACAAATGGAGTTGTGTGGACGCTCCTCAGCATTTCCCAGGCTGCTGGCTGGTGGTACTGATGTGCCCTTGCAAGTGCAGTGTGCTGATGGGTTTCAAATTGCTGCATGATTTTGAACAATTTGTACAAGAGTAACTGCAGACTGATTATATGGTATTGCTGAAGCTTGTTAGTGAAGCAGTTTGATATTTTGTGAATTCTGAGTTGATCTTCCGGCTCGGTATTTCTAGGGCTGAATGCACTAAGCTACATGTCCCAGCTCTGTGCTGAAGGCTGTACTGTCAACACCTGGATGCTGATGACCTGTTAAAAGCTCTCAGTGGCAGTGTTTTAATTCTGCTCCTCTCAGTATGACCTTTCGTCCTACTTTTTCAGATAGGTAGTAAATTTCTACTGAAAACTTCCTGCAACTTCAGAGAAAAGAAGAAATATAGTGATTTCTCATGTTTTGTTTAGATATCTTTTAGTATGCATGTATGATTTTTATGGTGAGATGTCCCTGCCAGCAGCAGACTGGAACTGCATCCATTCTCTGCAGGCTCTTGTAGCTCTGTTGTTGGAAGGCATGTACAGAACAGAGAGCACCTGTAATTTTATAGGTCACCATAATTTTCAGGACACCAACATGTAGATGTCCTTAATTTGCAAGAGATTACAGGTGCATTGCCTGTTGTATGGAAAGTCTTACCTTATTTTCAGCACCTTTGGCAGTAGCTCAGAGAGGTCCTGTGTTTGGCAGTCTGGGTTTTGTACCCTCAGTTCTCTAGAAATACTCTGTGGTGTCTGGGCCAAGAGTTGTCCAAAAAAGCTTGACAATGTATTTCCCTGAAACGGTGTTGTTAAACACACAGGGGGAAAGTCCTACCACAATTCATTTTGTGTGGTAAGATTTATAAAGCTCCTTCTGTGAGTGCTGTAATCATTCTGTGCAGTGCTCATATACTATTATTTTTTTTCTGCTTTCTTGTTCTGCTTTCTGTTTCTGGACCATTTATGCTACTACAGAACTAGAAAGTGATAGCAGTTACAAGACTTTGCCAGTCCCCAGGGTTACCTGTTACACTGCAGCTGTTTTATAAAGCACAAAATTTCTCCTTCTAGGTGTTGTTGAACTGAAGTTCATTTGTCTCCATCTGTGTGGCTGCTGAAATCATTGCTGTACAGGTACTGCTGCTCGTCATCTGGCTTTTCTGCTCTAGATGTGACTGAGCATTATGTTCCAAATACATTTTTAGTAGACATGTAGTGCAGTATTAGATATTTTTATGTTTTAATCACTTCTGTTAAAGAATGCAAAGTGGCTTAATTTTGAGTTAGAGTTGCAAGCTCTAAGACAAGTCAAAGGTTACTGTGTGCTGTCTGGATTACATTGTAAATTCCTTGGGGCAGGAACTGTGTTTCCATCTGCCTTGATGTGTTTTATGTGCTCATAATTCTTTTCAAACAGAAAATCTATGCAGAGGGAAGGCTGTTTCTTTTATTTCAGGAGAATGAGATAAATGTCAGTAAATTCTATCCCTTGTCATGTACATTCGAGTTGTGAGGGAGTGACTTAGCCAATATGCATAATCCAAGCAGGCATTTCTAGTCCATGCATGAATTCATCTATAGGGCACGCTGTGGGTTTGGCAGCTGGGTCATGCAGTCAGGGCAGGCAGCTCATCCCCTCAGCATCATGGCATGCTGGATAATGTGAGCTCGTGAAGTACTTACATAGGAAATCTGTTTGGGCTACTTGCAGAGGTGAGGATGTAGCTGTCCAGATGTGGGGGATTGAGGCATTTCTTAGCATACACCCTAAATGAATTAAAATAGGCTTTGAAAGTGGTGATACAGAATGAAATAATGGTTTATAAGCTGGGGCTTCATGTTGGACTGGTTTTGACCCCCAACCGGCAGCTGGCAAATTGTGCATGTTAACCAATAGTTGCTGTTGCCTTAGAGCTGCAGGATAAAGGCACTGTGTGCTAAGGTACACCATCAGTTGGGAAACCTTCATGCATGTGGGAATTTTGCACCTCACTGTTGGTACTCTTGACAGAGGTTTCTGTCATCATCCTGATTGTCATTGCATTGAGTCTTTGATTGCTATGAATATGCTTGGACTGACCAGCTTCCTAAATAATTTGAAGTCTTCCCACACCTAAACTGGAAGTCTTCCTCCTTTTTTTAAGTCTTAAAAAATGACAAAAGTACACTCTCAGATCATACTGTCTATCTTTGGACTATGTGGAAGGAGATTGAACTTCTGAAAGTTACTTTGATGCTTCCAAGAATTTTTGCTTTTTGGCTTTAGAAGTTCATTTGCTTATGCCACGCTTCTATCTCTGACTTTGTGAGCCCAAACAGTCCCAGTAACTAAGTAACAACACAGCTGAATGTTTTCATAAAAACAATGTTGCTGCTTAGAGATGTGATTTACTACTTAAGTGTGTCTGTACATATATACAGAGGCAAAAAGTGATGATGACCTCATTTTCAACAAGCTCAAAAAGCAGTCTCAGTTTTTCAGTCCCAAAGCCAAACTGAGAGCAGACACAATTCCAGTGACTCCAGTTGCAGCATGGCCATTAACGTCAGTGCTCACTTAATTGCTGACATAGGCCTGCTTACAGTGATCAATGCTTGAAATGTAAACCCAAAAGAAAAAATGGATAGTCTTGCATCTTTCCTGGTATGTCCACATTGAAAAAAAAAAAGGAGAAGCTAGTTAATAGTCAGGATTTTGTAAGTAAATATGACTTTTTGTATTTTTAAATTTTGATACTTTCTTGTTATCAGACTCTTAAATTAATTTAACAGTGCTTGACCATGCCTGTTACTTAGAATCAGTTGTAAGTGATGACATATTGCAATTATTAGAAACACAAAACAGACCTGAATATTTTCTAACCTATTTAAAAAAAAACTATCTTCCAGTTTTTCTATTTGGCAAAAGTTTCTCAGAATTTATGAGTAATGTTCCTCTGTTCTGTTCAAACAAGATTCCAGGTCACAAGCAGACTATTCTGATAAATTTAGTAGTTTTTAGATGCTGCATATAGGCCTCATTTAATCTTATTCAAAATATTTAAAATTTCCAAATCTTATGCTTGCATGCTTGTACCAAAACAGTTATTAGTCTTTACCAGAAGGAAAACTTTCTATTTGTGTAATATTTATTGATGTTAAACCCACATTATATCAGCACAACAGTCCAAAGTAATGATAATACATTTTTATAAATACAAATAAAAGGTGGCAAAATAATGCTAGTGAAGCTAAACAAAAAGGTAAATTAGCATGTCACAGTTGAGGAAAATTTGGCAAAAGATATGACATACTTCTAGAATAAAATCAGATTATTCCCACCTGACAGACTATCGAGATTAACCATCCCCAGTACTAGTCATATCCTGCACCAGAATAGTACTACCTTGTGTGCTAAAGTTTATTAGTCACTAAAAAACAAAACAAACTTTGTGTACTTACAAAGCAATACACGTATAGCAGTAATGCAATATATGGTGTACACAATTACAAAATTAAAAAAAAAACAACAAACAAACCCCTAAGTACAGGACTTCTGAATAAATGAACTGAGATAAAAGATTTCAACACTTTTATTATAAATAATGAAAGATACCATATATGTGCTTCATATAAGGAATACAGTGTTTTCCTTTCCTAGCAAAGTATTGTAGCTCGTACCATCAAACACTCATTTTCCTTGTCAGGCCTTGTAATTCTTCCATCCCTCCCTTTCAACAGAAATTCATTTGGTTCAAATTTAAAACTACCCAGTGAGCTGTGACTCAAGTGGGGCTCCACTTCCGTGTGGATTTGCCTTGCATTCTGAAAGAAGCCTTCAGGCTTTTCACCTATGGTGCACAGTCTCTACCCCTTAAAAGAGTTGTCATTTGCCTGCAGTCAGGAGAAGGAAAAAATAAAATCTACCAGAGACATGTTGTGTTAAGAAGAATAAACAAAAAGGAGCAAACTGGATGGTTTTGCCTATCTTCATTTTCTACCTCCTCAGATTTGCAAACCTATTTCCTGTGGTGTATACTTGTCACTTAAATCCATATTGCAGTTTCAACCCATTTTCCACTTACTATACATTTCTAAAACCCTCATACATATTACACAAGCTTTAAACAGTCAAACATCCCATACATACACTCTCTAGTTTTTGGCTCACCTTAGAATTTCAGACTCTTGAACGGGAGCATTACAAGGTTACAGACGGCTGTTGGAAAATCCAGGGAGTTTCGACCTCTTGCCCAGTCCCCCTCCCAGCCCTTGCAGTAACTCGCTGCAGTGGTTCATACTATCAGCATTTTTTCCCATCTAGTTACCACTGTGTAATCTGGAGTAGATTGTTACTATGTGTCAGCTCTTCTTTGTTGTCCTACAGAAGTTAAATTACTTCTGCTTAGACTGCCATTGCTGTATGTTTGTAAATAAGCCTCCTCTGAGATGGCAAAAAAGGAAAAACACAAATGTATTGGAAATCAGGGTGTTGATGTCCATACTAACAGCATTGAAAGAAAGATTTTTTTTTCACTGTTGAATAGAAAGCAGTTTGCAGAAATACAGCATTTGCTTACATTTCTTTTCCTTGTCCCTTCCTGTTTTATTCTTATAATATTGCACTTGTTCATCGTAGCTGTCAGAATGTGTAGCCATTTTAGAACGGTTGATAACCCTTGAAGAAAACATCTTGCACCATTAAGATTGTGTAGCATCTACTTACTGCTTATGAAGGTATGGAGTGAAAAATCTTTCTCTCTGATGCATTTTGGCCTCTATGAAAAGGGTTATGAAGCAACATAGGTTAAGGAACTGGTGAGTGTGATTTGTTGTGCAATGTGTACATTTCTATTAATCTATCTATTCTTCTAATTTGGTATAATGAATAAGGAATATATGGTTACTGTGTTTGATGTTTATCTTTTGTACATGAAGGTGTCTGCCCTTGCATAAAGTGACATAGGAGTATCATTGGTCAAGGCAATGGCTTTCAGTGTTTCTGCTTTGAAAGAAAATGATGGAAGTGGCAGTTGAATCTACAGATCATCACTCTCTACCAGGCCAGGCTGCATTGTCAGGTGGACTGGATTTGCTTCTGGCTGGAAAGCTGCTTTGATGTCTAGTCCTTGGTCACAGAGAGCAGCGTACCGGCTGGCCGAGGGCCTCACCTT
Source organism: Petroica traversi (assembly GCA_025920805.1). NCBI lineage: Eukaryota > Metazoa > Chordata > Aves > Passeriformes > Petroicidae > Petroica > Petroica traversi. The sequence goes on from JAHLSL010000020.1 coordinate 1,778,957, forward strand.
CTTTGGCTTGGTCTGCTGAGGGGGCTGTTGCCACTGAGCTGTAGATTAAAAATGAAAGAAAAAGTGTTAGCCCTCCTGGGCTGTGCATCACAGGGGGCCAGATGCTCAGTCAACCCTTTGTGAAGGAGATGCCAATTTCTGAGAAGCAGAAAACCATTATATCAAAGGTAAATTTGTTTCATTTCTTGGCATTGTTGTTTTTGGTTGGTTTTTTTTCCTCAGCATCTTGTTTCACCTTCCAGTGTGGTAAGTAAATGGAACAGTCTGTGTTACTTTTTGGCATTGTTTTCTACATTTCCTTGTGTCACTGAGAAGGGTGACAGCAAGGAGGTTGTTCCTGTGCACTCCTATTACAGTAACAGGCCCGTTCTAGGGTTAGTTGTTGCATATAAAAGGAAATGATCTGGCTGCTGTTGCCAGCCCTTGTATGCTGAAGAATGCTGAGCCAAATCTCTAATTCACAATTCCCACTTGCAGCACCACCCCAGACATCAGCCTTTATCAGTCTGTCCCCTTCCCCTCCCCCTTAATTCTTGCTATGAGAAGCCTGATAAGAGATACTTCTTTAAGAAAACATTCACTATCTAAGGGGCTGCTTTGGAACAAACTGAATAATTAAGCAGAAAGCTGTAAAAACATCTACTGTACTTTTGGTAGCTGTCACAGGTGTATTACAGACTAATGTACAAAAGAATACAAAAGGTTAGGGAAGTGCCAGCAAACCACTTATAATAATGATCCACAAAAATCATATAATCATGCTGTTATCTGTTGTTAATTAGCTATATTTAATGTACTAAGCAAAAACAGAAAGCATGCAAGCTTGTTTTGCTTTAAGTGTCTGAAAGATGGTGAAATATACTTTGACAGAGCATTTGTTGTCTTGAAGTGGATGTTTACTATTGAGGAGAAACTATAAACAAAAGAAAGAGAGACCAATGTAAACCATTCTGTGAACAACCCAAAACTTACAGAAATGTTGCTTTTGGGGGGATTAATATGATCATGAAAATTGAAGTCACTTACTGTAAACATCCAACCTGGCAGTGCAAGACACAATCCCAGCCTCATTCTTAGCTGAAACAGTGTACCAGCCAGCATCCTCCTTAGTAGTTCCCTGAATAAGCAGGCAAATGTAGCCGTAGTTATCCTGGTGCATGCTAATCAAAAGAAAAGTAGAAAATTATTATTTAACTCACACACCAGTGCAGACTATTTTAAATTGGCATTATAAACCCACCCAGTCTTAGTTACAGATTGATTATAGTCCAATTTTAATTAAAATGGAACTTCCTCTGAAATTAGCAAGTAGAAAATAAAGCCTTGAGTATGCTTGACAATTTGGCAGTTTAACATCCTGTATTGAAAACTAAGAAGAAAAACCACATAAAGTAACTTTTCTTTCAATTAACAATTATGGATGAGCAATTATTCACTAAAGCATTATGGATTAAGACATCTGGAGTAGCTGGAACACTAGATCATACCCACACTTTTTGTAGAAAGGATAAAGAAACTCAAGAAAGATCTTAAAATATAAAATATTGAATCTTAATTGCTTCACTGTGCAGCAGAATTATGAATCAGAATTTATGCTGAAAAGCACAGAGAGTTCCTTTGGAACTTGGATTTTCACTAGCAAATTTCTCTAGTCTTGATTCAGGAAGAGCAAAACTAGTTATCCTCTTGCTTAGAGTGCAAAGGTAGTCGTTTCAGTCTAATGATAGAAAACAAGTATCATTTTAATTTTGGCTCAGCCGCCAGGCTGGCTGCCAGTTTGAGTAAATGCCATCAATTATTACAATCACTAGTCAATATTTATGAGATGCCCTTTACATAAAGTGCTCATGTGACCTTTTAGGGTTTTATTTGTTTGACAGGATAAATCATCATTGAAATGACACATGGGGAGTATTCTAAGTCAGTCTAACCTCACTCGGTCAGTGTTGTACGTGAGTGACTCGTTCTCTTTCTTCCAAAATATCTGAGGAGATGGCTCCCCTGAGATTCGGCACTCCAGTCGCACTGGGAATCCCTCAGTCACACCTGTGTTTTGTAGCTTCTCTATAAACACAGGTGCTTTTTGTACTTCCTTAGCTGTGAAAATAGAGATTGCAGTTATGTGGACATTTGTCTATGAAAACACAGCCTTTCTTTCAGCAGTTTGCTAAAAACAATCATGAAAGACCTAAGCAGCAGGAAATAAAAGTGTTACCTTCATCAATCACAAAGTTCAGTCCTGCTTCCTCTGAAGAAAACAGTCCCATCATTATTTTAATGGGGGAAAAGTGAGTGCTAAAAAGCTGACTCTTCTCTAAAATAATTGAAATGTAGAGCTTGACAACTAAATAAACTGGCTGCACTGTGCTTGGTAAAAAGTGCTCCTCCATATTCCACAAAAGCATGGATGTCTAACAGAAGAAGGAAGTGCTCTACCAGAAGTCTGCAGTGGCATTAATGTGATGTGCTGTGAAATAAACACAGCATGCCTGCTGGCTGCCCAGGGGTAGGTGTGGGTCTGCCAGTTTGTGATTACAAAGAAACATCCAGGGAAATGGTCTGGTTTGTGGCCTCCAGGCCAGCAGCCCCCTTTTTGGAACTGTTTGCACAGAGGTTCCATGCAGTCAACTTTTGCCCCAACGTAACATGAATAGCTCACCTGTAAATATACCATACTTCTGCTATTGCCAGGTTTCCTTTTCTTACCCCCCACCCCTCAATGTGGCATTTGACATCACTCGTGTTTTCTTTTTTCACTCCTGGCAGTGCTCAGTCTGAAAGCTTAGCATGGAGATGTTACCTGCAACAGTGAGCTCCAGGCTGAATGAGTTTTCCCCAGCTCGATTGCTGGCAATGCACGTGTAGATTCCAGCATCTCTGGATGTGACTGGTTCTATGATCAAGGAGTGCACCCCATTCTCACGCACCAGCATTTTGTGAGAGCTGTCAGGGCGGATGGGTCTGCCATTGAGTTGCCAGCTTAAGTCTGGAGTGGGTAATCCACTAACCTTGAGTGTGAAGAGAACAGTGGGAAATCGTTTTAGCCACACGAAACACTGGAGGAGTCCTGACTTGTTACTTCAGGGAAGTTTGGTTCGGTTTGCTACTGCAAGTGTACCTAAAGATTTAAAGATCTAATTCTGTCCTGATTTACACACTGAATCAGTTGTAGTCATTTACTTACTTCTTTCTGGCCAACTCCCTGAATTCCATGATGTCTTACGGGGCGTGACTGAAAAAAGATCAGCGTGTAGATAGGCTAGAAGCTAAATAATAATACATTGCAAAACAAAAGGCAGGGTGACACCTTTTGTCTTTTTTATTGTTTGCTCTTCAGGTGGAATGAGAAGACACTCCTTTCTAGATTAACTTCTTGTTGGAAAACTTGCAGACAAAACAATGTTGGCTGACTAAGCACTGACCTCCGAAGCTGCATTCCACTGAGGTGTGCCCCAGTGACAGCACCTGTGCTGGTTAATGCTTGGTCTGTGTGGACAAGTCCTGTGCTTTTGAAAGCCCTGCCACTTGCTGGGGGACTGCTTCAGAGCAAACAGCTTCTCCCAAATAGGTCAGCATAAAGTAAACACAAGTCACCCAAGCCTGAATTATTTCTGCTCAGCAGAGTGATAAATCAGGTTTATATTGTTTGAAACTTTTAACAGGGGTTCAAAACTCAGCTAGTAAAAGGACTTAATATGTAGAAGCAAATTGTTTTTATGTGTGTGCTGCTTCCCTCCACACCCCAGCATAGCTAAATTCTATAAATCAGTTTACTGTGAGCTCTAAGATTTGCCTGAAGCACTTTCACTGGAGGGGAGATGAACTTTTATTGCCCACACTCACTCATAAGCAATGAGATTAATTACCCTACTAACAGGCGCCGAAACTGCCAATGGGCAAAACAGCTTTGAAAAGAAACCAATGTGGGTTTTGAGTCAGCTGATGTTATCAAAAGGCTGCTGCTACCCTTTGCATGACACTTGCCTTGCAGTCCATCCTGCAGAGCTTTCCTTCTTGGACAGTCAGGTCTCCAGGAGCCTGCAGAAAATGAGGCCGGAAGAATCGTTCCTGAATTGGTTCATTTTCATCACCACTGTCCCTTGATCGAGATCGTGGTCTTAAAATAACATGAAATAAAGGCAAATTATTTTTTTTCTCTGCTAAATCAGAAGAATCATAATCACTTTTAAGACTGCTTGAATTTTAAATTTTAAATCACTTCTTGATAATTGACCTATACTATACCCCACATTTACATGTGTGCACTGGTAGCATCTGGCTCAGACTGAGTTAATTATGACACTGCAATTACTATTGTGACAAACTATGACATATAAAACAACATTGCTACAGAGTAATAGCTTGTAATAGTAATTAATTGTATAAATATGATAGTATTTTTGTTTAGTCTTTAAATCACTGTGAAATACCCATAAAGCTAACTCATCTCAATTGAGACCTTTCACATCAGACTTATCTGGTTCTGCACTAGTGAAGACCATACAGAAAATTCTGTGTATTTAATTGCTATGGATGTATTTATTCCTCATTTAACAGGTTTTTGGTATGAGGTACTCTTGAGGATTTTCAATGCTGCCAAACTGTGGAGTTGAAACAATGAGAATTTCAGTTCTGAGCAATAGGAAGAATAACTTTGGTTGCTAATTTTTTTTTATATATATAAAGGTACCATAAACAGTTTGATAAATAATAAAAAGGAAAGAAAAATAACTCTTGTCCCTACACACAGTATCAATCACCTTAAGCTTCCTTGATATAATTTAATCAATTTTCAGCATTTGCTATTCTTGCCTGTTAATTTAATCCATCAGATCTTTTTCTAAGTGGCTCCTCATTTAACTAGATTTTTGTTTCCAAAATCTAGTTTGAGATTAGATTATTCCATTTGTGTGATTTAGTAATCAGAGAATCTTGAAACATAGTTTTATATCCGTTTTTGTCCATGCCTGATCAGTGGGTTCCATTCTGGAGCCAGCTGCTGCCTACAGTAACACTGTGTGTAAAGGAAGAGGAGCTACTCAAATACCCTCCAAAGACCACTTTTATCAATGACACAGAACAGTAAAATTCTCTTTTCTGAATCCCACATTCTGTTAACTTTTGCCAGTGTTTCTCTTTTGGCCACTGTTTGCAGTGTCCATGCTGCAGTACAGGTGCCCATATGCACTTTCTACTGCCCAAGGGCATTTCTCTAGGTTGAAATAATTCACAACAAGAAAGAGCTTAAACCCCTCAATGGTTACATTTGGAAAACAAGATGCTGTACTACTGCATGGAAGATAAATTCCAGCTGCATGCTCTGCTCCACTGAGGCTGCAGTTAATTAGTTGTTTGAATTTGATTTATTTTGTCCTCCTCTGTTGTTGCCCTTTTCTCTGCTATTGCTGTGTTTGAATTGGCCAGGCATAACCTGTGCTGCAGAATTCTCTCTTATTAATAGTTAAATGTTGACTTTTAATGATCAGCACAGTTTTCCCACAGCTGTAACTAAAGGTAAATGGAGGGATATTCAGTCTGTACTGCTTAATAATGTAGGGCATTCTGGCAATGGGAAGCACAGGCTGACATCCCTGCGCACACTCAGAGCTTATGTAAGTGCCTAAATCCATGTCTGAAGCTCCTCACAGTTTCTGCCACTTGAACGTGTCTAAAGCCACTTCATGCAGCTTTGCTGAGCTTTAGCTGGTGAGCTCCTTGTCAGTTTTGCAGACACAGATGCCTCGTGCAGGTAGATGGGATGGAAGATGGAGAGCAATAGGGAAAAACTACACTAATATTGTTTGGTAATGAGTTCTGCAAGACTAGCTAGAAATGATGGTATCTACTCTAGTGAGTGCTGCACAGTGCAAGCAACCTGTGCAAAATCTGCCTCCACATTATTGATAACCCTGTTGATAAGATGTCAACAAAGTAACTGATGCTTCATGAGGTCCTGTGAGGCTGAGCAAAACAGATAAACCAGCAGCACAGGAGTGTGAGAGCCACCATCTCATTGCTGCAGCTTCAGAAAAAGGGAGCACCAGTCAAAACTGGGAGGTGTGTGTGGGGGGAGTTTATGCTAAATAAAATGGAAAACAAAGAAGTTAAGAATTTGTGACCACAGATGTTGCATTTCTTTTTACCTCTTTGTAAGTTTATCCTAAAATCAGACTCTTTTTAAGCCTTTGCCTTGAGAGGTGAAAGGAGGGTCATTTCAATTCTAAAACATTTTGTGGTTTTAAACAAATAATAAAACGAGTAGAGCCAAGTGCTTCAGATGTCTGGGAATGACAAATTGCAACAGACTGGAATACTCTTGGATTCACTTGTGGCTCTTTGAGTTGCAATGTGGACATCACAGTGCACAGATCAGTTTCAGCAGAACTGACATCATGTGCTAAATGTGTCCAGGGGAGACTCCACGGGCTGGTACGGTGCAATGCTCCGGCAATTTCAGAAGCTGAAGAAGATTTTATGACTGACCATATGGTAATGATAACTGATTTGGAATAAAAGGAGATTAAGTTCAAATTAATCCCCTAATTGGGAGCAGGGTGATAGGAATGTTTCGTTTTTAATCTACTTTAAATCTCATGCATTTTAAGATTATTTTCTCATGCATTTTAAGATTTATGTGGGACTCTGGCTGCTATGCATAGATGACACAATGTTTGTTGAGCACCTTGTCATCTAAGGGATTGAGTCCAAGCTTTGTACACATCAGAAAATGAAAAAGTGGCCACCCACATCAAGTGATGCTGAGAAAGTGATGTTTGTCAGCTAAGCAGATTTCAGAAAAATACATTAAGAGTGAAATAAAGCCCCAGAGTTCTGCCAGAGCACTTTCTGTAAGAGATTAAATACACATCAGGAAAAAGCCTGTCAATAGTGCAACAAGTCATAAAGGTCATTGAGCTAATAATTACACTTGTAATAAAACAAGCAAACAAATGGTTTTGTTGCTCTCAAGCAGAAAAGCTTATAGAAATAATATTGTAATGCCATAGGAATATTACTTATCAAAAGTCAATGGCAATAGACATGACAAATATGATGGTATATGGGGGCACACAATAATTTGTGTTATTACAGTAGAAAAGCCAGTGGCAGGAGTCTGTCTTTCAAAGGTTTTATGTGCTCCCATTTCATCAGTCTTGGGTGAACCCTGCAGTGGGAGTAGTGAGAACTGTCACTGAACAGAGATTCTGTGCTGAGTGCTTACAGAGCAAAGATAATGGGATAAGCCCTTCACATGGTAATTTTACAGGAAATAAGAATTCCCAATAATTGCCCTAATTTTAATTAAACTGCTTTATGGAAATCCCTTCTTTATAATTCATTACACACTGGACACCCGACCCAAAGCAACAGCAGCTGCTTGAGTGCCTGTCTCCCTTAGAAAATAAAATACCAGCCAGAGCAGCCTTGGACTTTGAAAGCACTTGGAGAGATTGAAAAGAGCCTCCTCCATTATTGCCTGAGGGTTCTGCCCATCACAGAGAGAGACATTTTGTCCTTCAGGAAGCTGCAGGAGTGGCAGCTGCTTGGTGCTTTGACCTCTACCTACCTTCCCCTTGTCTTTGCTTTTAAAGGTCTTTCCCTCTGTCACCCTGTGTGCATTGGCTTATTCAATTGAAACCTGATTCTTCATGGCAGCTCTCCCCTTCAGGGGTTAACTTTCCATTTTTACCCATTATCTGCAGGCGCCAAGTGCATTGGTGATGGGACAGGCTACACCACACGGTCCCAGCCTTTCCTGTGCTGTTCTCACAGTGCAGCCCTGGCAGGAAATTCCCCTCCAGAGGCTCTTAAGGGTAACACATTGCAGGGGGAGCTGGTGGCCACCTGGGAGAAATGCTGGGAACTGCTTTCAGGGCTGCAGTTTGCTCCCTGCAGGAATAAGACTGACAAGGTCTTTAAGCAACCAACCTCACTTCCTAATACTTTACAGCTACCAGAGGGGGAGGAGAGCCTGTTTTGCATGCAGCAGTTCTACATTACATACCAGTACCAATATGAACTGTTAGAAATCCTGTCCTGGATGTACACTGACTGTGTAATTACATGTACTCTATATATCAGTGGGGCAATATTGAGATTCTATGGCTGTTGGAACCATTAAGCAAAGCACATGCTTCGTTACAGCAGAATCCAGAAACCAGAGCCCTCACACTCCCTTGAAAACAGTTCTGGTAACCAAAATGAACTTTTTTGCACCACCTAAAGCTGTCTAAGCTGTGCTAAACCGCCTCATAAATGCTTGGGGAAAAAAAATATTTGAAGGGAAAATTCCCTTCTATGGTCCAAAAACATAACCCAAAGCTTTGTATAGGAATAACTGTAAACTCACCAAAGATAAGTTTAATACTTTATTTCTGACTCATAATTCCTTATAAGAACCTGAACTGAAATATTAAATACTGAAATGCTAAAATATTTCTGATGTAAATCTGATAAACCTCTTTGACATGCAGTTATTTCTGCTATTTCTTCAAATGGATACTTACTAGAATCTGCAGAAGATGGAGGTTTCTGGTAGAATCCTAATCACATGAAATATTTTTTAAAAGCCTAAGAGACAAGAGCCTTCCCAACAGCTGATAGTACAATTTGAGATACAGAATAACTAGTGACCACCACAGAGAAAGGAGGAGGAGACAGGGAAAACTAAAGATATTTAAAAGTCACGTCATTTCAGAGGTTGCTTATACTTCTGAGTGTGCAGGCTTTGCAGCAATTTTCAGACAGCAGAGGTCACATTTCTTCCTGAATGCCACGCTTTTAACCTATCTGCTTACCTCACATTCTTTACCTTACCACAATTATTTTGCAAAATCCATATTACTAAAAGAAAAAAAAAAGCATCAAATACCTTCTTATGTGAGGCTGACCTGAAGGTGACCAAGGACTGCGGCCTCTCTGATTTACAGCTTGAACCATCAGCCTGCCCGTGCAGCTTACTCTGCCCTGCGAGGATGATAGAGAGAAGGAACATTAAAATACTTAAAATATGTAAAAATGAATGTTCAACCCGATCTGTTCTTTTTTGCCTACCCATTTTATCAGCTTCCCCTCTAACACGGAACAGACAGGAATGGCTGTGACTATAATGCATTCATGGTCTTTTCAAATAAAGAGTGTTAGTACCACTGGCAACCAAGTCCTTACTGACTGTTACTGATGTGGGCAGGGGTTTTCTCTGTGTGTGGCAAGTGGGCAGAATGACAAGTCCAAGGTCCTTAAAATGGCCCATGGTGAGTGCTGGCAGCTAACAACAGAGTTGCTACCTCCAAAGTGGATTGATCGACTTGATCTGGTGGGCCCACCACTCAAAAAACCCCTCAATGATGTAAAAGCCAAAATAATTTGACAAGTACTTAGCAGGTCCTCTGCAGAGTGAATCTGGTTTGAGGAATTTCCCTGGAAAGCACAGCTGTGCTGATGGACATTGGTGATAATTCAGGTTATTTTCAATGAACGATAAATAAAATACGACTCTGGTGTATTTGGTCCCCTTTTTTCTTTTACTTAGTGTTTTAGAAGACAGGTTGTCCACCACAAGCACTCGCCCTGGCAGATTTGGGATGGAACTGCCTTGTAAGGGGTAAAAGCATCTGTGGTCCTAATAAATACCAGCTCTTCCCCCGGGCTGGTAGCAGGAAGGCAACATCCTCATCAGCCCTGCAGTGTATTTCAGCTCTAAGCTGTGAGCTTCACACTCAAGTCTGTCAGCAAAAAAGTGACAAATATTTTTATCACAGCACTTGCAAATAGCAGTTCTTTAAAAACTGTCCAAAGCCCATCAAAAAACAATTTCACAAGCAGCCTTCAAATAGCAACAACTTTGGTGTTCACTTAGAAATGAAGTCTGCATCCCACTTCTATTCCCATGACCCATTTAGTCAGCAAGTAAAATCCCTGCATTAAAATAAGCCATTGTGCAAGACCCACAGCAATTCCTTATGTAAAAGCTTTATATTTTTTTTTCCCGTATAAGACCATTAAAGACATCTGGAACAAATGAATTTCTATTTCGGGCACCACTACACATTAATATTTTTCTGGCAGGTGATGAATACGCATAGTTTGGGATAATTTCTGCATATTTCAAAACATGATGGTGTCACAAATGGAAACACAAAGGGCAATAAGGAGTTTGGATAGGGAAGATTAAGCTGGAAGCCAAAGATTTTGGAAAAGTCACAGGATGAAGAGGAAGGAAGCAATGAGTGGGAAGTAATTCATGAGAAGATGTCCCAGAAACTAAGGGAACTCCAGCCTGAGGACTGTGGGTGTGCAGTGCAAAGAAGCAGAGAGGATGAGATAAAAAGAAAGAAGGTGAAAACAAGAACTTGATGCGAGCCCATAGAGTTCATGGAAAGAGCTCAGCTAAGGGATGTGACCTTTAACTAAAGGCCTAAATCAGGCAGGGTTTTGTGTTTGTCTAGGCCCAGGCTCCATTTGCTCTGGATTAACTTCTATGGCAAATTTTACAACAAACCCCAGTGGTGTGTCAGAACTTCAATTCCAGCTCACTTTTTGCTGCAGGCAATGGGGCCTGCCCTGTTAAGCACCATGGACCATCTCCAGGCTCTGTCAACAAGGCATTTTACACACATAAATCCCATCACCTCAGCCCAGGTCATGAGATGGCATGAACTGGAAGAGCTTTAATGAACAGAATCCTTTGCTTTAATAAAACCAATTTCTATCAGCTGAGAACATCTTTTCCTTCAGAGTTTGGTGATTCCAATAGCAATGACCAAAACACAGCAGCAGCCTAGCAAATATCTACCAGTCCATCAGTTCTGATGTGAACTCCCTCATAGTTACGTACTTCACTTTCCTAAGGAAATGTTGCCAAATTTGCCTAAGTTTGTGATAGCTTTGAGACGTGGACAACTTTCCATTAGAATTGAGAAGGCTTTGCCAAAATTATTTCCACTCAGGATGACTTAAAAGATTTGGAATCCAGATCTTTGAGTGTGAAAGGCTAGTACATTAACTCACAGCCTTTCTTTGCCTCCATTGTACTGTTAAATGCATAGTAAAAGCAAGCAAATAGTGGAAGAGATAAGTAAGTTTGCTTGGGAATTACACTGTAAAAAAAAAAATAGAATGGGCTTGGTGAAACACAGATGTTTTGTTTAGGAGAGCCAGAGGAGGATGCTTCTGGTTCTTCTCCAAAGAGGGGGAAAAAGCACAAGGACAGAGTATTATCATTTAACAGAGCTGCTTTTTCAAGCCCCAAGCTGGGAACCACACAAACCCAGCTCATTTTAGTACATCCAAAAACCCACTAACAAAGTAGTGCCATCGGTGACCAGAACTGGTAACCTGGGTCACTGTTGTGTCATTGAATGAGCATTATCCAGAACAACAAGTGCTCCAAAGTAGGCTGTAAATGTTCAGGGACAGAGTACAGTGCCCAAACACAAAGGCAGCTTGTTCACCAAGTTCTCGGAGACTTTGGATCACACAGTAACACTACTGTGAAAATCTACGCATGCACTGAGACAACACTCAGAGGAAGATGAACAGGAGCAACTTCTTACCTTGAGCATGTGTGCATTTTTAAACCTGTTGTGAAATTCCACAATTTAAAGGGCACCAAGTATTTTAACAATGTCATCTATGTGTAAAACTTCCCAGCTTGAACAATCCATGGGCGGATCCTTTTTCATTAGTATTTCTTGTACTTATACACGTAGAAATAAAACTTAAACCATCTATATTTAAGCACTGCAGTTAGTAGCACTGCCCAAAAGCTGTTCTCTGTGTGTTGTCTGTGTGTACAACCCCTTATATTCACAAGCCCTCTGCAGCTTGAGCAGGACTGACAAGATGAGGAGTGAGACAAAAATGGCAGCGTCCTGCTGAGTAACCCAGCAACGTGCACAACAGAGCACAACACTCCCGCTCAGATTAAACTCTGCCTCAGTGATACAGTTTGTTATTCTACAGTGTGATCCTGCTTGCAGGCCTAGTCTTGGCAAGGGATTTGGCACTACAGAAGAAATTAATTCATTACATCCCAAAAGTTATGCTGCTGCTTTGCTTTCTCACATGAAGCTCTTTCCCCTCAGTTTGCTGTGGTTTAGGAAAAGTGGATTGAAAAAGGTACATCAATAGGATGAGTGACCTGTAAGTTTGGTTATGTCTAATTAACTAGTAGGTTTCTGCTGCGCACCTCAGCTCTTGTACTAAATTTGCAAAGATAAAATGGCATTGCTAAACCAGTAACACTCTGTGTTTCAGAAAAGCACTGTTTAAGATCAACACAGAACTCCATTCTGCTACATAATAGTGCTAGAGTTTTTTTGCCTTACAGACTTGCAATCTGCCTAATGTAAGCACATTGAGGTGTGATACACTCCCACTCATTTCAAAAAATTGGCCTCAGTCAGTGAGTAGGGTCAACAAAAGAAAGTTAAATCACTGGACTGGGTTACTTCTGCTGGTAAACTGGATCTTTTTCTCCATTTATATACATGTGCTATCTATGCTCAGTTAGAATACTGAGATGTTATCAGCTGAAACAACTAGTGGAAGAGTAATTAAAAAATGACCCCTCCCCTCTGAAACCTCAAACCATAGGAAAAAAAACCTGCTGTTGAGTTGCTAATCTCTTGGAGATAGAAAGGTCCCACCCTCCTGATGCAAGATGAAAACAGAAATCTCACTTGCATACTTTAGGGTGACTTCATCACTTAATTAAATCATGCATATGTGAGATGAGATAGTTTTCTGAAGATTTATGTCCAGAAGGATGTTTGCTCTGGAGCCAAACCTTCATTTACCTGTGGGTTAGCAGCCATAATAGTGTAATTCCCATCATCATCCAGGGTGGAGGCTGCAGTATGCAGGGAGCAAGTTCCATCAGGTTCTCTTTGAATTCGGTAGTGATCACTTCGTTTAGAAATTTGCTTCCCATCTTTAAACCAATAAATCTGCAGGGAAAAAAACAAAGCCCTGTTGGTAAGAGGCGGGTGCTCATTGTCATAATTTCTCATTTAATAGCACTAATGTATTTAACTGCTGAAAAACTCTCTACTGCTGAAAAGTAGTAAAAGAAACCTGCTTTGATCAACTCCTCATTCCATGAGCCACTTTCACTAACAGTTACAAGATTAGCAGTGGACCAAAGAGAAATGACAGCCTGAACATTTTCCAACAAAATGTACAGGTGCACAAGGGCTGAGCATTTCAAGAACTGAAATGTCATTACAAAGAACAGATAACCAATTTCAGAGATTACTAATTTTACCTTTATTTTGCTCAGATCTGTAGAAGTTGCAGAGAGAACTCGAGAATGCTTTTGCTCTCTCTTCAGAAAAGAAAAACATAAATAAAACCCCCAAGATAATGATAGGCTTATTTAATTCAATGATGAATAAAATAGAAGCAATGATCTCACTGCTGAAACACCCGTTTTGTCTCATCCCCATTCCGCTGACTGGACTGGCCCAAAATGCCAGAGGGGACAGAGCTGCTCACGCTGGCAGGGGAGCTCAGGGTAATGACAGGATTGAAACTCAGTGTCACCCCAGTGTGACAGGCCAGCTCTGCAAAGTAACAGGAAATACTTCAAAGCAAAGCAGCACATGGACATCCCTTAATAACTGCAGCCAGCACCAGCACAGCTCCAAGCTGCACAGAACAGTTACACTGGCTATCAAAAACAGAGGGCTTTTCCAGTACTTTTGATACATCATTTTATTCTCTGGCTGACCCAAGATATACTTTCAGTGAGCCAAAAAAATGATGTATGCAGGATAATATCTTACAGTAATCCATGAATTACACACACACACAAAAAAGTATTTTTAGTGCCTCAAACTAAAAGGGTAAAGAAACTGACCTAGCTTTCAGGATTTTTTTAAATATAATAATAATAATAATGTAAAATCCCAAACTGATATCTGCTGGAATCAAAAGTAAATGTTGTGTATGCATGAACACACACAAAGGAATATCTGAAAAATGTTATACTAGGAAGGCTGTACTCAGCTGCCCAAACCCATATTTAAGGAGATTATTATTTACTTGTCATTTCTGAAATGTGTACTACACAAAACATCAGTTGTGTTCAGCATTGGAGACACTTGTGCAGATACCTACACCATTGTTATGAGGCCAACTCATTCAAAGTACAACTGTATTTGTCCTGGTCCTGCTGGGATTATTCAGCTCGAGGAAAACACACACATTTTGCTCAGCCTCATTCTTGAAGTGGGAATGTAGGTCTTAAGAGTGAGGAAAGGGTGCTGGCTCTCTAGTGAAAAATGAAGTGACAGAGCAAAGTGCAATTCCATTCCTGAGAGAGTTTAATCTGCTAGGTTCTTCATACGAGCCAACATTTCAAAGCTTGAAATTCACTCACTTGGGGGAAAGTTAAGGGTATACTTTTGAATTCCACAAAAAAACAACAGATATTTTTGTGGAGAAAATGAGTGGAAATTTTCCTTAAAAATTTATTACTGTGCATGATTTTTATACTAACAAGCATTATGTGTAAGTTGAAATGATTTCATTTCCTCAATAGCTGGTTCTACTTGTTTCCCATTTTGTCTGTCAGCAGCCTCGCAGAGACTCTGTGGCCCTAACAAAAGATTTAGTCATGTCTTCTTGTCTGCTGACAGAGCACTTACTGGAGATGCAAGAGATATTTGATCACTTATATACACATGCTAATGGCTGCTAAAACAACATTGCTGCAAAAAATGAGTTTTAACTTGCATGCTTTACATGTGTCATAATGTTGCTTGGAAATCTACTGCATTAAGTAGTAACCATTTAATAACAGTACACTTATCAGGAATATCAGGAGACATGCATGGAAATACACACAAATATTAACTGAACCAGCTATCCAAACATCAAGTATTTGTTGTCCAAAACTTATTTCAACTAAGTTTAAAAGCCTTGGCATCCCATATGAGCAGTAAATTCTTAATATTACCTTTATCTGACATGGAGTTAATAAGTAAAACACTACCACTGCAGGAGACAATGGCCCTTGCAGTGAAGTATTTTCTTTCTAGGATAACTTCTAATAAATGTACCATTTAACTACGTAAGCACTGAACACTGCATCTGGATTGCTTTTATTTGCACCAGATTTTCAGAAACCAGTGTGCAATACTAGCAATACAATGGGATACACAGTACAAAGCAGGGCTTGATCTCAAGCAGCACAGGCATTTTTAATCACCAAGAATTATATTCAGCCATGTGAAGAGAGAGCAGTATGAGATTTATGTAACATTTGTGTCTCAATTAACCTCTTGTATGGCATTGTCCTAATTCTGAGGAGGAATCCCTTAAAAAGAAGTATTCCACAATCCCTCCTGTAGCACCACAGGTCTCCCATTTTGATGAGAAAATAGTTTTACATTACACCAAAGGTTATAACAAGAAAGTAAGCTCAGATTTAAAAAGTCATATATATGAAGACAGAATTTGCACATCAGTATTCAATTTACATGGCATGTTCAGGGGAAAAAATAATCAAACCAATAACCCCGCTTAGAAAAATCCCTTGTAATGAATGCCAGATTTTAGAAACACTACAGTCCTTCCCAAAGCCATTCCTTGGCAGACCTGACAGAATACTTAGAAGGGAGGAGCTTCAGGTTAGTAAATTATTTCCAGCTTTTCATTTGCCAAAGTAAAAAATTTATTCACGAGCAACACTTCCAGTTTCAACAAATGACAGCAGAAGGGCAGCCCTCAGCTCAACCACTGAGCTTTTCAAAATTGCTGTCCTGGCATGCTCTGGCAGATGAGGGGGAGACACAGCCTTGGACATTTGCAAAGGCTCTGCTAGCAAGTAGCCATCCAACAGCTGATATTGGTTCCATCCCAAGAAACTTAACAAATTACACAAAGCATTTACGAGTGAATGGAACAAAGGGCCATAGTTCCAGGTGCAAGAGCAAATCACTTTTTAATGTGCATACTTTGACACTGCAGGAAAACAGAACACGGGCTGTGAATCACAGGGCATTCACTTCAGATGCTCCTCTGTAAGGGCATGCTTTAGGGGAAGTACTAAGAATGCGGGGTTTTGGCTGTGCAATCCTTATTGCCCCAGTGAGGGAAAGGAGACATCCCCTTTCATCTCTTAGATCAGACAGAGAAACTACACCTTAATTGGAAACTGTGGAAATTAGGGAATGGTGAAGTTGACTAAGGCTGACTCATAATTGGTCATCTAGCAACTCAGTCATCGGCCCCAGGCAGAAAGAGAATCTCTGCACACACTGCACCTCTGTCAGCAAACAGATCCATTTGCATTCCAGCCCTCTTCAGCACAACAGACTCTTACCCACGGTCATCTCAGAATGCCAGACATGAAAAGCTTGCTTTCTGTCAGACTGGGCTTATCTTCTCAGTGTGTGTGTCTTCAGTTTGAAGCAGGAGTGCTTTTCTGATAAAAGTACACTGATCAACCCCACTTACTTTGCAGTGGTTCACATCATGTTGTGCTCTTGGAGCACAGAACTGGATTCCTTTCAGATGAAACTAAGCCAGAAAATGTGCTCCAAGAACTCATCTAATGTGCTGCATCTGCTTCAGTCTGTGGGACAAGATTAGGGTTAGCCTGGAGTAAAACCTTCTGACGTGTGTGCAGGGATGGATATCTCATTCTAGAGATTTGCTTCTTCTGGTCTGCACTCCTTGCTGATGTAAATGTAGCCCTTTCTCTGCTATCTCATAAAGTCCTTTTTATTTAATTAACAGCTTGTGCAGTATCATACATGTATATCATTGGGCATGTAAAGTCACTTGCATTTATCTCTGTTTGAAATCCTAAGTACCCCTAAAACTTACACTAATGAGAGATTTGGATGTGAGTGCTTCTGTGAAGATCTTATGTACCAGACAGCACGTTTGATCTAGTTAAGAAGACAAGAGCCCCTGTCCACGAGAGGTCACTGTGAGAGCTGTGAGGAAATAATGGGGAAGACACTGGCTTTGGCAGGGGAGCTGAAGAAGCTGCTGCATAATCAGTCAGTCAATTGCCAGCAACTTTTGAATACCCAAGGAGGGCATTCTTCCAGACTACTGACATCACCAACAACTGGTACTTGTACATTTGCTAAAAGGAAATGCTTCCCAAGCCCAACCCTCCCTCAGAAGTTCATCATTAAAACCTCCCCATCGTGTCTCATCTTGCTGTTGGGATATATGGGAGCTTATGGTATTTTATTACGCCTTCTCATACATTCCTGTAAAATCTAGTCTTGTTAGTGTGTGTAGATGCTGAAGAATGAGAGATTCTATGCTGGCTTCTGAACTAGAAATCACATATTTTTGCATTAGCACTTTGCCAAGCCTGAACTAATTACCCATGCTAGCAAGATGAAGTGGCTTTTGGGACTCCTATGCCAGCTCATGTGGGGCCTCCTAGCATTGCACTGCATTCTGTGCTACAAATGTACCCTGGAGGTAACTCTGAAAATGACAGAAGCATTACTTCCAGGTAAAATAATTGAGAAGTCATCTCAGGAGGGAGTAACTGAGATCAGAAGCCTCATAGCAGCATTTTTCACTAGGCTTTGAGTAAATAACTCCAGTTATACCAAAAGAGATTTGGCAGTTCATGCCAGATAGGAGCCTTTCTTGTAAAAGTGTGAATATTTCCTGTTCCTGTGAGATACAGCCCATAGAGTCCAGAGCCTGATGGTAAAGTACCAACACAGAACTCTTCAGAGAAATTCTAGAAACATTTACCATTTTTTCTTACCTTTGGCTTTGGATTTCCTGCCACTTTGCAAGTAAATGTGACTGGCATTCCCTCAAAGATTTTGTAGTGCTTCAGCTTTATCTCAAAATATGGTGACATACTGTTATCAATAGGTTCATCTCCATGTTGCACTTCATCATCTGATTCTTCCACAGGAGATCTCTCCAGCCTGTATTCAATTTCACTGATCAACCTTTGCTCAAAGCTGGAGACTTTATATTCCTGTCAAACAAGAGGTAGATATTAGTGTCCAGCTTCAACACATTGCTCAGGAAGACATGTTCTTAATGTTTGGATTTTTTTTATTTTACTGATCTTTAACAATCCATTAAGTTTTTACATATAAAAGGAAACTGTATCTTGTTGAAGAAAAACACTATAATCCATGTCTCCAATAACTTCCCTATGAAACAATCAAGACATCTGGTATGAGGCAAAAACTGTATTTCATGTTGTCTTAAGGTCTAATTTATAAAGGGAAAGAAAGTCATTGGTTGCTTTCTTTCCATTTTTTAAAAAATCCTGTAAGAATAAAAGTATTCCGAGGCAGTTCATAAAGACAAAAGAAACACACTAATATTTCCTTGAGGGTACAGACAGATTTAGGGTGGGTTTTGTTTCCAGATGGCTTGAAGACCATATGGTTCACATCTGCTATTTGCAGAGAACTGTACCAGAGGCTGAACCAAAAGGATAAAATTATTTTGTTTACAGTTGCCTGTAAAAATGAGGAAAAAAACAAGACAAAATGGCAACAGTGGCAGCCCATGATAGTTGTTTCCCTCTGTTCCTGTTGCTATGGTCCCTTTTGTGTGGCCAAAAGTATCCCTTCTTACCTAAAACCAGAATTTACTGTAACAGTATTGAAGATATTGCAACAGCACAAAAGTTCATCAAGTGTAAAACACTACAACTTGTTTGAATTTGTTATGATTTACTGATAGACACTGTTATTTTCTTTCTTGAACTGTCTTCTTTGCAGTACAGCATTCCTGCTTGGAATATTACTGCTAACAGTGATAATGTCAGAATGCAAAATAGCTCAGAAGCAGGAAAAGAAACATTAGTCAATGCTCTTCTCAGTCAGCAGAAATCCAGACACTTCTTGAAATTACCTCTGGCCATTGTCTCTGCTCCTTACTGTATTTAAGACAGAACATGCATCTCATGCAAAGCATCCTTTCATATCCCATCCTCTGTCACTGCCTCTGGTCTGAGAATGACATGACATCTTTCTACCATTGGTTACAGAACTAATCATAACCCTCAATAATCACAAAAAATGGAAGAGCAGGGAAATACCTTGTAAACTTCAGATAGTTTAAAAATCTCTTTGTTTCCTGAAGTGTACCAAAAAAGTAAACCATGAAGTACATGACACAGTTAGTATCATATCAGTGTATGTTAATGTTACAGCACAAAGGCAGTGGAGCACACCATGGTTGCTGTTAGACTGTCTGCACTCACACAGGCTTCTAGAGCAACTTGAACATCCTCATAAACAGAGTGCAGCCCAATTCTCCACCATTATTAATGCTAGATGACCTCTTGTTATTAACCAAGAACAGCAGAATGGGAAGGGGAAAGAAAAAAAAAAAACAGAGAAAAAAGCAAGTCAGAAAAAGGTGAAAATGTTAACCTTTTGAATATCCACAGGACTCACTACAGAAGCAGCAACAGAGCGAGCTTCCTGCAAGGGTAGAAAAAAAGATCAAGAGGCAGAAAGAAGACCAAGAGATATCTGTGACAGTTCCTTAGAGTTTTTATCAGGAGAATGTACTTTGTGCAGCACCACAAGCAAACGAATGCTACACATTTCTGAACAGCAGCTCTGGCATCTGAACAATGGAGAGTGTGTACCTGGCCTCTCAAGCAGACTTTCTGTTGTGGTTTTGGTCTGCACCCAAAAAGTGCCTATTACACAAATAAAGAGAAGATGGTTTCAAGATAGTAGATGTATTTTTGCCTTGAGAGACTTAAAGGTCAGGACAGAACAGGATAATGGGAAGAGTTTAAAGCAGAGAGCAGACATTTGAGAAGTCTCAGCCTTATGGAAAAACTGAGCAACAGGCATGTGATCCTCCAGTTTACTTCCAGTAATATTTAACATATGACTTCTGTAATCAATAACCATCCTATATTGTGTATATTCATTATCTTATGTAGGGCTTTATTTTAATGTCAATCATAGTCTGAAAAAAGAAAAACTGAAAGGCACTTTTTCCTATGAAATTGAAAAGTTATGTGGCACCTGGATAGAAGGATCTTCTTCTGGTTCCTGTATATTGAAGACAGTTGCAGCACTGTCTGCTCCCAGCAATCGACGAGCCATTTTTTCCTCATATGTTAATCTCTGAATGAAAAATAAAAAGGAGATGAGGGGGGAGGGAAAAAAAGGAAAAGTTATTATTATTATACAAAGCAGTACACAGCCAGCAATGCTTAAAACAATGCTAATAAAAGAGAGCAGCAATATGCTTCTAACAGAAATTTTCTACCACAGTTTGTAATGCATTTTTTTAGTATTACTATTGGCTCTTTTGGCTTAAGCAATCCTTGTACTGACTCTGCCATTTGTTTCCATCCTTGTGCCAGGAACTTGGGTAGGAATGAGCAATAGGAACTGCTTAAATCAGCATGGCCATCAGAAGAGGGCATATCAAATCATCACAAATCTTACTCCTAGTCGTTCTGCTTGGTTTTTGTATTAGAACCACAAGGCAGAAAACACAGCTGAAAATTATAAAGAGATTCTACTCAAACTGAATGTTTTGTCCAAAATATAGAAAAATGTATTCTTAGAGATTTTAAAATTTCTATTTCTTCTTACTCTTTTGAAATTGAGGGGACAGCTTATAAAAGACAATTTACATAAAAGAGTTAAAGGAAAGCCTTAATGTATAAATCAATTATTTCATCATTAGTTTTCTTGCTGCACTTAAGAATGCATTTCAGACACTTTCTTACAAATCAATATTGCAAAAAAAAGAGCAAGTTTATGGAAGACAAACTCATTTAATGGTGAAGCACCTCATTTAAAGAGAAAAATGAAAAATGAACTAAGAATGGAAATTGTAAACATTACATCTACTTCATGCTTGCATTTTTAAAAAAGCTCATTTTATTTATTTTTTTAAATGTGTATTGCAGCTAAACCAGCAGGCTGAAACTCATGACAACGAGGTAGCAGTGTTGTCTTGGCTACAAGAGTGTAAGAAAACCATGAACTTTTCTTCACTTGTATTTCTTCTGCAGTCACTCCAAGTGCCCACAGCCATGATTACACACACAGAATTTACCCAAGACAGGAACCTGCAATGCAAAAGCCTCAAGGCAGGCAGTTCAAGTTCCCCCATCATCTGATCACAGTTGGTCTCTCTCTTCTTTTTTTTTTTTTTTTACCTTGGGCCATGTGGGCATTCTCAGGACATTCCATTTATTTGCCCAGGCCAAACATCTCCCTCACTTTCCAAAATAGGCATTGACAGCCATTCTCAGCCCATCTTC
Source organism: Petroica traversi (assembly GCA_025920805.1). Taxonomy (NCBI): domain Eukaryota; kingdom Metazoa; phylum Chordata; class Aves; order Passeriformes; family Petroicidae; genus Petroica; species Petroica traversi. Next base: position 1,800,216 of record JAHLSL010000020.1, read on the forward strand.
TTGGAAAAAACAGGAACTAATATACTATGACAGTGATTTTGCTTAACTGCTACAGAAAACTGCCAATCGCTGTGCAGTCAATGGAGAAATTGAATTCTCCCTATTTCACTCCATTGACCTTGTTAAGAACCTAAATCAAGCAACTGTTGATAGATAGTCTGACTCAAAGGGCTTTTCTGGACTACACCATCACAGTTCACAGCTCAGACCTAATAGCAAACTTAGTAAACTCCTGGGCATTGTCCTGAGAAATCTTTGTGGCTGTGCATTTCCACTGCTTGATATGCTCATTTTACCTCATTTCTTGACTCACCAAGCAGGTCATTAACTCTTGAGTCTGTAAATTAGGACTATAAGTTATTTCTATTCCACTGGTCAAAATTCTGTTGGTCAAAAGAAGCCACCCAAATGCAGAATCTAAAGATGCCTGATTCCCACTGGGTTGCTTTTCATGATGAACTGCCCTGTCCTCTCTGATGACCTCCAATTGCTTCCCCCATCGTCCCATGGCTGGGCACAAGGTGGAATGAGCCTGGGCTGAAGAACAGCTATGCATGTTCATCCACTCAGTGCTGAACAGTTGAAAGCAAATGGCCCTCGAGGCCCAAAGAGTCCTGGAGGTACATGCTGTGCAGGCTTCTTATGCAAATTTACCATTTCTGAGACCTCCATTACTTTGTTAAGTCAAAGTAAAGTTGTCAAATAAGAGAAGGAATCATTGCTCTGTTATCATTCCTTTTGGAAATGCAGATTTGAAAATTCAATTAAAAATTATAAAGACATAAAAAGCAATCTACAACAACTATTTTATATGCAGCATATCTCAGAAATTACCAATGATGCCCACTCCCACCCACTCCCATTCCCCAGGGTATTTTATGTTTTTATACCGGTTGCCCATTGTTCAAAAGGTCTTCTTTGAAGCGAAGTTTCCTCTCCAGATCCTGAATTACAGCATCTTTTGACCCTTGAATCTCTTCATCTGATGCTATCCTAGCAGTTCTCCCTGTTTTCTTGGGAAATCCCCTGCAAAACATTACCAAAAAAAACATGAGCTTTCCTGAAGTAAGTCGTATTTAGGAATGTATCTGGAATCACTGCCATTAATGAAGAGAACAACATTGTGTCTCTGAAAGTAAAGGTCTGACATCCTTATTGCTATGGTGTCCCTACTAATCACACTACTGATTAAGTGCTTATTTAAGGACAAAGATGAAACTGTGCTTTATTTGTGCTTTAGTTAAAATAACCCTCAGGTTTGCTTGGCAATTGCTGTGAACACCATGCATTCACAGATTAAACTGATGAGCAGCAGCAATAAAGCAGAATGAGAGGAAACATGAAAGAGAAAGCATGACTAGATAAGTGGGGATGGAAGAGAAACTAAGTTCCTATGAAGCACCAGATGAATAAAGATCAGGCAGATGTAAGTCAGGGTAGTTAATCATTAATTTCTTATGTTATTTATTAACTAATTTCTTGTAACAACTTTGCAATACACACTGCCTAAATTCATGTTTATTCTTCATATCTCTATGAACACATACCCATAAGGCAACATGTAAATGTTGCTGCTCAAAGAAGACCCATTCACAGAGTCTGGGTTACACTGGCAAAAAGAAAAATCATCCTTGTAAAGCAGTTCTCAGCAGCAAGATTTCCCAGTGGAATAGCAACCATTTAGCAGCTCACATTCACAGGGCTAATTTATTCCTCTTACCAGCCTACAAGGTAGGATTGCACTTTCAGCAATTTTCACTCCCATTTTCTTTAAATGGTACAGGAAATTTTATTTTTCCAGACTGCACAAATATTTAACACTTTTCAGTAATGTTATGATGGCTTTACTGCTGGAAATGCCCAACATGGGTGGGTTCTCCTGGAGAACAGTTGCTCTTAACACAGCTGTGAAGAAATCAGCATTGCTATCATATTTGAAAACTTGTTGCACACCCTGTTTCTCCAGTGAAGTCACACATGATCGTTTAAAACACTGATAACTGGTTCAATATTGGTTCACAGGGTTTCTATGCCTTTGTTAATTAAACAGGGCTCAGCTCATTACATGGGAATGACATGGAAAACATGGAATTGAATCAGATAAATAGGCAAACTCAGAGATATAGAAAAAAATAATCAGACTAGCATGTAATTGGTAAATTTATTTCCAATACACAACTTAGTAATTTAATTATCAGTGCCAAAATTCTAAACAAGAAACATAAAGAGATAACAAATTTTCTTGTATACTATTCAATTCTATGTTTCTATGGTTAGAGAAACCGCATTCTCCAGCAAGTGCTTTCAATGGTAATTTCTAGCATTAGAAAAAATGAAAAAATACACATATACTGTCAAAAGCCAAAAAGGAATTAAGTGAATAGATGGAGAAGACAATAGCTGGAAACATTCCTAAAACATTTCATATTCTATTGCTGTAAGTAAATGCAAGATATGAAAACAGTGAAGTTCTTGTAAAAAGAACTGCATTTTTACTTTAAATTACAGTAGAGGAACAGAGATTTGTCTGATTTCACAAAGAGACAGAGAAATACATCCTTGCCCTAGAAATATTAATCTATTGGCTGGTGATCACCAAGCAGAATAATTCCCTCGGCTTTCAGCTGGGGGTCTTCTCAGTCACAAATAAAAAAGCAAGTATCTTCCTCTCTGTTTTGGGGGAGAGATGGGAAAACTATCCCATCTACAGGGAGACAAGAGAATGCTAAGAGGAATGGATAAGGGCTCTTCAAGAAAGAGATGCTTCAATAACTCCAGAAATTGGGTAGAGTAAATGTAAAGGAAGACATGGAAGGAAAATGGACAGGAGAAGGTGGGAAGAGGGAATCAGAAGGGAATGTTCCTCTGCTGGGAGACAACTGGACAGGTGGCATCTGTATCTCTCCTTACAGCCTTTCCCTTCACTTCCCAGCACTTAATTATCTAGGCCAGCATGGCCATGAAACCAAATTTTGTCACTTTTCAGACCCTCCCTCTCCCCCAAAAAATTTAAAAAACCCCAAATGAGCAACAACAACTAAAACTACCACATGAAACAAAACAAAAAAACCCCAAACCAAACTCAACCCAAAAATCAGCCAACTTCAGGCAGCAAATTTCAAGTTTGTATTGACCTTTGGCTTTACTCTGTGCAGGTTTTTAATGGAGACATGCACCCTCCCTTGAAAACTCCAAGTGATACATTAAGAAGCTTTCATTTCTCACTCTCACAAATTTCATACTTGACTGATAAACAGAGCTTTACTAGAAAAAGGCCTGCTTGTGCTTGGAGCTCAATAGGCTGTAAAGGTGAAATATACAGTTCACCCAAGTAAGGGACAACAGTGTATGAAAAGAAGGATGAGCTATGTGCTTGCGAGTGGATTTCAAGTAAAGGATTTTCTGAAGCATTATTGATTACCTCTGAAAAGAAAAGCCCCTAAGCAAATACATACATTTTTCACAGGGGAGTGAGTACCAAGAGAATACAAGTCAGTTCAATATCCATACTGAACACAGGAAAACTATATCACAGTCCATTTCTAAACAATGTAGGATAATAAGAAAATGAAAATTGAATTATATCAAACCTCATGTTTATCTCTTTGTCAGGCTGAAGGCTGTGCAGATAGGCAACAAGAAGTAGCTTTGATACACTTCAAGTTTATGGCTTCTGAGTTAGCCTTCAGGGAAACAGGCTGAAATTTCTATGAGATGACTGTGTAAAGCTATTCTGTCTGAAAAAGCTGTTCAGAGAGACCAGTGATTTATTTTTCTATCAAACTGAAATAATATAGTCCAATGAGGTCTTTCAAAGGGCTCTGTATGCTAAGTTCAGTACTTAGGATTTCAGCCTTAAACTGGAAAAGTAAAATAGAAAAACACATTTCTCAAATTGGCCAATGACACCAAACTTGCAGAGGCTGCAATTCATTTGCAGGTAACAAGTATCACTTACAACAGCCTTGATAATTTGTCTAGAGCTGTTCTAATGATGAAACTTGGGAAAATGCTCAAAGCACAATAGCAAGGCTAGTGGAAAATCAGCATTAACATGTTAAGCATCTCTTGAGAATCTATGAGGTTAAAACCTGGAAAATAACACTATTATTTCAAAATGGAAAGAAATATAATTCCAGGACATGTCAGCATAAGACATGAAACTGAGCTGTTTTCCTTTATTACTTGCTATTAGACACTGAATCCAGTTTTACCACTGCACTTCAAGAAAAACACAAACTGGAAAGTTTTAGAACAAGAGAACTGCCACATAGTTTTAAAAGCTTAGCTTTTGTGACAAACTGTGTCATACACACAGAGGCAAAAATTCTTGTTTATTTAGTTAGGAAATTTGGAGAATGAAAATAGACAAGCAAATCAAATGAAATGTCAGAAATCAGACAAGAGCTGACATCAGAAAATAGCTGGCATTTAATAATTCTCCATGTCCATTGAGGATGGTAAATCACAAAAACTTGAAGAAGAACAGGCCTAGCTTAGACACAAACAATGTAGAACTCTCCTTTCTGCACCCTACAACAGTGACATTTAAACCCTGGAGCAAGTTATGTAGAGAAGCTGCATAGGAATTTTATTTAAGAACACGGTATGCAAATATGATAACAATGGCCTGGGGATCCCTGGGTAACTTTTAACAGTAGAGGCAGACTCCTTAACAAGTTTCCAGATCTCTGGTTTTGTGTAAGATGATCCTGAGCTTTGCCTAGTGAATGTGGAAGTGCCACCCAAGACCTAGTCAAGGCAACTTGCCCAAGAAGTAGATTATCCTCCCTTTATTAAGTATTTGAGCAAGGAAGTAGCTGGTTCAAAAATTTTACTATAAAAATAAGCACCAGTCAAAATTTCTTCAAATACATTTAGAGAGCTCTTCTCTTCCTCTTTCAGTACTATTTTAAATTGGGACAAAAAATCCAAAGTGGTGCACAAGGAAACAGCTCTTCCTGCAGATTCTCTTTTACCACCCCCTCCTCAGAATCTCTTTCTCTAAATATATACTTTTAAAACTGCCAAAATACGTGTATCTATCTATATATATGCTTACATACATACTCCCACATCAAGTTAACTCTTAAGACATACATACTTGGGCTGAATTTCAAAATGTCTGCAAAGCAATGATAACAAATAGAAGGACTTCAGTAAATCTGTCTTCCAAAGCACAGATCCTTTCAGCCTGAGTAATGGTTTACATGGCAAGACAGCCTGGCAGCAAGCTTTCTTCAGCTGCTTTTGCAAATATTTTCCACCATCCTTACATGCCCTTATCTGGATGCATTTAGCTCCAAATATCTGTGTCCTCAGTGACGCATGAACTTTCTTTCTGTCTTCTCTCAGGGATAATATCAAACAAAAAAAATCTGCCAATTCATTTATGTATTTGTATGTTCATTCTTTGCCCAATGCAAATTTCAGATTTACTGTATTAAGGTAGCAGGAGAATGCATATTTCAGGATACCAACAGCATGTGCCTTGAGCACACAACCACCACCACAAATGTGCAGAGAAACTAGAAGCCTTGAGAAGCAGGCTGCGGCTCAGATTGATTTTAAGCACCTCTGAAATACACATCACCTAAGTCTGGGGGTCTGAATCCAGCCACAGATAAAAGCACAAATGCCTGAATTCTTTCTCAGAAAGGGTGCAGTGAAATTGCCAAAACTGTCATCTTAATTCACACAGAGACTTCTGACAGCAAAGATTTTTGCAACCTCGGCTTGGCTCTCCTTAGTTTTGAATATTTGCCCTGACTTTTGTTTAGAAGGAAGGCCAAACCAGCAGTACTTTTCATGTTTTAATTACACGGAGTGCATTCTGGATGCAATTCCCTCTTTTCCTAGGTACCTTTTACAGTGTAAACAAGGGCAACAGGCTGGCTGTTGTTATCCTTCCAAGAACAAATTCCTGTTTGCAGCCAATATGGCTTGGATTCACAGAAATCCAAATTAATTCTCTGGTACTGAGGTAATGAACAGTAACTTGATTTTTTTCCTTTAAAACGAAAGCCTTCCAAAAGCACAGCTAATTCCTGCTCACTTCACACATTTTTCACTTACTGTAAAAGCAAAGTTACTACAAGCACTGTAACAGGTCACAAACTTTGAAGCTGCAGCTGCATAATAGAACTGGTTAAGTCTGATCTTGTCATGCATGCTGTGGAGACCAGCAGCTTCAGCTCTGTCCTGCAATGTGATGTCACAAATGTAACAAGAGTTCAATTATTTCTACCACCGCATGTTCTGAAACTGTAGTTAGAAAAAAAAAATCATTTCTTAGCACTGGATAGGGTTAAGACTGACATGAACAATATATATTTCTGAACATGTTTGATGCCTCTTATGATTAGATAACAAAGAGTACAACTCACCAACAAACTGCATGGCTGTCACCAATTTTTTTTTCTCTAAAGCTTATGTTTAAAAATGCATTTATACTCATGAAAAGAAGAATTACTTTTTCATTCCCCTTTTCAATTCCTTCCCCTCCTGAGCAAGCTTTCTCTCTGCCTCAAGCTGCACTGGTTACCATAGCTACATAAGCACCATTTACCTTTCAAAAGATCTGCATATATTTTGATATCAAGTTAAAAACCAAATGCCTATTATGTAATCTGTAATTCTTATCTGAATTTCTGATTATCAGCAGTATGCTAGAACTGATGGTCAAGAAGAAATAACTAAAGCACTAACTGCTCCTGAATGTAGAAAAGGTTGGCACAATCCTCATAGTTCTGAAATCTTTAGAAGGACAGCTAACTGTGAGAAGCATCTGAAGAAAAAGCTACAGTGGACTGGGAAAAGGGATATCCAAAATATTAACCAATTCTAGTTGATGTGGTGTTATTGGTTAAAGTCTCTGCAACTATCGAATATTGTACCTGGCTTTCACATTCACAGATGTCTTTGTGGCATTCAGATCTGTTTAAAATACAGAAGTTATAAAATTAAGTACTCGGAAAAGAAAAATCTGCAGGCCAAAATAAGCATCAAAGCCATGCTGGGAGCAGCCTCTCGGTCTTCTCAACAGGGAAATACATGCACTAATTCTCTTAGTTAAATTCACTGTCATCTTCAATATTCTTAAGTATCTGCAAATAACATTTTGAAAAAGAACTGGACAAAAATACCTTTAAAATTAATACTTCCAGATGCAATGATTGCCAGGATACTGTTATTTTGGCTAATATCTCTGTGTCTCCATGTTACATCCTTGATCTCTACTTTTGCACAGCTTTATTTGATTTGATCTGGGGCACCACATGGATTTCTAAGTTTAAGTGGAACAAACAAACATCCTATTTCAGAAAACCTGATATGGGTGTGGATTTTACGATAATCACATGCCTGATCAAAGGTGCAAAAACTGTGCAAAAACAAAGCTTCTAATGTGAACTGTTTCTTAGCACAACCAGCAAGAACTGGTCTAATATCACAGCTAAACCCCTCACGTGTTGGTAAAACAGCCACAAGTAGTATTCAAGCTATGGGAAAAGACACATTTCAAGAAAATTTATACAAAAATGGTTTAACGGACAGGAGCAACAGCTTAAGAATACTGGAGGTTGAGAATGAATGCAAACCCTGATATTTTCTGGAATTTTTCCAGTTACAGCAATACTTGTCTCAGACATGTTTTTCTGAGATCCATGAATACCTCCAGGTATGACTGAATAGGTAGCAAAGAGATGAAGTCTCTCTCTCATAAGCAAGGAAACACCCTGACTTTTCTTCTCAGTTTGATGTTGGAGTTCCTAATCAAGGTACCTCCTCCTACATATCACAGTTTTCACCCCAATCATACTGTAGATCACCTCAATTTTTTACAGTTGTGACAGGCATAACATAGAGAAACAGGAAAAGTTTAAATCCCATCTACACAGGCCAGCAATGCAGTTTACTCTAAAATGAAAGCTGGCATTTGTGCTGGCAGTGTTGCATGCTGTAAGATAAAAAGATAGAGAAGTGTGTTTTTTCCTCAGAGTGGTCACCATCATTGCCAGTTGACTAAAGGAACATGATGATTACTAAAATGTTTGTTTCAATTCCATTTGAGACATGCATTTCAGAATGCAATAGACAAGGCACAGTACACAGCTGCAAAAACAGAACAGCAGCTCTGATTCAAAGGGGAAAGAAGTGCAACCTCTTTCTGATATTTCTATTCTCATGATTCCCACAGAACCTCCTTTAAGATTTGGATTTGATGTTCTAAAGGTCACTGAGACAGCAGTTAATTTTTGTGTCGAATGATAAAAGCAGCTTATTTAATTACATTTTACAAGGTAACTTAGGCAATCTTGCATTCAAACAATGCTTTCTTTTCCATTTTCCATCCTTTTCCAGAGAGTAGTAAATCACTATTCATATTCTTTAACCAATTCTGTACTGCCAGATTTTTTTCTGTTTTTAACTAAGGTAGTATTACTGAAGATATCTACTTTAAGAGAAGGTCTGCCTTAAGGAAAATCATTAATTTTTAAAGTTGCCTTCAAAAGGCTATATGTATAGCTAACAATATGTATTTTTTATACTTAGAAAGAGACCCCATTTCTCCAGGCTGGATAATTCCACACCCTTTAGTGGCAGGTTTTATACTTTCTAAAATCAAATATAGTCACCAAATCCTTCTCATGGGATCATTGTGCTTCCACAAATGCTCATGTAAACATATAATATATGTGCTTAGCTAGAATTTTTAAGTATACTTATTTCTGTTCCTTCACATGTAACTTGTTGAGATTTTTTCTAGGAACAGTGAAGATCAGTTTCTAGCTTCTACAGACTTAACTGTGAACAACATCCTCTCAATCATATGCCTCTGTCACATTAACTCTGCTCCCTGCAAGTCTTTTTTAACCAAAAGCTAACCTGAATACAACATACCACCCACCCTGGAGTTTTGTTTAGGTAAAGAAGGAAAGAACTGAGATTCTTAAGAACAAACTTACTCCAGCCAAGTTTTATCTGAGAAATTACTGACAAGTGCTCATAATTCCCCTAAGTACTTAATTAGCTATGCAGTTCCACCAGCACTTCTCTTCTGCTTAATAACACAATGCTCTGACAAGACACAAAGTCTACCAAATCTACTTTATTAATAAAAAAGGGTTATTCACAAGGCTTGTTCAGCTAACACCACCACAACCACAGCTTGAAAATGCTGGTCACTACAAAGTGTCTAGAACTTACTGGAAAATTGGGATATAATTTATTTAAAGAAAACATTCACCATATTGATGCAAATAAATGCTTAAAATATTTAAAGGTGAATTAGTCGGTATTAATGACACAAAGCTGCCTTATGTTGTTTCAGATGTCTAAATAAAATGTATTAAATTCACAAGGTATTCCCATAATATAAGTAAGACTGTAAGACCACATGCTTTTAAAAAAAACCCAAACAACCAAACCACAAAACTTCATTCCAAACAAATAAACAATTACCAGTGCAATGTTTCCAAACCTATCCAAATTTAACTGGAAAGAATATTCATTGGTTCAAACTGGTTTAGCTAATGCAGCCACTTCCACAGAGTCTCGGGGTCCAAAACCAAGGAAAATGTTGAAACATCAACATGGTATTTACTGTTCATGGGCCCACAGAACACAGGAATTGAAGAAAGAGTTAGAAATGTATTTACAGAGTCACAGAATATCCTCAATTGGAATGGACCCACAGGAAAACTGAGTTCAGCTCTTGACCCTACAGAGGACACCCCAAGAGTCACACCATATGCTTGAGAGCATTGTCCTAATAACCCTTGAACCCTCTTAGGCTTGGTGCTGTGATTACTTCCCTGTTCCAGTGCCAAACCACCCTCTGGGTGAAGAACCTTCCCAGTATCCAACTGAAACCTGCCCTGACACAGCTTCAGGCCATTCCCTTTGGTCCATTCCACTGGATGGTCCATTCACCACTGAGGAGAGAGATCAGTGCCTTCCCCTCATGAGGAAGTTGCAGACTTCAATGAGGTTTCCCCTCAGTCTTCTCCAGGCTGAACAGACCAAGTGGCATCAGTGGAAATTAAGCTGGTCAAACAGGACTTTCCCCTGAAGAAGCCATTCTGGAATGCATTGTCCTTCAGGTGGTTTTCAATAACTCCAAGAATAATCTTCTCCATAATTCTACCAGACACTGAAATGATACTGACAGACCTGTAGTTTCCCTCCTGCTCATCTTGAAAACTGGGACGACATTCACCAGCGTTCAGTCAAGCAGGATCTCTCCAGATTCCCAAAGCAGTTCAAAAAGTCATTGAGAGGAGTCTTGCTATGACATCAGCCAGCTCTTTGAGGATTCTTGGACGAGTCCCATCAGGCACCATAGAGTTACAGGGATCCAGCTGGAGCAGCAAATCCCTCACAAGTTCAGAGTTGACTCTGAGTTTATAATTCTCAGAATCCTTGTCCTTTACCTCAGGGCACTTGGACCCCCATAGTCCATGACTGGTGCTGAGGACTGAATTGAAGAGAGCATTAACCACCTCCTCCCGGTTTATATGGTAAACACCCTCATAATTTAACAGGTCACTGTTATTTCTGGACTGCCTTTTGATTGTGCTATGCAGTACTGGCTGGCTTCAGCTCTAATTGAGCTTTTGCCTCACAAGTTTTCTCCCCATAGTGGAATGCAGCATCTCTGTAGTATTCCCATGTCCTAACCTTGCTTCTGCTGGTCAAACATTTACTTTTTTTGCCTTACCTCTAGAAGAAAATCCCTGCCTAGCCAAGCTGACCTTCTGCCTCACCTGCTTTTCTGACATTTTGGAATTACCTGTTCCTGTGTTCTTAGGAGGTGATGCTTAAAAGTCATCATCACTGATGGACCCCAGGACCATCAAAAAACCTTTTTCCCAGGGGACCTTACTCATTAGTTCCCTGGGCAGTCTGAAGTTTTAAATTCAATCATTTCGTGGTCACTGTGGCCAAGACAACCACCAGTTACCACTTCAGTCACGAGATCCTCTCTGTAAAAGAGCAGCAGATCAAGAAGGGCATCTTTCTGAGTTGGCTCCCTTGGCGTCTGCACCATGCAGTGATCATCCAGGTGTTAGGAACCTTCTGGAGCGCTTTGTATTATTTGTATAGTATTCCCAGCTGACATTTCCCAAGTAGAAGTCCCCCATAAGGACAAGAGCAGTTAATTTAGAGGTGTCCCTTAGATCTTTAAAGAATCAGCATCACCATTCTGGAGGTCTACAGTAGACTTCCACAATAACACCGGCATTATTTGTTTGTCCCTTAATCCTTATCCAGAGGCTTTTGACCATGCCATTGCCAACTGCAAGCACCATTCATTCCAGACCCTCCATTATATACAACGCCAACCTCCCTGCCTCTCTTGCCTTGCCTATCCCTGCTGAAGGTCCTGTAACCATCCTTCATGGCACACCAGTCCCAGGACTCATTACACCACTTATGCCAGGGATGTAATTTCTTTGGGGCTGGGCCAAAGCTTTGAGCTCCTCTTGCTTTGTCCTGCATCTCCTCGGATTGATTTCTCTTTTAAGTAGAAGAAATATGAACTATGCACAGGAAAGAAAATGTCCAAAGAAAGCTGAAGAAAGGAAGGCTTGACTCTATGAGGAGTAACAAAGTCTACTGGTTGCATATAGCCACAGAGAACTTTACTGGTGCTGTCTTTGACAATTTCCAAAGAGTAACAGCCTCCACCTGCAGTATTTATTACTTTACCTTTATTCTGCTCCTACCACAACATGGAACTGAAAAAAAAATTATGCTTACCAAGCTATGCTTTTGAGGAGCAGATTGGTAGTTGTGCCAAGATTTAGTAATCACAAAGTCTTTGAAAATAAATGGCTTGACTAGGATTTCAGCTGCTGAAATTCCTTGCACCCAGTCTGTATAGCACACTTTTGGGAAACAGTATCATCATTTTCAACCAATAGATCTTTGAGATCATGGCAAAATTGTGAGACTACAGGTTGAGGTTATGGAATACTGTGCGAAGCTCAGAAACTACATCTCAAAAAAAATAAATGCGCTGAAGAGGGGCAAAAGACAAAGGAAAAGTAGCCAAAAGTGAAAGGGGCCAAAAAAAATAACTGCACAAAGCACAAAGCAGAAGAAACCTAAAGCTGAGGGGGGAATGGAGGCCAGGGGAAGAACTGCTCAGGAGTAGAATGAGAATTATGGGAAACAGAGTGATTTATTCAGCAAGACACACCAGACATTAACCTACACAATAACATTAAAAGGGAGAAGCTAGGAAGAAATTGGCATCGTAGATACATAACAATAGATTATGGGTTTTTTGCATCACATAGTACATATTTTACCATGTTTCAATGTTATAATTCAGATGACAAATGCTCACTGTGTATATATACACACACACACATATATATACACACATACATTCAGTGTAGTTAACACGATCCAGCTCCCATCTGGACTTTATTTCCTGAGGGAATGCAGAAAAACAGCCAACTACCTCATCCTCAGCTCAGACCCTGAGGTTGCTGCCTTGTTGGGGTGGGGGAGGGAGGAATATGGAACACACCATCATGTGCACACCCAGACCGGCTGCTGCGCTGGGGAAGTGAGAGGAAGGGGGAAGAATCTTTGCAGAGTTGTTTCTCTGTCCAAAGATCAAAGGGAATGAGGAAGAATACAGCTAATGCTCCAAGTGAGAACATGCATCCATAAGCACAGCATAAAAGGGAAAGTGGGACACAGCAGAGGCTCCCTCACAGCATACAGAAGTCAACTCAAAAAAGAATCCAGTTTTTGTCAGAACTGTGTAGCTGGACTAAAGCCTTTTCTTGGAAAATCAAGGGTAATAACAGACTTTGGTGGGCTGTGCTTACTGGTCAAGCTGTCAGTAAATTAATCAAGCAATTTTCAGTGCTCAGCATCAATAGTGAAACTCAGCCAGTGCAAAGGACACGGTAAGACAGAAAAATCACAACTATTATGACTCCAAGGGTAAACTGCATTATTTATTAATTTTTCTGCTAAAAAAGTTTCATGGCCAGACTCCATAATGAGCTGTATGACACAAATCAAGATAAAGAAATGCTTTTTAAAGCATATACATGACTTATTACTTTGATATCCGTCCTCTTTCTTCCTTCTCTTCCTTTTCATATCTTGGACTGAAATAACAAAAGTTCCCACTGCAAGAGTATGTAACAGAGCAAGTCACCTAGATACTGTAGATATGTTTAGACAAACTTCTGGACAAAGTTATAAATAAGCCTTGGATACAGCTATTCTCATTTTTGTTCTTCAGCATGTCTCTTTGTTCTCTAAGGATGGAATGAGAGTCTAGTGCCAGTGGAAAGAAACTGATCCATGATGGGAGCTGACATGCTCCAAAATACTATTTTGGCCTTTAGAGAAGACAAAAGGGGAAAATAAGTATGCAGAGCTGTTAGGGATGGGGATTCTGTTTGTTTTTATGCACTGCTGTTCTAAATCCCTCCCTAAACACCTTCCCAAACTGCCTCAGAACAAAATCTCTAGCCAAAGCCAATGAATGACCGCTTTGTTATAAGAGGTATAAGTTTCAATATCACAAAGCTATAGGGACTTCTGAAAGATCCTCTCTTGATATTTCTCTACCTGCAGATGTAATAGGAACACAAACTGAATATGTGACTTTAAAAGAACTGGTCCATGAGAAGGGTTTTCTTGGATCTCCTTCCACTGCCCTGGGCCTGCAGAGCCTTTTGCTGCTGCTTTCATATTTTCCTTAACTCCAGTTTAAAGCTTCAGCTTCTCATCTTTTGTGTTCCTACTGTAAGGCTCTTTCAGAACCCACTTCTGTGACGGTTAAAAAACTATCTCACATCTCTAGCACAGAAGCATTTGCAATTTATTCACACATCTCTCCCTCTCAGTAGCTAACAGCAAAGGACCCTAGAAAAGTACAAATGAAGCAAGTGCAATAATCTCCATTACAATCTTCAGTACATCAAGGAGCTCATCAGCTGATACTTACGGAGGCGTCACTCCTTTCGGGAGGCCTAATGCGTTGACAGAAATGGGTGGTGGCTGGGATGGCAGCATGGAGCTGAGAAAAGCTGCTGGAGACTGGCTGGAATTAGGAAATCTTGGAGTTGGAGACAGGCTGTGGGAAGGTGAAGAAAGTGAAGGAAGAGGAGGGGGTGGAGGAGGTGGAAGTGGAAAGGAATCACACACTGGATATGTCGCTGTTGGACTAAAGACAGGTGGAGGTGGGGGCGGAGGGGATGGAGAAGAAGGAGACCAGGCATATTCCCCTTCTGGAGCAAACTGCTGAGAGAAGGGAGGAACTGGCACTCTCCCAAACTGCTTCTGAGAAGCAGTTGGAGACATAGGAGAAGGAAGACTAGATGTAGATGACCCAGAAGATGGAGTCACATAACCTGAAGCGGGGCTGATGTTCTGGGCAGCAATGAACTGCTTGGGCCGAGCATAGTTGAAGGAGCTGGAAGACTGCATGGTTGGGGAAGTATGAGAGTTAAGAATACTCATTGGCACAGGAGAGGTGGCAGACTGACTGGACTCAAGCTCCTGAAAGGAGGGGGGAGGAGGAAAGGAAGGAGAAGAGGGAGGGTGCTGATGGTGATCAGGTTGCTGTTGGTGACGATACCACTGTCCACTTTCTTGTTCCAGACGAATTTGGTTCTGCAGCTGCTGTATTTTTTTGGGGTCCCTGTAGGAAGGAAGAATAGAGAAAAAGATGATCAGACATGCAGTGCTGGCTGGGGAGATGATAAAAGTTCTACTGATTTATGGTCCAGGAAAATCAAAAGAGAGGGAAAATTCAAAGCATTTACATATGTTGGATAGCCCCATTTTTTCAGAGCTAACACATTTCTATAAAAGTCCATATTTTTTGTACTCAAGATGAAGGAGAGAGGGTATGCATAATAGAATTTAACAGAACTATCAATTCTTCAAAAAGGTAAATTATATGGCAATTTGAAGCACTTAGGATATTTTAAAGGAACAATCTAGATAATGGAATTGAAGGTAAAAGTACTAAAATTCTTAACAAGGTTTCTTTTTGTTTCTTGCGCTTCTTATTCAGTAGCCCTGTTTCAGTAACGAGGCTGAAATATTTACCCAGTGACAATTTCAGCCGTAGCTGAATTTCTGCTGTAGTCTCTGTGGGCCAATCAGACAGACCTAATTACAGCCAAACTTCCAATGAGATACTTGGAGACAAGGGACCAACTTCTATGTTAGAACCATCTACGTATCTGCAGATGAGGAAAGACTTCAGAGAAACATCTGTAACCTAGGGAAACCATGAACTGAGCTTCCCCAGGTCTTTAGTTCCACTTTTCCTCCCCAGTTTTACTTTCAATTGTAGGTCCTGAGAGGAATCTCAGTAGATACTTAATATGGTTCTAGGGTATTGCAGCACTATCAGCTCAAATGGAAGCAAAAATTTCATTTAGAAATTCAGAAATTCACTGGAACAAGAATAGAGACTAAAAAAGTATACAGGAGCACTCAAAACTCTTAATTAAGAAAAAAAAAGAAAGAAAAAAGTAAAATGTTCATCAGTGAAGCAAATCAGAACTGGGATTTTTTTGTCTCAGTGCAGTTGTTTGAAAGATGTCAAGCTCAAAATTAATTGTGAGGTCCATCATCTGACAATACATCAGACTGACTTGCTTAAATTTTGTCATTTTTCAGCTGGAGAGTGTAACTTTATCTCAATACTTCAGATATCCACAAAGTTTCAGAGTATGCACATCTACCTTTTCTGTATATTTAATATATAAATACTTTATTGTATACAAGTATGTCATTGTTTATATATAATTTAGGACATCTAAGCAGAAATTTTAGAAGCAGTCTGGCTAATGCATGGCATATGAATGTATGATTCTGGCACAACAATATACTTTGTTGATAGCAACAAAATTAGAAATGGTAATAACATCATATTTTCCACTTGAAGATTAATTTTGATATTCCAACCATCTACATTTCCCAGAAAATGCTTTCTACAATAATTCTGCTTATGATCTCAAGCCAAAGGAGATATCTTAGATAAGAAAAAGGGGAGCAAGCTGTTTTTGGGCAGAAAACTGAAAAATCAGTTACTTATACTTAACAGTTGCCTTTCTTTGGTGTTGTTGTAAAGATGGTTTAATTCTAGCGATATCTCACTAACAATATAAATTTCAGCACTTAAAAGGAGATTAATTTTTTCTTTTAAATTAAATTAGCAACAAGAACATCTAAACGTTACAGTAACTTTGCAAATTTTATAAATAATTTTTTAATGTTGACAATAGAGACTCTAAATCCCTATCAGTTCAACTTTTCACTCCACAGGATGCAAGCTGAAACTAATTATCCTATTTTTGTGACATTACTCAACGGTCTCCTTCATTTAAATCAGTTAAAACAACACAATTTTAGTTCCCATCAGCACTCGACTTTCTTAGCTGTTCTGATGACAGAAACAGCTCAGGTCACCTCTGACTGGACAGAGAAAAGCCTATAAGATTACTGCTTTCACCTCATTCTGCATCTTTGGCCTGAATATTTGCAGACCTACTGTCCAATACCTCTAAAATAATTTACAAATAATACTTGTTTTATTTTTCATCATCATTGCTCTCAATTTTCTTTGTTTATTACAGACAGACTAAGGTAAAAAAACAAAAAAGGCGGAAATGTAGCACTATAAATGGGGTGTTGAATATAGAAGAAACTTAGCTGTCTCCAACACTCCTATGTTTATCCAACATGTGCTGAAAGCAAGTAGGAGTGTCATGTCTTGAGACCTTTGTATTTGCATTTGCCAAATCACATGGAGCTGCGCCCGGCCAGCAGCATCCCACAAATGCCCATCTATGGCCCTGTCAATGCAAGTGCAGAACTGCAGCACTGCTGCTGCACTGCTGCTGACCCTGCCACGCAGAAGCCCAGGCCAGATTAAGGGTATTTCTACAAAAAGTTGATGGGCAAAACTAAGGTTGCTTGGCTCTCACACTAAGCTTGACTGGAGGCCGCAGGAATATGCATGCCTGTAAATCAGGGTTTAATAGCCCAGGACAGTATTGATTCCAGCTGAACAGCTTCTGGACAGCTTAGAATCTGCATAAATCAAGTTTGCTTGAAAAATAACATGCAAACAACCATTATCACATCAGTCACGGGGTAAAAAGACACAAAGGCCATCTTAGAGCAAATTTTCATGCCAGTTGTAAAAGTGCACAATCATTGTCTGCAAAGGAATGGTCTCTACCTCAGAGCTATTCTTTTAACATCAGAAACTGCCATATTATTTTCTTGAGTAGAGGTATCCTAGAGATGTGTCATTATGAAGAAGAAGAGGAAAGAATATCAATTCAGCAATGTTCCTTTGGAATGACACCATCAGTGGTGGAAGTCCCTGAAAGATAACACTGCTGTGACAAAGATAGGAGAGCCCAGCTGCTAAAACTATGAAAGAGCATGAGCCCTCATTAGCAGGGAAACAAAGAAGGGAATTAAAAGAGTTAAGTTTTTGGATGAGATTACAAGAAAAACGAGTTTAATTGTAATTACATCCTCTTTCCAATTAGCTGAAATATGTTTTGTAATTTTAAAGGGCACACAGGCTTTCAGGGAATGCATCAAGCTTGTCTAAACAATAGAGCATAAACTTATTTTCTCATGTGGAATTTTTTGTTTTGCCAAATAATTAATTATAACAGTATAAGAATGAGCATTTAAAAGTAATTTTTTAGCAAATTCAATCAGTAAATGGTAAAGGTAAGAAATTAAAAACAATCATAGCTGGGGTAAAATGAATACTGAGGAATTACATCAACTCACTGCAAAGCAGGCCTAGTAGTACATAAATATATTCAAAATTTCTGCATTAGAATTTGTGATGTTTTTCCAACGCCAGATATTCTTAACCAAGGTATTAAAACACATTTTCAGACGGTCTAATAGGTATGCTAAAACAGATCAAAAAATGCAAGCAGTAAGGCAGTAACACATTAGTGAAAGCAGGCATGAGTTAGAACAGAGGTGATGTTCCTGACACACTGCCTCCAAGAGCTGCTTCATGCACAGGTTCAGTACTGGGCACTTGGAATGTGCTCAAGAAGGTGATGCCTTTCAGAGCTAAGACACAGCAAGAAACATTTGAACAGATGTTAAAATGGAAGACTAGAGACATGAGACAACAACCCCCATGAGGAACTGCAGCTCCAAGGGCCTGGACACAGTGGAGTCGAGGAGGGGACATGGGAGTCAAGGAGGGGACACAGACGGTGGTTGTACATCTCTCAAAGTCTCAGCAAGAACTGCTTACTGGATTGCAGAGAACATTACAGCAGATGGCATTTTCAAGGATGCAACAAATCCTTCATACTGACATTCTCTCCTAGGCTCATTCGCATATTCCCAATATTAGGATATGTAACAGCTTTACATTTTTATCTCACATTACAAAACCTATTTAGAACAACAATGTCCTTCTGGGAAGTATCTTACGACTTGCAGTTGAATCAACTGCGTGTACCTTTTAAATACGAAAGTTCATACTGAAGCCCTTCTATCCAAACTACCTCTATTGGGAGGGGAAGCTCTCCAAAGGCTGAGAAATGCTGTTCAAGCCTTCAGTCAGAAAATGAACCCTGCTGAGTTATGCCGACCATGAAGCATGTAAGGACATTGAAATTTAGACAGTATTTTACAGCACAGTATACAAAGTAAATTGAAATAAATGATCACAGGTAAAGAACCTGATCTTAATAAAAGAAAAGGAGCAAATGGAAAGCAGACAAAGAAAAGCAATTTTTGTTTGAAAGAAACAGTCCTATTTATCTCAGGTATGGAAGAATAATGAGCTCCCTTCTGTCTCAAGTCATTCCTGAGCAAAAGCAGACTGGCCCTTCACAATCATACCAGTGACCCGCTCTTTGAGAACAGATGGTGCAGTTCTACAGCAATACACAAAACACACTGCTGGATTGAAGGTACAGGAATATTTTAAATGAAAAGTAATCAGAATTAAGCAAAACTTCAAATGGTTGAGCTATTGTTCTAACTTAAAATTCAAAAACAATGCCAGAAAATCTCTGATACCTTTGAGGTAACAACTACTCACGTCCATGAAATCTATTTTCCAATGAAGATCTAGCTTCTAACTCAATACTATTGCTTCAGAATTATGCCAGAGCTCTACCAAAAGGGAAACACTCACTATCATTCTGTATTAATTGGCAGGGGCTCTTCTCACTGAGTTCCACGTCAGCAGCTCTCTATGTATAGATGTGATTTTTATATGTGTACATTTAGATATATTTATATCTACAGTTTGGTATTTACCCAGTAAGAGCCAGGATGATTTTTTTTAATATAATTTGTTAATTTGTTAAAATTGGAATGTATCACATATCTCTCTCTAGCTCCAAACAAATACCTGCTTCTCCATCTGTGGCTCCCAGCAACTGGCAGGACAGACTGCCAGGCAGGTCTTAAAGACATTTAATTTGCTTTCTACAAGCACGACATTTGTATTTTACTGTTATAGTACCTGTTGAAAATTAGTAATTATCTTAACTACTTCTGACAATTACTATTAAAGAAACTAAAATATACATATCAATTTTTCCGAAATGTGACAGTAATCACTGATAACTGGAATTCTACTCTTGACAAAATTCCTAATATAAGATTTTCCACCAAACTTATGAATGATTGAGAGCTGTTAAAAATGAAAAAAAAAACCACCAACCCCAAACCTAATATAATATACCAGTGAAATAATTAACAGCTGTACTGAAAGAAATACCCAGAATACAGAAGTAATTCAAACTGAACTATTCACTGAAGAAATGCCTGCTTATTTTCAGAAATGTTAAAAACGTGTATGTCAAGGCAAGAATGTGAGGTAAAGGGAGAATAGTTGCCTCTTTTAACAAAAACTGCTGTGTATTCAACACAGACAGCCTCCAGGCTGTATCAACACAAATACATTTAGACAAGCTTCAAGTTTTCTGAGGCTTAACAGTCTCTTATGTTGTGGGGGGGGGGGGGAAAAAAAGTGGAACTATTTTAAATACTGAAATACTGTAAGGGTTCATATTTATGTAAGCCTAGATTTATCAGCTAAAATAAAAATGGGGGGGGAGGCAGGTGATGGAGGGGACAGGAGAGGGGGAATGACAACAACAACACACAGAAACCAGCACCAGTTTGGGTTCTAGCCTGAAAATATTTGGAGGTATATTTTGTCTACACTAACAGATTACAGGGAGGATGCAGGTTGTCATTTCCATTCAAATCTCATGCTGGGGAACAGGAGAAGTATAACTAGGAACCATCTCCAGCAGCTGCAACCCTTTAACATTTTTATTACTTTCCCTTCAAAGCTTAACAATCTGAAAATGCAGATTCAAACAAATATTTTCCATACTTCAGGTTGCTATACAGGAGCATTTATAATTAGTTTCAATGTACCCTAACACACCCTAGAAGATGATGTATGGTGCAAGAACTAACACAGGGACTGTGTTGTGAACACACTGTGAAGCTGAGCTTAACTTTTCATCTGAGAAACTTAATAGACATAGATGAGAATAATAAACTGTCTGCATTGTTTGTGAACTTTCCTGTAAGGGAGCCCTGCTGTAATTTGGCTGTTAAAATATTTTCTATCTATCCTAAAAAGCGGCAGTTGTAGCTGTGCCCATTTTCCACTCTGGTTTGATTATCTGTCAAACACATCAAGGTAATTCCTGTGCTAAGGAAACCAACAGCAGAGATAGTGCCAGTATTCAGCAAACACAAGCCATTCTTTCAGAGACAGGAACCATTTTTTACCCCTCAATACCACTGCAGGGACATTTTTCAAAACATGCACTAGTGAGATAACACATTTAGCTTGGGTACAGAAAGAGAGGAAATGGTGCCCTTGTGCACATTCATTGTTCCCAGAAGTCATAAAGATGCAATACAGCTTAAGCAAAAATGCTATAAAATCTCATATCTCTGGTAGTGTTAGACCGTATGAGTTAGCATGGTGGTCAAAAATCTGTCTGGCAATTCAATTGTGTTGCACAACTAGTGCACAGGCTATCCTGTGTGTGATGGATATAACAGTTAAAGTATTACACAGGTAACAAGTTTTATTGACAAAGGAAGCTAAAAGTGTTATGTTATTAAGAGGCAAATTGTCCCGAGACATTAATTACAAAACACGTTTCCAATCTGCAGCTGAATTGGCCCAAAGTGTAGGAAGTCATTATTCAGAATGCAGGAATGAACTGGCCTGCAAACAGAAAAACAGGTTTTCTGCCTCTGGTTATGCTATACTATGTCAAAGGTTTTGTTCTGGGCTGATTGGCATATATTCGAAGAAAATATGAGATGGAAGAAAAAAAAATTGAAGTACGAAAAACTGTGCTAGCCTAAAACCAAAAGTGAACAGAGGAAAAAGATGTAGTACAATACATTTTCTCACTGGAACAACACATGCAGTTATTTTTTAAAATTTACATATTTATTTTAAATTTAATGTTTTATTAACAAGATGCCGTATAAATCATCACAGTTCATCTACTACTGACCAAGAGAGTTATGAGGTTTGATTATTGTTATGCCCACTCCACAACTGTTACAATGTGCTTAAAATTGGACCTCCAGATCTTCAATATTAATATTCCAGTATCTGTCAAGTGTGCTCTTTGGGTTACATATAAAGATGACTGCTTTGTACTATTGAAAGAGATACTTTTGTGAGGAAGAATGGATAATATATTAAAAAGGGGGAAAACTGAGTATCTTCTGGAGGTCCTGACATTAAAGGGAGCACACATTTGCTCTCAGTATGTTTTTAAGAAAATTAAAATTTCAACTCTTTTAAAATTCTCACAAAACTAAGGTAGCTTTAGAACCCAAGTTCTAGGCCCATTTATCAACTGTTCTGTATTCACAAATAGTTCTGACATTTGAGCAGGTAGCTGCCTCATGTAAAGCTAGGATATTACCAGCTGACACATCAGTAGTTTATGTTACTGAAAGACAGTGGAGGTGCCCTACTCTTAAACCACCACACGAAAATGAACATCTGAAAAGGAAATAAATACATAAGCACTGGTATTTATATGGAATAATTATATACTTCTGCAATTCTTCCATGACAACAATATGATAGACTTAATGCCACAAAGGTTTAGTGCTGTACCATTCTTCCTGAAGTCATTTGTGCAAACCCCTCCCCCCCCCAATAACATACACTAACTTTTCTGGAAGGAAGTAAGAGCAACTGCTAAAGACAGTAATAATCTTTCAGCCTGGTAGTCAGGGCCATTGGAAACTGAAAATAACATTGCAGTATTGCTCACAACTTCTGTGACATTTATTCAACCAATACAATCCTAACATAACTATACTGTAGGCTTGATACAGCAGAAGATGCTATACCCGTGAAAATAAAATAGTTTACAGGGCATTGTCAATGCTTATCTAGGCAGACATTCAGAAGTGTGAGTTTGGAAGTTGAATTTTTTTGTTTATTTTTAAAAGGCATCTTCCCTGATGTATAAAAGAGACAAAATGTATGATACCCAAAATGTTTCTAAAACACCCTCAGAAATGAAGAGCTTCTACTTTTTACAAGGGCATGATAAACATAATTTCCCCATTGCTTGGTTAAAACAAAATAAAAGAATAAAACCTTTCAGCAGGATTATGAAGCAAAGGCAAAATCCACCTACAGTACACCGATGTCACTGCAGTCAAATCCTGCTTTTAAGTAGTCGAGCAAATTATGCTCCTGAACATTTGAACTGACCTGAGCAGTACTAATAACATTCCCTGTCATCACAAAAAGAAACAATGTATACGGGTGTTACACAAATTTGGACACTGACATACAGCCTGAATCAGCTTCTTGCAATGGCAACACATAATTTTAAATAAAATTTTCCTTGCAAATAGATATGGTAATGTAAGAGTGAGATTTTTTTTTTTTTTTTTTACTGCTAGCTAAGTGTGCTGTATATTGTTTTGGAAAGCTTAAATGGAATATCTTATGCATAAATGGCAGAGCAAATAATTTATTTTGTACTTTAGAGTGAAAATACATTCCACAAAGATGATTTACTTCAAGTACTATTTGTTTTTTACTATAGCAAACAACCTTGAGTATGGGAGACACACAGTAAGGACTTCTCTGAATTAACCTGCACCTTAAGTGATGTATAATCACATAAAAAAAAGGAATCATACAAGCAAATGTGTAATGCTAAACACTTGTTATAGACAAACACTGTGAGTATGAATGGCCGGTCCTTCTCTAAAACGATTTTAAATCTTGCTTAGCTCTCAGTGAAAGCAGTCAGCCTTCTTATACAGAGAAAACAAAAGGAAGAACTATGTTTCATTTTTTCCCAAACAAAATTGTGACCAACATGATGACTAGCCAAAAACAAGGAACCTGGCATTTCTAAAGGAACGATAAGGCCACATCTGCATTAGAGTTTTCACTTGGGTCAGAAATGTGCTTTTAAGGCAAATTTCCAACCATTTCCCACTTCCTTTTTCTCTAGTTTGCATCCACGAGAAGGCTCTCGAGAACACAAACTGCCTTCCTGTCAGGTGAATTGAAGTAATCAACCTGAGCCACTTACAAGCTTCAGTCCCATGGAAGAGACGAGAGCCGGTCCAAAATGAAAAACCAAAACCCCAAGCTCAATGACCCTGAAATGTGCAGATACCACACCCTGAGCATGTGTCCTCACCCTATGGAGCCACTCTTGTTTCTGTGTACTATTTGCTAATGTAGGCTATACACTGAATAAACTACCATGAGGTGGTAGCCAAACCATACAATCTAAGAGGCTTTCAAAAGTAAGTGTGTACACCACAATAGGTTCTGGCTTTATATTTTGTGTGTCAATTTCTGGTAAGTCAAACACATCTCTTTCTAAACAAATCAGCTGAAAATTTATTCATTTGATCTACAGGATTTTCTTCATAGCATTTCTTTACACTTTCAAAGTGTACAACATATTGATGTGTAATATATGTTAAAAATAGGGTATCTTGCATATTATTTAACATTTACATATCAGAGACAATGGATTGGCCTATCCTAGTTAGCAATTTTACTATTTCTATGCTGTAGTACAGATTTTCCCACTTGATTGCCTGCAGCTGACCTCCAGAAATCAATTAATTCCACTCCTCCCCATCTGCCCTGCAGTAAAAACCTCCCAGACAAAACAAACAAATCTTTTTTTGCCTTCAATCTGATCACAGAGTAGTTTGCAAAAAGCTAGTTATAAAGTCTATTTCTCAGGATTTAAAGCCATTTTGTCTGACAATTATGAAGATTCTCTCTTTATGGACTCATTATTTGGATGACTCATGCACCTTCTTAGCCTGGAGCTGGACACTCTCAGAGAAAGAATATTAGAAACAGCACTTGTCTGATTTAAGAGTTCCAAGTTATATTTTTCCATATTTATTAAGATAAGATTTATGTTAAAATGAACATTCCAGAGTGGATGACAAGAAGAGTGGTTTACCTACAGTAAAGTTGGTTTATCTTGACAAACAACAGTTTGTTTTGTCCTTATTGTCCCTATTGTAAAAGGTTTTTACATTGAAACATATGGGTGCTTTATTCCTGCCCATGTTCCTTGCCCACAGCAGGAAGGTTGGAATTAGGTGCTCTTTAAGATCTCTTCCAGCCCAAACTGTTGCATGATTCTGTATATAAATTGCTTCCTCAACAAAAGCAGACGACTTAAATTACATTTGGAAACTATTGGTAAATCACTGTTAGTAAACTGAAATTAGAAAAAAAATAATCCATGCTTTGTTTCTATCACTGTAACTGCTAGCAAAACGTAGAAGTTGCAATACACATCTTTCACAATGAAGTCTACACTAATTGTGTGTAAACCTATCACAACAGCCTGGACGACAAGTATCATTTACCTCAAAAACAGCTGAGATAGAGAAAAATCAGGCTGTGCTTCAATAAAGAACCAATAGTTCCACATCAAATATGTCATTTTGGACTTCCAGGTTACTTCAAAGACCGAAAGATATTACAATAACAATATTGGTAGCACAAAGTCAGCACCAGTGTAGATCATATAGTTCTTCCTGTATTCACCATGAGTTTCCCCATGATCCTGTTCCTCTCAGCAATACTTGCATCATGGTATAATGCTGGTCTGCCTTCCCATCTGTGTCCCTGCCTCTTCCCTCGGACCATAAGCACGGCTTCACCACCCTTGTGAGCTTCAGAAGACCTGCCTAGGGTGTATAATATCAAAATTCATGACTTTACCTTCCATCTCACTACATGTGCTAGCTTCTCTGGAAAACCATGCTTCATTCTGGGGAAAACACTGGTCTAAAATAACCTCATCTACTACAGTTTTCTACTGTGAACTCAAGGAAAATTATTTAAAGTGTTAGAACTTGCATGACCCTTGTGTCTCAGGGCCAGTTTATTTAAGCTACTCTGTAGCTGCAATTTACACCGGACACTGATCCTGTTTCTCACTGGAAGAATTCTCCTGTTCCTATTCTGTTTCTGGTAGAACCCTCAAGCACAGCACTGAACAAAAGTCTACACTCTAACAAAAGCATTAGGATGATTTGAGGTCAGCTAATTGATTAGACAATTCTTATAAAATATGATAATAACATACTGCAGAAAAATGAATAATTAAAAAGCCAAAAAGCCAGAGAAACCAGAAAGCACTTAAAAATATAGTAGTTTTTTTCATAAAGGTACAAAAAAAAGGGCAAGGACATTTAAGTTCTCCAACTAGTTGTGCTATGTACCAGGGAAAGTGAGCACCCGGGCTTGCAGAAAGACTTTGCCCCTTGGTATTTTTGTTTGGAGGAAAACAAGTACATTCCCCTACAGTCATCCTCTTTCTTATGCCAAGACTGTAACGAGTCCATGCACTCTGACTTACCACACTAATTACATTCTCACGCCCTAAAGGCAGTGATGTTTGAAGCTGTCCATTTTTTTGGTCATCTCATAAACCTTCAGAGACTGCAGTTTTTCAAACAAATTTCAAGAGTTTAATAATAAAGTTACTTAAATAATCAGTAATGTACCAGGCCTTAGTTTAAAAAACAGGGAAACAAACTTTGCTAAGTAAGAATTGATAGCACATAATTCTTGCTGTACACTGTCCAGGCAATACTTCACAGATGAGTTATGTCTGATCTTCTACACTAGGGAGAACATTTGCCCTCGAGAGCCTAATACTAGAAATGGCATCTCATGATTCAAGATTTTTTGTTTGGTTTAAATTTGTCTAATGTTTAAAATCTTACACTTGAAATTAAGAGGAATCAGTAAGGCCAAAGTCCTAGTTTCACATAATTCAAAATTGCAGGAAATGTTTTCTGACCCTTGGTTGACTCAAAATTTTTCTCATGATTTTTAGCAGCATGATCTACTTCCCCAATGAATCATTCAGAATGAATGAGATCTCCGTACTTGGAAATAGCAACAGAATCTTGCAATCAGTTTCAAATCTTATATACATTGCATAGCTTTATATTTCCAAAACAAGCTCCAGATGTGTAAAACAATAATACCTGATTTGTGATATGACTAAAAGATCATTTGCCTTTTTCTACTGGCCTTCAGTTTGATGTCATGTTGCTCTAATTCTTCTAGTCAAAAGGAGGTACAAAGGCAAACATTCTCATCACTCCTCTTTAGCATCTCACTTATGTAACTAGTAGTACAGCCTCCTAGAGTCAGTGAAACCTCCAGAGTGCAGCTCAGAGTGTGTAAATTTGATGCTAAGTGTCAGAATGTATGAAAACTCTCATAAAGAGCATCTTTAGAAGACATCCCAATAAACCACAGGCTTCAAAATGAAGAGAGATGACTCAGATTTGAGCACAAAACACATAAAGTGTTCAATGCATCCCCAGTAATGCAGATAAAAATAACACTACCCAAAATTCTTTCCCCCACCCACAACTTAGTAGCTCATGAGACAACTGAAGAACACATAATACATCACATGGTTTCACAGTCACACTAGACTTAGCATTTAATTTATTAAAGTATCTTTTATTTTTATATACATTATGAGTTAGTCAACTAGTATGGCTGCTCTTATTTATCAGTTAACAAATGTACTCAGCTACTCTTGATGGGAATATTCTTTTAGGTGGAATTAATATCAGGGAGGATCCATAGTTCCAACACTACCACACCCAGCTAGTGTCACCATGTAGGAGTAGAATTAATAGAAAAGGTCAAATTGTTTAACAGCATTATGAAATAACATTGTTAGAGTCAGGAAGAAATCTTGTGATTATTTATCAACAACATCAGCTGTAGAACAAAGAGTTGAACAAAAGCCAGGCGGAAAAACATCTACTCATTTAAAAGGAGACTCATTTACTCATTTAAACAGTACTCCTAAAGAAAGTCAGAGAAGGTGATGAACAAGATATGCCAAACTGATTTTAAACATTGCCAAAAAAGCACAGTATTGCACTGTATGAAGAGGAATGTGAATATTTTAGACCAGAAGATCAGACTGGAACAAGAATGGCAAACTTGGTTTTAACCACATCGATCTTGCCAATTGGTTAAAAGTGAGACATCTGCATTGCTTAGACTAAAAAGGCTCAGATCAATACAATTAACTCCCTTGAACTTTATGTTCCCTAAACAATCAGCAAAATAGTTCAATTAAAATGTTAAACAATGTTTTTCTTCACAAAAATATATATCTTGGAAGTATAAATGTTAAAAAAATACCCTAGTCTTCTTATGCACCAGGAGAGAATCTAGCATTTACTTTTTCCAAGTTCAATCTCTTTTATTTCTGCAAGATGCCCCCAAATCTTTTTATAATTCTTTCAATTGCATATAAACATAATCTCCTGGTATTAGTATATTAGCTTGGCTAAATATAGCAAGGAGCACTCGTGTTTTATGGAGCATTTTCTTTGGTATGCAGCTAATATAAATAAAATGAGCAGAGAGAAGTTGGCAGTGTTCCACTGACATTACATCACTTTTCCATAATAGGAAACCTCTCTGCAACTTAACATCTTGCTTTAAACACTCAGAAGTGTCCACAAAGTCTTCAGTGAGGATCATCATATAAGGCCAGCACTTAGCTGCAAAGGGCTAGAACATAGAGCTGGATCTCCCATGAAACTCTCTAGTGAAAACCACCTTTTAAATGTCACCAACCACACAGCAAGGGAGTTGCATAATGTCTAAGAAGAGACGTGTAAAATGTACATAATTCCCATAAAAAGCAAAGGATAATAGAATGGTCTAATTCCTTTGACGCTACTTCTGCAGACTCAGAAGTTCCTCTAGAAACCAACAAATTAAAAACAGAGGCCTAATCCAGCAGATATAAATAGGACAGAGACACAAGCATCTATCACAGTTTCATTTGCTCCTTACTCTTTGTGTTCCTCAAAAAGACTAAATTGTCTATTTTGAAGAGATTTGTTAATTACTGTAAAATACTATATGATATTTATTTACTAAGAGACAGATATTGCCACCCACATAGGTTGAGCTTTTCACCAAAAACAACAGGACTTCTTGACTGTACAGAATGGAAATAAATTATATGTGCAGCAAAACCCAGTGGACCTTTTTCTTTGAGAAAAGACAAGTCCTTGCACTCAGTTTTCCTCATCCATTACTGAGATTGCTAGTCTTTGTTGTGTCATTTATTGAGGGATGAAAAGCAATCCACACAGTAAATGAAGAAGAAAAGAGGCCAGAGAAATTTATGTTCATGTTGTAATTAACATAAACAAATTCTGGTTATTGTATTTCTAATGTGCATATTGCCGAGCAAAAATCCAAATTCCCCTTCAAGAAGTCTGCATGCTGTATTTGCTGGCATGGAATTTTATTGAGAACATAATTTATTGAGGCACCATCACACAGACACACATGAACACAAAAATGTATTTACCACAGTACAAAAAGTCATGGTAGGTCATTTTGTCCTCTGCTTTTTCTAAAAAAGTAAGAGAGAAGTTCACTGAGTGGCTCCTAGTTGCAGCTGTGCAGCAGACAATCTTTAAAAATTTACAGTAATTGTTGCCATGTTTACATCAGTGACTCTCAGTAAAAAAAATACAAATCTAGTAAAGGTATGCAAAAAATAAATGTAAGCTGGGCTACACTGAATATCACTGTGATTGCTCTCACTCAAGAACCACCTGGTCTTACAACACCATGAATTCTCTGTCCCCTTACTCAGTAAGACATTCCTTAATATTTCTTATGCCCAACCCTGTTCTTTCACTTGCAGTTGTGATGGCACAACAGCTCAGGACCCTAGCAGAAAGGGCAAGTGAATTAAAAGCTGAAAGTCAACATGGAATTGGGTAAATTTATAGGTTTTGTTTGTTGGTTGGGTTTTTTGTGGTTTTATTTTGGGAGATGGGTTGCTTTGTTTGTTTGTTCGGCTTTTTTAGATCTTGAGTCTGTTCACTCCTTCAGACTAAAGAGCAGCCACACAAAGGGTTCTGCTGGTGCAGCAGCAAAGTGGAGCTTGCCCAGGAACAAGCACCTGAAGGCTGGACCTCTCATAGCTCACAGTGCCAAGGCAGGGTTTGCAAAGCCACAACTTCAGTTGGTAATTGTGAAGGATAAGAATGAGCTTCCATGTCCATATATTGAAATACATTTTAAAAAATACCAGTTTTTTCTCTCGGAGTAATTTCTTTTTTAAAGCAGAATGAAGTATCTCAGTAATTTAGCTTTAATTAAATACTCAGATCATAGAGAAGGCTTTTCATGGCATACAAATCCAGGTAGCCTAAATAACAGTGATGAATGACTTAATCTGCTTAAAACTGGAAGAAGTGGTATGGCAGAATTTCTCACGAGCTCAGGAGAATGTTTTTTGTTAAATGACCAAGGTAAAGACAATAATATATAACCCCTACAAGCTGTAAATTGGAATAGGCTGCCCAGAGAAGTGGTGGAGTCATCACCCCTGGAAGTGTTCAAAATGAGGATATGGCACCTGAGGACACAGTTTAACAGTGAACCAGCCAGTGGTGCTGGTTAATGGTTGGATTTGATGATCTTAAAGGTCTTTTCTTTGCAATCTTGAGAGAGCTCCCACAATGAAGTCTCAGAAGAAACTTCAGTTGAATAGCAGTTTAAAATGCCTAGAAATTTACAAATCAGAAGGTAACTCCTTCAATACCACCTAATTATCACTTAATTAACTTTGGCTTAGCAACCAGTTGTACTAAATCTACACAGCACTTTTTTGCTTTTCCCTCTCTTTTGGGCTAGGAAACATGAACTACAGCTGAGGGAAGCAGTAGAGCTGGTGAAATTATAGAGGTGGAATATAATCAGAAAAATACTCCAACCACAACAGGTGCTCCAAACTACTTAGGTGAACCTACTTATTATAAAACAGAAACAGCAAAGTTTAAAGTCAATGAAACACAATTAAATAAACCTGACACTTCCTTAAGACTTTTATAACTTTGAGTTATTCTCAGTCATTGATTTAGCCTGGATATGATGTACAGCACTATTATTTCTGATGGCTTAAATATCTTTCAGTATTTAGGCCACAGTGTAAATTCATCAACAACAGTAAATGTAACCCTTATTTTACTGGGGAACAAAAAATCCAAGCATGCCTCAGATAAATCCTAAGAGTCAGCACCTCAATGAGAACTTGAGTAGAAAGACAGTTATTCAAAAACACTGGACAATATTTAGTATCATAATAGCAAAATTAATAATATTTTCTGAAAAAAGGTATCAAAATGGTTTCATTAAATGAAAAGCATGACTTTAAATTAAACATGTTCCTATCCACACAACATGTCAATGTGTGATACTCATGTGACAGGAGTCTGTGCAATGCAAGACACAGTAACAGATAACAAGACTATTAGGCACATTCAGCAATTTACAGGACAACCAATTAATTTAGACTTGAACAGATACATCCAAGAGCATCCAAGGAAAACACTGAAACATTAAACTGCTTCTCAATAAGGAAAAGACATTTCTCATGTCCTCCACTATTCAAAAAACTATTTCACTAGTCCTTAATACAGCATGTTGCAGTTACTTAGCTCAAATTATTCTACAAACTTCACCAGTGGACAGTGATTTTAGCAAACCCTAAAATTTTTAAAATGAAGGGCAATTAATTGAGAAACTAATTATATTACTATTTTCCTTCCTTTATAAGTCTCTCAGCAAAGACATTTGCAAATTCATGTAGAACAGTGAACAACCTGTAACACAACTTTTGAGGAATCTGAGATAATTAAACAGAGGAAGCATTTGAGAACAATTTCAAAAACCAACCACAGAGATTAACATTAACTCAGGAAGCTTGTCAGCAAATTTCCATGATTCTACCTCTATCAAAAAGACCACCAATGATGGCAGAGAGAATTTCCATAACTCAGAAGCACATATTACTCAGAAGTAAGCATTATTTAATTATGAATTTGGGAAAATTTTAATTTCTCAGACAAGCAGTTTCTGTCTTGTACCACTCTTTATATGGGGCCCTGGCATTTCCATTAATTAGAAAGGTGCTATTCACACATTTTACAAATCTCTCCCAGACATCCATTTTCACTCTGATTAGTCAATCCTCCATTACTCTGCATAATCAACTCTGCCAGTATTGGAAATTCTGGCAGACATAATCCATCTTTGGAGAAAAGAAAGATTACTTAGCAAAAATACTGAGCATCATTGAGCTCTGTATGTTCATACAAATTCACTCAACTCCCACAGCTTTCATCTACTGCTGATCAGCTTCCTGCTTAAAAGCATTCCAATTCTATTCTGTTCTGCTCTTTATCAATGAGCATGTTCCTACAAATATTAGCATTGCAAACAGTTCCTCTGATTCAGTACTCTTACAAGAATTCACTCAGTAAACAGGGCCTGTCTCTTGCATTTGTAGACGGTAATGCTTAAAGTACAAACATCTATCTTCTTAATCCAAAAAAGGACATAATGTGAGTGCTGTTTTAGTTACAAACCAACAATTAGCCTCACTGGTCAACAGAACTTGTAATTTATTATAATTAACTGTCCCTAGGTCACTCTTCTTTCCTAGTTACAGACTACCACAAAAAAAAGTCCAAAGTTTGTACCCAACAGGAATGTTAACTTTACACAGTTACAAAACAGTTTCAAAGGCTGTTAAACGTGAGGATGCAATAGCCCTGTCTTGCAACTGGTAGAAGGAACAAACTGTAGGCAGAAGAGGACGAAACCAGAGGTATTTTAACAACATGTTAAATCTAACATTAAAGATTTCAGTACTTTTTCTGAACCAAACATTTCACCACACAGAACCATGCCCACAGATAATAATCAGATCTATTTAAGAAGTACATGAATGGCTTACTTCATCTCAATACCTGGATAGCAAAACAACCTGAAACTAATTGATAACACTTATGCTCACATGTTAATCTCCTCATTTACTACTGTAGTCTGTAACAAACAGAACATTCACAACTTCTGAGTGTTTCTGAAGTCAAAATTTCTTGATACTTCTGAGGTCCTGCAGAATCCCTTGCATCTTTTGTTGAAGAAAACTTCCGGTGAGGTACCACACAGGAGCTGGATATGCTGAGCTTCAGACAATCACAAACCCCTGCTCCTTTAAAATATCAGCTCCTGCTCCAAAAAGCACTGGTTCCCTCCTTAAAAGATTCCTCAGAGTTGAAAGCAAGTCCTTGATTTTGGGCTCCCTGTGCTGCATGTGGTCAGTGCTGAGCTTCCCCACCCCAGGAATGGTTCCGCACACCCCATGACGTGCCTTTGCCATCCAGACTAAATCAGTGCAATGCCCTCCACCAGGGCTGCAGAGAAGGCTCACGGGTTGCTTGCTGCTGGCTGCTGATGGCAGCCATAAAACTGGTAGGAGAACAAGGGAAACGTGGCAGAGACCCTGATCCTGGGCCCCCTGCTCCTCTCTCTGGGTGTTTCATGTGATTCTGATAGATGTCATTATTTATATTAATTTCCTCTTTGTATCTATCCATCAATACCGTTAACTTTTGAAAGGATGGGAGACATGGGAACCTAGAGTTTTAGAGTCAGTGTATAATTTTTATTTTTGAAATTATAGAAACATTTAGAGTTGCTGTGGTTTATAGGTCAGAGACAGCTGTAGATGTAACCTCAGAGTCAATAGCTGAAAGTTCATCCTTTGTTTTAGAAAATGTTGACATATCATTTTGATTTTATCTTAACAGACACTCCTTTTTTCTCTCCATCTATGTGGAAAATGTGCATGCAACAGCCATCTAATTCAGTTGCATATCCATGAAAGCAGCATCTAAGCATAAATGTTTCTGAAATTCAACTGATAGGAATTTTTTTCTCTTTCTTAAAAACAAAAAAAAGAGAAAGAAGAGGCTTAGGTATTTTAACACAAAGCAGAAAATAGAAGCAATAGTTTTCCAGAAATTCCTGATGAACTACTTAAGAAAATATTAAACACTTAATAAATGCAAAATCTCTAGCAGAAACTCCAAAAGTCACTAAAGGAATGGAGACCACATGTAACAACCTAGAGACTCATAAGACAACACAATGTACTTTCAACTTGTGTGAACTTCCACAGTCTCACCTTACAGATTTCATATGCCTACAGACACTGATAGGAGAGGGGTCTCTCTTTTTTTTTATTACATACAGATCTCCAGATTTTGAAAAAGATAAGAAAACTATGAAGTTTTATAGGAAATCAAGGCTTTCTCTAGAGCACAGCCAAGCAGTATGGCAATCTATTTACTGCCTGAAAAAATTGTCTACAAATATTATATGTGTAAAAATAAGCATTACTCAGCAAAGACACTGAACTCATGCACGTGAAAGTTGCCATGGGTAGATGAGAACCATCAGGTAGTGTTAGAAACAGAAAAAGAATAGAATTTGGCCATGTCAGATGAAGAAGATATGTGTTTTGGAAAAGAAAATAAACCGCAGTTTATAGAGAAAAATACACAGTCTGGTAGCTTGTCAGTCGAGCAATACTGATGAATACTTCTGAATCCCAGGCAGTTTAACAAAAATTACTGAAAGACATTTGTTGATATGCACCAACACCTCTTTAGGGATGGATATCAATATTTCCTTTAAATATCCTTTACATAATTCTGGTTTTAGGCACCTCAGATTTATAAATGGTGTCATCTTGCAACAGAATCACCATCACTAACGTAATACCCAGTAACTCATGCCTTCATTTAGTTCCCTAAAAGTTTTAATAGGAACCACAAATCACACACAAACACAGACTGCATGAAAATACCCCATCCACAAAATATTATGATCACCTCTGGGATTTTCAAAGCTTCACTTGTACTAAAAATTTCACTAGATCTTGGGTCAAAACAAAAATAGCCATAAATTAGGTTGCCCTCCTGAAACTTTCAAACGCTGCAAAGCAAGGCTTTATACTTCAGAGCCAAAATAAGTAGAGTGAGGTGGGCTGAAAGAAATACAGCACCACTGGGTTTCTGAGCAAGGAAACTCTCATTTGTGCAAAACTTTCTATGTTGCCTTGGTGAATCTCCTTGCTGGCCAAAGTTGGCTATTAAAATATATTTTCACTTTAATAGCTGCTTTAAACAAGACACCTCCATAAGTCAGATACAGATTTTATGTTGTGTAAGGACACACACATATATTCACACACCATTAGATTCATATGTGCACAGAAACAGATTTGCATTATTTTCTCTCATTAAAAAAATTCTGATTAATCTGTTGTTTGAAATTACAAACATTTTACGCACATCTGGATGTACACGGCACTTACAACTGAAAGAAAAAATTATGTTTCTAGTGAGTGCTTTCATACTGTGATTCAGCCTACTCAGAAGAATTAATTCAGCCATGTAGTAAAAATTTTAAAATACTTCAAAATCCAACTACAGAAATGTAATTATGCTATTTTAAGGATAAGTCTTCCAAGCTGTAAGTGGCAAAAGTGGGTAGAAGCAAGCTCAGCTCAAAGCTTGGCCCAAACCCAGCAGGTTGGCTCTCCTGAGGAAAGTTGCTGTAACATGTGGGTCTTGATTTATACCAGAATTCTGTATTCAGTGTGGCTCGAGAATGGGGGTCATACTTTTTAAATGAATCTGTAGCAGAAGGAGTAAAAAAAGCTAAATATTCCATTCTCTTTTTCTATTTACTAGAGCCCAGGCAGAACTTCCTAATGAATTTTGTCCAGTCCATCAGATACTGGCTGCATGCATTTCTTGCTCTCTGACGTACATTTTTTTTTATCATATGAGAGGAATTTTAATTTGCAATTTAAAAATTAAATCCAGCTGACTGAATCCTTAATCCAATATTTTGGAAGAGACCCTTAAGATCATCAAGTCCAACCATCAACCCAGCAATACCATGGTCACTTCTAAACCACTAAACCATACAAAAATATTTTTCCCTGATATCTAATCATAATCCCCTCCTTCTCAGCTTGAGGCCATTACCTCTGATCCTCTCACTGCAGGTATGGTAGAAGAGACTGATCCCCACCACAGCACGATCTCATTTCAGGCACTTGCAGAGAGCAGTAAGGTCCCCATGAGCCTCTTCTTGTCTAGGCTAAACATGCCCAGCTCCCTCAGCCAATCCTTATGTTCTCCAGTCCTTCCACAGGCCTTGTTGCCCTTCTCTGGACATGCTGCAGCATCAAAATGTCATTTTCAAAGTGAGGAGCCCAAAACTGAACACAGTACTCAAGGTATGGCCTCAGCAGTGCTGAGTACAGGGGGACAATCCCTGCCCTGCTCCTGCTGCCACACTATTGCTGATACAGGGCAGGATGTCATTGGCCTTCTTGGCCTTCTGTTTTAGAACAAATAGAAATTCTGTAAATGCAAAGACTGAAACAAACTAACTTGAGATTGTAAAAGCTAAATATTAATGTGGCAAAAGCAATACTCTGTGTTTTGCCATTATTTGCACGCACATCTCAGGTTCTGTGTTGTCCTATTGGGCACAGTAGCATACAAGACAAGTACCAGTCTTCACTGTGAATTCAATGGGGTACAAATGTTAACACCACTAAAAGAGTTTTTTGTGTGCTAATCTATTTTTACATTTAAGCCTGGAAAAAAAATGTGATCATGTTGCCAATGAAAACCAAAAAAATCTTTTCCTGTACATTTCTGCTGGCTGACACATCATGTCTGCAAATAATAGACTTTTTCTTAAAATCCTTTACGTTACACAGTCCCGAAAGAACAAATAAGATGCCATCTTATGAACATCTACCAGAACTTGGACACTTTGACAATGCAGTTTAGAACCTCCTGATGCATAGACTAAACTCTTCAACTAAATAACTCTTCCATATAATTAAGGCTAAGGTAGGAACTCGAGCCTACTTTACCACTTTTTGCTTGAAATACACTACAGCAAACTGTGATATAAGATTGGTTTCTCAAAGAAAATAATTAGAATAATTGTTTTTTCTTATATTATGTCATGTTCTAGCACATATAATGCAGACCATCTTCTGAAATTGGTAACAAACAAAATCTGAAGCCCATTTCAGGGAGGAATTTCAACAGGAACATGTTTTGTTGATGTGAATGAATGCAATTTCCCAGGCTCAGAAAAATGTCCTGGGAAGGCCTGGAAAGAATTCCAAATAACTGCTACAAACAATGGTTTAAGATAATCTAGGGTAATCAAAGATTTCTTACTCAAATTATCACTGGAGAGATATGCACACCAAGTACATTCAGTTGCTTTTTGGCTCACCTCAGACAGGTGCATAGGGCAGAAAAAGTCCAGTAAGAAGTTGAGCCCACTACATTTATTTATTTATATAAAAATAAGTGCTGTTTATCTTAAAATTCCTCCCCTTTGTGGAAGGGGGAAGTGCTGGGGAGTGCCACACACAATACACTAATTACAATCACTTTCTGCTTCAATAAAGGAAATACAAACTTCCTGCCTTGGCAAAGGTTAGAATGTCTCAAGCAGGTGGGAAAAGGAACATGTAAGTGTCTAGACAGAAATGTGGAGGAAAAGTATTTCCTAAATTTTCTATTCATGTGCTAATCCAGAAAGTAGACTACACGTGTAAGAAGAACTGCCTTAATTACTGGTTCTATTTCTATGATAATTATATTTTAAACTATATGAAATGTTAAATGATCTCTAATGCTCCAGTAAGTTCTGACACTTGTGGTCACAAGACTCTTCACTTTCTGCAGGTAAGAGGTTAAATTAGTCTTCTAGGCTAATATTAGTAGAATTAGAATAATTACTCTCTACATATTCTTCCTAATTCTTCCAAAGGCATCTATTACCACTATGAAATCATTGCTGAGTACTGCTGTTACTGAGTGGGCACTTCACTCCAAAGGGAACTTTATTACTTAATCTAGCACTGAAATGCTATCTCTTAAGAAAGCAGGACTGTTTCCGAGATGAAGATGATACATGAATACAAAAATCCAGAGACATATTTTGATTAAATAATATTCCCAGGATAAAAGATTTCCAGTCAATTATGTTCCCAAGAATATACCTGGGACTATCAGTCAATTAATATGTTCTACATAATCCTAAAATTTTTATTGGGAAAAAAAACCCCTTAGGGCCACCAAGTCTTCACAGATCAGTAAAGGTCCAGTACACCCCTCAAATACTCGAATACTTTCTTGGACAGTAAATAGAAAAAAGAAAAACACATAGCAAAAACATAAAACATTTTACATTGAAATTATGCATCTAATGTTGCGTTTTCTTATCTGCACCTTTCAGAGAGTTTCTTTGCACTACTCCCTGTGCACTTATCTACACATTTTCAGATTAGAAACTCATCGTTTTAAAACCTAAGTTCTTTATCTTCATGTCTTTCAGGTCTAATGTCTACAAATATTCCTAATCTACAGGAAATGACGTTATACACAGAGAGAAAACGTACTTATGTGACATCACACTGACTGACAGTCTACTCTGCTCCCAGGCACATTGATCCACATGAATGC
The DNA here is from genome assembly GCA_025920805.1 of Petroica traversi. Taxonomy (NCBI): domain Eukaryota; kingdom Metazoa; phylum Chordata; class Aves; order Passeriformes; family Petroicidae; genus Petroica; species Petroica traversi. The sequence continues at coordinate 1,838,232 of JAHLSL010000020.1, forward strand.
TGGCATGAGTAAAATTGCAAAGCAGCTAATTTAAGTAGAACTGGATGAGAAATTAGGCTGCTGTTTGAGGGATACAATATATTGCATCAAATACACGACTTTACAAGTATGATTGGCTCACTCTGCCCAGCTGAGAACCAGGTAAGTTCAGTAAGGCAAGACTCTCATGGATCATTTTGAAACAGAGTAATAGAAAGAAGTTCTGTAGAGGAGAGAAGGAAGAAGTTCTCCATATAAGTGGGCTGACCAGCATCCCACAGGCCAATTCCAGCCAGACCTTTTCCTTGGTCTTCCAATGCCTACAGCCCAACAGCTGAACATTACTCATCAAACAAACCACTGTGTCCTTACAAAAAAGGAGGCATGCTGTTCCAACATAGCTAACATAGCTATTAGAAATGGCTGCTGCAGTCACACAGACCACAAAGTGGATGACAAAACTGCAATCACACTCCTGTTTGTGGAGCAGTTAGACCATCATGCCCTCCACAACCATCATACAGGCTCAAAAAATTCTGCAGTGCAAAGCAGAGAACAGTCAGTTGCTTTTTGTTACCTGCAACCATAGCTCTCAGTACTTACTTTACAATAATTGTAATTGCACAAATACAGGAGTTACTTTACAACAGCAGTTTGCAAAGTTTTATGTGTTACAATCCTCACACAGTCTCTGCAAAGAGAAAACAGTAAACTCAGGCTAGTCAACAGGCCCACAACAATTGATGCATGAGAGCCCAGCAAGATGAGCTTTGCCAGTCAAAAAACCAAAAAGAAGTATGAAACTTCGGAACACTTTGATGATAATAGAGAATTTGCTAGGATTTCAGTAAGTGCAACAGCATAAAAGCATTTGTTTTACATCAGTGCTTTTTTATTTGTTAGTAAGACACACTTCAAGTTTTCAGGACAGTTTTTTACTCTAAAAAAATGTTCTTGACTCAGAAAGCTGCAAGAAAAGTTATGTGACATCTATCCCCCAACTGCTAACAAACCGTTACCACATAGCCACCATTGCAATTTTAGGAAAACTGCTATGTCAGATTGCAGTCTGACTTTGTGATTATCAGATTTCCACTATCTCAAAGATGAGAGAAATGCTTTTATCAAATAAGACACTCCTAATTCGAACAATATCCTACCTGCATATTCCTATGCATTTCAAAAGTTGCAAGAACATCTGTATGCCTCCTAGCCCTTATTTCCAGTTTCTTTTATTCAAACTTTTATCCCTTTGTGCCCCCCCCCCCCCCCCCCCCTTTTCTCCTTCCTGGCCAGGAAAATTAGTACAAGAACATAATTTCACAGACAGTTCTTTCAGATTCTGTACCAAAAGCAGGATGCAACACAATCTCTCTCAGAATCTTGTTCTCACAAGCATTTGCCCCATTTTCATAGTGAAGTGGTTTAGATACAATCAACTGACATATGTTGAGAGCCATTTAACTTCTTCTACGTTTTTTTTTTCCATCCTCTTGTTATCAATTCTATATCTTAATCCTTTTATGTCTGGTATGCATAGTGAATCACAGACCAGCTCTGGATGTCTGGAAACTGCCAGGCTTTCTTAAAGAACATAATCATAACTTTTCCCACCCCAGAACACCAGTGTATTTCTGTGCACACAAACCTGTGAGTGAACATAAAACTTTCTGCAGAGTATGTAATACATCTTATGAAGTTAATTTCAGAAATATAAGGTTTGTTCACAGGACTCATGGTTTCAGTTCAATATAGCCACAGAATACCACGGAAAAACAGTTTCTTGACCTCAAAGCCTAATGAAACATTCACTGTGTCCACTCCTATTTTTAGATGTCTGCTGTGCAGTGCCATATTCCTTAATATAAAGCTGACCCAAATGTTCCAATAGCAGACGTTGGTTTCTCTTTGATAGCCAATGCATATCTCTGCTTTCCAAGTTTCTGTAAACACATCATTATAAAGAAGGCCAGTCTTACTTTTCCCAGCCTTCTTTCTAATTATGTGTCTGCTGCCAGGAAACTTTCCTTTTTTTTTTTTGCCTTCACTACTAAAATTTGAACAAATGTCTGACGTGTGCTGCAGGCTTGGAAAAGAAAAAAAAAAACTTCCAAAGCTGTTACTGTTATAAGTTATGAAGTTACTAAGTAACACCAAATTCCTTTCAACACCCAGTGATAAACATCAGACAAAAAAGTTTAGCTACAAGACTACACCAAGTGCTAGATCACCAAATATGTCTTCCTTACAGACATATGAATTCCTCAGAACAATCCAAAACTCCTATGTTTTGTTTCATACAAGAAGAAGCTGTAGTAAGTGTTCCAAAAGATCAAATCTCCTGCCCATTACCAACTCTCTTGGTCCAGAACTGCCACTGGGCTCCTACAGAAGTCTCGTACAAAGAAGGCTGGGAAGGCACTCACAGTTTAATCTATCATATTTATTAAGGGCTGATTTAGCAAGTCTTGGGCTACAGAGATGCCCAGAGCCGCTGCCGGCACAAAAGCATCCTTTCTGCCTTTGGAAACACCAAGGGGACGGCCGGGTCGGCAAATAAAGTGCATCAACCAAACTCGAATGCGACTACAGACGACGAGGCAAACTAAAAGAGCAAGAAAGAATCGCTCAAAAGTAGAAACACTCGAAAGAAAGGCTGTCAGCCCGGTCCGAATACAGGACGATGTGCCCTGACCTTCCGCCTCCCATCACCGCTCCCGCCGTGCCTTCACCTCAGGCGAAGAGGACAGGTCCCTGCGAGCAGCGCGGGTGCCCCGCCACCTTACCTCGGCAGCGCGGAGCGGGCAGCTCCCACCTGCCCGAGCGCGGCTTCCCCGGGGACG
>JAHLSL010000020.1:1851053-1960208 GCA_025920805.1 Petroica traversi
ACTGTTGAAGCAAAAGTTGATCCACAGAGATCTAGCTATCTGACTAAGGAGTTTATTGAGCTGTTACTCCTTAAAAGGAATACCCTAACAAAGCAGTGATTTAAAATTAGTGTTCTGAGACAGTCCTCTCATGCAGCGTGACAGGAAACAAGATGTTGAAAAAATTAAAGAAGAAGGTATAGCTAAACTCCAGACTTTCTAATTCTATTTGGGAATCTGGAAACATTCCTATATTTCTCAATATGGCTCCTTAGTATTAATTTGCGAAAACAAGTCCTTAAATAATGCTGAAACTCCTTCCATTATTGCAAACTCCTGTGGATGTTTGGGTGAAGCAGAAAACAAGTAGTACGCTGGAACACAGAGCACTGCTTTAAGTCACTGATGTACAGGGCAGTAGTGACTGCTCCTGGGCACAAGTGCATGAAAAAAATAATTATAGAGAATACAAAGGTGCATTTATAACAACCTTCCAATAAGGCTCCAGCTGCACCCAAGCCAGTTGTGTTTTCAGATCAACAGAAAACTGACTCTGGTATTTTTATACCACATTCTTGCCCTCAACAGAGGCCTGAACAAGTTTGTTTACTTGTGAGAAACTCTCAAACTAGAAAAAAGTAAGGAAGCAGCTTAATAAAATAACAGAAGAATAAATAAATTGACCACATCATAACTGTATTACATATTTAAATTAGCATGCTAAAATTCACCTAAGAAAAAACAAACAAACCAAACAATTTCAGCTAAATAAGAAACATATAGGAACAATTAAGGAGAATTTATGCCCAGAAAGATCAGGTTTCAAGTTGTCTGTTTCAAGACTAATGTAAATAAAACATTCTTAAGTGTCAAAGAAAATGCTAAAAAAATTCCCAAATACAGAAATGCCTTAAGAATTAATTAAACTAAGGTCATAAGGATATACCACTGTCAAATAGTAATTTAAAACAAAATGTGATAACTCATGGAGCTCATCCTCTCTACTGCTAAGGGTTGCAGAAGTACCAGTTTATTTCAGAACTACTCCATCATCTTTAGCAGGTGTTCAGGCTACTGACAAATAACTCACTGCTGATTCCGCAAGCAATTTACTGTCCAGACCCTGTCATCTGACATCAGTTCATCTGAATGGAACAAATGACATCACAAGAGATATGTTCAGGGTAGGAGGACATATCCTCCCACCTCTGACATGCTGTTCTACATCCGCTCTTCTGCAAGTAGGAATATGTCTCTGCTGCAAGAGAAACTGGCAATGCTCTCCAGAAAGCTATCTAAAAACCTAAGATAAATGCAGATGAAGGCTTAGGTTTCTACTCTAGCAGAAAGGATGACCTCTCAGAGGTCTGAAAGTTACTACTCAACTGACTTTCAATCAAAGTTTCAGTGCTCTCCCTGCCTGGTCAAACCTGTTTCAAAGTACAGGTTTCGTCTCTCTAAATACTCCAGATAGCTAAATTGCTGCTATTGACCCCAGTGGCAATCTTTCATGTGAGAGTTTATTTCCACGCAAGTAGAGCACATCTGCTCCCCATGCCATCTTCTCATTTTGGTACCTGCCAACCTGTGCTTCCTCCACCTCCCACAGTGAACCTCCTCAGTCCAACTACTCCACTGCTCACAGTAAATCTAAAGCTGCAACCAGACTGAGCCATGGCAGCCTCTTTCTCAGGGGCTTGGAGCTCTGCCCTCAGAGAACCACACCATATCGTGCCCCTCCTTCACTTCTGCGAGTAGAGGCCCTCATGCTGTCCAGCCCCATATCCGTGTTGTGGCAGTTTCACGTAGTCAGAAACTGGAAGGCTTTGCATGAGCAGTGGAACAGAAACGTGCATAAAAGACTACATCATTAACTCAACATACTTGAACCATTTTTTCATCTGATCATGAAAGTATTCAGTTCCAGTGCACAACCACTTACCGAGGTTAGAGTACTGGCAACAACTGTTTCAACCTGCTGCTTGGAAATACTGAATTAAAAAATTACAAAGTCTTTACTATTATTAAAGGAATTACAAAAACAATGAAAAAAACTCCAGCCTTTTATCAGTAAAATAAAACCTACTTTCCCTGCTAATGTTCAGCTTTGTAATAAAAACTACTGGCATCGTAGCAAAAGTACTAAAACATTTAGTGATATTGTAAAACATATTCAATAACCCATAATCATATTTCTCAGACTAAACATATTATCATATTCCGAATATGAGAATGTATAGATACACACACTGATAACAATACATTTTAATACAGATCTTCAAAAAATCCCCTGCCAAAGTATGAGACACTGCATTGACTTAACTGATAAAACAGGCCTGTTGTACACTAGCCAGTTTGTTCACTAGCACAACTGTTCAACAGTAAGTAATTACTATGTATCAGTTTATGTTTCAACTGAGTTATCATCTAATCTTAATGCATGTTTTGCTGATTATAGACCCATGCGAGCAACATTAACTATGCATGAAATCCATGTGTATTCATATCAAAATAATATCGTCAGAATTTTCAGTGCAGAAGTACTAAAACTTATCCTGGGAGAGACCTGTATGAAAGCTACTCTGAAATGTAATGAGTGGTCAGAAGTCATGCACTGACTTGTATTTACAGCAGCAGTCAAGGGTAATGCAGGCATCTGAGAGAGCTGGGCACAAACTCGTGGGAAGAGGGAGCACTCTTCTCCATATGCACAGCTGGCAAGCCCCATTGCATTTAGATCTGGAAAAGATTTGCTAACATGTTTTCGTCAACATAGAGGAAATACACAGAACAGCAGCAGAAATCACTGTCAGCTGCAAGGAGATGACCATTTTCCACTCTGATTTTACAAAGAAATATATGATGCATGACTTTGTTAAATGAAATCTAGTGATACCTGCAAGTGGTAAATAGTAAATAAGCACAAACTGCTTTTAGGAGCAGCAGAATGAAATGACGAAATTAAAAATTGAAGCTGACTACAAATGGAAAACTTCTAGTCTTAATCCATAGTTTGACTCATCTCAGTCTGTTGGGCAAAATAGAATATCCACAGATCAGACAGTGCTAAACAGAGACTAAAGCAGCCCTGTAACAAAATTAACTCAACAATATGAAACAATTGTAGCTGTCTCAGTGCATTGCTTGAGTGACATCTTCCTTTGTAGAGTCATGCGTGTTGGATGCTCATAAGCTGAACAGAACTTTGAGGAACCAAAATCCACCATAATGTATAACAGAAAGACATGCATCATGAAGAGTGAGGCTGTCAAAACACAACATGCTAAAGACTTTATTTTGTCCTTTAGAAATCAAGTTTCTTCTTCTTCGACATTAAAACATATTATTTAAAAACCAAAACCAAAACCAAAACAATCCCAAAAAAGCTTCAACAGCAATTTGCAATAACTGATTTTATGGGTAATGTACTCCTCGTGGGAATTCAGAATGTCTTAGAAGATTTGTAGACAAGATTTTTATGCCCTGTTTACATTTTCTGGGAGTTTGAGAGAAAACAGTCTGGAATAAGCTGCAGCTAACATGCTACAGGAAATGAAGGAAGAGGACCAGACTTCTCAAGAAAGATTTACATTTATATAATGGTGATGGCTATATTTCGGCTTAGAAAAAGGAATGCAATTGTTCTAAAATACACAGAAAAGCTGTTGACTAGTGTTTCTCCTGACTTAGTGGATCATGAACCACTCCAACTCTGCAACAAAATGCTTTTTAATAGAGCTCTTTCACCATTGCACGATACTTTGTTTACAGACCAAAACATCTTGCATCAGCAATTCCTCTCTGGATGGCAACCAAAGAGACACTAAGCCAGCACCACGCTCACCTATGCCAAATGTGTTGGTGTGAAACCCACCAGGACATTTTCCGTGGTTTCCATGGAGAAAGCATTCAGTCAGCCAGTAAGCAGTAATGTGTTCTTGGGAATATAGCAACATCTTTTATGAAAGATGTTCACAGCACATTGATAGAAGAACCTGCAGTCAGCTTCTCTCTGCTTCACAAAATTTCCATTTGTGGGAATTTCCATCAACTTCTAAATTTCCTTTGAAATTGAAATTTAGAAGTTGAAATTAAGTAAAGGGGAATGTACTTATTACATCTTACACATTTCTGTGGAGAATTAATTTTTTTGACAAATGATCTGAACAGTGCCAGAAATAAGACTTTTCCTCTACACTAAACTATGCCTATATTTGGCTTGATCACAAGCTTTTTTAATTTAAAAAGAAACAAGAAAAACCCCTTGCTTCCAAAAATTCAGCTTTGCACATGTTCAGTATGACATCATCATTTCAGCCAGATCTTTTTCCATTGGGTCAGAAGTCCATGAATCACACACATAGAGTGGCAAGATCTCTGGACTGCTCCTGGCTTAGCAGAATGTTTCTAGAAATCTTGTTCTGACTCACAGATAAAAGACGCGAAAACTGAAAGCAAGGAGTTTATCTTGCCTTCATTCCCAATTCTTGCTCGACATGACAACAGGGCAACTTGATGAGAAGCTGCATGGTCAGAGAACAGAGATTAGAGGAAGTTATATAAAACTAAGAAAGTAACTTCTCATACCTGACTTAATAAATTCATTTTTATGTAACTTTTTGAGATACGTTTGGGTGGAAATGGATGAACAAATTTGTCCGAATTAGTTCTAGCTTTGGTTTTGACCAAGTCTGACAAATTCAACTTCCACAGAAATCCTTTGAGAGAGTTTGCACCATACATCTCTTTCTGGGCTTCTTACTAGTATATTTGGGAAGCATCAAGTTTTGCATACATCAGCTATTCATATGAGATGAAAATAAATTGTAAAGGGATATAGTATCATAAAACTTCATTTCAAGAAAGTATTGGAAGACAAATGTGTTTATACTGTAGTAAGCCTGAATATTAAAACGCTACATTTCATTCGAGCAAGATTATTGGAACAATTTTGCAAAATCTGTGAAGTGTGACATAAGCCTGCAGGTTCTGATGCCTCCCTAAGACATATATGACTTCTTAATGTAAATTACTACAAATTAATCACTTCATTTTTTTACTATCTAATTTTCAGTGAATGATGGGTATTTTTTCCTATTTCTTTTTTGGTTTTTTTTACCATGATCAGAAATGGTAATAAGATTGTGCCATACATTTAAATATTTCTGCTGGTTCATCTTGAATTTTGATAAAAATTTCACCCCTCTTGCTATGCAATTCTATTTTTAAAATGTGGTTTTCACTTTAAACTCCATTAAAACGTGAAGTAAAATGTCCACATTTGTGTTGTAGGATAGAAATATTAATCTGCAGATATCCAGAGGATTCTGAAATACTCTACATATGTTTCTTCTCTAGAAGAGTATTTTTGATTATTAAAGTGAAAATTAAATCTAAAAAAACCCCTGGAAGTATCTTTAAAAACCAGGTTGAACAAGTATAATGAGTTAACCTCAGGTAAAATATTCTGAAAAGTCAGTGAGGAAGTAGATATATTGAGTTTCTTAAAAGCATTGAAATCTATTTATCTGTATAGGATTTTCATTAGGTACAACAACTTTGCAAGTATGCAGTTTTCATGGCTTAAAAAGACCATGCTCAGTTAAAAAAAAAAAAAAAAAATCATAATTTTGGTGCTTTGTTGGTTTTTTATCTTATATGAGCTGTTATAAATTACATTTTGCTTTCACACAGTTTTATTAGTTTTTAAGATCCTACTTGAATTTTTAAGTGGGTTTTTAAATTATAGCAGATTAATAAGGGGAATGGAGTAGACAACATCTACTAACTAGTGACACATAGGTGCTAAGGTGCTTTGATATTTTCCTTTTTAGTGTGTTCAGCCATGAGAAAGACCTCTCTTAGAAAAAGCTAAACACACAACAGTTGTATTTCAGAACATGACAAAGACTGTGATCTGAGGTTTGATTGAGGAGTACTTCATGCTCAGGGATGCTGTACCTCAACTACAACTCTAAAGGTCAAAGTTCCCTTGAGAAGATTTACCCAAAAGAAGTGCTGCAGGCCAGAGCCCAGAGATGCCAAAAGTTTCATGAACCTCTACAAGTAACCACTGTGAGGGCAAGAGCAACTGCAGCAGTCAGGCAGCAAATTCAATTAATGGTATCACAGCTATCCTGGTAAGTAATTATTTACATATTCACATTCTACTGATATTAACAGTACAACAAAAGAGACTATGTTTAAACGACTCCAGAAACAGAAACCACACCAAAATGAGTCTTGTCTTTTCAACGACTAAAGGAGCAAAGCTGACCACGGACCTCTGAAATATTTGCTATACACAAACTCCCCTTATTGCTGGCAGGCTTTAGCCTGGGCACACAAGGAAGTCAGTATCTCATTATTATCCTAAATTACTTGCTCTTCCTTGAACCTTCTCCTTATGTTTTAAGGATCTTTTGTCTCTCTCAGCCCACCTTAAAGGACTGCAATTATTTTTTGGATTTTGGATACAGTCAGCTAGGTAACCACACCAGCTCACTCTTCAAAACTGTGCCTGATTGATTTATTTGCATTTATTTCCTGGCTTGTTCTTCTAAGAAATTCTGTATAGCTTCCTTTACTCAAGTACACATTCCAGAGAATACAACACACAGTGAAGTGAGGAAACAGTCCCACATGCATGTCAAAGGCAATACAGTGTTTTTATTTATTTTTTAATTTCCCAGTAAGCTATGAGAAAAAACATGCCCCAAATAATACTGCCAGGAGAATGGCATTATCAATAGTATCTAGGATGTGATTCTCAAAAAAATGAAATAAGTCTGATAAGTCTAATCACTAAATATACTTTCTTATCATACTTTAATCAGATATTGCCTGGACAGCATCCCACACATTCTGCAATAAAACAACATATAAGTAAAGGTCTTGGCTTTTGAAACAAGGAGCTGCAATTCTGGTCGCTGGTCTGGGAAGCTAAAAGATGAATCATTTCAGAGAATGGTAAAAGGAAAAAAAACCCCATAAAGCCACTAAATAAAACGCCAACAAACTCAAACAGAGGAAAAAAAAATCCAAATTCATGCTTCAGTAAAGCCTATAGGAATCAACTGGCTTTCAACCAAAAAATACTAATGGAACATAGATGACCTAAGAAGAAGTGAAATAAGTTTCCTAGAGCCATGGAAGTTGTTTAAGAGAAATACTCGATGTAAAGGGAGAAGAAAGCAATTCCATTGGATCATTTTCCAAATGCCTGATCTTGCACACCTTGCACAGCCAATTCCCTTTAAAGTTAGGTGTTTAGGCCATGTGTTGGGGTTATATAACTATGTCTTAAAAGACAAACTCAAAGCAGTACAAAGCAAAATTATACACAAACCCAGGATTAGGGAAAAAACCCCACAGCTAGACAAAAAAAACCCCTAGTAATATGGAGAGGAATCTACATTGAAAATAGCTAGAGGTGAGGTATATTTCTAACCCCTTTCCCTAGAACTGGAAAAATGTTGAGGAGGAGGAAATTCAGAGTAAAGGGGGTGAAACTGAGAAAGTTAAACAGTCTTGACAAAAAGAGAAATGTTTGAGTAGCATTTCCTAAACTACTTTAAAAGGGAGTAAACTAACCAAATGCCATCTGAAATTGGCTGTATGCCCACCACTTTGGTTGACTTTAGGGTCAGTAAGGCAGAGGACAGACATAAGCTAGCATAGCTGAAAAATCAATACAAATATACCTAAAACACAGATGGAATTTATTACAGAGCAGCTGGAAATTCAAAGAAAGAATTCTGTGGATCTATTCTGGTGGTGTAACTTTGAAAAATATTCTCCAAGTATGAAAGTGCTTTACAAAACAAACAACTTTAAGAAGTGGTGTTAGACATAGTCATACTACAGAAAACACACTGTTCTACTGAGAATGTTTGACATAATATTTCAGATTGGTTTAATAATGTTACCTTTCAAATCAGTCCAAACAGACTTGCTAATGAAGATCAATAAATCCTTTACATGATAATATAATGCATATATGACAAAATCTATTAATTGGACAGAAAACAACTGCACAAAATAAATTGGGAAATTCGAAGTGGTTTCTTTCCCCCTTGATTTTCTGCCAATATATTTTCTAGTTAATTTTTCAGGTATTTTGCAGTTTTAAAGAATTCCTGTAAACCCTTCAAGGCATTCATCAATGTCAAGATTTTTATTCTGCGGGGAGTCATGTCAGAATCAACACAATAAATGTTGTCATGAAGTATTGGTAGTGAGCCATTGTTCAAGAAAATTTCCCACTGTACCACTGCGCAGGACACTCAGTCCTATCTTGTAAGTTTTATATTTCAATCCCTGTTCTAAAATAATCAGTACCAAGAGTGACATGTAAAAGATATTTGATTTTTGTTAAGGATGTACCAAAGCCACTTTCCACACTAAAGATGCAGTTTCACCTTTAATTTGGGCCAATACTGAAAGCGTAGTGATCTGGCCGAAAATCCTTTTTTTTTTTTTACCCAATTTCACCAACCAGTATTTTTGCATTGTTCCTTATTAAAAACTTCCACCAGCTTTTATAATCCTCTAGATAGTAGATGAAAGTGAACGATTATGATTCTATTACTGCTTTTCTTGAAAAGCAAATTCTCCCCAAGATGTTCAAACTCCTGCCAATATATTCTGGTAGCCATAGAATGCAAACAGCTTTGCTTTAAATCTCTACGTGCTGAAGATATAAGGAGACATCACAATTAACCAAGATAGGCAACAGCTTCCCTTTGAATGTATAATTCAGATAAATTAGAAACTAAAAACAAATAAATGGAACTGTTATTCTAATTCCCTAACATATTTTTCACATAATAGAAATTGAGTTTTAAGTGCAGATGGTATATTCCTAAATCCTCAGTATATTTTCAAAAGAGCATACAGCATGATATTTTCCTCATTAGGGAAAATGTGATAACGCATTAAATATTTTCAACAATATTTTTGGCTTTTGACATGAAGGAGATGCATAAGCTGTGCTAAAGTTGTCTGTATTGGTATTTTGGTTTTTAATTCAGAGTTCTAACAGTGGGACCTATAAGCAACCTAGCCTAGAAATTAGCAAATGTCCAATAGCATTGATTTGCAAGGACATAAAAAGTAGAAGAAAACCAAGAAAATCGGTTCTCTTAGATGGCAAAACAAAATTTGAGAAGAGTGAATGGTGCACCCTGAGTCTTTTCAGGAGAGAAAATCATAACACGGATTGATGGGGCACCCGGACACTGAAGTGCTCTCAGGCTCTTGGGCTCTGCAGACCAATAATCAAAACAACCACCACAAGAACTTGCCTCCTTACTAACAACACCAGTGATGTGTGAGCAGGCTCCTAATATAGCTTTCTTTGTGTGCACTGAGCAGTGTGAACAGCCCTCCCACCTTTGCAAGCAACCTCTTACACAGTGACTGGTAAGCATTTGCTTTATGTCAAATGCTGGAACAGTTTTTCCTGTCACAAGGGAAGAGAATTCCAGCAGTTTGTCAGTAGCTGTGATTGCCCTGTGTGCTTCCTAGATAGACTCTATGAAGTACCATGGTTAATATCAGACCTAATCTGATTTTGAGGCCATAAGGTCATAATTTTAACAAATCAGTAAGTTCTTTCATTAAAAGATAGCTATTAAAATATTAAACTTAATAAGCGAGCCATTATTTTAAGGACTTTTAATTCTGGAAGCATTTGAATTTGTTGCTAAAGTCATAGCAATCAGATTAAGTTTGAAGTGTTTAATGTGTGGTCATGAGTGAAAATAAAGAAGTAAAATAGCCTGACAGTCAAGAAACTACAAGCAAGTAAGGGTTCCTGAAATACCTCCCTTAGGGAGCTTAAACTAGGAGACAGGGAGTTATAGTAAGCTTCACTGTTAAACTGGAGCTTGGAATTATCTAAAGAAAAGATGAACTAACGACTCACACTGTGTGAAAATCAGTGGGAAGAAGTGCCTTTACAGCCTCTTCCTAGTTTACAGTAAGTGGTTACAATCTTCCCTAGGATGCTTTTCCCCCCTAATACAATAAAAAAAAGTTCCATTCAGATTCTTCTCTAAAAGGCAATGCATGAATGTTTCTCATTCTGTATCCAAGCAGGCTGATAAATATATGCAAACAAATACATGCCCACAGGGAGAAGAGTCTGGTTCAGCAAGTTAGTATAATTCATTCTGAAATGCTCGATTGTTCTGCCTGGAGCACCCAGTGTTTTTAATCTGCCCAGGAAAATCCTTTTTCACATTGCCACTATAGCAAAAGAAAGCTGTTGCAGAAGCATATTTCGTGTTATACTTTTTTTTGCTTTGTGTAAATAGTTTTAGAGTCATATCTTTAAAATGAGAAAAACCAGCTGCAGTATGCAGTTCGTATCAATGTGCATGGGCCCATGCTGCAGCCACCCACAAATACTCAAACACAGATACCCTACAACCATTTTTATGGATGTTTAGACTAACTGCTACTATAAACACTACATGTACATTTACTTTTAAAAAAATTGTTGCCTTTTTTTCCCCCCAAAAGCAGAGCTATGTGCAGAAAAACAAAGATACAGACCCATTTTCAACACTGGCCTCAAAATACAGAATATTGTATACTGGTGTCTGACATGAAAAGAAAAAAATCCTTTGGTGATGGTATTTGGACACTTAACAAAAAAAAGCTCCTAACATTTTTGCACGTGGATGAGGTTTTCTACAGTCTGATGCCTTACATAATTCTGTGAAGTGTCTCTATGGTGCTAAAATCATCATAATTCTATATGAATTGTTATGATGTTCATAGAAGATAAATGTTTCCATTACATTGTAAAGAGGTTTCAGTGTCTCCAGCACACACAGTTGGTCTTGGCACAATCTGATGGAGACCAACATGTAGCTGGGGACAAAGAATGGAAAAGTTAAGTGGAACTGAAACATTTTCCATCAGTAATTTTAGGAGTTTGAATTTTCCCCTCTTATTCAGTCACTTCATCATTCGTCTAGGCACCATTGCTACAGTTTCCCACCTCTCTGCTAATACAATTATTTGCGCAAGTTGTCTGTCACATAACATAAATAATATTTCTAATAAATTATTATGATTTACTTCCGTCACCCCTGAGACACACAATTTATTTTTATTCTTCTCTCTCAGATCAATTACTAGTTCACCTATGAAGCAAAATTCACAGATGCATTGCATAAACTTGGAAAAAACCCCCCTGATACTGAAAGTACAAGATGCAGGATTCCCAGTGGCACTATCACTGTCCAACAGGAAAGATAAGCTTTCCCTGAAGAGGACCTGCATTTGGTAATTTCCACAGTTAGGGTGTTTGTCTGGCCTTGAGTCAACAGAGGAAAAATGGGAGGAATTTGGGGAGAGGCTTCTATGTTTGAAGAGACAAGAATTGAGAGATGGGAGACAGGACAGGGGGTGGACAGGAAAAGCAAAAAGGACAACAAAACAAGCGGAAAGGAACAGTGCTGCCTGTCCCTATGGAAGTTTCTACAACTCTCCAAATGAGCAAGCATTCCCTCATACTTCTCTGAAGCCTAGGGTGAAACTCACTAACAGAGTATAAATCAGTTGCAGGTGTTTCTTTGGAGTCTGATTTTCTAGGATATTTCTTACCGCTGCTTTATCTTTACAGTTACCAAATCTCAAGGGACTGTAAATCCTCAACGTGAAACAAAAATCAGCAACATAAGGAGCAGATGAACTCATGGATAAAAATCCTGGGTTAGAAATCCTTTCTGTGAAATGAAAAGCCATTTGTACTGCACTGGCATGAAACAACAAAAAAAAAAATAAAAACAACAAAACAGAAAAATGCAAGAGCAACAATGTTTCTTCCAGTAGAATATTGAGTGTGAGAGCATCGTTACTGGAATGGCAGAAGTTCTGAAGTCACAGCTTCACATAGACGTGATAAAGGTGTCATTGTCATTCTGAACCCACAGCCCACAACTTCCACCCTAGTGCCAGCACAAGCATTTATAAGCATCTGCTGCATTTACTGCTTTTCACCTGGCATGGCATCCTGGGCTACTCTTTGTAGCCAAGCAAAGAAGACCCATGGAACCAGCCTAGCAGAGGGAAAGCCAGAATAGGGTGATGGCAGCTTTGACTTACACTGTTGAAAGTGCATACATGAGGCTACAGCCTAAACTAATCCTCTCACATCCTTCTGCACTGGCATGTTGAAAGTAGGCCAAAGCAGAAGAGGCCTCCTGGAATGCATATCACTCACATTATCTATTACTGAGAATCCATAAAAAACAGCTATGAAAGGAAAAGCAATACAAGATACAGAAGACTGGAAGTATTTCAGATTCCCACCATCTAAGAAAACTGTTTTTGCTACAGCAAGTTTAAAATATCTCCTTCACTTGCTATGACTAAGACTTGTTCTGAAATGATTCTTAGCATTAAAAATTCTATGAAAGATCAAAGCTGTACAGTACACAGTAAAAACATTCTTCAAACAGAATGTTTTCCTAACGTTTCCATGGAGCATTTGTGGGTCATTTGGTTATTAAAACCACCCACTAAAAACAGTGACCTAAAGCGTGTAATTAATTGGTCTAGAAACAACTGCTGTCTTTCCTCCTTCCCAGAGCATGTTTGCAGTGATTTGGAGTTACCTGCTTTATTTTGGCAGGCTGTCTCTGACTGAGCTGAACAAACCAGTCCTAAAGAGTCAGCTTTACTCTACCAGAAACATCTTCTGGCATTTTTGTAAAACAAGAGCATATCAAACGTAATTTGCATTTAGAGCTAGAGATTTTTTGTTTCATTTACGAATAGTCGCATATAAAAATGACCTTGTAGCTATGTACAGTCAAGAAACTCGTGATGGTAGGTTCATTGCAGAAATTGTTAGGCACTATCACAGTTTTACATTTTCTGTGCTGCTTTAGCAGCCTGTTTTTGTCATAAATAATGCTTATCTACATATATAAGTAGACTAAAACACAAAGTTGACTCCAGTACCAAAGAGCTTAGATTAGATACCTAAAACTTGACTTCTAACAAATTGTGTGAACTCTGCATGAAGACTGACCTCTAAACGACCATGTGAGATGAGCCTCACCAGTGAGATTCATACTCAACCCCACTGGAGAGACGGTGGGTTCATCAGATTTGCTCCTCAAAGAAAATGACGTAGAGAAGGTAGTTGTAGACACAGTTCTCAGCAATCAAAGCCAAGAGAGAAAGGTCTAGTCTTAGTAAGTTTGAATCTGTGAAGAATTAGAAGCACACAATATCCTAATACTCTTGGAGTAGCAATATGCTACATCTATTCCATCAATAAACATGGAGCATGGAAATATATATAATATATATTTCAAAGGGTCTTGTAGAAGTTTCTATCTTTAAAATAAAAAGATAATAAAGAATATTATTTACTAGTATCAAACAAGAACAAAACCCAGCATAATTTCTGCCTAAAACAAGCTACAATATTACTGGGATTTAAAATCGTGTTCCAAGAATCTCCATACACATACAGTATTAAGTAGATATTCCAGTAAAGCCAAAGAAAATCACAGTCAAGTCATTGCAAATTAAAATGGGGATCTGAAAGTTTATGGTTATGATATTTGTAAAGTTTGACATTGATAACTAAAACAAGATTTACAAAAAATACCTTTGTCTTCTCAAAATTGTTTTGGCAATTACATCAGATATTTTATGTGTATAATAGTTCTTTCTCATTTTAGAGGTAATATTTCTCTCTCATTCACTTTTTTGGAGTTTAAGTGAATACCCTTCCTTCTAACCACAAATTAAAGCTGTAAGATACTTGGGCTGAAAACTAACTGCTTTCTGACAGCTTATGAGAAGTCCCTTGACCATATCTAGAAACAGATTCTAATATATCGAGGATACTAGGAGGTATAAAGCAATAACTAGAACTGGTTACAGTGTTTAAAAGTATATAGATTCCCACACGAATAAGAGCAAATGGGTACAGAGAACTCACAGAATTTGTGCTTATTTTCAACAAGGTCAACAACCAAGAGGCAACATGCAATGCTGATAGAGTTACTGTCTGAAATCTGGACTCCTAAAAATGTGATTCTGTCCTTAAACAACGCTGTACTGCATTTTCCGTTGGCAAAAAGTTGATATAGTTTCCCAATGTTTTCCCTGAAACATTCCATGGGTGAGTAAACATGAAATATACAAGTGGTATGCAACAAATTGAGTATAAACAGCTATTTCCTATCCCTAATATTTCCTTTAATGTTACATTTATGTTGTCCAAATCCCCAGTCATTGATTTCACAATGTTTTCACTAAAATCATACTCGTACTTATCTGTTATTACATATTAACCTCTATCTGAAAGCTTTACAGAATATCATTATCCACAGCACTATTTCTAAATGTTTCAGTCCAAATACTGCCTGATCAGGCTTGGCAATCCAGTGCTTGCTCTTTCACTGTTTGAGTATAAAATGGGATTTAGCTGCAGCAGGGGTTCTCAACATGTGCCTTTTCAGAAGAATTAATCTTTCAAAGCTGTTCTTTTTGTCTTCCTTTTTGTTTGTCATAAAAGACATACTATACTGAGATTTATTACAGAGAGGTAAATATTTTCTAAGTTTTTACTTTTATCCCATTACTGATGCCAGTACTAATTATACGGCTGTTGTAAAAGAATATGAAGAGACAAATCAACGTACCTCACATTTTACCAGAAAATTTGAGTTTTCTTCAGCTATAAAATCTTATGAGTTGCTGAATGAATATTTTCAATATTTTTCCAGAAAAACTAAAGGATGTTTTGTGAAATTACCATTTGTCCTACTGATTTGAAAGTTTGCTACTTATTCTGAGTTGTCATCTCATTTTGGAAACAATGTCATCATTTATTTAACAGCTTAAATCAATATCTATTGTTAAAAGCATCATTCCAGTGAGCTACAATCTCTTTCTTTCTCTCCACTTACATAAGATGATACTTTTCTTAAATAAGGGTTAACCTTGCCTTGCTTTAGTAAGGCTAGTTCTCTGGAAGAAATCAGAGAGGCTTGTTTAGAAAAGGATTTGACATGCATGCTCTGTCCTGGTCAGAAGCGGCAGAACAAACCTCATATAAAAAGCCAGCTACATCAAAGCCTCGGAAGCTCATCCACTTGTATATTTAGCTTACTTTTAAAACAAAAGAAAACCAAACCCCTTTTCTTTGTCCTTTGGCTACTTTTGATGGACTACAGTTTATGTACCATAGCATTTCTTGCAGATTGTTCAGTTACTTACCAAGCAAAACACCTATGTCTCAGTATTTTCTCGAAGTTCCCATGCTCATATCCAAAAGTATGTCTTAAATCCAAAGTTTCAAGTATTCTGAGTTTTAGTTTGACAAATGTATGGAAAGCAACTAGATACCCTTAAATAAAGATGACTGAATTCTGTCTTTCACAATTTTGTGTCAGCAACTTTCTAGTAATAACTCACTTCTCATTCTGGCACTAGAACAATACACAGCAAGGCTATTTAGAGACTCCTAAAGTGTTTTCTTTGTAATACTTACAGAGAATTGGGAGGTATATTTAAAATATATCTTTACTGATCAGCACAGGGGATTACCCTGTTCTGGGTAACTTCTATCCCTGACTCAGGTTAAGCTGAAATGCTTTCCTGAAACTGACATATAATTTTTTTCTCATTAAATCATCCTGTGATTTGTATGCTGATAACTTGTTAGAAATTCAGGTTATCAAGGATAAAAAAATTGTCATATAATCGTCCTACATTCCTTCACAAGTCTTCTCTCCACAGAGAGAAGCAGAGAGTCTTAACTCAGGTGTTAATAGCCCCACTGTGAGAAGATTCTGATAAAAAATGGAATCCACTGCCAGACACTGCCTACAAAACTTGATAGTAAACAACATGGAAATCTGAATGAAAAATTGCTTGTTTATAAGCGCCATGGGAGACAGACATGCAATATTCTGAGTGAAAGTAAAATCTGGTCTATTCATTGTGTTATTGTTTTTTCCTTAATGAAACACAAAATCATTAGAATTTAAATAATCACCTTAGCCATAAGAATACTCTGGAATAATTTAAGTAACTGATGATTATTCCGCAGCATTTTTAATAATCTGTTTTATCTGTTTCAGCACTTACCAAGAAGAGAGGGTTTGCTTCTCTCCAATTTTCCTCATTCTTGGAATATTGTGAGAATAGTATTTACCACTTCATGATGTAATGAAATTTTAAAATATGTTTGGGGAACATAAAATTTAAAAATTCATGTCTGTAGCCTTCAGCAATAAAACACATTACTGCAACTACAGTCAATTCCTATGAACTAGTGATAGGAAAACTCAAATTCTCTTGTGTTTCTTGTCTTTCTACTGTAAGGGACAGGTATTCACATAAGAAAAATAAACTGGACAGAGCAAAAGTACTGGACAGAGCATCAGAACTGCAGTGTGCTGTCTTAGGGACCTTCAAATTTGTACCATGCTACATTTAATTAAGTTAGCAATTCTTTGCCTTTCATTTACACAAACACATAGAAAGAAAATAAAAGAACATAATATTTACCTATGCTACAGCAACAGCCAGGCTGGACATGTGCAATTCTGGGCATTTATAAAGCTGGGGTTTTTTTGTCCCCACCCCCCCGAATACTTGGTTTTGAGTCAGGTGTTCTGTGAGCAGGATGCACAGTCCTCTACTGTGACATGCAATTAAATTCTTCTGTGACTTTAGTAAAGCAAGTAGGAGGCTCATTACATAATCCCAATGGCTGTGGATGCTGAAAGGATGCTTCTGCACATTGAGTATTTTATGCACATTTCTAGGCTGTTTGCTGATAACCAGCACCATGTTATGTGTTTTAGTGGAAGCTGAAGGCACACAGCTCTGTCTTCAGGGGCTGATTTGGCAACTTCACTCAGACAAGAATTTACTAGATAACAAAGTCTGGAAATATCATTAAAGTCCATTTTAGACTGTGTTGAGAGTAAAGTAAACATGATTAGTAAGGGGGCTAAAAGAGTAGTTGTGAATTTCTGTTTCTGACAAAAAACACAGCTTATCTTACTTTACTTTAGGGAGAAAGGGTTAATTCCCAGTGAGCATTATAAAAGTAAACAAAAGTTGAAGTGTATCCAAAACTCAAAATTCTTAGCAACATCAGCAACTGAATAACATCTAAGCCAATATGACAACTATTTCCCTA
Organism: Petroica traversi; assembly: GCA_025920805.1. NCBI lineage: Eukaryota > Metazoa > Chordata > Aves > Passeriformes > Petroicidae > Petroica > Petroica traversi. The sequence continues at coordinate 1,868,227 of JAHLSL010000020.1, forward strand.
AGTATTTAAAATACTACAGATATTTATAAAAAAACAAGACCAAATGAAGCACTTCAGAGGACTTATCACTTCTCCAACGACAATTTTATCCTGCAAGCAGTTATGAAAATGTATGGCTTTTAAAGATATAATTAATATGCATGTTGGAGCAATTAGTTGTCAGAAAATAAAATCAGACTTTTACAGTAATGTCTCCCATTTTATATGTTTTGAATATTTAATTATAAAATAAAAAGCATTTTTCTCTAAAATGCCATAACAGAAAATGTTAATAGTGAATTCTGAGAGCTGGGAAACAAAGATGCCTCCATCCTTTAGGTAAAATCAGAAGCAAACTGCTGCAATAAAGCTGTTGTCACTTGCGACTGCTTGAGCTTCCTCTCTGAGTACTAACTGGTCATTTTCTCAAAGGAAGGGTGCTATCTAACAGACCCTGAACTTTCCCTAAACTACAACAGGAGCAATCCATTCCATTACCTTTTGGGGTGTGCTGTACATGCTACAATTTATTCACCTATCAGGGAGAACACACTGCTACTGAACCACAAAATTGCATTCTTAGACCAGATGATCACTTCATACCTCTTGCTAGTTCAGCTTCTGTGATAGGAACTGTGAAAGCAAACCTTGTATCTCTGCAGGATCTCTTCAGGTTTCAAGAACAGCAAGAGGTAGCATTCAAGTACTCTGAATAAAGATTCTCATTAGGACTCCTAGGCCCTCATCTTAAATAAGATTACTTCCATCATGCTCTTCCAAATTAGAAAAATAATAACATAGCGCACTATTTGCCAGCACAAATAAAAAACAAATAAATCCTTCATTTAAGAAATCATTTACAGGCGGAATTTAAAAAGGAAACAGGTACACATAGGAAAAGTGAAAAAATGCCAAAGGACTTGCACAACGCATTTACTGGCAAGGTACTTTCTGAAAGTCTGGGAGAAAAACTTAGATAAATTACCATAAGATCAGTACCTGTAAATGTTTGGCACATACACTGCACACACACAACACTATAGGAGGGAATTTACTTCCAGGTTCTATGCCAGTCTCTAACACCAACAGAATAAGCAGAAAATTATATAATGAGAAAGTATCCTTCCTCAATCAATGAGAAATTTTAAATATTACCCCATATACTACTTGCAGGTTCAGATATGTTTTTAATATTTTTCTACTTTATTTAGATATATTTAAAACTAGAACCAAGGTTTGGCATGTCAAACTCACATCTGCCACATTCACAAATTACCATCATTTTATAATCTGCATGGCAGGCCCTTGGGTAGAGCGGCTGGTTTATCCATTAGAGAATATCTCGTCTAGTAATCAATGAAATAGGAACTTTTGTGTGTGTACATTGAGATCATACCCATTTCTGCAGGCAGTGGAGAGGAAGTTCTGCTTTTACCAAAATCTTAATCACTATGTGCCAGTTCCGAGAAGGCATTAGAGTTTATAAGCGCTATATGATGGTTTTTCTATTAGGAAGCTGTAACAGATTATAAGCAATTCCACAGCTACACATACAGGCTTTTTTTTGCATGTCAACACACTGTTTCACAGGCATATATTAAAAATGTAATATTAAGACATAGAGAAATTATAAGCACTTGCACAAACTGAGAACATCAGAACAACAAATCAGAACATGATTATGGAAGAACAGCATGGGTGAGATTAACAGAGAAACATAATAGATTTTTCACTCAGATAGGTAAGGAAATTGCTTAATTGTTCAAACTCTAAGCATACTGTTAATACAGTCATTTCTAGAAAACTAAATACAGGGCCTTGTAATATCAGTACTATTTAAGTAAACCAGTAAAAACATTTATTATTACAAAGAACTTACCAGTTCTCTAGAATAATTTTCCATAGTATGTTTAATGAAACATCTTTAATCAGAATTTTCACATTAGAAATTTAAGCTTCTACCCTGCCTTTCTCACCCACTGAGAACTTAAGCAATTTGATCTGCATTTTATACGTCTGTCAGCATCATGCAAGTATTTAATTCCTCCAAGCAGGAAAATGAATGCAGCAACTCAACAAAACTCACAGAAAAGGAATTTCTACAGTAACTCTAACATTATTGTATTTGAAATGGAAAATATGAGTTTTTTCCTCTGACTCAGCTAAGAACCCTGTGAGGCCTCATGAAGACATGATAGTGCAATAAATGCAAAACAGTCCTTATCCTGAATTGGAGCAGCTTATGCTAACACAGGGATTCATCTGTCTGAATTATGAAGACTTTTAATTGTGAAGATTTTTCATCAGAATGAAAGAAGATAGAGAGAGAGAGTTAGGAGTGAGAGCATGTTTGAGTGAGAAAGCATGAGCGACAGCAAGTGAGGGAAAGGGAATGAATGAAAAGCTACTTCAAACTCTACTTACTTTAACTTCTTTTTTCTTTTCTTTTTTTTTTTTTTATTACGATTATTTTAACAAAAGATCTTGGAAAAGAGAAATTTTAGGAGTGTTTCTTTAATTGCACTTTGTGAATCCAAGCAAGAGAGATTTTCCCTCTGAATTGTTAATTACTCTCTCCCATTTCCATTTTTCACTGCAGAAACACATCAACAATTGCAACAGAATTTGAGTAAACTACTCAGTGCTACTGCACTGACAATGGTAAGAATTTCAATCATTGTGAACCTCACCAAACAATTTTAACTGAGTAAGCTTCTTCACTTAGTCTAAAATGCTTCTTTTTTAAAAAATATAGTTCCTATCTTTCACTTATTTTATGGATTGGGAAAATTCTGTGATACAGGCGTAAGACAGATGTAACAGAAAATATTAAGTAAGTTTTAATGCTATTCTACCCATTTTCCTAAACAGATTTTTCAGCTACCACCATCATACTCTGGATGTCAAATCAGCTTATCATGGATTGATATTTATCAACTGTATAAAACAGATACAAACACAGACACTGTCCCACGCAGAACTAGGGATTAAAAGTCAACGAATCAAAGGTTATTTTAATTGCACTTCCATTGGCAAACATGTTTTTCCTCATCTGACTTCTTTTATTTTCCTTATTGCATTTCATATTCTTTCCTAGGTTGTAAACTTATAGGCAATCTTCAGACTTCTGAGGAATTTGGACAGCTAGTGAAAACCCCCAACAAATTTACTTAGAATTATTTTCTGACATACAATTGCAGAAGCCAGTTATTTTACAGAAAATTCACTTTGTCCAAAATTCAACATTTGATTAACTTCACATACTACTTAACTTATCTTACTGCAATTATTAAAAAAAAAAAAAAAAAAAAGCTTAGGTATTATAAAATACTTGAACTGAACAATCTTGTGGCTATTACATACACAATTTACCACAGAGAGGTGAGAAGGGGATGGCAAGCAAAATCTTGATTGAAAAACTCTTGCACTTGAGTAAAACATGAAAAAAACAGTCCATGTATGTTTCTTAAAAGGTTTAAAGAAACAGAAAGAAGATATAAGTAGAAAAATTACAGAGGTCAAAATTGTTAGCGGAAAGGAGAAGGAGGAAAAAAAGAAAATTGGCAACTGCGTCTTTCAAATACAGGAAGGACGACATGGAAACTGTTTCAAGGATAAGTCTATAAAATACAAATGAAATCCGGAATTAGGATAATGGAGATAAGAGAAAAAATTTCAAAGAACATGCAAGAAACTAATACTTTGCCAGTGTAAAGGTATGTGTAGTATGTCACATAATGGGTAATACAGATAAATACATTGAATTCCACTTGTACTTAGTTGATGCTTCACATTCTTGAAAACTAAGGATATTTTACACAGTGAATATTACCAAACATCACAGAGATCTGCTTTAGTAAGACCATGATGAGAAAAACAATTAGTCAAAAGAAACAAATATGCAGTGCCTTTGAGAAATTATAAGAAGGTTGCCAAGATCTCACCCTGGAAGCAAAATTCTCAGTGTTTACTTGGTGTCTAATTGACTAGCTTCATATATGCTAATTATTTTTCTTAATAAATACACTGCAGAGTTTGGCAAAGAAACCTAAAGGCCTGACACAAGATAACAGGCAGGATTTCTGGAACATTCCAGATAACAACCAAGGCAGGTTTTCATGGGTATTTTTTTAGACACATGCTACATATATACACTATATATTATCACGTCTCCCAAAGGATAAGAGGGTGATTATATTTTTCGTAAACAACTGATCTGCTCGTACTAAGGCCAACCCTTCAGCATCCCCTGGAGACATTTCCTATATTAGTGGTGGAACTATTGTGTGTAAATACAGCTATCCTGGCCCTTAGCCTTGGGGTCTTTTCTTTCCTGCCTTCCCTACCACTAATTTCAAACCAAATACTGAACTTCTCTGCAGTCAAATCCTAGACTTGTGCTTCCAATTTGGTATTCTTTCTAGGATATAAACAAGGCCTCTGAAAATGATCCAGCCCCTGTCTCTTACACGGTTTTGTCAGTGTTCTAGAAAGTATCAATTTGCTTCCTCTACAGACACCTACTCAAGCAACACAGCTCCCTCCACTGGATAAGCCCCCTCCATTCTTGCCTCCGTAAAACCTCAGAGACCAATCAGGCTCCTTAGGATAAGAATAAGGCTGACAGAGCAGGACCTGAAGCACCTGGTCTTCTTTGTATATTCAGTTACCTCTATTGATTCTGTTTATGACAAATATAACCAGCATATGGAAATTCTAGCTAAGTTTCATAGCATGCACATTGAACCATACAAAAGTGAATGTCACTGAGTTCCAACCTCTAGTTTTCATCACCAGAAAACGCTGCTTAACACGGAGTAGAAAATTTAAACACAGTTAATATAAGTAAACACAGCAGATAATGGCAGATATACCTGAGAACAAGAATGTAAATTTGAAATGACATACAAGAAAAACAGGACTACAATCATAGTTGGCAGAAGCATAGAAACCATCAGACAACTGCACTGCTTTAATGAAGAAAAAAATAATCTGGCATAAGTCATAAGGGAACAGAAGAATAATAAAATCATGTAGCCCTATAACAATGTGAGTTTATGATTAAACTTCAAGAGCTAGCACCCTTTCCAGCAAGTCTTCTTACTCAAGCAAGAGCTCATACTTCTGAAGAGCACTTTTTAAAGCATGGCATGACCAACCGCAGGTAGATGGGCAGGACTAATTGCAGGTGGTTTCTATGATAAGGCAGGTTCCAAGAACAAGTTTATTAAAGAGTAAGCACTGGCAGTTGGGGGATAGCCAGCACTTGAACTTCTGTTTTACAAGTTGTCCTTGGGTTGGCTATATTTTAAAAAACATGCAGTAAATTAGCTATTCAGAAATTATCCTAGCTAAAAACATCCTCAAATTACTTTATTTTTTTTTTTTATTTCTTAAAGGAAAGAATAAGAAAGCAATTATTAATCAGTCCTCATAGTGTTGAAGATTTCAAGCCAAAGTCACGCAGCTTTGAAATCCCATTCAAACAAAATAAGTGTTTAACCCAACTACCATTCACATAATTATGCTTGTCTAGCATAGAAAAATGTAGTGTCCATAATACTTCAAAGTTCATATTGTCAAAAGGAACTTTATATTTATCTAACCAGACTCCACCAAACACATTTTCCAAGGAAAATGAGAACTGGCAGAACAAGCTTTGGCCAGTACCTCTCTCTGTCTCATAAACTGATACTGGTCAATCTTTTACTTCAATTTGTTGAATAATTTTTTATTCAGCAAAGAACATGATAAAAAATACTGTCAAAACCTGTACAAAAAGGTCAAGGAGATTTTTATAAAGTAAATATTGCATTTTTCAATATTAGTCTATTTCCATGTCGTATCTCAGTTGAGTAAGAATTTCCAGTCTCTCACTTTGGATACTAAGTGCTGTATGCAGAATTTTGTTAAAAATTTCTCTTAATTTCCTGGGTGCCAAAGGAAGTGACAGTGCAATTTTCTCTTGTACTATTTAAAAGCTCTTAGCCTGAATCAGATAGGACCTTTCTCTAGGATGTCACTCAGAAGGCAAAAATGACAGATATACTATTACTGAGACTTAAAACTTAGTTTCTCTCTTTCCTGCAAACCAAACACAAAATTATGAACACCATGTGTTTCAGTTTTTCATCTTCATCTTCTGCCTTCTACAGCCAAAAGGAGCAGTCCTGGCAAATGGATTTAGCTGTACTGAGAAAGAGTAAACAAAGGTTCAAACAAAAACTATATCCCTTCTCACCTTCCTTCCTCCTCATAACCAACATAAGACGATATATTTACAATTTCAAAATTATGTGTAATTGGATATTTATGTGGTCAAGGATGAAACAATTCCAGTGGAAATGTGGTCGCATGTAATATCCAAAGCCATGTAAATATCAAGTATATATGTTGATTCAGTTGCAAGGGTCAGCATGCAGGGAAGCATTTAATCAGCTTGTTTGAGAACTCTATCCTGTGATACCAAGAGAATCCCTGAATATTTCTGCAGAAACTCCCTATTCAAAAGCACACTGAGAACCTCTCAGAAAATACTGCACTTTAGAAGAACTGACCACTTGGATTTCCTTTGCTGACAATTTCCAAGCATTAAATCCACCCAGTTACTTAGGTGAGAATGAAAGAAACAAACAGAAATCAACAGAAATGTTTAAAAAAATCAAAATATTTCATTTCAATACTTTTTATTTCATGATAAACAGAAAACTACCCATAAGTTGTTTGCATCTTACCCATAAGATGTTTGCACAACATTTCCATCTATATTTTCTGGTTCAAAGGTGCATCATAAACTGTTGGCATAGTGTTCTAATCAACCTTGTTACAGAAAAAAACAAATTGCCTTAAATACACAATCCACCCCCAACCTTTGCTATCCCTTTGTTAGAAAAAACCTACTCTTGGTTCTTTGAGGACCCGGTGGTGACAGTTGGTCACAAAGGTATGAGAGAGACAACAGAGCCATAAAGCAACACTCAGGCAGAAAAGAGAGGGAGAACACTCTTGGAGGCACTAAAGATTTTTACAAGTTTAAAGCACGTGTTTAACTAAAAACTTAAAAGGCACAGGCTCAAGCAAGTGGCTGAACTTGTGCACTTGCAGCCCAGAAGACCAACCCTATCCAAGGCAACATCAAAAGAAGTATGACCAGCAGCCTGGGGAAGCTCACTCTCCCTCTCCTACTCCATTCTCATGAGCCCCCACCTGCAGTGCTGCATCCAGCTCTGGGTCCCAACATCAGAGAGACATGGACCTGTTTGAACAAGTGCAGCGAAGGCCACAAAGATATTCAGAGGGCTGGAACACCTCTCCTACAAGGACAGGCTGAGAGAGAGCCAGGGCTGTTCAGCATGGAGCAGAAAAGACTCTGGGGAGACCTTTGAGCAGCGCTTCCAGTACCTCAAGGGGGCCCACAGAAGAGCTGGAGCAGACAGGACATATGGACATAGAACAAGGAGTAATGGCTTTAAACTGGAAGAAGGTAGGTTTAGATTAGATATTAGGAAGAAACTCCTTACTGTGAGGGTGGTGAGGCTCTGGTAAAGGTTGCCAAGAGAAGCTGTTGCATGCACCACCCCTTGAAGCATTCAAGGCCAGGCTGGACGTGGCTCTGAGCAGCCTGGTGTAGAGGAAGGTGGCCCTGCTCATTGTAGGGGAGGGTTGGATAGGTCCTTAAGGGTCCTTCCAACTGAAACCATTCTATGATATTATGAATTTTCCCTCTTGTCCCTATTTGTCCTAAAAACTGGAATACTTTGAGTGTTAAAATAAATATCTAAAAAAATAATGAATCCTGTGTGCATACCATGATGGTGGCATACACAATACATGTACTTCTCGACTGTTTCAAGGATATTTGACTTTTCTGGTTAAAATACTGATTAGTTTTTATGTAGGCAGGATGTACACTTAGGTGTCTCAACCTATTTAGGTCAGAAAGCATCAGTGCCAAAAGGAGAAAAAAAAACTAAAAACAAACCTTTAACCTCTCTTGTTTTTCACATCTATTGTTACAGAGAGATTCAGACTTCTATTGCTGCAGATTTTAAAGGCTTAAAGTCCATTTGTGATTACCCTTTGACACTATGTTAACAAAGACAACAGTAAAAAGGAAATTTCTCAGCAATAACTGCCACTGGTTTTGGATCATGCTATTCCTTGGTCTGGGATAGGCAATGAAATGTGACTTTTAACGTCTATTTCATTTCACTTCCTGTTTCCTCTCTTCTGCCTTCCAGTGGTCTCAGAGATTTTCACAGTGATCCAAGAACAGTAAGGAAGACAAGTAATACCTTGCTGCATTCAGCCCATAAGCTATTCCTTCTCAGGATTCACAACTTTCGTGTAAGAAAAGAGTCTGAGAAAATGGGGGAAAATCCTATTTCTTAGTATATTTGCTCATAAAGCCTCCTCTATTTTTATATATTATTTGTTATTAGTAAATTATAAACCCTAGACCAAGTGCTTGTTGATCACTGAAATGTAAATGCTTCACAAAATTTTTCCTTGTTTTAACTCCAATCCTGTTAAAAATATATTGGTATGTAATGAAAGAAAAAAAAAACATTACAAATGAACCATCCATATATTAATTGTGAAAATAGGTGCAGAAAATGCTCTGGACTTGTAATATTATCAAGGGATTAACTTCATTGCAGTTATCCTGCTTTACATTTTTGCAAATTTAGTTAGCATTAGTTATTCCTACTTCAGTAGAAAATATGTGTAGGTCAAGCTTTTACTGAGGGCAGGTTTTAACAGCAAGATAAAGACCCAAAGGCCCTTATGAAACTTAAAAGAGCACAGCAGATGAAACAAAAGAAATGGATACAGACAGACCTTTGCTCACAGATACAAAGTTACACGAATCATTCAACTGTTGCCTATTCTCACATATTTTTTCTATCCAGCTCTTCTCTTTATATTCTAAACAGTCTCTTACTGCTTGCAGATATCAAATACAATTATTACTGAACTAATAATTTCTTGCAATATCTTTAAAACACAAGGCCTGTCAGGACAGAAGAACTTAGAAGTGAATTTGATATTAAGCAAAATGTCAGCAGTAAGATCAAGGTAAGAATAATTTTGGTGGAAAGTGAGTGAAAAATAGTAAAATAAACATTTTAATAAGGGGCATAAGAGACATTTTGTAAATTACTAAACTAGCACTATGGCAAAAACATCTGAGGCATTGATTAGAAAACACAAGAAACCATGAAAGAAAACTCATCTGCTGAGGAATGGAGACTAAATTGACAAATGATTGAGCTCAAGGAATAGTATCACTTCTCAACCAGAATGAAGTGGTTTTAGTTGAAGAAATTCTGTCATCTCACGGAGGAGTTACCGTAATTTTTACAAAATTAACACGTCTCTTATTTTCACTGTAAAAAGAATATTGTCAAAGACAACTGGGTGAGATGGAATTCAGAAATTCTGACAAGTCACCTTCACAGCATGTGTGATGCAGAATACTTCTCACAATGCAATGAATAAAATGTTGATCATTTATACGGGTAGGTATTGCTGTGCTAATTGTAAAGCTGTCCAACACGGCACTTCCTACTGTCTTGAATCTATTTTAATGAATTAACAATAGAGAGAACGACCTTCAGTTGATCTCTGCATCTCCAAAGGAGAAGCCTGGAAGAGAATAACTCCCTTTAAGGTTATAGACTTTCTGTTTATTGCATATGACAGACTTGGATAACACTCCAACACAAAGAGGCTAAACAGTTGCAGAGAAGTTCCCTGCTCAGGAAGCTCTGGTACCACATGGTAATTACACCGAGTCTATGAACTTTTAAATGATGGCTTGTTACGAAGCCAACAAACATCACAAAGGTACATCCATAACCAGATGAACACCATCTTTTTTTTCTGTTATGTGTTTTAACAGACACGTGAAAATAGTAATACTAAGCCACTTGAATGGAAGTTCTTAATTTGAAACCATGGACATATTATAAACAGAACAGATTTGTGCCTTTTTTCCAGACAATCACGGAGGATTATAAAGTGTTTAAGGCAAGACCTTCATACATAGACCTCACACTGTTTGCCTAATTGTGGGAGATGCAAAATATCTCAAGATAACATACATTGCTGGGGATCTTCTGAAACCTCATACTGGCCGGAGAAGTCCAAGGCACAGTAATAGCTCTACCTCCTCAAACAGGTCACAACAGCAGAGCTCAGAATCACAGAAATCAGGTTTTTTGTCTCAGTTCAACAGTCCTTCCACTCTACAGAAACTCATGTTGCAAACAATACATAACCATATTTAGCATTATTGTCTTCTAGATGTCTCTTTAGCAAAATACCTGGTATTGATTACTTCCCTAACTAATTCTATACATATTTTTCCCAGAAATTTTTATATTATCCTATTAAACTCTTTTAAATATTCTTAGTGCCAGTCTGAGGCAACAATTAATGATGCCTTAAGGATTATTAAAGTGTCTGAATGTTTTCTAGGACTTGAAAAACACTTTTCAAGCCTGAAAACAACTTCAGTAACTCTCTGTAGCATGTCTGCTCTTGCATTAGATTGAATTGTGATAAATCATTATTTATAGGTGTTGGATACAGCTGCATTGCCAAGATGTAAATGTATTTCATACTTCAAGAAGGTACTCAGTCTCTCCTTCTTGTTAAATTAAAAATAATAAAACACAAAACTAAAACCAGCCTACCATTCCCAAACTTCTTGCAATTACTTTCAGTGTAGGCTGAAGAAACCATTTTCAGAGAATTCACAAATAAGCCTGTTAAGTAAGTTATAACTCAAAATAATATTGAAAACAAAATATCTTTTAGGAAATTTAAAATAAAAGTTAATCTTCCTGAAAAATAGACTTGTTAATGTTTTTAGAAGCTTAAAGCTCTCTCCACAGCTAACAATTTAGCAGTTTAAATAACTTTAGAAAAAGGTTATATAAGTGTGCTTGCACTTATTCAGCAAAATAAGCTAGTATATGCTGATTCTATCATACTCTATGGACAGATACAATTCCACATGAGTTCTTTTCAAGAGAGATCACTCTCATGATCATTATCATCACTACTCAGCTAATTTTAATGTCATTATTTTGTTCATCTTTACTAGGGATGCAGTTTTTCAAATGCTGAAAGCTGATTTCAGGTCTCTGCAGTCAAACATTTCTTTTTCTCCTCTTGTTGGCACTCTTTCCCTTCCTTATGCTATCGCTGTGCTTGGGAGCAAAATACTTGGCTGAGGAGAAGGCAAGATTTCAAATTCTGACAGCAGCACAGACTTACACTGCCTTTGGCCAAGCAAAACATGTATCATGACTGCAATCAAGATCAGTCTCTTGTGCATCAAGTGTTATTAATGGCAAAATATAGGAATCAAGTGTAATTACACTAGGGATTCCAAGGTAATCAATTTGGACATCAGCAACTGAAGGGACTTTTGCAATAGCATCCCTCTCACATTACTGTATTTTATGTTGACTCTATGTTTATAAACAAAACCAATTTTGCACACATAGCAGTGAACATTATGCAATGAGAAGTCTTTTACACCACATTCCTTCCCTTATCTCACACAACTTCGCTTCTGGGAAAGAAAGCTCTGGGGTGAAATTTCTTTTTTACTGCTCTGCTGGAGCCACTATCTCTTTTCTTCACAAGTGGGTCTTGCAACAGATATGCTGGGTACAGGACCACCTGGCTTACTCCATATCATGTATCATCTGCAAGCTGCCATTCTCAGTAACCTCACCCCCATAAATGAAACCACCACCATATATACTGCTATTTCACTGCTCTGTCTTTCTAGTCTCACCACTTTTTCTTTCTGTTGCTCTTTGTCATTCTAAGCAGTCTCTGGCAACTGTAGAAGGAAGGAGGAGTGGAAGAACTAGAAAGGGAATATTGTTGGCTTGCTGCCTCAAATATGTTTTTGTATGTTTAAATTCAACATGAGTACTTAAATAACAGCATTTTTATATTTTGCGAGTTTTCTGCAAAAACATGGAATAAAGCAAATGACCTTGTTAAGCTTGAAGACCATGTTGCATGCTTCTTCTTAAACACATTTTTATAATTTACAATTCCTTCCAACTATTGATGCAAATGAAATAAAGTAGCATTTTAGTTCATTACACTCCAAAAGTTCTCGAGGGAGATGGAAAAGAGGAGTCTGCACAATGTTAAAATCAAACTGTAAGTTATCAGGGAGCATAGTATCACTTAGGCATAAGGCATCACCACTAACAAAAGGTAAAAATGTTACTGTAACTTTTTTACCACTCATTTCTTTCTCTTTTTCCTAGAGCTTTACCTTCTCAGATTTTTAGCTATAAGAGAGCTATAGTAATCTGACTGAAAGCAGAACAAGATACGTGTTATACACAAATGTAAGAAATAATAAAAACATTACACACCTGAATTTCCACTGACTACACAAACCCAAGTACACGCAGAATAAAAAGACCTAACCAGTGTTGAAACAGAAATTACATCCAAAAATCTCAGGCCACTATGATCTTCACCTACAGTGAATAGGGAAAAAAAAAAGCACAGGGCAACAGTGTTGCCACCACACCATTTCTCTGTTGCTGGCTTCATCTTAAACCTTTCTGAACACATTGATATATAGAATATAATTTCTTTTGATGTAGCACCATGTAAAGAAAACAAGTGTCTCTTGTATTCAGCTCTTTGGCACATAAATCACAGCAGGAAGACGGTTCAAGGGACAGGCACCGTGGTTGTCCATTTGTCCAATGCTAAATCTCTTTAGGCAAAAATTTGTTGTCAACAAATATCAAGTTTACAGGAAACAAAAAACCCAAACAAAAATACTCACAGCTTTGGTTTGGCAAGCACAGGTGGTGGCTCCTTTGTGGGTGAAAGCAAGACAGTTGGAGGTGGGATGGATTTATCACCAGTTGGCTTGCTGTTAAGCATTCCATTTACTCCATGAAGAGGATGAATGCCATTTGATTTTTCATCAGACGAACTGAGCTGTTGAAGGTCTGTCACACCAGGTCTCAACTCAGTGTTGTTTGCTTGGTGGGTATCTGTAAGTTTTTTAGAAGGAAGCTCAAGAGAGCTAATTTCAACTGGAGGAAGTTGTGAGAAATGATGGAAGTCATCGCTAGAGCATTCCAAGTTGGCTAAAAGAAATCAAAAAGAATGTCTCTTCAACAAGTCAGAGACAAAGTACATGCTAAATACAAGGTATATTTTCAGTTTTTTAAAGGCGAAATATCTTTGGTTTTGTGAAGATATTTTTCCAATCCTCCTACTGATAATTTTTGCTGAATTAGATAGATGGGTGGCTATTCATTCTCTGAGTTTGCCCCAAGCAAAAGGCACAACTAGAAACTTTACGGATCTCTCTAAATCTATTTCAGGAATCAAGGCACTAATGGAGCTTGGCAAATATGGACAACAGTTAAAACAGGACTTCCTCTTCCTTGAGTGTCAGGATCATTGAGGGACAGATAATTTAAAAATGCTGAAGAATGCATGTGTACATGGAAAATTTGCAATGGCAGCTGGGTTAGTGCATACCACAACAATATATATGGAAACATAGCGTAAAACTAAATATACCATGTTTTATTTTACAGAAAACCACCTTTAGTAGCATAATTCCATCTCTTTAATTTTGCCTCTGCTGCCATCTAGTCTTGAACCCTAATGCTTAAGATATGCCAGACTTGTGGCAGAACTTTAAAAATGTATTTCACATTAATAAAAATATTAAACCCTGAAATTTTTTTGCTTTATATGAATGCACTGAGGTTGACAAACCCCATGTCTTACAAAGATATTTTCCACAAAGAAAGCAGACTGACAACTTCACAGGTAAATTAATTATATAAGATTTATAAATAATAACTCCTCTTTCTCTTTGTCACATACCTGAGCAGACAGTTAGTTGTGCACTGCTTGTTACTGAACCATGTTCATTTGTTGCTGTGCAGGTGAAAATTCCTGAATCTTCAGGAAAAGTTTCAGCTATTACAAGTGTACATATCTCTTCTGGAAATAAAGAGAAAAATAAAGTGCATCATAAACTATTTAAAGTACCATTAAGTGTTTTTTTGCACTGTATGTTAAAAGGACACCAGAAAGTAGATTTTTACAAAGAGATGTTGGGAGAACTGTAGAAGACCTTCCAACATAAATGGCTTTATGGAAAATCACTTTGTGCCAGAAGGAGGTAAATTCATCAAGCTAAGTTTTCAAACTAAGCACTGGTTTGAACTGTAATTTTGCAGTTAAAACTCTGTGCAGTCATTTTGCACACTCAGTATGGTTTTTTAATGCAGGATAGTACTAATTAATACAAATGAATGTAATGGTTTCCAGAAGCAATTATCTTTGCAAGCTCTTTTTGTGTCTCTAAATAACACCATCAGTACAAATGTCACACAACTCTTTCTTTCTCTGACTTTTGTTCTGTATTTAATGCAACATCCAGATCAAATCCCATTCCCAGTAAATTATCCTATTTTATCACCACTTCCAATTAGCTCTTCTCTATATACTAACCAGAATTTAAAACTCCAGATGCATAAATATTCCCATTATGCAGAGTTTGGGAAAATAATTTCTATCTCTGTCTGCACAACAGTGAGAATCGATACATAAAAAATATAATAAAAAACAGTACTACCAAAACCTATTCAGAATGCTTTGACAGCCATGTTCTGTAGCTGTAAATTTGTTTATTCTACTTTGATAAGCCCTTGGTATGTGCTTTGGTTATACTAGAGCTTCTGTCAGAAAACTTCTGTGAGGATATTAGGTTGAGTCTTAGACTAATTTTCTCTAAATCAATTTTATCCATTTATAATGGGTGCATTTAACTACACAGGCATAATTTTTCCAGTTTCTTCAAAGAAGTCACTTTATTTTATCGCTACTTGTGGTGGCACTCTGTTTTTTTAAAGACATCACAGTCCAGATAAGTTAAATAATCCTACTATTTACACAGCATACCAATATAATTTTATACCTCGACAATACTATATTATGTGACCCCTTAATTAATTCAGAGTTGCTTTTGTTTATGTTGGTTTTCTAGTCTCAAAACCAAATCAGGGAAGTTTTATAACATTTAGTTTAATTAAAAAAAAAAGAAAAAGAAAAATGCATTTACACACAATTCCACATATCATCACAAAATCAGCTATGAAAAGGATACTGTAAAATGAGGAAAAATACTTTAGAATCAAATAACTTCCATATGAAAATTATTCTGTAGAAAAGGTTCAGTAAGGTCAAATTCTCTTCTTATAGTTCAAATAAGGAAAACATTTTCAAATAGTCATTGTTTGTTTTTTTTCCCCCTGTGGAATGACAGACCACTGTCTCATTTAGACAGTCAACAAAAAAGCTATGGAATTTTTCCAGTTATAAATGACAATGTATCCAAAAACTTCCTGTACTGGAAACAGGCTAAAAATGAATGACTGACTAAATATTTGGCTCAGAGTCGGTTTTCAGACAGCAGAACATGCCTTTTTTTTGGCAACACACACCAGTCATTCTGTGTAGCTGCAAGAGTCATGTCTGGTAATACTGTAGCATGTTGGATCTTATCTAACACAGATGAAGATTAATGACTCATGAAAGGTCTTATCAGGAAAGTAATGGGTAACACAAGCTAGTTTTTGAACTACTGAGATCAGCCTTTTTTAGAGCCTTGGTGTGTCATAAGCAGTTGAAGCTGCATTGTTAACCACACGTGTGTACTCCTGGACTGAACTGACCCTGGGGATGTAATCTTATACAAGCAGCATTCTAGTTTCCTGTTCATTTAACAGCAGAATGCTGAAAGCTGGGGATTTCAGACCTGCAAAAGAAGATCACTCCACCAGGCTGAGAACTGCTCTCTGAATGAGGGCAAAGGCGCTACAAAACATAGCAACCCACAGTCCTATTTTCCAAAGAGCAGAGCTAATTAATGCATAACATTCTTCCAGCTTTTTAAGAATGTAAAATGATCACATGAGAAGAGCTGATCTTCACTCTTCAATGACAAAAGAATTCCAGTGGATTCTACAATGCTGTGCTTTGTTTACTGAGGAGGTATGTTTTAAAATTATATATGGTAGATCACAGCAATCTTTGTTAAAAAAAATTCAGAATTTAAAAATTATGAAAATAATCAGAGATTAAAATCTAGTCTTTTCAGCCAGATGAACAAACTGCAATCTTAAGAAAACTGGCTAAACTGAAAACGTGAAAATCCTAAGAACAGATCAAAAGGCAGGATGGCCAAAAATCATGTGTGAACAACACCTTGCCATCTTCTTTATCGATTTTCCCACTCCAAGCCAAGAATCGCTCACCTCCAGGTCCTTGCTAAAAGGCTTACTACTGTGGAACACATAGAAATGAAATACTAATTTGGCAAAGGTTCTTTCAAGATTTCCATAACATGCTCTGGATATACTCAGTGTTCGGAGTATTTTTCTACCTTTACATCCTGACTTAGATAATTATTTCACTTGCTGTTACTGTGCTAAGCAGAATTTGAAGATTTGAGGGAAATAATGTCTGTTCTACTTCCTGGCGATCATCAGCTGACAAATAACTTCATCACAGAAATGTGTTCCAGAAAGCAGCTCTGAAATGCTGTTCTCAGGGCCTTAAAACATATTTAACACTTGGCTAAATGAATACAAAAGCATTTTGTTCACTGAAACATGTAAAATGCTTAGGCATGCAAGTACTTGACTGTTTTGTCAGTTATTTAGAAAGAAAGATTACGTTTTACAGAGCAATTCTTCCCTTTATGGTTCATGAGTCCATTAGGAAGAATAAACTTTGGTAAGAAAGAAAACTGTTGCATTTTAACAGATTTTATTACTGCAATGTGTTTACTTCAGAACATTTCTCTGTATTACATTAGAGTAGCTCTTATATCTGCAACTTCATCTCCAAATGTGACCATTAGCTTCCTCCACTGTAATGCACACACAGCTGGGGAAATAAGTACAGCCCTTTGCTAGTAGCTATTCATTCTGATGCAATGAACAGAACAATTTCCATAGCTGCAGTTTCAAAGCCATTAAGTTCTCTGATACACAGAGACAGTGGGAAGTCACAGTGGTGGTTTCCTGGTAAAAATCCAACAAAACAGAACTCTGCCAACTTGTAGACAACTTGTGTCTTATTCTCCCTCATGTTCCACAAGTGTTTAACTCTAGTTTAACTCAAAGCAACAGGCCCATCAGGTTACTTCCCACCTAGGTATCAGTGCATCTTTCATATAAAGAGACTAGAGAAGTGGAAATGGAGAATATGCAGAGTAGCATAATAAACAGTAGTATAGCAGACCTGTAGATGCCTTAGCTTGCAATTACAATGAAAAAATGTATTCAATTTGCCTGTATCTGATGATCACTATCTCATATACCTTTACCCAGTCAGACAGCAGTTCTAGCTTATTATGCCACTCAAGGAATGAAGAGTAAAGTTTTTAGAGGATGCGCAAAATTGACTATGTTTGAAGATATCTCTAACAGCCCTCACAAAAGACTGATAAGAAAACTGAACAAGAGCGAATGTGATTGTGAGCAATAAAATGCAGTTTTAGGGTAGAGCCTAGGTTACACAATGTGTAATCAAGAACCAAGATGTCTGCTATCTAGCCTGATTAGACACAATAAATAGGAACACGACTATGACAAGAAAAGCTTTAGCCCCTAAAACTTTTCAGGTTTGAAGAGAAATTAAGCCATTTATCAGTGTCAAGGAAAAATTTATGCTAAAGCTTACACTAAGGCACTAATGATACTGTAGATGCCTAAGCCACCTAGTTTGAAGTTAGGTCAGGTATATCCATCAAGGCTGGAATGAATGCATTCAGCAGCATAGCTGTGAATATTAGTGTACTCCAAAAAGCGTTAAATGTTTTACAGTTGGAGAGGAATGACAGTATTTTTTTTTTTTTAAATCACATAGTACAAAACAGATCAGATGTTTACTTTGAACTTGGAAGCATCCACAATGATGGGTAGTTGTAGCAGTCAGACTTAAGATGAGGTCACTGACAGGGACAGAATTCTGTAGGCATCTTGGGAGCACAGAGTACAATTGAAAATGTAATTGACAAGCAATAACATGTGAGCTGATCATACCACCTTAAAAAGGAAAATTTTAGCCTATTTTCAGTTTTTCTCTTCATCTGGCTTCTTGAGATATGGCCCATAAAATATTGTTCTCTCCAAGCCCTTGTTTGCTTCTCAGCAGTGAAAGAAGACAGACCCTTTATCATAATTCTTTTGCTTTGCACAATGATCTGGCACAATGATCTGGCATGCATTCCAACCTACCAAATCTTCTATGTTTTCAATTCCATCATCCACCAGAAAGGTGATTTTCTTGGTGTGGGGAGGCAGTAAGGATTTCTGTAACATTTGCCATTTATTTTCAGTTTCAAACATTATGTAGCAATAGAGGGCGATTTCTGAAGGAGTTACTTAGCTAGAGTGGATACTTTGGAACAGAGCAGTTAAACAGGAAACAAGAAAGCACAATCCAAGAGAAGTGATGACTACCTTTTGAGATGTGTTTGATGAACATACCCAGTATTGTGCTTAGGAAAAAAAACCCATCTATATGTGGCAATTCCCTGGCAATTTAAGCAAAATTACTTCATACAGTTTTCTTCTTACATGCTGTTAGACAATCGTTCTAATGTAATTCAATACAGTTTGTGGCTGTCTCCAGACAGCTGAGTAATGGTCAAAATATCAACAGCTGGCAAGTGATTCCATGGGATTTTTCACTCTCAGGCAGCCTGTTTTTGAAGGATTCAATCAGTATAAAGTCAAAATGTCCCAGAATGAAGTGCAGAACAGGTAATTTGACAAACTGTGATGTTGGCTTTAGGTAATCTGACTAGCTATTAATTCACAAAGCAGTCTGGAGGGATTTGCAATGCAAACTGATTTCTGTCTAGACAGAAAAAGGAGTGCAAAACACATTAGAGTAGATAGAGTGTAACAAAACAAAAGGAGCCAAAAAAACCCCCTTGCATCTTAATTTCTTACCTGTGTGAGTTCATGGAATATTTTTCTTTTAAATCATTAGTACTGACCTATCAAAGGACAACCAATGTTATTGAGAGCTATAAGTTGTTTATTGCTGGTTGGACTTTGACAAGCAGCAATTAAAGTCACACTACAACTTGTTAAAATGTATGTAAAATCCCATAGATGTTTTGTACTTGGAAAAATTTTTAGAAAACATGTCCATCTTTCAAAATTTTGAGTACTTATCTAGCATACGCACGTTGGTTTCTCTATCAATCTTGCATATGTATTAACCATCTGCATGGAATAGCAGTTATGTGTTTTCTCTTGAAAATTTTCCTCTGAAGGCATTGTTTAGTTTGGCGTCAAAGAGTATGAATTACATCACAAACCAGTGCTGCATCTATTGTGTTTCTGATACCCACATCCAGCTTCCTGCTATAGAAATTTTAAGATTCTTCATGACATCCTAAAAGCCAGTGTTACTTATTACCAGTGGTACCATGAACATACAAATCATTGCTCATTATTTATGCCAAAACAAAATATTTATATTTTGCCCAAGCTTTATTTACATTCTCTTTGCATGCACAGTGTCAATTCCTACACAAATAAACCAGAAAGTGTACTGTCATTAATTTTTGTAGTAAGACACTGCACTATTTAAGACATTAAATTGTTTAAAAGGGCTTAGTAGGAAAAGGTCTTTCTTAAAGGATAGTATAGTATTTAGCTCAATGAATCCAGGGAGAACAAAATACCACACTGAAATTCTTTCACTGAGTGAAAGCACAGGAAGGTGCTCATAAATATATATTGCAACATAATTACAAGCTGGAAGAACACTTTTTACTTGTTGAAATCTAGGAGTTTTATCTTGTGAATAGGCTAGAAAAATTCAGTCAGTGCCTCTTTTTTTTAGCATCAGGTTTTACTTGTGTTTAAGTCACATCATATCTGCCAAGCTGGATTGGTAAAACTAGCACTTAGTGGTTGGGTGTTATGTAATTCTTATGAGCACCATTTGGGTAATGGAATTTTGTGGGACTTGTCCTTTTCCCCTCAGTAGCATTTCTGAGAATGAAATTTGCCTCAAAGTTTAAGCTGTGAGACTCCCCTTGCTGGTCTAAATGGAATTTACTGTTTAACTAATAAAGGAATTGATGTAAAGGACAGAGTACAGTATGGGAGGTGTGATAAAGCAGCATTGTCTTTCAGGGGGTTTCAATTTACCAATGTTCAGCAGAAACACTTTTCTATTTATGGCTTCAGTAAAATCTCAAAGAGCTAGTGAATCAAGAGATTATTTTTTCATATGATTCTTACCAGGTTCAGTTGCAGATCGTGGCTCTGCATATCACATCAAAAGGAGGGAAAATAAACAAGAAAAATTATATTAGAGATTACATTAATAAATATCAGTGTACTGAATGAATATATTATATTGAAATACTGTATATAAGTAGAGAAACTGTTCAGACATTACAAAATCAACAAGGTTTAAATTGTTTGTCAGTAGCAGCAGTTCAGTTATTACTTCTAGCCATTAGCACTGAAATGGAAAGAGGAAAGGACTCTGTCCAAAACTGAATCATGACAGACTAATTTCATGATCTTTTTCCATCCTGTATTAAAAGCAGTCACTTCACATTATTGCCTGAGCTGGTTTTGGCTGAGTGCAGCTGTGCCAGATGTGCTAAAACTTCATTATGACCTGGAGTCAAAGGTAGCCAAGTGGGATGCCACAACTGGTATCACTAATGCATTTTTCTCAGTCCCTTTGGCAGCAGAGTGCAGGCCAAGTTGGCTTTCACTTGGAGTGGTGTCCAGTACATCTGGAATTGACTGAGGTGATGACAGCCAGAACCTCTTGTTTCTAGCCAGGCCAGAAACAAGGAGAGGAGTTAATTGCAATGTTAAACCCAATGCTAGGGTCCAGTGGGACCACGGGTGAAGATTGTAATGGCAATACCATTAAATTGCTGTAACCAGTGATTTGAGTTGCATGCTACAGGAATTACTATACCAGGAACAACATGAAACAATTGAGAAGTCCTCACAAGATGCAGTGCAAGGGCAGTGATGACCTGGCTAGGCTGGCTTTGGTGCCCAGTAAGTCCATGCAACACACCTCCTCTTCTGTCCTGAGTATCATCTTAACAGATGGAGCCCAAAGACATGGACTAAATGAACTCAAAGCAGGTTTCGTGCAATTTTACATATGATGCATAAAGTAGGGGAATGATGTCTGTGTATTGGACCAAAGGATGAGAAGAGGTGGACCATGAGAATCTATTTACTAGTGTGGGACATGAGCATGAAATAAATGGTATGGAATAAGGGGGTGAAAAATGTCCTGGTTTTAATTAAATTAATTAAATTAGTTAAGTTAATTTTCATCACATTAGCTGGTATTGGGCTGTGTTTAAGATCTGTGCTTAAAACAGTGTTGGTAATACACAGACTTTTTTTTATAAAGGCCTTTTCTGCTACTTGTATCTTCCTGATAGCAAGGAGGCTGGAGATGCATGAAGAATTAGGAGGGAACACAGCCAGGACAAACACACTGCACTGATCAAAGTGATATTCGATACCATATGACATCATGCACAGCATATAGATCTGGGTACAGAATGAGGAAGGGGTAACATTCAGAGCTAGGACATCTGTCTTCCCAAGCAACTTACAGGTAATGGAACTTTTCTTTCCTCAGAATGGCTAAACACCTGCCCTGTTAAACTGAATCTCAACCCATGAGTTTTCTCACTCCTACTTTTCCAATTCACTTCCTCAGTTCACCGGGGGTGAGTGAAAGAGGATCTATGTGGTGCTCAACTGCTGGCTGAAGTTAAACCATGACATTGCCTTACTTTTTTGGAGAATTCTGAAGTCTGGAGAATCTTGAATTTCAATGCCCTGTCGAAACCACTTAACATAAATAGGAGGGGGTCCTCTGACCCTGCATTCCAATACCACGACTTGTCCTTCAGATGCTGTGGCATTTTGTAGTTCCTGAAATATAAACACCACAATTCAAATAAACCCGGAGCATTTTACATTGTTAAAAATTGTCCTTCCTTCCCTTTGTAATTCAACTTTATTTTATTGTGTCCTTACATTTTTGCAATAGACATTTTCTTTCCTTCTGATTGAATACACCTATATAGTTAAAATTATTGAATAGGTTATTTACAAATACATTCTTTAAAACATAGAAGATGGGAAAAGCATAGAAGTATTTAATTCTTCAAATTAACACAAGCAGATCACTGCAGTTTGTGATTTCAGTTCTTATTCTTCTTCACAAACTGAAATGAAAATTCTGGAATTAACTACACATTGATTGACCTAATTTTGAGAGAGTAGCTGAGCTGCTTTTGGGTCCAGCTCCAGAAAGTGAAGTTGCTTTCCATCTGAGCCATATATAACAAAACAAGCAAAATTACACGATACCAATATGATTAGGATATATTAACTAGTATATGGGTAGCTTCTGAGACAGTACTCTGGCTGTTATAAATCCTTGTACACATGTAAAAAATTTAGCAAAAGTCTAGATCTTTAATGAAGAGCAGCAGGGAGAGGGAAACACAATACTTTAAGTAACATAACTGACAGGTGATAGTCACTATTTTTACCTTTGTTATCTATTTTAAGACTATAAACAAAAGAGAATTTTTTACTCTGCAGTGGCTGCCTCATCTCCTTTGCAATTGATTGATGAAGTTTTAGACCTTAACGCAGCAAAGTACTTGAAGTTAGGTATAAGCTCAGAGTTATTCCTAGTTATTATTCATAGATCTCCAGTTAATCAAATATTTAAGAATTTTGTTACATGGAAACCTGAAAATCTTTGAGCTGTTCCCTGAAATGTCTACGGAGAGAAATTTATGTCAGGAAGCTGGATTAAGTATGTATTTTCTTGTTCATATCTGGTTTGTTTATTTCGTAATTAGTTTTGGGGTTTTTTTGTTTGGAATGTCCCATCTGGCTTAAGCCGGTTAAAAATGAATTTCAGGGACAAGAGATACAGACATTAGGAAGAAACAGTGGAGTTTTGATTGCCTTGGTAGTTTCTGGATGGAGGATGGACTTCTCCTGTTTCCCAGTCTTACTTGGAAATGGCCTGCCTCCCAACCTTGCAGTAACCACATTCTCTAATCTCTTGCACCTCCACTGTTCACCCTCCTGTGCCACCTGTAGAATGGGTGCAGAATTATGAGGGACAGAATCAGACCTTTCTTGATATGAGACAGGAATATGATGGAGCCAAGCTAGACAGCTGCAGAGAACAGGGCTTACTCTTACTTACTCTTTCTCTTATCTCTAGGCAAAACGATTTACTTTCCATATTAATTTTTAATCAAATGTTTTCCTGAAGTAATAACCAGAAATACTTTATTTTGGCTTCAACTAGTAGTGATGCAATAATGATTACTACTGCAGAAATAATTTTTTGAGGCACAATTAAATAACATTTTCAATTGAAGTTGTATTTTATAGATTAGGGAAGCATGCCATCCTTCTTTTTGCTGTACCTAGTTCCCAGTTAAATTTGATTTGGGATGAATGTGAAGATAAATATTGACTTAAGTAATTATCTAAGAAATTTTCTTAGGAAGTCATTGATACTGAAAAGTTTGAACCTGATCAAACCTTCTTCCATTAGGATACATAATTTGGATATTTTCTGTTGGACTATAAGAGTGTGATATAAAAATCACAATGGATAAAACATACCTTTGTAAAAATAGGTGTAGAATAGATAGGCTTGGGTCCATCCAGATGGTGCAGGTAGGAAGTAGGGCTTTGAACCTGCAAAGCAATGCAACAATGTTATAAAATGGAAAGAATAAAAGTTTCAATGATGAAGACTTCATGTTTATGCAAAAATGCAAACTCTCACATGTGCAGTCTTTTTACGGTATTTTCTTTCTACCATACTTCTTGGGAGACATCATCTCTCATATTTCTAAAATCAAACTGCAAGCTTTGAAGACTTCTATACTTCCAATGAGAATTTTGTATCCAATTGTCTTTGCTTAAAAGTATTTTGAGAATTTAACTCCTGTTAATATGACTCAAGTAAATCCTTTATAGTAGAGCATTTTTGCTTCTCCTGCTACTTCATCTCTTCACTGATGCAGTGATAAATAAATCCAGGTACCTAAAAGCTTATCAAGGTTAGCCTAAGGAAGGGAAAAGAATTTACCATGTACAGGCTGACAGATATTTTAATTTTGTTTGTATTTTATGATTTATGTGTAAACTCTCATCCACAGTACAATTGAATTATTGATGATTTTCTACATTTAATATCTAGATGGTAAAATTTACTTTTCTTTAAAAGGCCCAAAGAAATGACAGCAATATCATATTTAATAGTAAGAAAGTTTTAAATTTTTGCTAGAAAATAATGCAGGCATTCATCTATAGTACATTCTTTCGGGACTAGAACAGGTCACTATTAAGTGATAAACTCTGTAATTTTCATCATCACCAGATGTGTCTGCTGCTCACATGCTGTGTTGATACACATTGTGTAAGAATCCATATGTATATTGACTTTTATGTCCCATTCAGTGGATATATACTTGATTTTTAAAAATAATAATTCTTAATATAGTAATTTAAGTTTATAGTTTAACAATATAATTCCTCAAAATGGCAGAATTTTTCAGGAGCTACAAATTTTGGAAGAAAATTTGATATACTTTTACTAATTTAAAAGCCGGCATCTAAAAATACCTGTGGACTGGGCACAGAGATAGGCTGAATTACAGCTGTGGTCACTCCAGATTTTGGTGTAGAAGATCCTATTGTCAAGGAAACAGAAGTGGTTTTCTTTTGGGCCCTGAAAAATAAAAACCCAACAAGCATTTTATTGGATCTGAAATGAGAATGCGTTAGATTTTAACATATAAGCCACCTCTACATATTTAAATATGTCATATTTAAATATTTGCTACATATTTAAATATATCATTATCAACTGAAAAGATCAACACGAATGAAGATCATCATGATGGATGAAGCTTGAGTAGATCACAACCTGTGGCCAATTTACACTTCCTCACACAATAAGAAGTACTGATTTAAGATAAAGTTAAAACGTGTTTTATTCCTTTAATTGTAGTCATCTTCTTATTTCTTTGGAGGCCATGGATTGGGTGATTACAAATGAAAACTTGGTTAACTTGAATTTCCTTCTTGAATATGAAAAGTTGGTATCAACAAAATTGTTTTCAGGGTAAGGCCAGCCTTCTCTGACAGAACAAGCACATTAATACAATCTACAGTTATAATACTATATATTCATATCTCATGAGAGAAGTAAAAAGACAGGATACACACAAACGTACCCCAGATGCTTATTCAGATCATAAAACTACCTAAGATTTTCCAGTATCCCTTATTAAGAACATTTACATAATATTGGTACTGCTTTACACACTTACTGTGGCATAGCTCCAGATTTTAATTTGAAAATTAAACTTTCAGTCTCGGAATCTGTAGAACTGGCACCTAGAAAAGAAAGTTTTTTCAATAATCTCATATATTTACATTGATTTATTTAAATTGCAAAGAAAAACCTCTGATACTTTTGTATTTCACTTCAAGAATTGAGACCTCTC
This sequence comes from Petroica traversi, assembly GCA_025920805.1. NCBI lineage: Eukaryota > Metazoa > Chordata > Aves > Passeriformes > Petroicidae > Petroica > Petroica traversi. Next base: position 1,893,875 of record JAHLSL010000020.1, read on the forward strand.
TGTAACAAACTACGATTTTTTTATCTGATAAAGATTGTAACTATGTTACAGACAGTTACAGAAATCATAACCATGCCAATTTAATTGCACACTGCTTTCCCTGGGCTCCTAGCTGTCTCCCTTCATATTGAAACAAATATGGCCAAGATTGAAAAAAAAAAATGCTGACTACTACTGTACTACGAGAAAAGTATAATTTTATTTACTTAAATTTTAAATTTGAAGCTTAAGCAAACATATGGCTTATACACAGATAACAAATCTTCAAACTTAATTAAGAGCAACTCAGTATACCAAGACATTTTCAGACTAAACTTGCTGCCCATGATGTCCACATTTCAGACTATTTATATTAACCTACACATAACATTTATGTAGTGCTATTTCATGCCAGAGGAAGTCTTGATATAATGTATGTGTTTGGCAATACCCTCAGCTTACTTCAAGAAAAAAATATGAAAGCATTTATTCCCCCTGTCCTAATTTTTTCTTACAGCAGATACTTTACACATTTATTCTGGACATTTACACAGTACATATTATTCCTGAAAGAGTTTGTGCATATATATGGATAGCTGTATGTTTAATACAAACCATAGGCACTTCATAATCCATCTGCCTAGTGCAGCATAGACAGAATCCAACAAAGCAATGCTGAAACTGAAATACCCAAATACCCCTTTGATTTAAAACGCTTATGCTATTAAAAAAAAAAAATCAAAGCAATAAGTAGCACAGAACAGATGAGAAGAGAGAAGCAAATGTCCAGCCATCAAAGTGGGTCTACACAAAAGGGTTTCTTAAGAACACACAACAACCAGGTCTTGCATGGCTGGGCCTGCTGCACAAAAGCGAGTATGATGTATCAGTGCCAGCAAGTCTATTAATGTACAAAGCAAAGCTTTTGTGTCAATCTGTTTCCTTAAAAAGGACAGGGGAGGAGTCTAATGACTTGTACAAATCTCTCTTTCAAAGTAACATGTTAGAAAATTTCTGGATAGGACTTCCATACAGCTAGACTGGCAGATGTCAAAGAATGAATTATTTGCAGCATTTCTACCTGGCTGTTTCTTCTTTTACTATTGCTTCTGTCCTTGTAACTTCACACAGAATGTATTCATACAACACCTGAGGATTTCTGAAATCATTATTACTTCTGTAAAGAAAACTCTTACAAGAATCTGTAAGATTAGAAAAATCTTGGGGATTTTGCTGTTATATCCCCATGCGGCACTAAAAAGTTTTGAGAATAAAAAGCAAAATGAAAGCAAACCTATAAAGGCAGATACACCATTATTAAACTAATTTACAGCAAAAAGCTTTTTGTTTTGTTAACCAAAAACTATTTAATAATTTTGGTGTGTCATTATTCAGATTTCTTATGACTATTTCTTATGTAAATTTATTTTATGCTTTCAATTGACCATTTAAATTAATTTTAATGAGTTACAAAACAGGTAAAAGAATACATATTACCCGATATTTTTTGGAAGATGTATGACTTAAAATAAAAATTAGTATCCAATTCAGATAGTCTTGCCTGAAATACAGTTCTCTGCTAAAAAACAACTTAATAATTTTACTCATGGTCATCATTAACTTTTTTCAGAGAAAATAATTGAATTATGACTAATTTTGCAGTCAGGAAATATTTTGACAATAAATAGCAGTTGTTTCTGAACAAAACTACTATGACTGACTTTAATCTGACTTAAAATCAGAATACCAAAGATAAGGGATTATGGTACATAGTACATACATGACTAAAGAAGACTCACTTGGGCCAGTCACATTTATTTGCACAGGGAGACAGTTCAAAACTGAGATGGGGATTACTGCTATCATGAAAATCATTATTGCTATCACTAGTGATTTACAGAGGTACTGCTTAAAAGCTAATGATATGCCAAAATCTTTGTTGGTACCTTCTATTTCATTATCTCTTTTCTACCCTAAAGGAATAGCAATCTACTCAGGGATTCCTGATACATTCCTTGAAATATCTGAATTGATATTATGTGAAGTTCAAAATGTGTTGTATTGAAGAAAAGCAGAGGAATACCATAAGAAGATTACCATATTGAATGTAATGTTAAGATAAAGAACCAAAAGTAAACTTCAGCTTAATTCTCTTTTCTTATATGCATCAAGTATTTTATTATTTTATCTCTTACCTTCAATGAATATTTCAGCTGATGTGCTATCTGAACCAAATGAATTTGAAGCCAGACAAGTATAGCGTCCAGTGTCGTCTTCAAAGGCTTCTACTATAATTAGGGAATGAAGTCCTCCACTTTCAGAATGGATCTGAATGTCAGGGGAATTCTGGAGTTCTTTTCCTTCACAGAACCATCTGCAGCCCACACACATTTAGAAAGACAAAGAAAAAAAGAATATAAAGGATTGGTTCAGGCTCATTGCACACAAGAAGACATTACACTCTGCTGCAAAAATCTAAATTACTACTGAAATCAGCACACGGTACTTTGAAAGGTTTAATCGCATTCACAAAAAAATAACTTGCTAGAATAAACTTTATTTAAAAAGTAGGGAGACATTTCTGAATATTAAGAAAATTGTACATAACACCTACATTTTAAAACTACCTCCTGCCCTGGTTTTAGTAGATGAGTTTTTCCCGCATAAATATTGTGTATTGAATTATTTTGACCACAGTCTAATAAATTTCAATATAATTTATCACTCACATCTACCTAAACCCCACTGATTCTGCACACAGAATATCTGAATCTGTAATCAGTGGCACAGGGTCTAGCTGGAGGCCTGTCACTAGAGGCATTCCCCAGGGGTGGATATTTGGCCTAGTATTATTCATCAATGGCTTGGCTGGATGAGAAGGTGCCTCCTCAGCAAGTTCACTGATGACACAAAGCTGGGAGGAGTGGCTGATATCCCAGAGGGCTGCAGATCTTCAGAGGATCCTTGGCAGGTTGGGGAGATGGGCAGAGAGCAACCAACTGAAATTCAGCAAAGGAAAATGTGGGGTCATACACATGGGGAGGAACAACCCCAGGCACTAGTTCAGGCTGGGGGGGCTGAGCTGCTGGGAAGCAGCTCTATGGAGAAGGACCAGAGGGTTCTCATGGGCACCAAGCTGCCCATAAGCCAGCAGTGCCCTTGGAGTCAGGAGGTCAATGGTGTCCTGGGGTGCATTAGGAAGAGCATTCCAGCAGGTCAAGGGGATGATCCTGCATCTTTACTCAGTCCTGGTGAGGCACACCTGGAATGCTGTGTCCAGCTGTGGGCTCCTCAGAACAAGACAGACATAGAGCTCCTGTTGAGAGGGCAATAAAGATGATTAAGGGACTGGAGCATCTCTCTCCTAAGAATAGGAGATGGGCCTATTCAGCCTTAAGAAAAGACAACCAAGAGGGAACCTCATGAATGTAGATAAGTATCTGAAGGAAGAGTATCCAAAGGACAGATCCAGTGGTGCCAACCAATAGGACAAGAGGTCAGAGGCAACTAATGTACAGCAAGTCCCACCAGAACATTAGGAAGAACTTTATTACTGTGCAGGTGACTGAGCACTAGAAGAAACTGCACAGAGAGGTTGTGGAGTCTCCCACACTGGAGATATGCAAGAGCTGTCTGGACACAATCCTGTGCCACGTACTCTGCTTGAGCAGCGAGGCTGAGCCAGATGACCCACTGTGGTCCCTTCCAACCTGACCCATTCTGTGATTCTGCGATTTTTGTCCATCTTGCCCAGTCAACCTCACATAATCCCATGGCACATTCCATATTGGTAAACTTTAAATAGATTTACTCTTGTTTTAGGTCAAGAACATAAACTGGTTTTCTAGGCCTGGATTTTTATGTTCATAAGTAATACATCTTCCACTACCAAAAATATATGACCCAACAAAAGTGCTGGATTTAGGTACAGACAAAACACACTTATCTAGAGTGATTTATAAGTAGGTAAAAACACAGCATAATTTTGTTTACATCAGATCAATCAAGCATTTGCCAGTGTAAACTAGTCTATGTTCTCAGCCCATACTGCTGCCATGAAAGTACATGTTCCCATTTTTTTTCTGTTTGATTCCCTCATATCAGGTAGTCCCTATTACTCTAGGCTATGCCCTGAATTATCTCTATCTCTGGCAGCCCAGCATGTATGAGAAGTGGGTAATTCTTGGTTTATACTGTCTGCTGCACATTTTTGCAGGGAGGGGAGGTAATTGGAGAGTCACTAAAGGAAAATAATTTGTGAGCAGCCATCCTTCTCTTCTCAAATTGCCCTTATATCCTGAAAACAAATTTTACTAAGCCTTGCCAGGGCTGTTATTCCCATTCCAATCCTAAAAGTCCACTCTGATCTTTATCACTCTTTCTTCCCTTCTTCTCACCCCATAATCCTAATCTGTGCTTTTCCATGTCTCCTCCCTTCCCTCCTTTCCCTCTTCATCCTCTGCCACCCCAATATTAAAATCTTGCTCTAATGAGAATAAAGACAAAATAAGCAATTCTTGACAGTAAGCTTCAAAAGGGATCTTCCCCCCCAAACTTCTAGCTTTCTACTGTACTATGTTTTTTCTTAAATTAACAAATATAATCTCCGAAATTTATGGATAGCCAATGCAATGTAAAAGATGACATAGTTTAAAAACATAATTCATAAATACTTAAAATTTGCCACCAAAAAAAAAAAAAGTACTTTTCTTTTAATTTGTATGTGTTTGTGAGAGAATTTTTTGCAGTTACATCCCACTAATACTTCAGAATTATTTTTTCCCTGCCCCTCTCTCAGATGACTTCCATTTAACCCCCCAAAACCAAAATAAGCCCAAGGAGTTACAGAACTCTCCCTACCTATTTAGGAAAAGCATGCAACACTAGAGGATGACAGATACCAACAATCAATGAGGAGTCTTTAAAATTGAACTGCCTCACTTTATTGCTCTTTTTAATTACTAACTTAATGTAATTAACATAAACAAAAAATGTTTTAAAATGTTGTTCTGAAAATATTACATTGTAAAACTTGAAATGTCATGCTTATTTCAGAATGCAGAGTTAAGAAACACATAACACAGTTTCCCTAAAAACCATCATAATTGTGGGCAAGCTCTCTGTGTTTCTGAACAATAGATGTTTTATTCCTGAAGGCAAATCCCCAGTTGGTAGTGGCATTAAAACTATATGGAATTGTCTTCTGAAATTAAAATACTAATAAGTTCTTTAGCTGCCTTCCATTGCCTAGATAGTGTATACAGAAAACATAATTTTTGGAAAGAACGAACAAACTACCATTTGTTTACTCTGCAGACCCCTTTGGCCTACTTTTACAACTATTTGCCTTGGAGACAAATCTATTCTGTCAGCTCTACTGCCAAAATTAACATTTCTCTTCCCCCTCTTCCCCTCCTTTCCTCTTGTCACAAGTTGTCCCTTCTACCAGTGTGAGGACCTCTGCTACTATTTCTGATTATTAGACCTTCAGAGTCCTAACCTCTGTGTAGCCTTTCCTAAGCTACATTTTAAACAATATGCACAAGAGAGAGGTTAATTCAATTTCTAGACAATCACAGACAAGAGCCTGTAATATGATGCCCTACATAACCATTTGTTCTATTTTTCTTTCTCTTCCAGAAACATCCTGGAAAGGAAAACCTCTCCTCCAAGCCTAATTATTTTCTCAGACAGATCCCGTTTAGTTTCATGCAAGCTGTATGACTTTCTATTGTTTCCTAAATTCCATGTTCACAAAATGTTTAAGAAATTGTCACAAGCATAAGAACTTAAAATAAAAAAATTCCATTTATATTTTTTTGGTCAGACAACATTTAATAAGTAAACTGTTTTCTTAGGAGGACAAGTTCTACATTGTCCCTTGATTTGTGCATACACATGGTCAGTCTCAAACAGTGGGAGCTATTCCTCAGCACTAGCTGGGATTAAGTCTTGTTGTATCACATCAGTGTCATACGGAAAGCGAGTCCTGACCTGCTACATCAGACACTGTCTGCCCCAGAGGAAAGCACATAAGTAAGCAATTCAATACCAAATTACCTCAGCTATCATTAAGGCGATGTTTGATGCATGGGAAACACACCTGGTGTGGGACTCCACTGCTTATTGTGGAAAGAAGAATTCACCTTCACAATTGGCAAGAGCACAGGTATTTGAAATGACGAACACTGGAAGAGACTTAGTTGTACTCTCTTTCCTTTTCTAATTGTCATTTTTTTTCTATGTACATGGTGACAGAAGAAGAGGATTACTTGTCATGAATTTCTTTTGATGATTACATCAAAATGAGATGAATAAGAAAATACTAAATTTAAATACTTATTCAGCAATAACTTGGCAGTTGCCAGTTCAGTTAAAGAGAGTTTGTGAATTCAAAAAATGGTCACAGAATAAAAATAAGTGAAGCATTTTTTTCCCAAACACAGACCGAATTCTACTTTTTCATCTTTTGTATATACATTTGTGCAGTCAGCCTTACTGCATTACAATCAGAATAATTATGGAAGAGAATTTTCTGCTCCTAGGGACTGAAAAAGATTCAAAGATTCAAAAGATTCAAATCTTTGCAGCATTCCCCCTTTCTGCAGAGGGATCACTAAAGTAAGCAACAAATCACTATCAAAGGGAAACTGAGCCAAAGAAACCAGAAGGACTCATGGCTAGACACAGAAAAAAAACCACAAAGCACGTCTTACAAGAAAATTCCAGTTTTATGCTAACTAGGGCAGCATTAACTCATGTCCAGTCTATTCCAGCCTACTGATCCTCTTGGGGATAAGAGGATTACTTTCTAGCTGCAAGAAGGCAACAGTACTACTGGAGAGTTAAAACACTCCAAACTAATCTCAGCCCAGAAGACTTTCAAAGTTACAGAGGAATAAATGCATGGCAGATGCTTTGAGAAAAACAAAATTCTCTATATAGAGACCATTGTTTTAAAAAGACATCTCTTTCACAGCTTCTGGATACCGAGTATAAAAATACCAACTCATTTCCCTATCCCTTTGTTGCAGGTTCTAAGAATTGCATTAAGTGTGCAAATAGAAACAAAACAGGCAGAGACATCAACAAAAGGGTTTGCAGGTATGTGTGCATACAGACCACAGAGTAAGACTTCCAGCTTGCACCATGGGTGCATTCCTGAAGGCCATGCTACCATTCATGCAAATTTATGGAGAACTGTCCCCTTTAAAAAGAACAGAAACTACTGTAAGATGTCAGATAATGCCTGACCAACAAACAAAACCCCATAAAGGAACATATATTTTATATAATTAAAATAGATTTTATTAGTCATTCTATATCTTGCCAAATTTTAAATTACACTGACTTTTTCTGCTCTTTCCTACTTTCTTCTTCATTCTCTTTTCACCATTTCTCTTCTTCTGTGCATTTCCACTGCACCACTCTTTGCCTTGCTTTTTCTTCAACCTACACCTACGTTTTATCTCCTGTATATTAAATGATAGCAATTAAATATTTAAGGCAGACAGTGAAACAACCACTAGACTGGAAAGTCAACAGACAAGGAAGAGATATTTTGGTAGCAGGGGAACAATGATTATGTAGTCATTTTTCATGCTTCAAACCCTCTGCTTTTGCAGTGGCTACATGGCAGCAAAACCAGAACACCAAACAAAAAAGGACAGTCAGATGCCAGGTGAGCAGCAGTTCATGCACACTGACATCAAGTAGCAAGCCACACAATATTCCTTTCTATTCACTCGTCTTTTCTTTATGCCCCCACAATCCTCCATGCCTGGAAATACATAGGAGCACGTGTATCTGGGATTTTAACGACCCTGAACAAAATATAAACAGAGTTGAACAGTACACTGACTAAGTAAGCACAAGGGTCTTAAGAAAAACAGTTCAAGGTTCTCTCTAATGCATAATCCTGCTGGAACTTATGTTTTTTGAGAGCCACTGAGGAATAGAGAGGTTTTCCTCTCTGCACACTCTTAAAGTTAATTTAAAATGGCAGCTGAAGTGAAACTTTAAGATATAGCCTTAGGGAGAAATTATAATGGGGAACTCTAACCACTACAGAAAGTGCAGAGAGATAAGTTGTAAATTAAAAAGTAATTTTATCCTTAGTGGTGTTAAGTATGTCCAGCAAGAAAAGTCAAAATGAAATACTCTGACATTCCCATACTGGCAGAGTCAGCATTTCCATCACAATACTGTGTAACTCTCATTTTGTTCTTCTCTTTTGAAACTAAGCAGCCCAACACTTCCAGACTATAAAACATTACTACCTAAAGAACTTAACCTGATTTTTAAAAGAAATCAGCTTTGTCACAAAAGATTTAGAGTACACTGCAGGAATCAAATTATTCAGATGCTTATTGTTCTCTGCACACTGCCCAATTTTTGTGCAATAGATATTTCATTATTTGTATAGGTAATTCATAAGAGAGTAAACAATAACAACATACATACTTTAAATATTTATATACTATAATCCTGGAAAAAAAAAAATCTGAATATAGATGGTGGTGCTTTGCCAGAACCTTCAATTAAGAAATTAAAAACATCTCTATAAACTGAAAACCGCAAAAGCCAATTTTATAATAAAAAGTGTGTTACATTATAAGCAATGTACATTAATTTAGATGATTTAACTGATTCTTTAGATGTTGCACAGTGTTCTCCCAGCTCTCACAAATTTCAATGAGGGTTTCACATCCAGCTGAGTAAATCACACAATTAGGTACTTGAAGATCAAAACTGCCTTCCTAAAGTGCCGAAGAAATGGCAAGAGAATACCAAAATCATGGTATTTTCAAGACACCTATCAACATTTCAGTCTGCCATTTCCTACAAGTTAACTCTGCTTCCTCTAAAGAGAAGTTTTGCATGAGGTTTTATTCAGGGATGCAAAGCAGAGGGGGTAGAGAAGTAACAGATGTGACCAGCTTACCAATGGGCCACAAAGCTTCCAAGAACACTGGGCAATGGCCTAAGTTACCTGCAGTAACTCCAAGGATGATTTTTTTTGCTTATTCCTGTCATTAGGAGAATTTCTTACTTAACATTCTTGCATAAGTTTTCCAAACCTCTTTCAGTTCACCTGAACCATGGAACAAGGATTCTACTCTGTTTTAGCTGGGGAAATAATCTGAAAGTAGCTTGAGGTTTTGATAGCTTCAGACAAGATACTCAGACTTATAGCCTGTAGCTCATGTCATTCTCTCTGGGTACTGCAATGTTCCACAGCCTTACATAGGATGTGTACAGCTAATCACAGAAGACAGACAGCATTGTCAGACATGATTAGAAAGTAATTGTTCTGTCTTAAAATCACAGAATCAGCTTAGAAATTCTTATTTTTTTTTTCAAGATTGTATCTTGTCCTTGTCCAACATGTGCAATGTTGGCCTCACTTTGTAGCTTTTAAGTATAGATGCTTTAAAAAAAATTTTTTGGTGGAGGCTTTTAGTTACCTTAATGATGGAGATATTCACATAAGAAAACATAAAATCAGTGCTAGAAAGTATGAAAAATGAACACAGCACTAAGCGAAGAAAAGATGTACAACTGTATAACTTTTCATATACCTAACCTTTTAGAGAACAATTCTTTTACTTTTCGGATAAAGAGAATTTTACATTTTTTGCTCAATAGTTACAACTGTTTATTTTGATTTTCTCTGGCAGTGGTATAATGTGTGCTGCTGATTTCAACTGTGTTACTGCTAAACTATTCTTAAGCGCAATAAGAATTTTTGATATGAAATGTATTTTTCTGAAGTTACTAAATGTACTGAAATTTGTTCCTACAAATTTGCTATAGAGACTGCTTGAGTCCTATGGTCCTTCTGGTTTACCCCAGTTTCCTGCTAAGTTCTTAAAGGAGCATCACAGTCAAAACTGCTGTGAGCATTATAACATGAACTTAAATAAAAATTGGTATTTTTAAATTAATTACTTTTTAAAAGAATGCTTACAGCTATATTTAGATTCATACTTGGTTTGAGGATATTTTTGAGAGTCTAAGAGTAGTTGCTGGGATGTGAAAGAAAGAGAAACAGTAATTTAAGTAAATAAACTGACCTTTTTTTTTTAATTAATCATAATTAGATTATGTACTATGAAAAATCAAAGTTAATAAAAGTTAATAAAATCAATGAGTTAATAAAATAAAAACATTTGAATTTAGTAAAATGTTATTGCTATAAATTGCATGTCTCTGTGTTAGCTGTGCAGCGTGATGAAAGTTGGAAAATACACATTATGTGATACAGTAATGGAATATCTGTATATAAGGGGAAAATGGTGAGATTTAATGAATAAAACTGAAATACACATCATACCTATAATGGAGAAGTTTATGCTATTCTTTTCTGTACATCACCAGAGATACTATGTCACACAGAAAAGAGGTACCTGCTGTATGACTTATTCGGATATGCAATCCAAACCCATTTATTTCTGATTTACGTACATTTCTGTAATAATAAGCTGAGTAGGATGTTAATGCAATGTTCACTACTTTCTATTCATTTCTTGCAGGAGTAACTTTTTATAAAACTGGATATACTCACTATTATTTTAGAACTCTGATTATAAAGAAGATACAGAAATATTTAACATAAAACCAATGAAAAGTATCTAGCAACTTTGTTGATCTGGCTTCAAAGTCCCATAGGTGCATTTATGCCATGTGGCAAAGAAAGCAGGGAAGTGACTCTTGTTGTTGACTGCACTGTAGGGTTGATGCAAAAGATATTTCGCAAATGTGTCAATGGTATCCAAATGAGATACCACATTTCAGGTAATCCTGTTTCATCATGCAGATCAAAGACATCTGTGCAGCTGTGTTTGTTCAACATGAACAGCACAGAGATCATATTTCTTTAACTGGCCAGAAAGCAGTCAATATTAAAGGAAAAATATGTATGCTTACTTCTCTAACCAGAATGAACAAATATATCTTAAAGAAGTTTCTTCTAAAACAATATTTTTCATGTTACAGCCAACCTTCTGCAATAACAAAATGCTGAAACGTATGCTGAATAACTTATTTTGCATTTTTGAAGTCTAAAGCTTAAACTCTACCTCACATCCTATTTTGATTTATCTTTACCCTTTGCCACAAAATATTTATCTCTTTTTCCATATCTTTATCCATTAGAAAAGCATAAAGTACTTATTTTTCTTGATCTTAACTATATGTTTTCTGAAGACAAAAGCATTGTTCAGTGTAGGTGTAACATTCAGATTTCACGTTTTCAGAAACCCTTCACAGAACTTTCTTTTCCCTCTTTGGCCACAAGCCCGTGCTCTTAAAGTGTCCCTTTCAGAAGCTGCAATTTAACTGACAAATAGATGTAGGCAGATAATTCAGTTTCTTCTATATTTTTGCAATCATCAGATCAAGAAAGAGAGAAAATTCTGTGCAAGTCAAGGACCACTTTTGCATTGCGAACTGCAAGCCACCTTTTACAACAGGCATGTTGATTATTTGTGACATGTAAGCTAATTACTCAAAAATAATTCATTTCACTGAGCAACTTCCGTAAGTAGTGAATTAAAACATATATATAATTTTAAAAGCTACGTGACCATGTTCATACATGTGAAAAAAAGCACGAATTAAAAATACAGGAATAAATTATGTGCAATTTAAGAGATGAAGTTTTCAACACTTCTATTTGTAAGACATTTTCGAGGGCTATTGGCTTCATAGATAACTGCAGGCTAATTTAGTGACATTCTTTACATCAGTTGTTTTCTTCAGAATATTCAGAAAACAAGTTCTTACCAATATTTAATGTATCAATTTCCCTACATCATCTCTTCTTGGACAAATTATTCCCACTTTACTTTCTGGACCGCTATTTTATGCCTGACATCTAAATATTTATAGAAGAGTATTTTATATAATCTATTTGACTACACCTGAGTTCCTGGCATATGTATGCATACTACCACCACTTAGAACTCAGACATACATTTGGGATAAATCTCCTGAAAAGGGATTTTGAGATCCAGTGCAGTCTGGGCCAACAGAGCTAGAGCCTCTTTGTGGTACCTAAGAAATAACTCTGCTGTCTTCCAGGTTAGCTACACTGAAGAAGGATAAATCAGAATAACCAAAGAGAAAACTGCTACTCTCCTGAAAATTCAGAATAGGCACTTTCTGGCACAACTGAAGGGTCAAACAAACTCTTTGCTTCACTCCAATTACAATTCTGTATTTCAGTAATGAATGTAATCACTCAACAGCTTGGATGGCTCCGCTTGACAATACTGAATTTTTTTCAAGCTCTCATTACATGTTGATACTGAAATAAATTTCCTTCAGAACAAAGCCAATATTGTGTCACAACAAAATAATTTCAACTTCAGGTGGCTAAATTATCTTCCCTTCACTGAAAATTGTTCTCTTCAGCTATAAGACCCCAACATTTAATTATAAAAGCCTGCAAATATCAGGGAGGAAAAGATACTGCACTGGAAGTATCTCCAATTTGCAATAACTTAACAGTTGTTTCTTTCATAAATCCAGTAGTAACACTATATGTAACCTCTCTGGGTTTCATTGGTTTCAGATTAAAAAAATCACAAACTAAAACCTGCAGATTCTAAGAAATTATAATCTGGTCTACAATTTGCAAAATTAATTAAAATGCATTAAAAGGAAAATTCTTTGGTCTTCTGACATATCTACAAACGCAATTCTCTATTATGTGTCAGTAAAAAACAAACAAAAGCAAAGGAGAAGAAGAAAGATACAGAAGAAAAACACTCACATAGTAGTTTTGTAAAATATTTACCTGCATTTCAGAAGACTTTAAAGTCGGTAGGTGATATGAGCAGAAAGTGACAGAGAATAAAGTGGAGTAAAAGATCAACTTACATTCATTTATAACCTTAACATTCCATGTAACTTTCTCATTTTGTATTTTTAGGTTTCATGTTTCATGGCAAGTTTGCTTTTTTCTCTTTTGAAATATCTTCTACATTTTGATCTCCACTGCAATAGCTTGCTTCCAATGCCAACAAACCTGGAAGCTGTTTCCATGTGTCAGAGCACATAGACAGAACAGTTTATAAATGTGATGAATGAGCAAGTACAGTTATAAAAAGTTTGATAACAGCTGGCTCTGCAGTTCTGTGTTTAATATTGCTGTAGATGCTTTTATTAATTTTTTTAAGTAATTCAAGTTTAAGTGATTACCAGATAAAGCCATTCATTTCCCAGCCTTTGAGAGCTTTATACTTTCAGAGGATTGTCACAGAACTATGAATCATGTTATACAGAAGAATTTAGCACTGAAGAGAAGAAAAAACCCCAACACCTGAAATGCACTTTTTGCATTTAACTAGCTACTACACAGGAGCTGCTATAGTTTTAGGGCATGAAGTGCCAGACACTGAGCAATAACTTCTTTAATTCTGACAGGTAATTAAATTGACTGGTTTTGTACAACTTCCTTCTGGGGCCTGGAACATCTTACCCTGAAGTCAAAGTGTGGTAGACATTATCTGCATTTCAGATTGTTCCACTAATCCATTTGTCAGTAAGTCAAGCAGACCCCTTCTGCTTGTGTCTGTAGCTATGCCAGCAAAAAAAATTGATTTATCTGCTGCTTTGTTTCATGCAAAGATTATCATCTCTTCCCCAAAAAATCAGATCATTATATTTCCAATGTAGAGATGCTGCTCTGTATTTTTCCCCTTGTAACTAACTATTTTGCTATACATGGAAATGCACAGATTTTGTCTCCAAAATGGACTTGAAAGTTAATCCAGGAAATTTTGTCTGGTTTATGATCTATGAAACATCATCAAATATTTGTTTAAACAAAATTACAGAAAGATATCCCAAACATATTAAAAAGGAGTCCCCAAAGGCATCCAGCTCTGTACTAAGAGTAGCGGTGCATAAAGCATATGAGAACAGAGTTGAAGTGCTTCAGAAAAAAAACACACATATGGTGTTAGAGATAACATTGCTGGTCTAATTCAGATTGTTCTCGGTTTCAGAGCATGCTGAGACAGCCCACTAGATCAGCATACTAGGTCTCCCTCATATTATTCCACCATTTCCTCCCCCATACATTTTTCCCATTCTGTTGTTACATGTATTTTCAGTAAGAGCATTCACCATAATTTTCCCCAGTGTCTAACACATGGCAATCTTGTTGAACACAAGCATTGGACTACCTGGTAACAAGACTCTAGACAGACTCTAATTGCACAATGAATGCTTTTGTGTCTGAAGTAGGTGAATAAAAATGTTTCTCTAAAGAAAACTCAATGAATAGAACTTTAGGCACTGAAACAGTAATTGAACGTGAGATAATTAGATATGTTTTACTATTGAGAAATTGAGGTTGCACCTTGTCCATTGACACCCAAGAAAGGTAAGAGCTAGCTCAGATTTCCACTGTCTTAACACGAAGGCCACCTTATATGTGCTGACTATGTCTCTAAAATAAGAGCAGATTCTGATCTTGCATTATCAGATGTACTGTTAGCCATCAAATTATTCAATCTTTTTGAAAGCTAGCAGATTGGCATGAAGAGATGGATGTAAACTATGATACAGCCCTGCATGCCAATGAAATACTGGAGTTTCATTCTTAGCGGTCTGTTTGCCCACTGCAGAAGGAATTTATGTGGCCACCTTCCATGCAGTCTGAAGCCAGTCATGCACCTAAGAGCAGTAAACAGCTGTAATTTGGTTCACTTAAATTGAAGATACCATCACTTGGCTTATGCAGACCTATGCTTAAATCAAGTTACCACTTCTGCTATTTGATAGGAAATTAAGAAGATCATGGAAGGGAAGGAAAAGAAAAATTTACAAGCAACGAAGATGATTAGAGCAGGTTAAAAACAAGCATTTAATAATCACGTGTGAAATGCTGAACATTTTTCAGACACAAAGAACTGTTGAGGCATGTAGGATTAACATGATTCCTTGTCTAGCTGAAATGGAATGCATAGTGCCTATAACTGAAATGCTGCTCTCAGCTATCGCTTATACTCCTTTGGCCAGAAGCAGATTTTCAAATAGCATACTGTCATTATTTTGCCTTCATGGGGAGGGGTACTTATTACAGAATTGCCAAAATACAGAAGGCAAAATCTTCCAGTGAAATAACATTTTGAACTCCAAGAGAAGGACTGTAAGGAGTTAAAAGTAAGAAAAAATATGTAAAATTATATAGATGAAATTGCATTTATGCAATTTGAATTCCACACGTAAGGTAGATTGCATTTAATGTGATTGTGGCAAGTTAGTCAGTGGCAACTCAAGTCTGACAACTGACATGTCAGATGAAGAAGTAATACTTCTCAAAACCATAACACTTAAAAAGGGGAAGAAGATGAAAACTATTTGAGACCAATCACTCTAGTCCACAGAAAATAAACCAACAATATTAAATTAAGAAACCTTATTAACTTGCAAATTAACAGTAATAAAAGGGAAATCTCCATTCAGGATGTATAGTCTTGTTTATAATAAACACATTGAAGTGGGAACTTGTTGGTTTACCTTGAAAATTGGCAAACATCTTTCTGGAGTTAGGAAAGGTAGAAAGCTATTACATCAACTGCAACATACATTGCCATCACTGGGCTTTTTATAGGCACAACTAAATGATGCCTATAGAAGAAAGTTATCTACATGATAGTGGGTGAATAAATAAACTTTTAATTAGCACCTGCAACATTAGCTAAAGTAGACCAAATTAAATGTAAAATGAAACCCTACATAGACAATACAAAACTATTCCATTTCTACATGGGTACAATTCCTACTATCATCGTCCTCTTTCGTACTGCTCGATTATTTGCAAGCTAGAGACAGTCAACAGAAATTCATTGAGCAGAAGCTAAAATACTTGATTCATTTGGGTCAGGTCAGCAACTTAGTAACTGACAACAAAGCAAGGAAGCTGTCAGCAATTTTGCCAGTGCCTTGCATTAAGTATGACAGCAGTCAGATTTACTCAGCAAAACTCAGCCTGCAGAGATTGGAATCACTCTGCAGAGTAGAAGCACCTCAGCTCTGCTCTGATTATGGTTTTCAATACTGGCAACAAGTCTTGGAAGGCTGGGTTGTCAACGGAGGAAACTGTCAGTATCAAAGGACTCAAGATTAGCATGTCCTGTATTCACAGACATTTGCAAAAGTTATGTTTATTTCATGAATTTACAGGTAGAAAAATCACCATCTATAACTGGCCAATTTCTAAGCCTTCTGGTCTGTAAGAACTGAAAGCTTTCTGAATTAATTTCCAACATCAACTAGCAAAACAATACTGATAATACCTGTTCTGATTCTTCATGAATTATTATCAAAGATATTTTTCAGTTGCTACTGGAAACCATATACATGCTAGCCATGTAATAGCTGTTGTATTTACAAGTAATGTACTTATTTGTGGCATGCTGTTTTCTTATATTCTACCTCAGAGGCAAATAGAATCATAGATATAGCAAAAAGTTACCCATTAAAGGAGGTAAAATAAGATTCAAGACTTTGGACTCCTGGATGACATCTGTCCTAGGACAGATTTAGAGTGTTCTGTGTGAAAAGGTCTTGTTGAAACAGCAGACAATAGGAAGGAAAGGGTAGGGAAGGAAAACTGTCTGTCTTTGGAGCCTAAGTTCCCCCAAAACTTACGCCATATTTTCCTCAGCATCCTTCACACAACATCCCTTTATTGAATTTATATTTCATAGACAAAATCTGACTGATTTGCTCAGTTTATACAATGAGATACCTGTCATTAGGGTTGACTGTTGCAGTACAGTGCATTTTACAACCCACAAGTAATCTTCCTTAGGGGAGGATTACATTCACTTCCTAAGCCAGGCATGAGGACTAGCAATCACTTTTCTCTAAATAATAATGACTAACTTATACAATCCATTCAGGTATCAGTTAAAGTGCCTTTACATGCCATCACTAGCTGCAAAACACGCACAGCTCTCACTTCAGTCATTAGTTTAACATTTATCAGGCAAGCTTACAACCATATTTGACAGCTGTCAATATGAGATGATCCAAAAGCAGGCATGTACCCATGCTTTGTGCTTTGGTAACTATTTGCAGAATTATGACTAGTGCCTGCTTGCTCCAAACATTCATTTCAAGGTTATTTTCAAATTTTCAAGATTCTTCCTACCTGCTGACACACACTGGCCTAGCCAGCTATGCCTCAAAGAATATCATGTGTATTTTCCACAACCTGAAATATGAAACAATACCAAGAGCAGATTTTAGAGGAAAATTGAAAATTCTCTAGGAATCTGTCAGGTTGAGGGTCAACATTCAAGACAGCTTTAAGGTCTACCCCTCTTTGCAATGACTTGGGTTTATATATGCTTGCTGTGACCCCTGTAAATCTTGGAATTCCTTGATCCTTATTTCCTTTCCCAATGTGCCTCTCTCCATTGTTTGGAAAACTGATGAAAGAGAGGGTGTCTGTTTTACATATGCACAGTGCAATGCAGATTGCACCAGTCAGAAAGGAAAAATATAAGTAGTCCCTTGTTTAGGAAGAACGACAACTTTTAATGTAGTAACAGATTAATAACTGCATACAGTTATATGTACATACCCTATAAAAGCTGGCTTAAAGATGCCTAAAGAACAGGATACCCTGGTATATATGGAAAGACATGTAACACAGCAGAATCTTGTCACCTTTGCTTCACTTGATCTCTAAAGCACTGAGGGGCTCTGGAATTTGTCAAGGACTGGGCATCACAGAGGCCATGCTTTCTCGTATATTTGTAGAGAAACTGTACTGTTTTATGCACAGTACCATTAGGATTGTCTAGTATAAAACTAATTCCAGTTGATTCTACATATTTTTTATGCATTAACTCAGTAAAACTGAACACTGACACAACACATTAACATACCACAGGCAGGAATGTCAAGGCACTGTAGTATACATTTTGACCTCTGATTAATTCTCACAGCAGTTATTCAGAAATAATAATAGCTTTCCCACCTGCATTATGCACTTCAAAGTTAAAAAAATCCGCAAGCAACCTTTAAACATTTACATTGTAGTTTATGTGAGGCAGAAATTAACTAACAGTGATTCGTGAACTCTGGTTAATGTTTGGGTTTTGGGATTTTTTTCGTTTTCAGCCCTTTTTTAGGTTAAGAACAAAGTTCATGCGTGGTCTGTAGCTTTGAGAGAGATGTAATGCTAAGCAAGGAACTAGCTGAAAGGGATGTACACAGCTACAAGACTGATATTTTCTTCTTTTTCCCCCATTTTCCCCTAGCTAAATTTACCATCCCGATCCTTAAAGGCAGCAAACAGCTCATAACTGCCGTTTTTTTGGTTTCCTGTATTATTTCTAGATAAATTATGGAGAATTATTGTAAAAACTGCCTTTCATCATTATTTCATCTTCCAAACAGAGGCAAGAATAAACACTATTTTTCAATGCTGTAACTTTTGATCTGCATTCTATGTTTGAAACACCTTGGGCTTTTTTACTCATTTCAAAAGTATCCCTATAAAATAACATTCACCATCTAATACTCTGATTTGAGGGAAATTTGGATGAAAGTTTTCCACTAAATGCATCAGTTTATGGGAATAATGTTATAATGAAAAAGAAAGAACTGAGAGCACTGCGGGAAAACCAAGATTTTATTAAGAGTATTTCAGAATAAAGAATATGCATAAAAAGAATATAGATTATTACAATTTCATTTTTCAGGGATATACTGTGTGTAGATTGTTACAACAATTTTAAAATATTTTAGTTATATAAACTCTTGAATCCTCTTAAGAGCAGCACAAAATGCTGAGAGTGAGCAATTAAATTATATACAACAAAAAGGGTCTTTCCTTTAAACTTTTGCTATTTGCCATAATATATTTGGAGTGGAACATATTTACTCTGATTTATGACAGGGAGATCTTCCCTTATCTCTATCCTTCTCACTCTCAAATCAGGTCACCAATTACCCTGTAATGTCCAAAAGAATTCCTGAGACACATTTGCTCTCTTTTAAAAGAAGCCTGTTTGTATCCCATGCAAAATATTCAAAGAAGCTATTTTTCATTTATTCAAAGGAACACTAAAAACTATTTGTTTTAACCCTGACCTTACCATTAAATGCTATGACCCAAACTCTCAGCCTCTAGGCAATTAAAAAAAAATAAATCGTTTGAGTACATCCAGCCAATGATTTCCATGTTAAAAAAAAAAAGTCTAAGTTGGAGCCATGTGGTCTCAATCAGGCAGTAAAAACTCTCTGTATTTTCTTAAATGCACAACTGCAGTATGCCCATAACCTCTCTTTTAAATCATCTTAACCAGATCTGAATCACTCTCACCACAAATGATTCGGTGGCCCTGGAATGTGCTGGGGTAGACAGAGTTGCTCTGCAATGAACATTGAGATATTTCCCACTTTCCTAGTGTAAAGAGAATAGTCTGCAGGAAAAAAAAAAAAGTTTTCTAAAAGGTTAAAGCCAAGACAAAAAGTGACATCATAGTTCAATCATTCAAGAAAATGAAAAAAATCCATCTACTGCCTAATAAATCAGTGTTGTGTGCCACAAAGCACAGTGAGCCAACACAGCCAAAGAACAGCTTTTCTTGCTGAGGCAGGGATACCACAAGCAGCTGGCAGATGCATATGTAATTGTATTCACAGAGAGCCACTAAATCCATTAAGCTAGCCAGAGCAGGAGAAGCTGATCGATTAAAAAAGCAGAATATGCACCATTTCAGCAACGATCTGTGCAGCCTCATACACCACTTTACAGTATTTCTTACCATAGGCTACCACAATTTTTTGCAGTTTAGTATATTCATATTTGGCACTTTCTTAAAAGCTTATAGGCAGATCGCTTAGGATCAAAAAATGTTCTGAGGTATCTGCAGTACCTGAATGTATGTTGCTAGCCTTCTTCACCAGTCCCCTTAAACAAATAGAAAGGACAGGCACAAAACCACCTTAGCTTCCTCAGCACATCTCCAAAAGTTCCAAAATATTACTTACATCTAAAGTTATAACAGAGGAAAGGGAATGTAGGTCCTTGGGGGCCCCTAAAAGTCACGTTTAAACAGCAAATGAGCAAGCTTTGCTTAAATAACTGTAAGATTCTTAAATGCCATTTCCTCTTTAAAACTGTGTCTGGAGCCTGAAAGATTTCTTTCAGTCTTAATCACCTCAAAAAACAATTTAAACATGTGGTCAAAGTGATGTGCATTTAAAACAGGAATAGACCAGAGCCAAGACATTTGGATCCAGTTATTAACCTTCTTATACTTCATGGATGTAGGAATCCAGGGATTTTGGTACAGGCCCATCTCTGAACTCAACACTCATTGCCAAACCTCACAGTCAATAGAAAATATGCTTTAACATATCAAAGCAGGAAAAACAGCATAAAGATGTCAGATTTTTCCACCACATCAATGAGAAAAAATGTCATTATAGCACCCATGTAAATTGTGAAACTGAAAGCAGCTGCTGAGGCAACCTGACATGGTGCCATTGGCAGAGGGGGGTCCAACTCAGGAAAACAATATTCCATTTTTAGCTCTGAAAAAGAATCTTTGCTAGTTCTGGTGCGTGATTTGTGCTCACTGAATAACTTGCCATAAATAGAGCTAGTAACTACTACAGAATGAAATGCCTTAGTACCTGGCAAGCAAAGTGTACTTAACATCCCAGTAAAGTGTACTAAACATCCCCAACATCCTAACTAATTGCATACTGTGCTGCTGAGCACTGTTTCAGAGCCAGTCTTACAGAAACACAATTTAGGGAATCATTTTTAACAACTACCACACCAAGCTGAGTATTCTCAGGGTAAAGGGTGAAAGTCAGAATGACAAAGATTTGATTTTGAGTTTCTAAATAAAAAAAACCCACATACACAGACTTCAAACAAACAGTTAATTGACTGTGACTGCCATACTTTGCACCATCACACATTTGCTCATTCAGCATATTTTTCATGTGACTAGATTCACCTTCACAAATACTTGATCACCAGCAGTTAATAAATGGGTACAGGGAAGGGACGAACGTTCACTTTGTAAATAAAAAATATTTGAAAAACTACTTGAAGTAACTGATGGAGCCAGAGTTAAGGGAAGGGAAAGGAATTTTCCCCCTCTTTTCAGGTCTATTGTCCCAGTAAGGTTTCCGCAGTCTTTTTGTTTTGAAAGTACATAAGTACATTCAATCACCTGGTCTTTCCCCCTTTGTCAAATTTATTATACAGTTGACTTTCTGGATTTCAAGGGTTTCTCATTTATCACTTTATTAAGATAACCCACAGAGCAAGACATAATAGCATGCTGATAGCAGGGCTTATCAGTACTTTTAAAACAAATGGGTCCCTGCAGTGAACTTCCTTTGACAGCTAGATGGCATTTCTGAAAGCAAAGCATTTGGATAAACCTGCCTCTGTTTTGATCATTATGAAACTTTTCCTAAAGACAATACTGAGAGATAAAAAAGGTCTTTGTAACAAAGCAAACCATTTTGCTAGTAAACCTAAAAAGCAGCATTCTCAACACTTTGAAAAACAAGAATAGCTAAATAATTTTGCTTATAGGAAGAAAGCTCCCTATTTTGCAACCCCTGTCCTCTTTATTCAAGCTACACTCTTTTTACGCTGTACATTAGCTTTCACTTGCATGCCCTAGAACAGTAGACTCTCAAAGCTTTTTGTTTTAAAAAAGAGATTCACTTTGCTCCTAATAGCGGGGAAAGGAAGGGGGAGGGGGTGTGCTCTGACCGAATGCCAGTCATTTAAAACAAATTCATTTTGGGTGCCTATAAACTAGTCCTGGGATGCATATCATCCCTTTACACTTCCCATCCTCCTGAACTTCTACTCATATCCTCTGTGATGGAACTGATACTTCCCAGGTTCAACTCTTGCACTTTAAGCAAATGAGTTACTCAGCAGTTTAAGTTACTCTGAACTACACATGGTTCAAAACAGAACAGGTTTGCAGAACACCTAGTAATAAAGCTATTTTGGAAAGCTTTCCAAAATTGTACAGACACTTAGGAATTTTGTTAAAATAGATACATTCTTATAAAGCTTTTTGGAAAGAGAGAAACGAGGAACATTTTACTGCTAGGCACCGTTCCAAGACCACTATAAGAGCACACACTGTATGATTCACTCACGTACTTTCCCCCCCCTCCGATTGTAGTAAGCTAAAGCACCTTATGGTTTCCTGCACCTTTATACACAGTTAATGCTGGCACTTACCGCTGTGGCACAGAGGGACCCCCCCCCCGCAAAGAGGCTGAGCGCTGACGGTCTCCGGATCCTTGATTTCTTCACTAGCCCGGACTCTCAGCTTTGCTGCTCTAAATTCAGCCTAGTCCGGAGAGGAGCACAGAAAAATTTAATAGACAGCTGAGCTGCCAAATTCCAACCACCACGCTGGGCAATGAAGACGTTCTCCCTAGTTCTGAGTGAGTCCAAAGAACAAAGCCTGCTGGCAATGAGGAAGCGGAGTTTAAGTCCCCTGGCTCCGGTCCAAGTGTTGCTCTCGCTGTTGCTGCAGAGTACGTGAGAGTGTTTGCATGAGCCTGTAACGCGTGCAAGAGATGGGGGCTGGGGGAAAAGAGGGTGTGTGTAAGGGGAGGAATGCTAGTCATATCCAAAAATAACACGAAGGAAGTCAAGTAGTGATCCGTCTCCCCTCATTCTCTCTCTCTTATCGCATGTACTCAGAGCGTCTCTACCCTGAGATTCTGATCTCAAGAGTAGGTAGAGAAAAAAATCCATTGTGACTTACAGCTCCTAGGATTGCGCTTTTAAATTGTAACTGGGGAGCTGCACGCTTACAAGAACGCGTCACCAAATGCATGATTAAGTAGCGATCTACTTGATGATACCGCAGCCAGCATGCATTTCACACTGTGCATTTGTTTGCAAACTGGAGAGAAAAACCAGAAAATACTAACGCGGTTTACTGCACACCGAAAAAACAATGTTGCATTTGCCTGTCCAAAAGTTCCTAAATTCCAGTCCTAGATATTTCCAGATACTGCTTCGTGCTGATTTTCAATATAGCAAATGTTGCGAGTTTACAATATAATGCAGAAATGGAAATATAAAAATCTTTATACAGTTTAAATTTGCTCTGGTTTTTTACAATTATGTTAAACAAATACCATATACACAAGAGTATTGTGTCAAAAAGAAAATCAACACCTATGATACAACACAAAAGAAACCCCACCTAAAAAAAAAAAAAGAATCCTTCCTAAATAATCAGAAAGCTATAATGCAACTATTGTGACTTTTCTAATTCTGTTAAAAGCCTTAGAATATTGATTTCAATAATTGTGGGCTTTCAAAAATCTTAAAAATAGTCATTAACAAATGAAGAACAAATTTAAGGAAAAACAATAATCCATTAATCACAGAATCTTCTGAGTTGGAAGGGACCTTTAAGGATCATCAAATCCAACTCTTAGGTGAATGGCCCATAGAGGGATTGACCCCACAACCTTGGTGTCATTAGCCAAGAAGACGAACTGAGCTCATCTCATGATAGCCCCAGTATTATTTTTAGTACTTGTATTTAACCTGGTTTCTGTTAAATCAACTTGAAGACCTCTAAGTCTCCTTATAAACTCAGAAACAGTCTCTATGATTAGTTAACACTTCTGAATAATCTTTTCTCAATCTAGTAGGAACTCCCTTTGAAATGCTGTAAGATAACACAATGCAAGTCATATTTTTATTGTGATATTCTCTGTTAAGCGTTTAATTAAGTTTTAATTTAAACATTACACTATAAAGAAAGGTCAAAGCAATTTTGGGTTTAATTTAATCTCATGCAGATTAGTTTAGCCCATGATTTTAAGGTGTTTGATGTGGTGCTGCATATTTAAGAAAAGCAAAACTGGCAAACTTCAATGATGAATGGTTTTGAAATACCAATTTTCACAACAGAAATAAAAGTGGAAAGAAGGCAGAAACTAGTTAGAAAATAAACTGCAGTGTGCTGGTTTCAACAATGACGGCATAAACCAACCACCCATTTACACAAGACTTTGTTCCTCATTATGGGAGACAGCGTAGCACAGACCTAGTGATTTCCATATCCAGGATCAGTACTTGTGGACCTACCCTTGTTTTATCCTTAGTAAAAAGAATGAAGCTTTGGATAGGAGCTTAGGTTTTATAGAACAGATATAATACATTTCCCTTCATTCCAATTACATTAAAGAAATTATAGTGCTTTTCCAAAGTTACCAGCAGAAAAATTTTTATGATAAATTTTAAAACTACAAATATACTGTATGCTGAAGGTAAATCTCAGAAGTCTATAGAAACCATCTGGAATGCAAGGAAGTTATGATGATTTAAGTTTGCCTTCCTGCATATTCACTAGAGACTGAATTTCAATATATTAGAAGGCCATAAAAATTACAGTAAATCCAAATTCTGTATCAGGAAGTTCAGGGTCCTACTGTGTGATGTACTTTTCTGTGGGTACTTGGTAGCATTACAAAGCTTGGCTTCTTTTGTTGTCTTGAAGTTTGCCAGACAAAATTTAACCTGACAAATTTCACACGTAAGGAAAGATCAAGAACAGATAAGATTACCTGAGGGCTTTCAGCCTACACCTCATCCTATCATGAACATCAGCTGCACTGAATTTGCTGAACGGGCTAATTACAGTTCTGACTTGAAAAACACTCTTCAAGCCGACAACAATAAGCCCGCATTTAGTTAGCTGTGCAAGCCAGTCTCCACACAAAAGAGGCTAGTCCAAAACCTAGTTTTAGTCCAGACATTTGAATTTGTTTTGCTACTATGGAAAAGCACAGGCTTGAAAGAATATGAATTCAGCAAAATTATGCAACATGAAGACAAAAAAAAGCAAGCAAACAAAAGAACAGTGGGGAGCTGTCACCTCCTTTTCCTCTGTCTGTTGTCATAACCAGACTCAAAGCTGTTTTCAGGAGAATTTGAATCTACATAACCCAAAATTCCAATATTATTCCAATAAACCAAGGTTGAGTATTTCAGTAGCTGATACTCCACAATGTTTATCTACCAAAAAAAAACCATGACTAGCATAGATATTACATTCTTGTCATTCTCCGATGTCTACCTAGATGAAAGACATGCAACACATAAAATACTCCCAACACCCTCAATTTATTTGTTACTGGGTAATTAGATTTTAAAAAGTCTTTCAGAGTGATACCCATGTTCTAAGTAAAGTATGAATTGACTGCTGGCAGTAGCTTTTAAAAGTCAATATTTTCTTATATTACTGGATGGGAAGGCCCATTCAGAAAGGTTATGTCCTGGACTATATGTATCAAGAAGCCATCATATTTTTCTTTTTGCTCTCCCATGAATATCAGTATAGTATAATATTATCCATGTATTTAGAGGAAAGAACACATTTTACTTTCTTGTTTTGAGCACTTCCTAGACACAAGCTCTGGCAAATAGGGCCATTTAACAATTTCAGTGTCATGCATTCTGTACACACAAATAAACGTGTTTCCAATGTAGCCTATGCAATATGGCACTCAGCAGTAAAGGTCACACACTGCTTGGATGTGGGGAGCACTTGCAAGACAAGGGCTATAATCTAATAGAAGAGATGGAGGTCAGACAGTCTGTATCTGCATTTTCCTAATTCAAACATTTTCCTTTTGGTATCGACATACCTAAATTGTTTAAATGATGATGCAGGCAGAATTTATCTTTGATTACAAAACATTTAAAGGTTTTGCTTTTTCTATCCATACATCCTTTTCATGGTTTCTGTGGCTACTGACCCAAAGCCTGCTTTTCATCACCTCCTTTGCTCTCTCCACTGCTCCTAAAGACTTATGTTCTTTTAAAAAGTGCAAGTGGTTTTGTGGCATAGGTTTATGAAGGAAATTTTTCTTTGTAAAGATAATGTGTGAAGCATTTGCATGATTGAAATTATTTAATGTTGACATTTTATTCTCTAAAATGAAAAAGGCCTAAAGAGTATTTAGACTTTTTTTGAAAGTAAAACTTTTTGTGTATTTTCAAAGGGTTTTTTTTGGTCTCAGAGTAATAACTTAAATTAGTTTTTATTTAAGGTAAATATAACTTCCCTCCTTCCAGAGCTTTTCTCAATAAAATTTCACAGAAAATATTATTTGAACCAGAGGAAAATAAAACTTTCATAATGTTTTCCTTGCATGAATATTTTCTTATTTTATAGACAAAAGAATATATGTAATTCTGTCTTTGGGCTCTCCAGTGTTCCTTTTTATAAACATTGTTAAGTCACTTATAAGCCATAGAGATGCAGAAGAAAAAGGTATTAGATGCAACTGTATGTGCTATGTGTAAAAAGGTATGTATTCAGGTATCTCAGAATCCAAGGTCAGAATTAACACCATACCTAAACAGAAGTTTTAAAGAAATCACAAGCTTTTCAAAGTCAGTAATTACTGAAATGAATGGTACTTATATGCAAAATGCTTTCCAACTTTGTATCTACATCACCCTTACAGTATATGGTCAGACAGGCTTGGTTTTCTAAGTGTTCTATAGTTTCATCATAACGTAAACTGAGAGAAATACATATTTGCTACAATTACACAAATAAAAATCTTCCTCATCTGTACTTAGGCCTGAATGTCAGTCAAATAACATGACTGATATTTCAGAGCAAGAGAAGAATGTAGGAATCTGACATTTAAATGACAAAGGGAATTCCCCAAAGATCAAAATGCCCACAAACTGTTTTATTAACCATTAATGATTACTTGCCAAATCAGAAGCTGTATCTGATTTCAATGGAAATTAATTTTCATGTAAGGGAGATACATGCAGGCATCCCAAGCCCCAACAAGTCAAATGGCTGAAGTATTTGTTCCCAGAACTATCTACTTCTTTTCCTTGTTTATGGAATCCATTGTAATCTCAGGATAAGTATATAATAGTTAGCCCTGAAATAGATTCCATTTTAATTGCTTAGTGATTAAATAAAAGCACCTTAAAAGGATGCATGGACTAGGATAATGGTAGGGTGGAGATGAGGGAACCAAACATTTCCAAAACAACTCATCTACTTGTTTAATTCATGTACTGTCCATATGATTCATAGAAATCGGATTTTCACAAATAAGTGAATATTTTAAAAGATATTAAAGAAAATTAAACTCCTCCTTTAATAAGAAATTATAAATCCAGTATATAGGTAGAAAAAGGCATCATTGTTGATTGTAAAAAATAAGGAGCTATACGTAAAAAATGTTTCAAATCTTGCAATATAATTTGCAGTGTGATGCTCCCTAGTTCTGGCCCATTCTGTTCCATTTTTTCCCCCTTGATTTTATTTCCTGCCATTATCTGCTACTATTAACTAATCTATGAAGAATAACAGAAAAAAATATTGTTTGAACAGAGTGTAGAAAATCAGTAGTAGCATTACTAAAGAAACTGGAACCACAAGGAGTCCTGCTTTCCAGGCTGACAAGGCAAATGATTGGGACAACTAACCAGACTCCAAGAAACATCAATGCAACTCTTGTGCAACTGCTATCAGTTCTTAACACAAGGCTCCCAACATTACCAGTCCATCCTTCTCTATGCAAACTGATGTCAGCAGATAATGCTGAGCACCAAATCCATTCCAGCTAAGAAACAAGAAGTCAAAGTAAGAAGAAGCTCATAAAAGATTTGTTTGAGTTTAAACTAAGAGAAAGTAGTTTTCCTTAAAGTAACAAAATAATCTCTAAATCCTCTACAAAATACTCTTTCCCTACCCTTCATTTACAATTCTAAGAATCTCTGAAGAACACAGACTGTGAAGAAGAACTATTTCTATTAGTACTTAGCTTTTTAAAATGTATTTTTGATTGGTTTTAATATGAGCAATGGTAAAATCATTACCTTATGATCTAGTAATTGTCAGGAGTTTAATAATAAAATGTAGCAATACAGCAAGAGGTTTGTGGGCACCAAACCCTTTCACTCACCACATATCTCATATTCTGAAGGTGAGATTTTTTTGTATGCTGGTTTATTTTTAAAATCACAGTTATTTTCAACAGTATAGGAATCATTCTATCCCATTTTAGTTAGTCCTTCAAAGAATACATTTCTGCAGCCTCTGTTAGTAAAAGAAATATCAAATGAAACAATCCAGCAACTGCTGCACTTCCATTTAAATAAAAGTATATTTAACATTGAAACAAGCATTTTTTTAAAAAATAGAACTAAATAAAGTGTAGCTGAAGCAGGAAAGAAATCCCCCCATTTTTTCTCATGTCCTAAATGTTCAGTTCTTGAATTGTGATCAAGGCTTTAACTGACACCAAGGCATCTGCCATGTCCTGAAAGTCAAATAACACCTATTAAAAAATAAGTTGCATTATTTACCACAAACCCCTGCAAAATTATAACCACCCTGCCCTTCTCACCACAAAATAATAAATCATTCTATTCTCAGCAAACAGCATGTTGAGAACCAGCAACCACAAAGCATTTAAATGGGAGGAACAACCCCCTTTTAAAGAAACACAGTGATTAGCTTAAGCCAAGTGAAAAATACTGCACTTTTTCAAGATGTGTTTACTACACAGTAGAAAAATTCAACAGAGTTGATGGTTAGCCAGCATTTATAAACTGCCATAAAGAAAGCAGATAAATTGAAGAAAGAAACCCCGTTATTTGGTTCTGATGTTAAATTTAATCAGTACTTGAGGAATTCTTATAGCCAGAATACTGAGACTTAGATGTCAAAAAACCCAATGATTCTTGGCTTTAACAGAAACATAAATTGTTTTAAAGTAATTTTAAATGCTTTTTGCTAGACAAGAGTGGAATCTAAGTAAGTCAAAAATCCATGTCCAACTACTATGGCAAAAGCAGTATATATTTCTACTTATGTAAAAGAGAACTATCACTACTGGCCTTTTCTTTTAAAAGCAAGTAACAAAGGTGGCCACAATTTTTCCTTCTCACACTTTTGTGACATTAAATTTTGAGATATATTATATTAGAAAGTCATATTTCCCTTTAAGGTTAGAATACTTCTTTTATCAAAGCAACAAAAAACCAGAAATTTCATTTGGATATAGAGCATAAGGACTAGAAATAACGTAGGAATTATCATTTGGCATAAAGAAAGCATTGATATCATCAGAAAATTAAATTAAAAGTAGATTTAAATAATATGTCAAAAGTATCCCTTATTCATAAAAATTTTTAAAAATAAAATATCATTCTTTGCATATTCGCTTTGGAGTCAATGCATTTTTTTTTTTTTTAAACAAACTATGTAATGTCTCAAAGGATGATTTCCAGAAAAGATATTTTGGCACAAACACTGAGGATTAGGTTGGGTGGGGGAAAAACCTCCCAATAGATCACCTAGCAGAGACTGCTGACTGGCTCATAAGTGGGTCCCAGTTCATGCATCGCCTGGAACAGACCTCACTTGAACATCAATCAATACTTTTTATATAGATTCAAGCTTGCTTTGGCTGTTTGGATAGCTGTGGAGTGAAGGCTGAGTTTTACCAGGCTGCTTGCTTCACCTACTTCTGATACAAATCCCCTTTCATGATTTGAAAAAATCTTAAAAATGCTATTCAGATGGATTAACCATGCAGCAGTAATTCTTCAAAAGTAACTTGAGGTAAACCACATATTTCTGTTCCTAAGTTCAGAGGAAAATGAGTTCAGGAAATGAACTCATAGGTAAGTTGGAAAATAAAATTAAACCCCCCCCAGAAAAATCATGCTGAACACATGATGCTGTTTCCCTTCTAATGCATTGCTTAAACATTGAAGAAGAGGATTTTTGATACATGACTGCTGATACCTGGACTTAATAGTGGTTTTAGCCAATAGTAGCCAAAGCTATACTCAAGATTTTTTTTTTTTTTGCTCTTTTTAATGGGATTTTAAAAATAAGGTTTTTTCTGTAGTCCCTCAGGTATTTTATGTTATCAATACCTAGGAGGTTCTGCTCATTAAAACTGTATTTTAAAAAACATTTAAACTATCTAGCTGTTTTAGAAAATCAGACTATTTTTAAATCACTCTGATCTGAGATTTTTTTATTTTCAGACACCCCATATATGAAATTTGTATCCCTTTGCAATAGGCAACATTACCAGTGAGTTCAGGTGATTTATAGAGGGATTTCTTACCTCTACCCAATTAAGATAATGCATACAACTTTTTAATTTTACAAGCAATAAAACTCAGGCTACACTTCAGAGATGGTTTCTAATAGATATGCACAATTCACATGTTCACCACCTTAATGCATTACTGTGCTGTGTGACACAAATCCCTTTCTCCTCTTCATAAGAGCATCGATGTCAAACCTCAAACCTTTTCCTTGCAGTGCATTCTATGCCCCTTGGCAACCAAAAATTCTGTGCTGTGTTGATACTGACACTTTTAGTCTGGGGCATACAAACAGACTCAACAGGCAGCTGGGCAAACAAAATACTATAATCATTTGACCAACAAGAAAGCCTTTCTGGTTTCTTATTTTAACAAAAAATCTTGTTTAAGGTTTCTTTTCACAAAGTGTTCTTTTAACAAGAATAACAAATAAATTAGTAAAAAAGGAACACTGCCACAAACAAAATCAAACAGGAACAGTGCCTGGTCTTTGTTATAGATTTTATATTTTCAAGAGGTTTATAGAGATTTATATTTTCCTAACTCCATTCCATGTAAAATATCACTATGGAAAAGCTGAATTTGCAAGGTTTTAGACAGAAGGAAGTTTCAGGATACCTGGAAAAGATTAGGTGAAATTGTAATATACACATGTTCAGCCAAGTCATGTACAGTGTCCATTAGAAGAGCTTTTTGAGTGGAAGCTTTTAAAGATGAGGACAGTCGTAACCACAAGAGGTCACTTCTTATAGCTCAGTCACAGTTATAGTAATGGCTAAGTAAGAGATCATTAGATGGAAAGCTGGGGTGCCTTACCTCTAGTGCAGGACACCTGAAGAACATCTCTTACACCCACCCCTCTTCCAAGCCCTCTTCCTAAAGGAGGGTACAGTCCTGTAAAATAGAGCCCAGAGCCCTTCTTGCCTGCACTCATCAGCTCCCCAGTGATGGGTGGGCTTCAGTAAAGCCTGGGTAATGCTGCCTACCTGCCTACCTTGTCCAGCTAAGGATTGCTCAGCATCCATGGTACAGCAGGGAGCACATTACAGCAGTGCTGGCAGTCAGGGCAAGAAGCCCTCCCTCCAGGAGGCCACAGTCTGCTTTTAACTGTCTGTCCTACATACTTTGTATCCCCTTCAGCTTGCATGAAGTGCTATCAACATGTTGACATCCTTCAGTCCAATATTTAACAGGTAGTTGCACCCCATCCATATGCAAAAACATCTCAGTATGGTATGAGCACCAGTAACCAGTACCCAGAAATAAAAGCATGTGTTTCATAGTAGAACCTGACCACATTTCACATCATTCTGCTATGCAAATTCTGAGCTAATTGTACGGCAAATAGGATTTATGGTGAAAAATGGATACTCCATGCATACACTATCACAAATCTCTTAACCAGCAAATATCCTGCTGCTCTTCAGTGCAGCATCTGTGATCTCTGCATACCTTCAACAATAACCTCACAAACTGGAGGGCAAACTGCCCAAGCAGTTCTGGAAACACATTCTTAGAGTTTCGCTCTTGCAGCATGGCCAGTTGCTCTATAGCAGCTGATGAACAAATGCAGAAAGCATCCACAAAGCATTCGAACACTCCCGAACACTCGTTGCTCTCTCAGCTTTCCTGTTAGAAAAGGGTTAAGCTAGGCTGGAAGGACTAATGAGTAATGCAGCTGGCAAGACTGTTTTCTTTCCCCTCTCACTGAAAAACTGGCTTTTGTTTCTGCCTTCAGTGAATGAACTCATGCAGCAGTACCTGTTGGCAAATCGGGGCTTGCTGTATTGTTAAGATACAGACAATGCTGCCAAGTCCTTGATGTCTTCACAGATCTTTGCTACACAGATTGCTGTGCCAGGGACTCATCAGATGATCAAGCCCACACAGTGCCAGAAGTAACATCCAATTGCCAAATACCAGTTAGAGCTCTCAGGACACAGATAGATCATCTCTTCTGTATATTCACGGGCTCCCCATGGATACCACTGAAAATGCCAACTTCACATTTCAAATGAAAAACATTTTATTTTTTTGCATGCAGTGAATTAATGCAAAACTTTTAATTCATTTTCCTTCTCTTTTCCCTTTACTATGCCTGTCATAGATACCATTAATGTTGATTTCTCACTACTTGTTGCAGTGATCCATGCATGTGGGGAATTTAAATAAATTAACACTTATGTATTTACACAATTACTGGGGCCCTTGACTTGATGGAGGTGGAAAGATATTGCCATGCTCTAGCCTTACAAAGAAATTAAAGTTGTTAGGTAACAGTGTTCCATTTTCTATAGGCAATTTACCCACTTTGACAATAGCCAAAAAGCACATAAACCACGTTAAGTCTGTGCCACTGTGGTTCCATCAGCAGCTTTTCTGTTCCAAGGGCAGCTGTCTGTAGAAGAACTCACATAGTAAGTGCCTTTCAACAGAAGTGTTTTTAGAAGGAAACCTGGGCATTTCTAAATCTGTCAAGCATGTAGCGTGCTGAACTGCATTCACCCTTCTAGTCTGGGGAAGAGGGGATGACCCTGGCTGATTCTAGATGGTTCAGAGACAACCACTTTGTATTCGCCCTTATTTTACTGCTCTTTGGAAGAGTTGCAAGCTGCTAGAACAAAAGAACTTGCTTCTCCATAGCAAATTCTTGGTAGCAGCTCATAGTTTTTGTTGCACTGCCTTTTAAAAAGAGGGCAAGATTTTTCATTCAGGTATATATATATGTATACATTTTAAAATTCCATGTAAGATTGAACTATTTCTAAAGAATAAAAGTTATTAGCTTTCTGTTCAAATTGCTTATCAGGAACAAAGCTTAGAGACTTTTTCTGCTGAGAATTTCAGTTTTTTTCCTTTTGCAATCCTGCCTTTTGCTACCTGAAAAAAATAATTAACTAGAACACAGAAATCTGTGTTCTGAAGTGTTCAATAGAGAAAAATATATGTTTAATTAGGATTTAGTTTACTTTAACAGCTATTTGTATTCTAGACAGAATTTGATTACATACATAGGAGCCTCAGTGATTGGCACAGACTGGTGCACACACAAAACTATCTCCATCAGAAGAGATTGCTTTTCTTTAGATTTTGCACCCCTTGTGCAATATGGATTCTCTTGCAAATGTTCTGGGTATCGCAGCTCAATGTCACTGCTAAGCATATCTAGCACCACTGGCACTATTCACTAGTCAAAGAAATGCAAAGATAAGCTACCCAAAGGTCAGATCCTTTTAAGCACCTAAGTGCAGGCAACGTTAGCTCAAAGTTAAGCAGGGAAATATTGAGGTCTTCCAGGTGACTCATTCTGAAAAGCTGCATTAGATCCCTGGAAGCAACAGCACACAACTGAAAGCAGGCAGTTTGAAGTTCCATTTGTTAACGCAAGGTCACTAAAGCCTCTTTTCAACAGATTGCAAAGCTCAAAGGAGGAAGCGAAACATTGAATATCACATTTTGCTTTCATGTTCGTTATTTTGTATCGAAAACTAAGGCGGGGGGGAGGGGGAACATCTTCAGGCATCCAAACAGTAATGAGAAGTTTGGAAGTTCTGTGTGTCCGCATAGGATGGGGGAAATCTCCAGACGATGCACTAGAGTGCAGTAGAGAGGCGTCTGAGAGCGTCTCTCCTGCTGCTGACTAGGACAGTGTGGGATGAAGATGTTACGCTTCGAGGACTTTAATCTGGCAAAATGGTATCAACAAGTCTCTGAAAGTCAAATCAAGTGAAGTTTAAAAAAGGGGATTATGTATAAAAAACAGTCTGTCTACAGATATATTACAAAGAACATAAAATCCAGGCTGTAAGGAGCATAAGCAGTCTGCAAAGGGCTGACAATCTTTCTGCCAGACACCCTTTCATAAGTATCCAAGATGACACGCCCTACAATTGACTAAAATAATATAATCTGGCATTTCCAATTTTTTTTAGTTAAAATTTTGTCCACCACATTTAGTAATGAATACAAACTAACACACAGGAGGATAAAACCAATAATTTAACTACTCAGTACCCCTGCATTCAGCTTTCCTTTATAAGAATGTGTATTTTACATAACATTACCTGATGGCAGTGACAATGCTAGAGACTGGGCTATCAGTTTTCAGTCATCACCAGAGGGAAGACAGGCTGATACCACATCAGCCAGAAGGATAGTCTCATGAAATATGACATTACATAATTTTTCAACCCCAATACAAGGTGATGAAACCTGTATGTATTAATCAGTATATTGAACAAGTTTCAGTTTAACATGTGGCCAACAGCTTCCTCCAGCCCCCTTGAAGTGCTCCTTATAATGGGTGCTCTTATGTTTAGGAAAGAGTAGCAATCTGAGGCTTGCTAGTATCAATAAGTAGTCAACCACAGATGTGATGATGGAGAAAGACTTGGCTAACAGATTATTTAGCTCTAAATCAGAATGCTAAATGCATCTGCTGTTCTTACACAAAAAATGCTAATTCTACAGCGAGTTGATTTGACCCTGATGCAAACACTCTTTGTAAAATGAGATTCTATGATGTCACCTTTCAAGTGTTTGGAACACTGATCATTCTAAAAATTGTGTAGTACTTGCCCTCCCTGGCTGCAGTGGTGTGAAACATGGAGCTGGTGGTGCAGCCAGATGTTTGAGTTTTTTCCTTTACTGCAAGACCATTCCTGCAGAAGAAAGTGCATTAAATTAACACCTTTTTTCAGTTTTCTATTTTTCATGAGATGAAATTTCAATATGGTTTTCTCAGCTGTACATACTTTAAATTAAATGCTTCCCTCATAATTTTTAGGTAGATGTGTAGAAAACTGGTATAACAAATCTCTATGCAAAGCCTTATGGAAGATAAAACAGCATTTGCAGTGTCGCAGGTAATTTGATTTTACCTACACAATCATTTCCTTGTAGCTTTCATCCACTCTTGATTGAACATATACTCTCACACCCACATATTTACAAGAAGCACAACATGTATTTAGTGGTCTGGCCAGGATCACTCTTATGCAACATGGAAAACAAGGGATGCTGGCTATCAAGCACTTGTGTTTTCTTGAATTTTCTTCTTGATCAGCAGCAAATTTTTTTGTAATGGAAAGTTTTTTGCCATAAGATTTCTTATTTTTTTTTGGGCTAACAAAAAGCCCAAAGGAAAAAGCACATACTACAATCTTCTGTTGTCAAAATGCACAGTCTTCCACTGACAAAATTCTATAGACCTATTGAGGTTTTTGTAGTTATGATAGAACAATTTCATATGATCAACTAGGAATTATGTTTTTTACTATCATTTGAGGCCATTCTTTTAATACTTATTCTATTTCTTCTGGTACTTATATACACATTTTTATTCATGCTGCATTCATAGCAATCTTAAAATTTCATAGGAGTCTACAAAAGTTATTTTTGTACTGATGATGCCAAGTCTCCACCACCTCTTACCCCTTGGGAAGATCCCAGTCCTATATTGCATAGACCTTTGCCTAGTAGGATAGGTAAAAAACAAAAACAAAATTTGCTTTCAAAATCCTATGGGTATGGTTAGTGCTGACTGATAAGTTTCCCAACCAGTCTGTGCAGTGTGTTTGAAAACAGTTCTAGCCTTCATTGCCAGGGCAGGATCAGGAATATAACAGGTATCCCCATCTGACAACGTACTGTACATAAAAGTACTTACCAAACCAAATTATATATATATCCATACAAAGGAACATCCAATTTACTATTAATAAATAATGCA
Source organism: Petroica traversi (assembly GCA_025920805.1). NCBI lineage: Eukaryota > Metazoa > Chordata > Aves > Passeriformes > Petroicidae > Petroica > Petroica traversi. The sequence goes on from JAHLSL010000020.1 coordinate 1,929,751, forward strand.
AAAGCAACCCCTGTCCAATACCTGCTTACCAAATCAATGCTATGCCTTACTCCCTGTACTCCCACAGAATATGGCATGACCTTTCCTCCTTGATGGCTTTCTGAAGGCAGAGCTTTAAACAGCCCCTCAGGCCCAGGACTTCCAATACCCTCTAGAAAGAAGAGGGATGTATTATGGAGAGCACATTGCTGCTTTGGAGAAGCTAAATACAAAATAGATAATATTCAATGGAGGCTACAGATGTTGATTCCATCTCTTCCCCACAAATGTAGACACTTCTAGGAATGAGATATGGGAGCTCACTAGCACCTGCTACTACTCTAATTTAGAGGGGATATCCAGGAATAATAACAGCTATCTGCCAATTTTCTTTCAAGCTCAAAAACTGCTTCCCCTGCATTTTCAAATATGGCAGCGTGATATTTGCTCAAATTATCAAAATGCCCACAGCTCCAAAAGACAAGTTGAATTCAAGTATGCTGAGCTTATTTACTGTGGTAAGTTTGGCTGAATTAGCTTATAAAAATATAAACATTTAATCTGAGATGCTATTGTATATAATACAAATAGTTGTAGTCAGAAAGTAAAAAAAAAAAAAAATTTAAAAAGCCAAAGACTTAACAGCTCACTACAGAATTTTCATTTTGTACATATTTCCAAAGACTGAAATAGTTAGCCATTTTTCCTGAGCCTAAGGTAGATGTTAATTTATAATAGATAATTACCTCTTTAAAAGCTGAATCAACTCTTAAAGATGCAGTTCTACAAGCCTTATTTATGCCTTTGGAGCTTAGAAAAAAGCAGGTAAGAATGTTTTGACTAAAAAAAAACAAACAAAAAAACTAATAAAAAGGAAAGAAAGACGTGTTTAGGTGAAATATTTAGGTATGCAATCACACTTGCCTTTTTTAGTTTCAGTAGCACTTGAGTTTCCGCAGCTATGAAGATAAAATGGTTCACAACAAGTCAAACATCTAAGTTCCTAAAACATCCAAATCCAGAGGTAAACAATTAATAGCTTAGAAGAAATACCATGGAAGTTTGTTATTAAGATCCTTAATCTAGGAACATTCCATGATCAAATTCCTTTCTTCTTTTGTAACATTCAGGCTTAATAAAAACAGAAGTTTGTCTACCTTTTAATCTTATTTTATCACTCTGCTGGTATGCTAATCTGTCATCAAGATGAGGAAATCAGAGACTACAAATGTTAATTAAAATAACACAATTCAGTTTGGATCCAAAGGAAGCCATATAATTCAGGGCTTGAATTTCTCTAAGTGTTCTCTATGGAAAGGTCAAGATCAAACATGTATAAATGCAATATATAATGACATCATTTTCGTGTTGCCATAGTGAAGAGGGGGAGAATTACTGCTATAAGATGACACACATTTCATATGAAAGGAAGCTCTTGTTATCTTGCTACCAGATACTAAATCTACTTTGTCTCCTAATGCGAGATATTTAAAACAAAATTTGTCTTATAGGGACCATATTTATACAATTCTGGAACAAGGAACCTGCAGCATGGTGATCCTTACAGGGTTGAGTTCCTCCAGGAAAGAATATGAAAACAAAATGCTTTGTGACCAGTGCTTTTACTCTACCTGCAAGGACACTTACTGATTCATTTTATACATATTTCTAATTTTTATAGTCTTTAAACACTCATTTACTCATTTGTCTCTACAAAGTCAAGATCATCATGGGGAAACTTATGATAGAGAATTAATATCTAATGATGGAATTGTCATAAATAGCAGGCATAAATGTCAGAACTTAAACCTTAAATTTTATACCAGTTTTGTTTTCTCTAAAAGTATCCAAAAATGCTTCAATCTATGATCTTCTCTTAGACAGAATACATAATATTGCTGGCAAGCCCTGCCACAAATGGTCTTCTGGATAAGATAAATATTAATTCACTTTAAATTCAGGAGTAAAACCAACAGAGGCACAAACCATAGTGAAAAATAAAGCCTCAGGGAAGAATTCAAGGCAAGAGATTCAAGTAAAATCAGTGTATTCCTATGCTTACAAACATTTTTTACTGAAAAATCTGTTTAATATTCTTTGTCAGCAGGACAGCACAGGCATTGGAGTTTTAGTCTTTTAAATCCCAACCAATTTTAAATTTAACTGTGCAGCTCACATTTAAGGACTGTGAGCAGAAACCATATCACTGAGCTTTCTGGTCTTCGTATGAAGTTGCAGATCCTTTAAGTGACCAACCGAAATCATGATGATTTCTGCACAATCAGCAGGAATCAGAACAAGAACATACTCTATAGACAGTGCATCAGTTTATGGCATGAGAAATTATTTTCTATTAAAAATGTGCACAAAGAATAATCTTTGTATGGATTCACATTCAAACAACTGTTCTTTCTAACTCCAAGAAAATACCCGATAAAATACACCTCCACAGCAGTGATTGAAAGTGGTCCACAGCGGATGGCTTTTGAAAATATGATCCTACTGGTTTGGATCCATGTATGAAAAGTGGCAGATTATATTTCATGACCTTGAAGTCAGCTTCACTGAATGCTAAAAAACTTAAACATCAGGTAGCTCTTTAGATTCAAAATATCTCTGCTTAAAATTAAAGTTTAGAAATTGGAACATTACTTTTGTATTTTGGACCTATACAATCTAATTTCACCCCTCTTCTCAAGTCAGAAACAGAATCTTTAAAACATAAAATAACTGTATTTCTAAAAGAAAAATTAAACTAAAAGTAAAGGTAGAATTTTCCCTATTGGTCTCAAAGGAGTTAAAACTCAAAGGTAGGTAGATTCCCTACCATTTATGCAAAAAGTACAAGATATTATTCTTTATCCTATTCACTGGTGTAATATATACCTATTAAACCTTCTACTCAAAAAACTCAAAATACTGGGTTTAAACTAAATTGAAGATGGAATTCTCTATGATAGAAATTGATTTTATATAAAAACACCATTAAATAATAGACACCTATAAAAACCACTCATGTTAAATGTACCAAATACTTTCTGACTATATAGTTCATCTCTTTGGATACACTCAGTACATCCTTTATAAAGATGTATATTCCATATTAGGAGAGTATAAAAGGCAAAGCAGGCAATATAGTGTTTCATAGTTTATTCTTCTATCCAGAGTGTCGTAAAGGCATTTCAGCAACAAATGAAGAATTTCAGAACCGAATGGAAGAGGCATTACTAGGTGGCAGATATTAAAATCTTATAAACAATGGTAGTGAAAAGATTTTTTTTCCAGTCACTGCCTGTTTATGAACAATAAAAATCAGCTGAGTGCAGTTCTACTAAGAGGCCCTAAGGACAATGAGGACTTGCAACAGTAAATACTGCACACACAAACTCTTACTGAAATTAGGAATAAGTTAGCATAAATATGGTTTTCGGTAAATACTTGTAACCCATTAATAATAAAAAAAAAATTAAAAATTCTTCCTACCTAAATTCTTCATGAAGCAAGCCTTAGCACTTTGTAATACTTTCCTGTCATAAAAGTGCCAAGTATTTGCAATTTTTAGATGAGATCATACTCAAAACTGTTCACATCCGTGAAGTGGGGAGGGGGCTGTCAGGAGGAGGAATTGCAGCGCAGTGCTGCGGGCATGAGCAAAGCTGGCCCAGAGTGCCCCGCCTCTCCCTGCTCCGGACCGCTGCAACAATATTTGCCGGTTGCTATGCAGACAGAACTCATTGCCAATTCATCCCATTAACAAGACTGAACCTGGTTCTGCTTGATAAGAATGGGTATTGTTTGAATAAAATGTGTTGATGAAATACTCCCCACAGGTAAAACTGATCATTTTTATGTGCTTGGAGAATGTCAAACTCATGCTTTACAACCAAGCACTTAGCAGAAACTTTTATTTCTATAACATTGTTGTTGGCCTTTCTTTTTAGTAGATTTGGATGAATGATGCCTCATGTTTTTTCAGAGGGCATGTAAATTTTGTAGTGTATTTTAATCCTTTCAAACCACAGGCTGAATAATCATTCTCAAATAATTTTACTTTTTTTTTTTTTTTTAAAGTCAGCTGGAGCAACTGTGACAAGCTGACTTCGTCCATCTCATGAGTAATGACAGAGGGTTCTGAGCTTTCAGTATTATATTTGGAAAGAAAAGGCATTGCATACAAGCCGAGTACATTAAAAAGCATTGCTGAGAGGTTAAGCACTCAGATGCTAGGAAATGCCAAATAGCAAACACTCTGGAGCGAATCAGATGAGCAGATAATGGTGTTTGGGAGAAGAAAGGATGGGACTGTTCATTAACAGGTTTTTTCCAACATATACTAATAGCACAGGAAAGGCAAGAATAAAGATCTGAGAGACTAAAAGGAGCCTGTTCTCTCTCCATTTGTCCTGCCTGTTTCTGTTCTATCTCCTTCAGAACCTTGGTTTCATCAAACAAATCTGGACTTCTTTGCTGTACAATGTCTACCTACTTTTAAAACTATTATTAGTATTTGTCTTTTTATTTCCCTCTACATGAACAATCCATAAGCAACTTTTCAGAATTAACACTGAGATAAAAAGTGTTATCACTGCTTTGCAAAGGGGATTGCAAAATTCAATTTGAAATATTTAGGAACTGGTTTATTCAGTGAGTATATAATGCTGTATTTAGAGCAGAGTTTCTATGAGTTTCAGTTGCAGTTGAAAACACAGAACTCAGTACCTGGAATAATGTGTAATTTTCAATATTCATTCAATAACTATGTACATTCATTTAATACCTAGTTTTCCAGCTCCAGTAACAAAAAAAAGCTGAGAATCCCACAAAATTACTTTCTTGATTTTACCCCTTTACTGTATCTGCAGAACAAGATCATTGTGGTGGTGGGGGGGAGCCCGGCAATATATATAATATATAATATATAATATATAATATATAATATATAATATATAATATATAATATATAATATATAATATATAATATATAATATATAATATATAATATATAATATATAATATATAATATATAATATATAATATGTAATATGTAATATATAATATGTAATATGTAATATGTAATATATTATGTATTATATATTATGTATTATATATTATGTATTATATATTATGTATTATGTATTTACATAATGTAGTGTACTGCTCGAGTGAAACTTGGTTTTCTATGTTTTGAGTAATTAACTTCAAATCTTCAATAATTCTTTGTAACTGAAAGCATTTTATCCTTCTTGGAACAAGCCAACAAGGTAAGTTCTATCACACAACATTACAAAAGGCAAGGAATCGCATAATGAAGTTTTAGTCTACGATGAGAAAACAGCAAGTGAGAGGTGAATGCTTTTGTCCTCACCCATCCTGGTCCCATCCTTTATATGCCTATAACTTTTTGCATAGGCAGCCCTAAACCATGTACTTTACACAGCCTCCTGACCTCTCATTCAGTTTTCTTTGTTTTCCATCTCCTTCCATTTATTCTTACTGGACTGCAATCCCAGCATTCTTAACCAGGCACTCTGTCATTGCCTCCTCTCCTGGTTTTCAAGAGCTTTTGTCTGGTCAGCTCCCAGTTTGTTCACAGCTCCTCACAGTGGCCTCTTAAGTCATTCAGTGCTGATCCTAAGTGTACCCTACACTCCTGGCCAAAGTTTCTCTTCAAACTGCCCCTGTCTCTTTAGCCTGATGGAGAGCATGGAAATCCACCAGCCCATAAAGGCTTTAAGCGGCTTAGATTGGGTTCTGAGATGAACTTAGCCAGTACAATACCTAATCTTTGCTTTAGGGCAAAATTCCTCAATCATAGAACAACTACATATAAATCCAGAAAGAACTGCAGGTTGCAACTTGGCCTGCACTGAGTGGATTTTCATAGGAGTGGCAAAAGGTACATCTCTAGCACAAAGGTTGCCCTGTATCAAATTTCAAAATATGCCCTAAAGAACTGGCAGGATAATATATATATTACTGGGCACCATTTTCTTTTAATTCAGGCAAACTAAACACCTAATTTTCTGCTCATTCCTCTCTTAAAAAGAAAAAACCTTAAAATCCCACACCCTCAGCAGTCACAAAATCATTCCCAGAACCTTTTAATTGGTTGGGACTTTTGAAGTTAAGGGATAACGCAGCTGTAATCAGCAGGTCTTCAAAGGATTGAAACCATTAATGGAGGTGTGGATGCCCCCAAAGAAATAATTTATGATGTGATGTCATTACAGTATCTGGCACTATGAAGCAGGATGCACACAGCACTAACAGGACTGATGCTGATTCTCCCATGCTATCCATGGTACAATTCCTGCACTACAGAGTTGCATGAGACTGAATCTCACATTCTCTCCAAGACACTTTCTGTGGCAACATCCATCCTACTTGAGCAAGAGAGGGGATCAGCCTGCCTTGATGGAACAGAATGTTTGTGTTTAAATCTTAACTCCACTCCCCCCTCCAGGTCCTACTCATTCTTTTTTGAGATACGTGAATATTGTGATTGTTCAATTATTCACAAGAAATAATATCACAATTCATATGGCAAATGTAATACAAGTAGTGACATTTCAAAGCCATCATAAACTGAAGCGTACTATCTGAAACAGAACTTTTTTAGTAAATAATAACTTATTGTGGTAGCTTTGCCCCCACAAGTAGAATAGTAGTCAAAAATTTGCAACTGTCTTGAGCAAAACCCTATTTCACCATTCAAATTTTAGCAGCATGCAGTTTTCTGTACAATATGTAACAGTTCTTTTAAAGGTTCAATCAGTAACCAAAATCCTTTCAAGATTGATTTGAAATCCCTCCAACCATCTTCAGCTTCCTCTTTGTCCCCCACTCCTTCTCCTGCCTTAGTTTTGTATAGATTCATTCATGCAATGGTCTTGCCACAAAGATTTTTAAAAAGTGAACAAATTCACTTGGTACAACAAACAGGAGAAGAAGAATATAATTGCAGGACACATCAGTGCACTTTTCAGGATTTATTGCTCACACTGACTGTGCCAAGAGTCAGTTCTGTCGAGTGAAATGCTGCAAATATGGTATTTTAGTGTTTGACTTTATAGTGACACATTTGTACTGTAGTCATGAATAATATATGCTGTTCTCTAGTATATTCCCCAGTATACTGCTATTCACTAGTAACAAAGATTCTTTCAAAACAATGGTATTCTGTAGTTTTGCCCCTCTTCCCTATCCAATTAAAGCATATTTTAAATAAATACAGAAAAAGAGTTAGACTGCAGTCAACTTTTCAAACAAGAAGTCTGTTCTTTAAGGTGACAATCTAATTCTAGAAAGCAGTGTGAAATGAAGCTAGTGTCTTTAAAAATATATTACTTTTCAAGTTACTCGATACCTTCACTCTCCCAGAGAAAATTTCCTGCTCTGGCTGATGGCCAAAGAGATTATGCAGTAAGAGGCCATATCCTTTTGCCTTTCATTATTTAGGCAATATTTCATACTACTACAATGTAATCAAAATACTTCCTTTCTAGCCAATATTTGGCCCTAACACAGATCAACATTTTTTCCATCGGTATTTTTAAGTAGCTGCTCTGAAGAAAAACATCATTAAATCTCAACATTTCTTCATTTTGCCTTCATGCTGTGATAAATATCAAAAGCATTCTGTTAGATCTATGATGACTACTCTCAAAGGGTTCTCAGGCTATAATGTTTCATGAAACATAAAATAAGAAAAGTGAAAGGGATTCAAATATTAAGTAAAAGAATAGTTTTATTTCTCTAAATCCAAAATCTAGAAAAGGTGCTTACAGAAATAATATAACCACATGCAAATAAGAAAAACCATTCAGATGCATTTTAAACACTTGCAAAAATTGTAATTTGTTTTTCTCACATCAGATTCCATTCCTGATTCCCGCAGAAAAGCAATAAAAAAGCAGTTTTGTTTTCACAGCAAGAGAACCTCTACAGAACTTGCTGAGTTTAATGAAATTACACAGAGAATCTCTAATTATTCAAGTAGCCAATACCGAGGTTTGCATGAGAGACACTGTAATGTGTAAGCATGGTAGGCTATCATGTTTTCGTAACAGTGTCTGTTTGTATGAATGGAACAGACTTCAGAAGGTACAGGCAGATTTGTTAACAAGGAGCAGAACAAAGGGGTCAGGAGTTCTACACTCATATGGTAGCTCTGGAGTGGGACCAGAGCCTTGTCATAGCCATTCTCTGTAACAGTGTGACTTCAGGAAATTCTGTATCTCAGATGAGAGGTGGGTACAGTTAGGGTGCAATAGAGCTACAAAAATGTAGTAAAACTCAGGTCAGGTGAAAACTGCAACACTCTCACAAGATAAGGAGAACCAGTAGTAATAATAATAATAATAATGTTGCAAAGCACAAGCTCCATCCAACGAACTATGCCTTTGCTTACAGGCCTGAGTGAGACTTGCCTTTCTTGTGCCCTGGGATATCTTTATGGTCTATGAGGAGAGTAACTACGGGACCATGATTTCTTTGTTCTATAGATTTCTTCAATTCTGTACCTGGTTTATCAGATAGAAGGCAAATATCTTTTCTGTTCACTAGCTTGCCCTGCCCCTCAGTTATCTCTCACTGATGCCCATGTTTCATTACAAGAGTTTAAGAATTGAGAAATAAGTGGAAAGTACATTAATCTGTCAGACTCTTGAAATCAATCTCCTAGCTTTCTGTTCACAGCACCGTGGTTATGAGAAAGGGTATTTTGAAATTGGAACTGATTGTGCAACATGCTTGCTTTGTTGAAGCTTTAAACTATGAACGATTTTTAGAATACTTAAATAGCAGTCAGGAGCTTTCCTGTCTCTTGCTTGCTCTCTTTAAACACTGAGGAGCTTCAAAATCAATCTAGCACACAACTTCCTCTTGTCTTATTTAACTACTGAATGAGAACTGGACACTTGCAAGCCATTGCAAAATATGGCTGTAGGCTTATCATTGCCCTGAAAAAGTCCCTTTGCAATGGAGTCCTTTTCTACATATTGTGCTTTTCTATTTATTCAGGACCTTGGGTTTAAGAGAACTCTTCTGTAGAAGAGCTTGCATTAAAGGCAGTACTAAAATAGTGATCTTTCCTCCTCTCCCTGCCAAACTGTGAATAATTAGCAATATCAGGAATAATTCAAAACTTTCCCAGAGCTATTACATAGAGGACTGCGTTTGTCAGAAATTAATCTCCCTCCAGCCTAAGTGGTCCAAGACTCTGTCATTATATTCTTCAGCAAGCCAAGAAAAGGTTCAGTTTTATTCTATAAGACTCACTAAATAAACCTAGCAGAACATCTGATATAATTTATCTTATAGCTGAAGCTATCCTGCTTCAGCTTATGCAAGAAAGATTAATTTTAGAATACCAGCTGCCTGCAGTATTGTAGAAGTCTCAGAAATTCTCCTCCTCCTTTTCCCTTTGGCCCACAATACAAGGTTTTCTTGGAAGTCAAGATGATATATGCCAGATTGAATACTTGATACTGTGTGTTAAATAGGTTTGATTTTTTTTTAAACACAGTAGTTCTTTAAACTGCCTCATAGGACTTCAAATAGATGACAATCTAATTTGCACTTATTCATACATTTTGTTTTGCAGGCATAAAGTTCAAATAATACTGGTGATACACTAAGGACAATATGAAACCTACATTCACTGCAATAAATATGGAAATGACTAATTAAAGTCTTCACAGAAAGATCTAGCCTTAAAACTGAATAAATAGCATCTTCTTAAAACCAGAAATATGCCATGTATGTTAAGCAATACTTCTTTATTTTAATTTTCAGTCTGTTTTTTTCAGTAATCTTCAATATGCCATGCAATTTGCTCCATTGTTGCTGGGTTTTGTTGGTTGGTTGGTTGGTTTTTTTGGGAGGTGAGGTGTTGTTTGGGGGTTTTTTTTTGGTTGTTTTTGTAATTTGTTCAGTTTGGATTGGTTTTTATTTTTATTAAAGTAATGAAAAACAAAGCACAGTTCTTTATGGTACAATAAGTAAATTTCCCCTCAGATTGACAGTCACATGTCTTCCTCCTGAGAAGATTATGTTAGCCCTTGATACACTGCAGAACAAAGAAACCAACAAAGAAACTCCCCATTTTAAATAGCCTACTGTCACTCTAAACAAAGGTGCAAATAATTATTTTATAGCAAAGATGAGATTTGTGTTAAGTCACCACTGAAATCCCTTCTACTTCAGATAGCAGGTGTTAAGAATCATCATTACCCTTTTCAAGACTCAAATGAAAACTTCAATGCCATGCTTTCACCTAGGAGATACACGTAATATACATGGAAGGGGTAATGGAACTCCACTGCCTCCCATGCTCTAGTATCTTTGTGATTTGATTTCATACATTCAAAGTTTTGATGCTTCCATTCTTAATGTCCACATGGATCTTTTAATCTTTATTGATTTTTAAGTCAGCTGTGGATTTAGTTACTGTTTTTAATGACCAATGAGGGAAAAAAGCTTTTCTGTTCAAAAACTATTATTAGATGCCTCCTATATGACCAACTATTTTGAGGGAGATTACATAACTAACAAGATGGTTTCCATTTTGAGTACAAGGAAAGGTACTAAGAAACTGTATTTGTGCTGCTCACTAGGAGTAAATGAGCAAACAAGAAAACAGAACCAATATAATATGGAAAGCAAAAATAAAATGATGTGAAGCTATGCCCTGTGCACTACTCACCAAACAGCAATCAAGAAAGAATTCGAAGGTTGAAAACTTACCAAGCAACTGAAAGAAACAGAGTTATTCCAAAGAACAACAGAACAGCATTTTGATGAAAGCCTTAACACTTTTCACATATCAAGAACTTCATATTGAGGGCGGACTTGTGCTATTTGTGGGAAGACAAGAAAAATCTGCATCACTCTATGGAAATGGAGGACAGCCTACGTTAGATGTAACTGGATGTACTAGCTCAACTGAGGCAGTTTAAAAGAGAAAAAAGACAGCAAGAGGCTCAAGTAGAGGTACAACTACTTAAAAGTCTTAATTGTATTCTAGTGGGGGCAGAATAAGCATCTTGGTAAAATACCCTGCAACACATAAGGGAGCTTCCTTGTTCTAACCAGCACACCTGCAGCTGAGGGTCTACAGCCTGCTTCAATCTCCAAATTGTATTTGAAAATCAGAGCTAATCTGAGAAAGAAATATCCCTAGATTTAGATTCAGGATTCTATGCATGTGTGGAACTATTTTACACTGTTTAAGAGAAAATTTTCTGAATACCTGAAGGAAAAAGTAGGAAAAGATAAAGACTCTTGGTAGATAGACATAAAGGGTTATAAATGCACTTTATTTCTCAGAGATACTTGCCCTTCTGAGGAAAGAAATCGCTGTTACCTGAAATACAGTTTTTAGGAAAAGCAAAAAAAAGGATAGGCACAGATAGTAGTACTAAATGCTCTTCCACAAAATAGAAGTATCCTTTTTTTTTTCTTTTTGTAAATTACTAAACTCAGTTTCTAAAGCAGAATACTCCATTAGTAATATGGATAAAAAATATACAATAAAACACTAGGAACTTCATCTGTTCTATGTTTATATATCTTCTTTTTAATGCGCTACTTGCAGTTTATTTAGTAGAAATAAGTAAAGGATATTTCTATTGAAAGGCAACGTGTGACTGGCACAAAAGGCAGTCAGATTGTGGTATTCCTTCTAAATCTGCTCCCAGTAACCTCAGCTTCATCACTTATGAGCAGGAGGTAAGATTTTTGACGATAGCAGTGGGAGTCCTAAAAGAGATGTCAAAACCAGATTGTAATAGCAAAGAAAAAGTTCCAGTTAAAGCTGTGCCTTAGGCCTCTCTCTAGCATTCCTAAGTAGTGGCTGTTTCTTCAGTTCTTTCATTTCATTTGCATGCAGTGTAGTTTTCTTGCACTGCCAATTCACAGAATGCCTTAGTCATATATGGGAAGAGCCACGCATAGGGTCTGTGGTTCCTCATATCTCCCACTGTCAGACATTTGCATTCCAAGAATCTTTATTAGCTGTGTGGAGAGCCTTTCTAAGGTATCAGAAGATGCTTATTTCATCCCTGACATTCCTTATCTAATGGAGCTATTGCATGGGTTAGCACAGATAGCTGCCAAAAGTGCAGCTACAGTGTTGCCAGCCACCACTATGCAAATTTCAGTAAATATTAAAAGCAGGCATTTCATTTTGAATTGCAGTAAGATGGATAAATTGTTCTAATCTACGTACTTTGGTATTAGTCCTACATTTCTTAAGGCAGCAAAGGGCAACCTTGTTACAGAGCAATGGTTTTGCCTTCAGCTTGTTTCTCAAAACTCCTGTAGACCGGAAAAGCAAACTTAATAGAACACCACGTAAACTGGGTGTAAACAGAACTTTAACTTAAGTAAGGACTTCTGTTTCTAGACTACTCTGCTTTTGTTTGTCCCATGCTTCTTGAAGCTGTATAAACCCTCATTACAACACTGAGTCAGGTTTCAGGCTGTAATAATCCCTGCTGCAAATGTTAAGAATAATAAGATTAATTTATTTTTAAAGAAAAAAATTAAAAGATAAAAAGAAACATTCTTAGGTCTTCTGAGATTACTGGAAATGCTAGTTTCATTGATGGTGGAAGGTAAGGGGAATTGGCAAGGCTCTGTACAAAACAGAGTCAAGAACAGATTTATCAGGCAATGCATTTCAGCTGGAAAAGTGAATATACTTAAGTTCATGGGAGATTCATAACATGTACTATAAAAATTGCCTGAACATGGGCCTTTCCCAAAAAACAGAACTGAATTTGGTTTTCACAAAGATTAGGATAAATTCTCTTAGCCTCACTTGAAAATGGGGAACCAGTAGTCTAGATTGAATAATTTGCTCTAAAGTAATGTGCTCACATTCTCTGTGACACTGAGAGAGTTCATAGTTAGCAATAGGTGTCCGTCACTTGTTCCATAAATGAGAGATGCATCCTATTTGTCCAGTCTTTTTCCCTTGGCCACCTGAAAAGCACAACCTTATCAAATAAGAGGAGATAAAGAAAAGCAGTTCACATATTATACAAACTGTTTATAAAGCACTGAAATTCTCACATGAAAGGCACTGCATAACTGCAAAGTAAGCTATTTTTATGTTAATATATGCATGAATTGCAAGTACATTATATTAATAACATGAAACAATGAGTCACTTTGATTTGAAGCAGCATGTTAGCATTAGACTAAAAGAAACATAACAGATATGTCTTCATAACAGATTTGTTGCAGAAAAATTTTAGTCTCCTAAAATCTATCCTGAATCTAATCCTAAATCTCCTAGTCTCTGTTTTGACCTGCAGGTAGCTGAAAAAAAAAGAACCCCAGTTTTTTTGGAGTTATTCAACCTGTTAATTAGCTCAAATCCCCAGGAGCATTTTAACTTATTTCCCTTTCCCACAGGAAGTCAGACCTATTAGAGTTCACACTACGCCCAATCTTAAGTGTACTCATCTACACTGAGTAGTATCACAACAACTGGTAGCACACTACTTGAAGGCAATAAAGTTCTTGGAGACAGGTCAGTAACAAACACTTTGAACATGCAGTAATTCAGTACATCAGTTTAAGACACTCCTGTAAAGGCATTTGTCCATTCTGCTACTTTACCTCTGTAAGTATGGGTGAAGTTATTTAATTGAATTATTCCTCTTGATTTATTTAATGAAATAGCATCTCTTCTCTACTCAGATTACCTATTCATCTAAGAAGTATGCTAATTTCCTGATTTATAGGAAGATATCATATGGATATTGATTCAAGCTTTCAATACTTAAACAAGTCCCTCACTGTTTCAGTGGTTTGCAATTTTCCCCTATTCCTACTGATAAGTTCCCCTTTTGCAAGTCACTTCAGATAAGGCAATTTACAGAGGCACAGAATAGAAACATAAAGTAAGTACATTTCTTAAATTAATACATGTGAAAAATTTTCTTGAGGACAAAAGCTAGGAAACATTTAAATCTCTAAGGGAATAATATCTTAGTAAAGATTTATTCAGTACAAAGCTAAGCTTCCAAATTTTGCTTATTCTGCTATCTTAAAGGAAATTCTATCTCCTCACTACATAACTACATCTATTTTAAATGTCCCAAAGTGTAAAAACCTCAAATACTTTTTAAATCTTCACTTTTTTCTAAAGTGTGAGGAATGTGAAAACTCATGACAACGTAAAATGCCTTCTTGATGCTCTTCTCCCACCACACACCTCAAAATTGTACAAGGTATAAAAACATGCACAGCACACTCCTTAAGTTTCCTGCTTTCTTTATGTCTTTGTGCTCAGGGAAGAAAATATGGATACTATGACAAGGACTAGAACTTGGAGGATCATTGTGGGTCCCTTCCAACTCAGGGTATTCTGTGACTCTATGAGTTACTTGTTTATTTTCCTGTTACAGGGAATAGGAGGGCAAGGGAATTTCTTTTACTCATTCTTTTACCATTGCATGGGCTAGAAGGGCAAGTCCATGCACTAATAAATGAACCACCCAGCCCACTTAACAGAGCCCTATCAAACTATAACACTTGTTAGAAAAAACGCACTTTCCAGATGGGTCCCAGAACCAACAAAACAAGCTCATTATTCACTGCTGTTTAACAATGTTTCTTCTATGTTTGGTCTACTATAAGCTTTTAGTCCATAGCCTTTCCCACCTCCCTCAAAGCCCTGCCAGCTCTAATAGCCCAAACTGAAGTTTAGCATTTTCAGCCATCAGCTATGAATGTTTGCAGAGAAGTCCTGTTTGTTCGATTTCATTATGCATATCTTTAAAGGTAGCTTTCACATTGCCAAGAATGCATTTACAGAGCATATTTCAGACATGACAGTTTTTTATTAGAAAGAATTTTTAAGGCATCAAGTTTCAAAGTTATAATTGTATTTACTTAATTTATATTTATAAAGCAATGTACTGTATTTTTAAAAGATATGTCCTGTTTAAGTAACATTAATAAACTGCTATAATTGTCCTTAAGAAGCTTAAAACAATCCAAGATGTGGTATTGCCTTTAGGCATATGAGCAAACATGTCAAAGTGCATTAAGCATGATATTTTAAATGGTATTTGGAAAAGGACTTCAAACCTGTTGAACACTGATACGTAATGATGCCAGAAATACTGACTCCAAACACTTTCTTCTGTGAAAAGCCTCACTATTCTTCTTTTCTCTTTCAGTACAAGTCCTAAATCATGTAGGTTCATTCCCACCTCTGTTCTACTTTTAGCCTCTACATTTAGTTTTAATTTTCACAGATCACTTTCAATTAGTCCATGACAAGCAGATTGCTGATGTATTTCCTCACTGATAGACTTCTTGGCTGTTCATGCTTTGCACAATACTGGAAAGGCCCAGAGACGGCATATAAGATTTATACAAATAAATTCCAAACACAAAGTAAAAGCAGCCTCTTGGAATTCTGCCTCTGGCACTGTTTCAGCATCACTTTTGTGGGAAAAGTATTTTAAAACTACTTCAATTAAACTTTGTTTTTAAACTAAAAATGTTTAACATGGCCAAAGCTCGTGTAGTGAAAGAGCTTTCTGAAGACATGTGGTGCCACACTATTTTAAAGTTCATCCAAGTCTCATCCAATTCCTATGTAAATACATGGCAAAAGTCCTTTATGTTTTTTCCACTATGTAGACAGCAGCTTAATTTTTATTAATTTACTTTTAAGCTTTTCATGTTAGCCATCAAGTATTTTGATAACATTTTCATCTAATCTCTGAGTCTTTTTATAAATAGTGGTCCATACATTATTTATTTTGGGAGCATTAGCAAGGAATTTTAGATCTGTATTCTTTTACTGAAAGGCAGAAAAAGAATAATAAAAGAATAAAGAAGTGAGCTGAGATGTTTTTAAAGTTTCAGTAATGCAATCGAAAAAACTAAACCAGATACGCTGGCATTCACCAACAGACAGAGAAAAATAAAGTACCTGAGCTAGAATTCTCTTCCCAATTCCAATTTAAGAGAGTAATTCTAGTTCCAATAATTATCCCCTTGTTTTTACAACTGCCTCTTACAGCACCCATCTTCATACACCTAACAGGCTTATTTTTCCAATTTTCAGGATGAAAAAACACTCACAAAAACCAAAGCAAAAGTATGAAACTTTCAAACTCCGAAATTTACAAGAGCTGTTTCCACATTCATGAAAAATGACAGCTCTAAAGAAAGAGTGCCTGGTGATGCACAGAGCCTGTATATATAAGATGAGGAAATGCATATATCATGTAGTCAAAACTATTCTAGAGAGACAATAAATAAATAAAACATAAGAATAACCCCAGTGCCCAGAATCTACAGATCCTCCTTGGGGCTTTTGCAAAACCCAACAAGTAAAGAGTTTGGGTCCCCACAGGCCACCTTCCAAACCACATCCACACATTCCTTTAGATCTTTGAATACTCCTTTTGTAACACCCGTGGATTTCTCTGCCTGTTTTCTAGCAATTTGTTTATTTTATAAGACCTATATAAATTACCCTGTTATCACAAGCTGAACTTTGCAACAATCATTTCACATAGGAAAGAGCTGTGCTTTCCAGCTCTTTTAAATAATGCACTCTATGGTGATAGACAGGCAAGCAAGGAAAAAAACTCCACCCATTCAAACAAAACATTTGGTTATCATTATTGTGGGTTAACTCTAGGAGGAAATTAAACTCCAAATAAGCCACTCCCCTTTCCCCTGCCCCTTCTGGTGAGGGAGGGACAAAAGCAGAGGCTTTGGGTTGAGATATCAATGAGATGAAAGATGGTTTTCCTAACATCTAAAGAGAACTTCAAATTCTCACAAGCTGTTCTAGCAGACCTGAAGAGGGAGAAGGAGTGGAAGGCTGGGAAAAATGCTCCTCCTCTGTTCCTGGAGTTATGGTTATTAATGAATCCCCAGATGTATCAGACAAGACCAGGACAGGTGAACAACACTGAACACATGTCTCTAATGACCCAAGGAACTCCTTGGGTACAAGAATATTCTTCCATTCTTAATAAGCACTCTCTGCTTGCAAAAGGCTAGTAAAAGACAGATTAGCAGGATTCTACTCTAACAAGATTAATAGAGGACCATGGGAGATTTCAGTATGAAAGTATATTTATTGGGAAAATATTTTAATAGAGAGAGACAGCTAAACTATGGGGGGAATATAAGAAAAATGTTTATGTTTGTGAGCAATTTGAAAGCTAACTTCATGAATTATCACCCTTAGGAAATAAATTCTAGATATTCTGGAAACACTTATTATTTACAAAAGGTGGCGTAATCAGAAAACCACTATTTCTTGTTGCACTGTTCTAAATATTAATAAAAAATTATAACAAATAATGAAATAATGGGACAGAAACAATTGCGTAACCTGTGGCAGCATTTTAGATCAATTCTTACTGCAAAATATTCCATTTTGGGCATCACATAATAATTACCTCAAATCTCAGTGCAAGACTTGATTTTTTATTGTATAAGAATAATATATGTAGCTGTTACTGATTTTCAAGTCACAGGAGCCCTCTCCTCCCACAGAGAATACATCCTAATCTTTTTTATCTTTTACAAATTATTTCTGCAGTCACTAAATCTAACATAATGCTTGTAGTCTAGTAAACTCTGCTGTTAAGACACATTAAGCATCTCATTGTTCAGAAGCAAATTTTGGTCTGGGACAAGCAAACAAGAATGGAATTGGCAAATACTTTAAACAAGTTCACCATAAAATATATCTTCACTAATGCTTCCACCTTGAATAACACAAGTATGTATATAAGCTTATGAAAATACTTGAAAAGCAGGACCTGCACCATCTGGTTCTAAAATCTAACTCAAATAGTTAAGATTCTACAAATAAGAAAGTAACACAACAATTTTGAAGATGACTATTAAGGAGTTTATACAAGAAAGCAAGGAAAATACTCATGAAATAGGTTTGTTTATTTTTTAACTAAGGACACCTAGAATGGTCAAGTATGTCCCGTTCCCAAACACTACTCATATTTGATAAAAATGAGTAGTACTAAAGCCTTGCCATTATAAAATTATTAGTACATCTCTATCTCCCACCAAGGCACTTGTGTTTCACTACAACTACAAAATTTGCCTCATAGGAGACTTCAAGGAACAAAACTAAATGCCACCTCTAAACCACAGATTTTCCTACTTCAAATCAAGTCCAGCAAAGCAGCAGAAACTACATCTGTGACACCTCTTACATTTCCAAGCCTTAAAATGACCAGCTGCTGTGTAGGTAGTTCAATCACTGTTGTCCTGTATACCTGGCTTTTTACCCAGCTGTGCAGATTTGTGTTAAACATGACTTAATCTGATCTTCCATTTTCTTTGCAACTGTGCCTGATGGGAAGACTATGGTGGTGACTTAAGTCATTACATGTTCTTAGTCTTCAAAGCCTTTAAAGGCTGTAAAGCTGGGTAAGCTTTTGAAGCTCTTGAAGTCAATGTAGAGTGGTTTTATTTTAAATTTAAGTATTCTACTTTGCATGTTTCTGTATTTTCTAAGAACAGCTCTGGGTTATGTGCAAGTAATGTTTCTAGGTAGGGATTTTGGGTATTTGTTACAGTCAAATCTAGACAAACAGCACTTTTGAGAAGAAAAGGATAATAATGAGAGCAAATAGTTTCCTTAAAGCAAGTAACCCTGTTCTTGTCATGTAGCGTGTGGAAAGTGCTTTATTTTTAATTTTGATTTGGATTTTTTTGTGCCAATTTGCTGTGAAAAAAGGAAAAGAACACATTTTGCACAAAAATTTCAATACCTCTTCTGCTACAGAAGCTGGGTGAATATCTGTAAATACTTTAATCATAGCTAACAGCTCATGGCAGACCTCAGAAAATACTTTAATCATGGCTTACAGCTCCAGGCAGACCTCAGAAGCAATTAAACATTCAGGAGGTGAGGCAAATGCTGAAGAGGTCTAAGTCACTCCCAGCTGGGATTTGCTTTAGCTAGCTCAAGGCTAATATGAGTATTTTAAACAATGCATTGCTGATGCACTTTGAAGGACAGCTACTGACTGATAAAATGGTTTGGAGAGTAAAAGAGAAAATATCTGTTTCAACTTATATTTTACATGTTTTAGACCTTCTTTGGAAGGCAGATATCCTAGAACTTTACAAATCCCTCTGTACCTTCCTAGGTCTTAGGCTGGAATCTGGGTTGCTCAGAAATGTAAGAATTCTTCTTACCAGTGACAAAATACTCATTGTAAGAAATCTGATTTTCTTCTAATAGAACTAGTAAGTTAGACATTGAACCTTGAAAAAAAAAAAAGTAATGATTCTTGAAATGTAACTGATTCTTTTCTTTGAGATTTCAACACTAAGATTCTAGCTGTAAGTTCTTCTGCCAAAGTAGACTTATTTTCTATTTGTAGTACAAAGCTACTTTGGTCAAGTTTCGTCACTCAAACCATAACACTTACTGTTTTACTTTCTGCTGTGTATGGCAATAAACATCTAAGGAACTTAAAATTTTAGTCTTTCCTAGTCAAATAACCTTCAAATATACACCTTGTCCCTACCTTTGATGGCATCTTTAATTATACTAAGATTCTGCAACATTGTTATCTTCATCCTCATAAGAAAGGGAGACGGATAAAGAAGGATTTTAGTTCAACTTTTTATAGGCTGAGGACTTTGAAAGTTTAGCTGCAAAAAAAACCTATGAAAAGGGAAGAAAGCCAATTATAAAGATTACTTGGATCTAGGATAAAACATGAGGCATAGAAAAGCAGTAACATGCTAAAAGATCAGAAAAGCCTATGTAGATTCTTTTGAAGGAATTTTGCTGTGGTGTCAATTGGATGATCTCATAGTTGCCAGTGCTTGATGCTACCTAAGTATCCGCTCTATTCATTTTTAAGCTAGACAAGTTTTTTAGTGCTGGGCAAAATAAGAACTTAGTGAGTTTCTTGTCACCATTAAACTATTATTGCTTCCTTATGACTTTAGGAAATGTGGCTTCTGGTTATTTTCTTCCCAGCTGAGACAAAGAAAAAAAACTAAACCAAACAAAAAACCCCACAAAAATCCCAACTGCTTTCTATTTTAATCACATTCACCACACAGACTTCCAAAAACACACTTTGCAGTGGCTATGTTATTGAAATTGAGTTTTCTGGGAAAAATCAGGAGAGCTGAAGCTTGGTTTCTACAGATTTTATTGCTATATGCAAATGTAGAGTCTATGGCAGCCCTGGCCCATGCCCTTGTCTGCATCTCCTGTTCAGCAGATTTTGCATGTGCCAAATGGCTTGTTCTTCTGAGACCAGGTAACTGCTCAGCTTGTTCCATAGCCCTTCTTTTGGCAAGGCAACAAATACTTTCCTAATATCCATTTTGATTTTCTACCGATTCAGAAATCTTCACAAAAAGTTTAATATCTTTTACACGTTTTGGCCAGTTCCTTCAGAAAACTGTGAATATTTTGAATTCATGTGATTATGGTCTGAAGATTGTTTTCCACACAAATTACAAACCAGAAATCCAGTCTAAAGAAACAATTGTCTAAATAAAGTGCTTTAGAAAACAGGATTATTTTCATTACCAAAATACAAGAGAATGGTCAATTATTATTGTATCATTGGTGTTTTGCTTTATTTTTAAACCATATAAAACTCCCATTTACAGAAAATGTTTCGGAAAGTAGCACAGACATTTTTCACTTGCTCTGCAATATGTGGGTGGTTTTAAACAGGCTTGTCTTTTTCCACTGCAGCAAATTAACTATTTACTGGATATATATAGGATACACCATAAAACTCCTTTTCCTGTCCAAAAGGGATGGTGATGTGCCTAGATGATACTGTAAAACTGTTCAGAAGTTCCCAGTAATATTATAGATAAGAACCCACTACAGATTTTTCTGCATGTTTTCTCATCTTTTTAAGGAAACAACCCCTTCCTTTCCCTAAGATTCAGGCTTTGGAGTCTCACCCAAACACCATTCAAGTGTTTGCTGTGGCTTAATCCTGAGCGAGCCTTGGTTTTTGCTCTCCTGGCTCCACCAGCGCTCACTTGAGGGCTCTGTGCCGCCCGTGCTGTGTGAGTGACCTCTTCAGCCAAGCCGGTGTCACTACAGAAAGGACACGGAGCACAAGTGCATCGACTTCCGAAATTAGTGGGTTTTGAGCTACAGCTGCCGTATTTTTCCTCTCTTGAAGATCCACAATGAAATAGAGACTAAGGGGGAAATTTGTTCTTAGTGGAAACTTTGAGAAAGTATTTTTCATTAGTAACTAATATGATTTAAGTTGGCAGATGGAGAATTATTAATAATTACTAAATAAAACAAATTTGAGAATGGACCATGAAAGTGTATCAATTTGACTGTCAGGGAGATTTGCAAGAGCCCAAGAAGTTAGCATGAGCCATATTTGCTACAATTCAGCAGGGGCTGTATTTGCAGACTGCTAACATAGCACAATTATGTGTGTCAAAAGGGAAATAAGACAGAAGTTATAAATTAATTTGTACTGATGTGATTACTTAAAAGTATACTTGATTTTACAATAATTTACTATTATGTCAACAATGTTTCTCATTACTCATTTTGCTCGGTCATTAAGAGCCTTCTTATTTTATGATTCTCCATGACTTAAGATTCAGAAAAACGGTTTACATGGATCTTGGAGACATTCTGATTAATCAGCAGTAAAAACTGTATCATCTTCTTGAGATATGCTCTTCAGGGCCAAGTTGTGACTTCTTTTAGCTAGATTAATGAAGTAACAATCACACAGAATGTTGCTAGAGCCAATTCTGTTTCTAATTTTGCTACATGGCTCTTAAATCAAGGAGCATTTAATTTCCCAAGCAAATGAAGTGAAACATTCTAGTGAAATGAAGACATTATGTTATTATTTGTGCTTTCTAAAACTGCATGATCAACTGCTCTTATGTGACCGCCTCTAAGCAGGTCACAGTGCTACCTGTCTGTAGTTATCTTCCACAAGCAGGTGGTGATACCTGGTGACTTAGCACTTACCTGACATCAGGGACTGGGTTGCCAGCAACTCTGCACTCCAGCAATACTTTGTTTCCTTCGGCAACTTCCTGGCTCCTGAGCTTCTGAGTGAATAGAGGTGGTGAAAATTCATGCTCTTCCATGTTGATGAAGGGACGGCACAGGACCATTTTGCTCTCCATTATGCTCCCCCTACCAGAATAGGGTTCTCCATTCAGATGAACTCCAGCTAATTTTTCCTCAGGCTCAGTCTCTTGATGTGGTTTGTCAAATTCCTGGTTCACCACGGTACTTAAAGCTGCTTGTTTCTTATTAGGAGACAGGTATCCACTGTCTGGAGAAGAAGAGTCCCCATCAGGACTTCGGCCTCTTGTCTTTGCTGCCTGTCTAAATATAGATGATAACTCCTCTATGAATGTGGCAGCTTTGTCACACAGCTTGTTCCTGAAAGGACCTTCACCCTGGGATGTCGATTCAGAGTTTGGGCTTGTCTTAGGCATATATGGACCACCTTTCTCTGCAAATTTCAGGCTTCTGACGAAGCTGGGACTAGCAGGTAGAAAAGGTGTGGGGCTTGCTTGTCTCCTAGAAACTGGGACAAAGCTATCTTCTGTCTGAGGTGCAGTAGATTGCTCTTTCTGATTCCTTGGGAGAATAGGACTTGCAGAAGATGAAGTCCAACTGCTTGCTTGAGGCATCTGTAAAGCATCTTGCTCATGCAGGTTGGTGTCCCTGAAAGAAGGGTTTTCTGAAGGGCTGGAAAGAGAGGTGTTGAGACAATCAGTAAACTCTGGCGCTGTGTTCTCATCTTCCTCAATGGAATTGGCAATGGCTTCTCGAGCTATGTCAAGGCTCTTACTTATCTCCTCCTGGGTAAGGAAGGCAGAAAGTCCATTTGAAAATTCACCATTCTGTGTGTCTGACAGGGAATCACAGAAAATCTCATGGTAAGATGATGCTTCTGACATATTCTCAGGATATCCCTTACTGGTGCCTCTGTCTGGAGAGTAAGTCTCCTTCAGCATTAAAGAAAGAGGCACTGCCTGCTTGCAGCTTCTGTCTTGCATCCTGGAAGACACAAGAACAATTCCTTAATGAAAATAAGTTATATCCTAGTTTCCATAACCTAGACATAAAGCTGGAAAATAAGCAGAACTAATGGTGCATGAAATAAAACCCATAAATCTTGGTTTCTATTAGAACGGGCTGGACTGCAAATTGTCTAGGTGGAAATGAGAGCAGTTAGGAGTCATTTTTCTCATAGATCTTCTCTCAGAGGTATGAAGACATCCTTCGTCTGTATATTCCCTAGCACAATCTCAATTCCACTGGATCAATATATATACTGTTATTTCACATCTGATTTGTTATTTTACATCAATTCTATTACACTTTTTTCCCCTGATTTTAGCCTCATGAAGATTTCTGGAATATATTTACATTTCGCATAACATTGCCTTCCAGATACTAAACCATCAAATTCTGAGAGAAGATGAGTTCAAATGGAAACATTATGAGGACATACACAAGGGTATTTAGATTAGAAAGTCCAAGTTATCTTTTCTGTTTAATGTTGATAATATGTTTAATATTATTTTACTTATTGTGCTAGCATTTTTAACATGTTACCAATTTAGTAGCATGTTCCTCAATCCTGAAAAATGAAATATCAAGCCACCATATGCTAAATGTAAAACACCAAAGAAATAGATTTCACAACCTATATATCATCCTGCACAATGGAAGTGTATAATGTATATTTTGTACCAGTTTCACAATGCAGAGAAGCATTTATACCTTTCTAGTTTTCCAACATGACTTTAAAATTAGGACGATCATTCTCTTTAAAGTCAGTAAGAAAAAAGACATCAGGGGAACCACACTTCCCTCAAGGGAAGGACTTGTCTGAAAATCTCCTCGTTGAAATATATTTGTCTAGCTGGCCACTAGATTGTGGCTGATGCTATCTGGCATAATTATTGTTTCTGCAAAGCATTTAATTAAGTTGAAAATCAATGGTTTTAATTACCCTAGAAAATTCTCTTCTTCTAATGATAACTTTTACAAGGAAAATTTTACACAAGATTTAAAAAAAAAAAATTCCTTTAATTCTCTCCTGATAGTGAAGAAATGGCTTGACAGTCATGCAATGCACTCGGATGTATTTTACATCAGCTTGTGCGGGCTCCAATTACCTTTAGTCACTAAACCAGGGCTTACCCAGCATGTAGTCATTAAATGACTGATAGATTATTGGAATTCTTGGCTTAGCATGTGCATCTCTTGATATGTCTGTTTGTCTTGCCAACAGATTACAACTCAAGGCATAAAAGAGAAATATAAGAAACCCAAAGCATTTAGGGTTTGATATATGTTTTCAGAGAAAATAGTGATAAACTTATTATTTGCTGGGATTACATCTTCCTTTCCTGTTATCTGTGTTTACAGGGCAACAAATTTAGCAGGCATGCCAATCTCTTGTCAACAAAATCTAAAAAAGTATATCCAGTATAACTGACTACCACATAGCAGCTTTAAAGAAAGAATCTGAGAAGCCCAGCAAACAGTTGGTCTAGAGGCTCAGCTGTTAAGGCATAAACTGGATGAATGCCAGGGAAACAAGGGTTAAACCTGCAGAGTTTTTGCCTCCCTAATCTTATCCATTTTTTTAAACTTTGCATTCAAATGCACAAAGGTGCTATTTAGACAACATGTAAATACCCACGCTTCAAATGATATCTTATTTTAATCTGGTACACACTGGTTCTTAGCTTGTTCACATCGCAAAGTGACACATTACATACTCAGATAAACTTCACTGACTTCCAACACCGAGCTGCTCTAACGTTTCAATGGGCTGTTTCATGGGTAGGAGGACAATTTTACTTATTGTCAGTCACCCAACATGATAATTGAAATGAATGTATTATGAATTAACATATTTCTTTGCAATACTGAGCTTTGTCATTAGGAAAATACAATGGCTACTTATATTGTAATTTTCAAAGCCTGGTGTCTAAATTTAGGTGAATTAGTGTGTAGCTGGATATTTAGATGAAGTTGATGAATTTAAACATGCTGGTTTATTGGCAATTTCCCATGTTGATAAGCCTTCTTGGTGAGAAGGGTCTGGTGCCTGAAATAGATTCATGTCTATGTCTGGCTTTAGAGAGCTGAATGGAAGCCTCCAGGAGAAAGGCTTTCTTTTCAGCCATACTGTAATACATGAACTCGCAATTCTTTACTGCAACTTGTAACCACTGTGAAGTATCACTAACCCTATCAAGTAGCTTATAAGGTCATAATTAGAAATTTTGAATGCTATTTCTAGCTTCTCCAAGTTAGACTACAATATATTTATAACAGTTTTCATCATCATTGCTCATTAGGTAACCTGCAAAGCCATATACTGTATCACTTAAAGACACAAACATAAAATACAATGTTGCGTGCAGGTCAGTGTTTACCTGTTCTTTCAACATTATTACATACAGACTATTTATGAGGTCCTATTTGTATGTATTTAAAAACTGCTCCCAAGTATAACCACATTTTTATATAATGCATTTTAAATACTTATTCAAAACCCAATATAGATGGCTCTGAAGAATCATATGGTAAATATTAAATTTTAAATGCACTGGATTACAATAATTTCAGAAAAAAATAGAGTAACTGATCAAGTTAAGGTTTTGAAGAGATATATATAAAATATGTAAAAACATAGAAAGGTAAAGGATTCAATTCAAGAAAAATATAAACATCCTGAATTTGCAGAACCTGCCAAAAAAGAAATTATTACTTAATGCGACCCAAAGCCTATCTGTTCAAAAGAATCATATAAAGGACGAAATCTATCTAATAAGATTTTTTAAAACAAAAAAGGCACATAGTTTTTCTCCGAATTTTGACTCCTGCAAAATTACTCCACAAATACAACAATTACATTTAGCAGAAAACATAAAACAGATCTTACAATGAGCAGACCAATATGAAGAGTTCAAGTATGATTAAAAGGAGGTAAAGTTGGTTTTCTCCTTATCTATCTGAGTAGGCTTAAAAACTCCAGCTCTTCACTAAAGCTTGCTTGGTCCTTAGTAAGCATCGAGGAGACTGTGGCCTGTGTGTTACATCTGTCCTCTGTGACTGTGTAATTCGTACCCCACTCATCTATATTTGGTAACTGAACTCATGTTTCAGCAGACTGCCACTATCTGGAATTCCAGCAGAAGCAATGTTAGGCCTGGAAGTGGCACAAAGTCCTGTGCACTTACTACTCAGAAATTCAGAGAACTTAGCAATTCCCTTTTTACACCATTTTATGGTAATAGATCTTAAAATTTTTTAAAAAACATTCTACTCATGATAGTAAATAAAATAATTGCCCTTTTCTACTAAGTATAGTTTAAAATTAATAGCTTCCTTGTGTACCTTAAAATCTTGTATTTTAAAGAAATAAGAAAGAAAAAATTAGAATCATGTAGGTTAGAACCTTAACATTTTTTGAGTTATGAGTAGAAAAAGTGCAACTTTTTGTAATAATTGATAGTCATTAATCAGTAACCATATACTACCCTGTATAAATAAATTAACCTACTTTTCACATCGCAAGTGAAACAATACTATAATCAGAAAATAAGTATCTCCCTCAGAAAAGACACAAAAAATCCCTGGAAAACATGTATGCTTTAAAAATACCCCACAACTCTAATACATGTATTAACACTGAAACAATCAAAATACATTTTGGTTTCTATACAGTTGTAGAGCATAATGTGTCAACTCTCCCTTACTGTCTCTGCTAAAGATATATTTCCACCTCATTAAAACTCCTGTGAGAATTTAGTCCCAGGGAAAAAAAAAATCTGTCCAAAAGCACCTTTTCAAGCACATCATTTCTGCTAAAACTCAGTGAAAGGAAGAAGTAAATATGGAGACTGTTGGTTTAATCTACAGACTTTATCACATCGTTTCCAGAAATAAAAGCAATGTGTGGGCAACGTGGTTTCTGCCAGATTGCAACCTATTGGGAGTCACATGCTCCTGAGGGGATAGAAGAAATTATAGCTCCAAAGAGATGTTACAGACATCCATCCCTTCTGCCAGCATCCATTATTCCTGCTCTCAGATTTGAAATTATTTTGTAGACTGACATTTGTTCTTAGTTCAAGGTCCTCAAAGTACTGCCTCGCATTTTTTACTGAAATTTGTTCCTTGGCAACAGTGGAAGTGCAGAAGATGTACTGTTGTGACAGAAGGGCACATGAGACTCAGAGCTCCCTACAGGACTCAAGACCATCTTTATGTACTAACAAGTGCCAGTACCACACATTGTATTTCAGTGGCTGGCAGAGCATCTTGGCATCTTCATACAGGCAACTACCGTTCCCTAATCACAGCTTGAACAGATTCACTGCTGGACTGGGAATACTTCACAAACCCCATCCTTACCATGTTGTAATGAAATTGTTAAACGGATTTAATTTTTGGTCATTTTATAGTGATTTCAGCATGTCAAATAAGAACAGAATCATCATTTTCAAAATTTCAAGCTGAAAACTGTGGAGGTGGTTATCCAAGAGTTAACCACTGTATGCCTAAATTTTAAGCAGTCCCCCCACAGAGTAAAATCAAGGTCCTTTGTCAGGCACCCAGCATCTCCACTAAATGCATAAGACTTCGCCACCTTGGAATGGGAGTCAAAAATAGCCTGCATATAAACAGCAACAAGCTGCCTTGGGCTATCTTCAGCATTTTCTACAGGGAGTGGGTGGATGAAATCCTGGTTCTTGCAATTGTGCGTTAAAATTTTCACTTCTGGGAAGAAAATATATCTGCCTGGAGATACCTGCAGAGATATTTTTAAAGTTATTTAGTTTTTTGGATGCAAATAAAGTATTGTTTTGTGTAAATCAGGTATGCCAAATACTTTTTGTACAGCATGATAGAAACATTTGCCCAGAAAGTGAAAGATTTGTGTTCAATTAATTCTCTTCAACTGTTAATTAAATACTCTTCATAACCTGAAAACTTAATATAGCAATGTTTTATACAGCTCTATTAAGACATGAATAAATTTTTTCCAACATTGTTTTTGTAAGATTTATGGAATGCTTATATCCTTTGATCTGTACTAAATATTTTGGAATCAAGACCTTTCATTTTCTTTGCAAAAATAACGTGTATTCTCCTTTATAAAAGTAGTAAAGGCAGTAGATCACTATAAACAAATGGCAAACAGAGTAAAACTTTGGAATAGCTACATATTTTGCAAGATAAATACATTTTAATATGCAATTATGTAATAATTTAGCATTTGCATATAACATTCTAAAATTAATAATAACATCAAAAAAGATAAGAGATATATGGCTAATATGCTCACTCCATTCCTACTGCAGTATTATGGAAAATTCAGTTGATGAACAGAACTCCACAGAGATAATAGTTTTCACCACCAATAGATTTGATGGAACATAGCTGCAGGTTTCCTGAAACCTTAATAATACCTTGTAACACTAGTCAGCTCAAGTCATCCCAAATCTCATGTCACAAACCATAAAACTCTTCTGGTTGTACAAATTTTCCATTCCATCTGATTAAGATGTTACATAAAGCAAACGATTTTAATCGCTAATTGCGTAAAACCAAAATACAGTAATAAGCACGGCTCTTTATCCAAATGATTCATGTACTTACCTGAGAAAGCAGAACTCCTCTGATACTTGTTATTTTGTATCTCACTCTAGACAGCAACAGGATAAAAAACATAGGCAATCTCCTTTCCAAGACCTGAAGTCAAACACCAGTACGCAAACTTCAAATAGAAATCTCCAAGAACTGCTTCTACTTTAAGCAGCAAAGATAGATACAACCTCCTTTACCAGTTGCCACAGAAACCTCCAGTTATTTTGAGTTACTAACAGACATTTTTTTCCACCTCTGAAAGAGCAAAAAAACATTCTGGTTGCCTGTGCTTAAACAGACTGGGTCAATGTCTTGCTGTAGTTCGATGCCATACATAGCTTTGTTCTTTAGTTTTCCCTCAGTATGCAAAAAACTGAGGGAATTTTGCTTGTAAATATATAGTAATTTTTGGACATAGGAATTTTTTTACATTTTTCAGCTAGAGCTAATCTATGTCTTCACAGAGTGCATTGGAAGTACCTACCTGTCATAAATGTATGAAAGTGTCAAATGTAGCAAGCAGTGTCAATGGTGTTCAAATACAATTTTTCCAAGTTTCTGTAAGGATTTTCTTAGGAGTGAAATGGGAAAGCTCATACGCCTTCAGCTTTTGCTAGCAGTTTCATCCATAATTGCTCTAGAAGAAATACAGCTATTGTTAAAATTAAACTAATTACAGAATAATAATAATAATTCCCAGCCTTCTTTTACAAATATTTCATCAACAAAGAGATTGAGGGGCTGCAAGTAACAACACATCAATAAACTTTAAAATGGTACACATCTTTCTAGAAATACCACAGCAGAGAATAGCAAAGGAAACCATAAAACAGAAAGGAAGGCTAAGTAACTCACAAAGAACTAATACCATTTCTTAAACTGGGAAAGAGACATAAATTTCTCAATCCAAGATCCATGGTCTATCAAAGGTCTTGCTGAGGCAAACTACCTCATAATGAGAAGCCTGTCATTCTGCTTCCCTTATCTCAAGACTACTAGAACACTTTTAATATCATTCTTTCTCAAGATGCCATATTCTTTATTAGCCAGACAGGTCATAATGGAACACATGGACAAACAGCTACTTGACCAGTGAGTGCCCCCAACATCCCTTAAAATTTCAAAGGAATTTTGTCAGGAATTTGCACCCCTGTGCACTGTGATTAATACGCTTTTGCATCTGGGGCCATGAAGCACATTGTGCTCTCACAGGATTGATCACAAAGGTGAAGACACACGGGGCAAAGCTGTTTGATCTTTGCCAGTGAACACTGAGCCCAGGGTAGAGATGTCTCTGTCGCGTCCCCTGAGGGCGGGCAGCGCCCTGGGCAAGGCGGTGCTGTCTGTGTTCATCAGAGTCCCCTCAGGCCGTGTCACCATGACACGCTGGTTCTGAACCTGCCTCGCTGCCCGGCCACACTCCGCTCACAGCCCCAGCGCTGAGGGGGAAACGCGGACGGGGTCCGGGTTTGGAGAAGCGAGTGGGCGCCGGTGAATGGCGCCGGTGCTGGAGGCGAGGAGGTGCCGGCCGGAGCCGGCGATAGCGGCTGCTCAGGCGGGGCAGGCAGGGTGGGGATCTGAGGGGAGGGGCAGGGAGCATGGAGCCTGCCGCGCTGTGGGGCAGCGAGTGCCACGGGCCGAGCTCGGCCTGCGGGATGTGTGGCTGTGCAGTGCGCCTTGGAGCTGCGGCCAGACCGGCCATGCTGAGCCCACAGCCGTGCCATGGAGCTGCGGCCACACGGGCCATGCTGAGCCCCTCAGCCGTGCCATGGAGCTGCGGCCTCACTGCTCA
>JAHLSL010000020.1:1960218-1982578 GCA_025920805.1 Petroica traversi
CCGTGCCATGGAGCTGCGGCCACACGGGCCATGCTGAGCCCACAGCCGTGCCATGGACCCGCGGCCTCACTGCTCACTCTGGCCCCACAGCTGTTCCATGGAGCTGCTGACACATCGGCCAGGCTGGCCCCACAGCCGTGCCGTGGAGCTCACCACTGTGGAATGGCCTAGAGAAGGCTTTTCCACTGCTTGACGCTATTAAAATATTCAAGGCATGTTATCTAATGGTGCCAAAGAAAGGAAACGAGGTGTCAACAAGCTCTGAATTGACAGTCTTCTGTGGTGCAATTAGAAAGATGGTTCAACATTTTAGCATTTGGGGATGTGTATAAATAAGAATTTAAGCGAGCCTATGTTACAGCTGGTTTTAGTACAAAAACTGAAGAAATCAATTTCATGTTGAATTAAGAAGCAAGAGGGACATGAGTGAAAGCTAGAGAAGGCAGGACCGATGTAATCTCGTAAGGATACAGAAAGCAAGGATAGAATTTGGCAGTGTAATCAAGATTGTATAGTCTAACATGTACAGATTTTAACTTATATGATAAACTTAAGAAATCTAAGCTGTAGCAGCTCAATGTAGTCTTACATAAATTTCTAAAGAAAAGAATGGAAATAAATTATAGTTAAAACACTTTAGTGGAAAAGCTGTGTCACAAAAGTAACATGCTAACTTAAACAGACTGATTGAAAGAAGAAAAGCAACCCATTAGTGTTAGCTAAGTTTTGTCCCAACTGTGCAAAGCAGAATTAACACTAGTCTCTTTCTTAAAATAAAGTTTTGTTTTATAAAGTCCAAACACAAGACCTTAGCTCTAATTTTGTCCTGTTTCATTTAACTGAAATACTTTAAGTGTTACTTTTCTCATAATTGATTTTGTCCTGTATGCTGTACATGTTATTGCGTTATTACTTAATTACTGCCTGTGCTGTACCTAAAAAGTTCCTCATCCATCTACGCCCTGTTGAGTATGGAACTGTTAACTCTGAGTGCTGCAGTCCTACTCATGTTAGACATTACCTGTACCTCTGTGAAGATTTTATTTCAAACAGAGGTGATCTTTTCTTTTATATAAAAACTACTGGCACTTATGCATATCATAAAATTCCCATCGTTGGGCAGTGAGAGAAATGCTTTATAGCATCACATGTCATCTTTTATGTGTTGTATATGTTAAGATTTAGACTTTCCCCTTCGTGAGGAAAATTATCCCTATTAGATCAATTTTAGCTGCAAGCCTATAGTGCATATTTTACACATTTATATTCACAACCAGTCATGTATTTGGATTCCTTCTTAGCATGTGAAATGCGTTTGATCTGAGCAGGCACAGACAGCACCGAAGTTCAATACCAGATAAAAGCTTCTTTCTTTACAAGGGGATTAACTTTGAAAAAGGAATGTGCCTCTTTCAACAAACTGTGAGATGCTGATCTGTAGGAAAATAAATATTTACTTCTCTTTCTGCTTTTATCATAATACAGTTTTACATTGCTTTACCTTTGTAACAGCCATTGCACGCTGTCTTTTTATTATGCCAAATGTATTCCTGTGGCCCTTAGGAAGACTCCACCTGCCACCCAAAAACATGTCTGATGCCAGATAGGGGTAGACAGCTGTGTATTGCTGCCAAAACTCATAGCACTAACAAAGACAAATGTGCAAGAATGTGACATCCATACTTATGGAAAGAGGAATGAATGTTGAAGGAGGAACATGGAACAGCTGATTACTTCCGCTGTTAGCTTCAGTAGAACTAAATTAAAAAAAAAAAGTTAAAACACAGCTGGCTATTTAGAATGAACTGCTGAGAGATTTGTCAGTCAGTAGCTCCTATTAGGGAGACACTTAGCTTGGGGGTATTTTTGGAAAGAGTTTCCATGGAGTTGGAGAGACTTCAGGCCTTTTGCTTTTTTCTGATTGGCCAACAGACAGGTGCTGAAAAAGGTGGTGGCAGAAATATTGCAGACGTGGTGAATATCACACAGACAAGCAACAGCAACTTACTTCTTGTTTTATACAATGTAAAAATATAACCAAATTTTTCCTTTCTCTCTGCTGTGAAATGAAAAGAGATCAGATAAAGGACTGATTCATGTCGGTTGAAAATACCACTGCCTGCGTTTAGAGTACCATTGCAAATGCTTAATGCCTTAAAACTAAAACCATGGAGTTTTTTTTTTCCAAGGTGAAATATTCTATCTACTTCTGATTTACAAATAAATAGGTTATGTTTAAAGAGCCTATGTCCTTCAAACAGAAATGTACTATTCCGTTATTTAGAAATAATTTACTTTTAGAGAGAAGTCATGTAGCAAACAAACTATTTTTAAGACCAGGTGCTTTTAGGAATGACAAGAACTAGGCCTCCCAGCTTGTGAAGAGCAGGAGCCTTTCAGTGGCAATGAAAACTTGGGTGTCAGCACAGAGAATGCTTGTATTTCTTCATTTTGAAGTCAATTTTAGAGCTTGGTCCTTGAAATTGAATCCACTTGTTCTGCCAAAAGCAAGTATTAGAATTTTGACAGAGTACTGATCTTGTACTTATAAGTCCATCTCTCTAGGCATTACAGCTTCAGAGCCAGTGACTAAACATTGATAGGGTACAATCCCGATACCCTGGCATTGATAGATTGTAAAAATTGACAGTCAGAATTTTTCAAAGTTAAACAAGGTCTTAAACATGATCTCTATTTAGACAGGATCCAGCTTTTTCTTTTTCGTAAAGAGTGATTATTTCTGGTGAAAAAAAAATGCAGAGACAAATTGAGTACATTTAGATGGCAGTGATGAAAATTGTTTAAAAAATATATTTCAGACAAAACATGAGAGGTTTCTACTCAGCATCAAACAGGAAAAACGCATGGTAAGATGTGCACACCTCCTTTCTGTCCTGTTTGATATCTTGATTAGAATCAAGATTAAGAGGCAAAGTACACAGTTATTGAAAGATACGTTTTCCATGCTTTAAATTCTCCAGCATCAGATGCGAACCCTGTATTGGTTTTTCTGTATCAAAGAAGAAACAATTAATTGCAAATTCATGTATTTCATAGTTGTTCAATGAGATGCCATTTGAGTTTCAGTGGTATTTATACAGCAATTTTCTGGTCCTTACATGAGTCTGGTGGTATTAGTCTAGAAAACTGGAGTCAGTCTGATTGATCAGTGAACTAATGAATTCTTTTAAAAAAGTGACACAGATAATCATGCAAAATATTAAACGACACAGAAAAAGAATGCAGATCCAGGAGGAAGCAGTCGAGAGCCAAGACAACCACTCTTTAATGATGATGCAAGTATGCATTTGAGAGTTAAAAACATCAGTGGGACAGCTGGGAGAGCCACTGAAACAATGATTCATCTAAATGGTTTACTGGAAACACCACTTTCAGACCCTTTGGAATACTATTTCTGGCTTTGCCATCAAAACCTGACTAAATATAAAGAACATGGCAGGTGAAAGAGGAGGTTTTTGTAATGCTATCACAAAAAGCTGTGAAATTCTAAGATGCTGTATGAGCAATCTAATACATACATTATTTACTTTGAAATTTAGGCAATGGTAAAACCGGGCCATAATCCACAGATTTTAGGCAGTAAATCTGGTATTGAAAACTTTTTGTAAAAGCATTAACTGTACTGTTGCACATGTGCTACAGACAGAAAGAGAGGCATATCTGGTGTATAAGATTAGAATCCAACAGAACCAACAATCTAGATTTTCCTTTACATAACAGGAGAGAAGGAAGGGTGGTCTAACCAAAACAAACCAAACAACAAGTTGCCACTCTCAGATCCAAACAGTCTGGAGAGTTAGAAAGTTTGTGTTGATATAAGCAGGTTTAGAAGAGGTGTAAGATGTATGTTATATGGAATTGGAATAATAATTACTATACAATACATGCATTAAATATAGAATATATATAATGTAATTGAAAAATATCAACACATATAGCTACAATATGTAAATACAAAGTATTATGGAATTAGGAAATGCAAAAATTTTATTATTTTGACATAACTGTACTTACTGTATGAGAATATATTGCACAGTTCCATGATCAGTTGATATATAATATCTATATAAACAAGCCAATACATCATTCTTGCCTTTATTTTTTGTAGCATTTTCCAGAAGTATGCATTTTAAATCCTAAATTGAAACCAGCTTTGTGAGTGAGTCTCAGGAATCATCAACATCTAAAGCTATGCCTTGGGACATGCTGTCTGGGAGTTTTCAAACACAGAGTTGACCCCCAAGAGCCCATAGAAGTTAGCACCCCTCCTTTGAAAACATTTAGATATGTTTGACCAAGAACTCTTTTCTTACCTTTGTTCTACAAATATACAGAAAATGTAATATGTGGAGATAAAGCACCTCTTCTCATAATCCTGTGCGAACTGAGAGCTGACAGTGATGGCATCTACAGTTTGTTTTCAAAATGGAAATGATAATGACAATCTCACAGTTCAAAGTTGTAAGAAAAATTAGTATCTTTTGAGGATAAAAGTAGAAAAAGTGCAGAGAATTTTCTAAGACATTTTCTTAGAGAGAGGAAAGAGAGCACTTATTGACAGTCAGTGAGTTTCACATAAAAACCCCTCAATCAGAAATTCAGGAAGCTAATTTTCTTTTGTCTGTATCAACCTTTCATATGGTCTGAGGAAGGTCCTTGAAACTCTTCTTTAAAAAATGTTTATCATAGAGCTTTTATTCTAAGTATTTGCCCCTAAACCAGGACAGATCTCTGTGTGTAAGTTTAGTTTGGTTTTTAGGTTCTGCCTCATACACTGGCATCTGAATGATTGTTATTTAATATATGCACATTTCCTCAAAAGTACAGTTCAGAATGTTGACAAGTCTTTATCGTAAATCTCTTTAATCTGTTGTTTGTTTTGTGATGCACAGTTATTGCAAGCCCTGGTGGTGTCGGGCCAGGCAGAGCTGCGACCTTCCGAGTGTCTGCCCAGCCCGGGGCAGCAGGACCATGCAGGAGCTCCCACTGACAGTGAGCAGCACACACAGCATTGGTTACAACAACCAATAGGGACAGGGCTGGGGCGGGACAATGCTGATGGATGGGCTGGGGAACCAATGAGGAGGGGCAGGAGGAGGGACCAAGGAGAAGGGGCCAATGGGGCATCGAACTGGGGAGAACATTCCAGAGAAATTCCATAGAAGGACAAAAGGGGCGGGAAGGCCAAGGGGCCAGCTGGGAGAATGGAATTAAAATAAATGTATATAAGGCATCAGGGTGTCTTGGGGAAGAACTTTGGATCACTGTAACTGCGGAGGATAGCACAGTTATCCCTAGGGGCTGTGTTACCCATAGGCCCTTTCAGAGTCCTGGTCAGCTGGCCCACTGGCCTCCGCACACAGAGATAACAAAGGTCAGTATTGGCCCTTTGCTGAGCTTGCAGCCCTCGCATCTTTTCAGAGCATTTCTTATGGGAATAGAGGCCTAAAAGTGGGGTCATTCACACTGTTAATGTGGGTAGAACAATTATTTTACTTCTTGGGTAGTACTCAGAAAATGGGATATGATATAGGAATGGTAAATGCATATGAGGGCATCAGTGCTTTAGGTATTATTATTCAGTTTAATTAGCAAACTAGTGATTAATATTTTTCTTTTAAAATGATTGTTTACTCTAAATGTCATTTTTTATAGTTGCTGATACAGAGTGAAAACAAATTTGTTTTTAAAAGTTTGAATAATACAATAGAGAAAAGGTTTTAGACTGAATATATGAGCTAATCAGTTGAATATCACTGATGCTTTGTGTGGGTTTCTTATTAACCCACTCATGTGTATGGTAAAGTGCATATGTGTCCTGTTACTCAGAACAAAACGCAATGACTTCTCAAAGCCTTGATATCACTTTATCCTTGGACATGTTTTCTTCACAGTACATGGATATATTTCATTACCACTAGGTTACTACTGGTGCTATATGCACTCAGTATTACTTTTATTGGTAAGTATTTTATAGGAGAGAAAATGGAAAACATAGATCAGGTTTATGAAGCAATGAACTTGGAGTTTCTGGATGACATTTAGTGTTTCTTAGCTAAAATTGCATAAGTACTTAATCTAATTGATAGAATTCAAAAGCAAAAAAAAATCATCGAACAAAATCAGAAATGGATAAAAGATGAAGAGAAAAAAAGTGGAAACAATGGAAAAATGTTTGCATTGACAACCAAATTAAACACAATTTTAGGTCTGGAATAAATAAGGTAAAAGTTTTCCTGGAAGCATGCCAAAGTAATTCTGTGAAATGTACTGCAGAAATGTCTGGTTTGAATGTCTGTTTTCAGCTGTGGAAAGAACAATCCCTAGATAAAGGTAAATGTACATATTTTTCTGGTTTCCTTGGAGGGGATGGCAGGAATTAACTCTGAAGGTTAGAGAAGAAAATGCTAATAAACTTTGCCTACTGTAATGGTAGTGTTTTCATGCTAAGTGTTTTGTGTGCAGCTCAGATTACTTCAAGGAAATTAGTTGTGAAATAAGCATATTCTCTATCTGAGGAATTTTCTAGGCATAACAGCAAGTCAGCAGCTTGGCATTTGTAAGAAGTAGTTTTTCATAATAGGTATATTGTAGATTATGTTGGGCCAGCTGAGTAGCAGAAGAGGAAAGAATGCTTCAACATGCTAAGGTACACAATAGACCTGTATTGTGCTTGTTGAGGGTGTACTTACTATTTCAAGCTCACACATCTCAGTACACTGTTTCTACTAAATTCCTAGCAATGATGATGAACACAGTTTCTTCACAGGATGAACAATAAAGTATAAAAAGGTTTGATTGAGTTATGCATCCACTGAATGTGATGGCCTCTCTTCTCCCCAGGAATCCCCCTCAGCAGTGTCAGCCAGGGGCTCTGATGCAGGTTCTAGTGCAGTTGATGTGTTGCTATTTTGTTGTTGCTCAGATGCACAGGCCATTCAGTTTGAGGCTGCTGAAGCTGCTTCATTTGATGAACCTACTGATATACTGTCTATTCCTACATGTTGTTCCTGCGTAGTTGGAATTGTTTTTCTCCAAATATGAAAGCAACAAAAATATTTGAAAACCCTGTTAGAGACAAACATACATTGCAAAACCAAAAACTGTCACGTTCAGAGATTCGCTTATCATTGCCTGTACTTCTGATGCCTAAAGATTTTTCATTTTTATATGTCTGTAGCTTTATAGATTTTAATATAGAGCTGTATAGTTTCTAACACTTTGTCACTTTAGCACAGTAGTTGCACTTTCTCACGTATTGTGCTACCTTCTTGGAATTCTGTTCAGTCTTGCTATTTAGTCTAGCAAGGACACTTTGCTTTGCACCATACATCATAGACATAATAAAAGGTAGGGCTAAAAGATCAGAGTGAGGGGGCTCCCAACAGGGCAGAGCCCAGGGGGAAATTACTTAACCAACTGCTCTTCTAATTGGACAATACTTGTTATATATACAAATTAACTTTATAAAAACACAATACTGTAGAAATACAGTATTGTGTTTATATAGCCAATATTATGCAGCAAAGGCTTTCAATCAAAGACTTGCTTTTATATTACCATTCTGTGACATTGCTGCCTTTTACAAATGTTAAATGTCTAGCACAGCATTGTTGAGTACTTATCAGAGAGTGGTGCTCAAGAAATGTATTGTCATGTTTGCATCCTCAGTCCCTCAGTTCCCATTGTTATAAATGGCAAACTAAGCATCTTTGCAAATTTTTTTCCCAGAAGATTTCTGAAGAGTACCATCAGAGACACTGAGCCAAGACATTCTAACATTTTGCTGGAGCAAGAAATGGCCACCCTCGTTTTATTTCTCTCCTTCTCCACTCTGTCCTCTCTCCTGTACCAGCTGTGTGAGCTACCCCATCTCATGCTGCCTGTGGTACTTGTCTGACTCCCCAGTGAGTGAATTTATGAAGACAGTGAGAGAACTAACCCAGGGAAGATGTGAAGTTTCCTAGCTTCTTACTGAGTTGAATTAGCAAATGACTGATGAACTAAACTAAAAAAGGTATGATGCTGTGTAGCTGAGACTGAGAAACATGGAAAGGGGGGGAAAGAAAAGAGCTGAAGTAGAGGTATTATGAAAAGGAAATAGTCCCAGCAGCTGCAATGAACTGCCATCATCTCACATGTCATACTAACCTGTACTTCACTATCAAATGAATTGCATGCAGTGGGGAAGATTGCAGCTCTTCCTCCCTCTGCTGCTCATCAGCTGCAAGTGTAAATGTAGTTATACTGACGCTTGTATCAGTACAAAACCATAGGGATGGATCACTGGCATGATCCAGGCTGAAAATAATCCTATCCTTTTGGCTGCTTATGTTTTACTTTTTATTGTTAGGTGACCCAGGTCAGAGCGGAGACCAAAAAGGTGTCAGTTTTTTTCTTTGGAACAGTAGATTAAAAATACGGCTCCCCTTCAGACCTTGTTTTATCACCACAAGAAATTCTTTCTATTACAATTGTAAAAGTCAGAAAAAACTGGCCAAGGAATCACATAAGTACACATTGCTATTATTGCTACAGCTGTTGATTCTTTTGTTCAGGAAAGCCATTCTTCAGTGGAGCCCTTCCACAGCAGCCGGATGTGCTGCCCACAGGGGCTGTGGAGGAGAGACACAGGCTGTATGTGCTCCCCTCTGGCCAGCCCTCCTGGAAATGGGGAAGGGTATGGGAAAGCCCCAGGGGCCAAGAAAGTGCTGGTTCTGGAGATGGTGGGAGTGGCCAAGGAGGCAGTGCTAAACGGAGGGATTTGGAGGGACTTGGAAGAATCCATGACTCGGGGATTGCCCTGACCCAGTTGCAGCACTTGGTACCTGGCCTTGGGGAACCTTCATGAAGTTCTCATCATCCCACTTCTCAAGCTTTTCCAAGTGTCTCTGGATGGCCCCGTCCTTCTCTGGTGCCTCTGCCCTGCTCAGCTTCCCCTCCAAAGGCACTTATGGGGCACTCGGTGTCCCTGGGTGTCACTGACGAGCCCTGGTCCCAGGGCAGAGCCCTGAGAACCCCTTGTCCCTGGCCTGGTGAAGATGTCCATACCCTCAGCAGGGCAGTGACACTATAGAATCCTATAATGGCCCTGCTTGAAAGGGACCTTAAAGATTTTCTTTTTTCAACTTCCCTGCCATAAGCAGGGACAGCTCCCCCTAGGCCAGGTTACCCCATCCAACCTATCCTTCAAGGCTTTCAGGGACTGGGCATCCTCCACTTCTCTGTACATCCTCCACTGCTCTGTACATCCTCTTTCAGTGCCTCACCACCCTCACTGTAATGCATTTCTCCCATCAAAGCCTACTCTTGCAGTTTGAAGCCATTCCCCCTGTCCCAGCACTACATTTCCTGTGGGTCTCCTTCAGATACTGGGGGGTTGCTATGGGGTCTCCATGCGACTTTTTCGTCTCCAGGCTGAACAGACCCAAGTTTCTCAGCTGGTCTTTATGGGGGGTTGGGGGGTGATCCACTCCACTTAACAACTTCATGACCCTCCTTTGGATTTGCTTCAGCAGTTCCATGTCCTTCTCTTGTTGGGGACACCAGGCCTGGATACTCAGGTGGGATCCCACAAGAGCAGAATTGAAGGGGAGAATCAGCTCCCCCTGCCTGCTGCCCACACTCTGTTGATGCAGCCCAGGATTCTGTTGGCTTTCTCGGCTGTGAGTGCAGGTTGCTGGCTTGTGTTGAGTTTGTCATCAACCACCACACCCAAGTTCTTCTCTGCAGGGCTCAATCCATTTTCTGCTCCACCTGGATTTGTGCCCAAGACTGTGCCAACCCAGGAGACTGACTAGATGGCCCTTAAGGTCCTTTCCAGCCCAAATCCTTCTATAATTCCAGTATTGCAACAAAATATTGACTATATTAAAAAAAACCCAACAAACAAAAAAACAAACCACAAAACAACAGGTGGTATTCTTAATTACTAGGAACTGAGTTTATTAAGTTTCTTTTCAGTAGTGGTCCTTTTTGCAAAACATAGGGTCTTCATCATTGATAGAAAGCTTACACAATTTCCTGCTCAATTAGCCAGATTTGTCTGCAATGTTCCAGTTTAGGTTGTAACAGGTTAATTATTCAAACAGTTGATACCATGTTCTCAATATAACATTTTTCTAATACTACTCATGAGTCTTATGTTCTATATAATTACAGAAACATAAGCCTCTGCAGCATTATTAGTTAAGCTTGTAACTGTTCTGCAGTGATCCCAGTGAACCAGTGTCTGTATTTGAGGTCATGCCAAATGCTCTCTGTATCCTACCCAACCTACACAACAGGGTTTATTAACAATGAAACAGTTTTAGAGTGTATCTATCAGATTTTTTTTCTTTCTTTAGGTTAAATGAAGGAGATGCTTACTATGCACTCAAGGATTTTTCACTCCTTATTGAATCTATTGGGTGTGATAAATTTGTGCTTTTTAGAATACAATACATACTTAACTTAAAATAGAACAATGCTCTCTTTATTTTTTTTTTTTTTAAACCAGAAGAAGTCTGAGTGAACTGTGTGACGATCCAAATGATAATACTCTACTGGCATTTAAACACCTGGAAGAACTATGAAGGAAAACTGAAGTTTATTACCTGAAGAATAAAAACCAAACAAAGCAGCAGTACATAATACTCTAACCACACAGATAAGCAGTCTTTCAGTTAGAAAGTTACTAGATCTGAGTTATCAAATACAATTTCAGAATAAAGCTGTAGTTAATAACCAATATTACAATAATAAACAAACCAATAATACAAAATAATGCAAAGTTTACTTTAGGAAATTAACCTTTACAAATTGACATTACAGCAGCTCTAATGTCAACTAATTGTTTTTAATAAATTTTAATATATTTTTAATAGTTAAAAACTGAATAATTGTACTTTATCTTTCAGTTGAATTTTTTTCTTAAGGCAGTAGCATGTATGTTAATATAGCTCTCAGGCATCTATCGAACAAACATCACAGTTCTGACAGCTGGCAGGATTAGCCTCTCAGTAGGACAGCACAAGAAACTTTCAGCTCCTCTGTGAAGTACGTTCAGCAAGTACTTTAGCAATTAGCATCAAATAAATTAATTGTTTCCCAAGGTTTCTATAAAATCATGAAGTAGTATCTTTAGGAATCAGTATAAAGGCTTTTAAACTGGTCTGCTGATTTAGTTTACAAAATCTGAAACATATAGAGGGCTCTATACCAGTACAACAGTGTTCGATTAATAGAATGTTCCAGCCATATGTAGAATTGCTTCATTCTCTTGTACCTGAAGGAATCAGAAAGATCTAGAACTGATAATACAAATTACTGAGTTTAGTAAAATATGTTACTTCCTTGGTGTTCTGGATTTTTAAAATTTATTTTTATTTTTTTCTGGGAAGAGCAAAGTTCTCAGCAGTATTTCCAGACAAATGCTTCAGTTTTATACTACCTTTTTGTTTACCTGTAATTTGAAAAAATATGCCCACAAACCTAAGTTTAGATTACCTAGGAAAGTGAGGTTTTGACAATAGTCCTCATTGCCACACAGAATTTTATTATAATGACCAAGACAGTGGCTTAAGTTACTTTCCATGGATAATAAGCAAAATATGCATCAAGGACAATTCTGAATCCCATTTATTTGAATTAGTTCTGGTGTTCATCCAAGATCCCTGACTGCTCCCAGCCAGGAGTAATTTTTACAGTAGTCAGGAGGAGGCATGCACAGGACCCAGAGGTTATTCTGTACCACC
Source organism: Petroica traversi (assembly GCA_025920805.1). Taxonomy (NCBI): domain Eukaryota; kingdom Metazoa; phylum Chordata; class Aves; order Passeriformes; family Petroicidae; genus Petroica; species Petroica traversi. Next base: position 1,971,975 of record JAHLSL010000020.1, read on the forward strand.
TCACAACATTTTCTGGAAATAGGGGAAGGGCTCCCTTCTGGGTCAGTGCAGTGTGGCCAGAGGAGTGGGCCAAGTATCTCTATGTTGGAGGCTTCTGTGTGAAGCCATGTAAAACCTTAATGCTGAGCTATGAGGCACTTGGACAACGATGCTGGAAAAGCAGCCCTGGGACTGTAGCAAACCCCCACGTGCACAACTTCTACTTTAAAAATAGTGTATAGTAGTCTATTTGCTTTATAATTCTATGATGGTGTATTTTCACTAAGAGACAAAGTATCTGCTTGAAAGTTTAACTTTATCAAACTCGCAGGAAATAACAAATGAACAGAAGACAGGTTGAAAAATATGTAAGCTTCAGAAACTTCTTATAGTTTCTGATTAACCTTAGCTCATTAAGAATTTTTGTGTCACTGTAGAATATTTTCTGCAACTTTCCAGCAATAAATTTTATAGGTGCCTCATTTGACTCTAAAACTGTTCCATATCTCTCACTTTTATTAGAGTGAGACAAACCTCTACCTGTGACACTCTCTGCCATTATCTCGCTCAGCCTTTGTCTTCCAGTGCTTTGAATTAATATTTCTCTCCTACACATGCAGAACATGACAAGAATGTCTAGAGATAACAGCAGGAAAAAACTGAAATACAGTAAGATTTAAGGGATGAACATCAACAACTAAAAAATTAACCATAAAGAGAATTTTCATCAGCTTCCTTACTATAATGCAGATAGAAGAATATTATTATTGTTTTAAATACTAGAAACTATTTTTTCAGCATTTAATTAAAGAATGTACTTCCACAGAAAAGTTGAGGCTGAGAACTGAACACAGATGAAATTAGGTCAACATCTCCTGAAACAAGAATCGTTTCTCTAAGTATTAGGTCACAGTAAGTATATTAGTAAGTACTGCAGAGATTTAAATTGAAATAATGTTTTTCTTAGAGTTACAGAGGTAATTTGCAGATTATTGATTTTTCTAGTTGCCAGTGAAAACTTCTGAAGGAATATTAAATATAATGCATTTTCATTTAATGCTTGCCAGTTGACGTAACTAATACAGAATTAATTTCTTTAAAATCTATCATCAGCTTTTGCTAAAGTGTGAAGAGTAAATATAACAGAGCTTTATTCTGAAACAGTGCTACTGTCTCTGTATTTCAACAAATAAAGCACAGTTATCTCCTGGATCCAACAAAATGGCCAGCAAAGAAGAAAAGATGGGTCTTTTTAGCCTTACTTTTTATCTATTTTCACAGATTAAGTTCCATGAGTTCTAAATCATTCATAAAGTGAGAAATGCTGTTTTCCACTTTTCTTGTCATTACACACGGATTTTCAAAGAAAGTTTTTGTTTTAATAGCTAGATTCTCCAAAAGCTTTGATTAAAACAGCAAGCTAATATCTGTCCAAGTATTCCCAAACTGTTGCCAAAAAGAGCTGAAATTTAATTGTGATGTTTTTCTGAAGGCTTCATTTCAGAAGTGTAGCTGACACCCTTCTGCAGTGTGTAACAAGAACACTGACTGATGTGATGCTTCCATTTCAAAAGCATAAGAGAAATGTTTTAAATTACACTAGAACTTACACCTTCAATATCCATTCAACACGTCACAGAAAAGGAAATAGCCAAGGAGAGATCAGCAAAATGATTTCCAGTAACATCTTCAATATTCTTTGTTTTTATTGTGGCTCTCCTCCCTCCCTGCCTGTGAGGTGAATGCTCCAGGCTGTTCTCTTACTCATTTAAGTGCAAGTGCTGCTGTACCCAGATTTACTGCCTCCTGCCAATGAGGCTTCACCCAACCCACTTTCTGGGACTGCTCAGCTCCTTACCCCCCCAAACACACCCCAGAAGGTTTGCATTCTTGAAGATGCAGCATCTATGGCTATGCTTTGGTCTTGATCAGGACATTACATTTTTGGTTCTTTCTTCAGTTCGTCCCTATACTATAAAAATCACTTCATTGCATTGTACTGCTCATAAGCAGTTACCCTTCCAACACAGAGATACCTCAACTGGCAAGAACTGGGGAGAAGAACAGCTGTAAAATCACAAGTATTCCCACCTTTTAATGTATTAAGTAGCATTTATTTAATTCCAGCTTGTTTTCCTTTTCAGTCTCTCTTCTCATCTGAGTTTCTTCTAGCAGACATTCTGACTTCAGAAAAATATTCTGATGCATGGCTGGTATCAGTAGAGACAGATGTTTGACTTAAGCTTTTAAGTGTCAGAAGTGCTGTCTTGTGGCATTCCTCCTGTCTCACTTGCTGCAAGCACAGAACCTCCTAAAGATGGATCAGTACATGTACCAGGAGCAGAACAAGCTGTGTTCTGAAACTGTACAGGCTCAGGTTTATCCTCCCTTCTAGGACACACACAGCTGTTTTCAGCAACAGTTTCTTCATCTTTTACCTTTTTCTCTTGTTGTGGTGCTGTAATGAGTTGAGTGGAAGATGTGCTCTCAGATTCAACAGGAAGGCCTCCTGAACATGAAGGCTGACAAGGAGTGTTACCATCAGCAAGCCTTTCTGCACTCTCAGTGTTTTTAGATGAGTTCCCAGGAAAACATGAGCCTTCACATTCTGGATGGCTCTGAAGAGAAGCAGGTTCTGCACATTCTGAAGATACAGGTTTTCCTAGAAGTGTTTTTTCAGATTTCATCTTCTTACCCATTTTTTCTGTTCCGTTTCCAGAAAAAAACATGGAAGAAGTCAGCAAATCAGAGGTATTTCTGACAATGCCTCCAAATGAAAATACTGGTGAAGGCAATGGAAAGTTACTTTTGAAAGAAAATGCACAATTACTGGTGGGAAGGGGGGTCTTGGTGACACCATTCATGCCAGCTCCAGTGTTTGTTTCTGAAGTACCACAAGCTACAGTTGTGCTGGATTCTGAGGTGTGAGGTTTATGTTCCCCTAAGACAGATGGTTCCTGTGTAGCAGGTTCCTTTGCACAGGGTGTTTTTTCCCTCATGTGAGACAATGTTTTTCTGTCACATGGCTTCTCAGATTGGCTAAAAAATGAGGATGATGGTAACACCTTACATGAATTGCTAACTTCTGATCCTGCAAACCAATTTCTTTCTGAGTTGACAAATGGAAACAAAATATGTGGTTTCTCACTTTCTGCCGAGTCTAAATTAGGACTGGTTGGAGCAACACAAATTACGGTTTTGGTTTCAGGACCATATTTATCCTGGTTATTGGTTTTATCCACTTTATCACATTTCCCTAAATAAAACTGAGGGAAAGCACATTTCTTGTCTTGCTTTTTAAAGGCAAACGTACCTCTATCTTTACTAAATCTTGGTAATGAGTTGTTAGATGCACTGAAAGTAAAAGGTACACCTGAAGGTCTCTCTGCTGAAACATCTGCAGACTCTGAATTTGGAACAGTAACAGTCACTGTTGCTGCAGGCTTTGAGTCCGATGAAGTGCTAGAATCCGAGTTCATTTCATTGGAAACCGTACCTGCTGGTGCCTGTCTTGGCAATTTTTCTCTAATTAACAAGTCTGGAGAGGTTTCTGACAAGGCTGGAGTGGATATTTCCTGGCCACTTCCCTCATGAAATAATTTTAAGTCACCATTTGTTTCTGAAAAGATCCCATTTGTGGATGGGATGCTATGAGCACTGCTTCCAGGAAAATTTCTTTTATCAAAGCCACCTCCTCTTCGCACAGTTCCCGTTTTTATTTTATCTGCATTATTTGCTTTGGTAGGTGAAGATACAAAAGAAGTTCCTGAGGACTTATCCTTGGGTATCTCAGCAATTACAAATTTATACTTTTTATTTGCAGGCAAGTTTTGAGTCTTAAACACATTGGTGAGCTTCTGAAGTTCCATATAGTATTTGTAACGTAACTCCTATAATTACAGGAAAAAAAAAATCACATTTTCTAACATGACATTTGTGGATTCAGAAGTTATAAAACTCACGTATCACTAAGACTGAAGAAAAGTTTTCCTATATTCTAGAGCATATATAATGTATTTTTCCATTGCTACTGGAAGGCAACAGGATACAAGCCATTACAGAAGAAAGCGCGTTAAAAAATTTGAACAAGATACACATAGAACCCTGATGACAAAGTAGGCTTTGAAAGAGAAGACTACAGAAAACTCTATATAAAGTCACTATCAAAGCAAATATAGATAAAACCACTAACTTAGATATTAAGCAAAAAATTCTCAATCAAATTCTCATGAAAAACAGCCATCTGAAATCACGTTAGGTGGGGGGCTTTAGTTCTTTTTTTGTTATTATATATAATTGCATTCTTAATGGCAATAGAAAATAGGTATTTTCCAAAATAATACAGAAAAATATTATATTTAAAGGACCTAAGCAACTTTTTAATTCAATCATCTGCCACTGGTATTCTCAGAACATGCATGATGTGATTCACTGCCAGCCATGCTTCACTAACTGTAACTGGAATCACTCTGTACAGAACAATACCCAGTCACCCACAGGGAGCTGCTAGTAAGTAAAAAAAAATAAAAAAATTAAAATCTAGTTGTATAACTACATCATTCAAAATAAAACAAGAGACTAGATTCAGTTTCATGTCAAATTATTATGTGGTCTTACAAGATGGAACTCTAGAAAACAGAATACTGGCAAATGACTCTCTCTTCAAATAGACACTAAGGAAGTTTATTTGGATTAGAGAGCTACAGATGTGACTCAAAAAGCAACACCAAATATAAAAGTAAGTATTTAAAGTGAGTAGTAAGATTAATAAGCCAGCTTTGTAAAGGAAAAGAAAAAACCCTAAAATCCTGACAGCTTTAATACCTAGTCAATTCATTTTAGAATTGGAGGAGTAACTTTCTACTAAGGAAACTGAAAAACATTTTAAAAGCTTATTTAGGAAGTTGCATCACAAGAAAGAATAACTTAGCCATACTTGCCACTGATGTTCAATCATACCTCATGACTCATATTTTGAAATGCTGACATTTCTGATATTGACATGAAGCGAGTAGGGATCCTACTACCATCTGCTTCATCCTGTCCTGCTACAGGCTGAAAAATATTTTGCAGAAGACATTACACTTCATTTTGGTAAGTCAAAACAGACAAAATAGTACCATGTTGTGGACCACATAGCCAGTAACTTACAAGAAACGTGTTGGGGGTATTCTTCTGGTCCTGCCACTGCTTCAAGATAACTTTAAATAGAGCTGAGCTGTCATTTCCTTCATGAGGTAGCTCTATTAGAAAGAACACAAGGATAGTGATGGAGACTATATTAAGTATAGAAAACTTGGAAAGGTTCCTGTGTGTCTAAACAGATTTAAGAACAAAAATATAGTGCCCTAAGTGAGACCCTAGCCCTTGTTGAATTTTCTGTGATATAAAGCAAGAAGCCTGTGTAAAAAATTTTTTAAATGCTGGAAATGCCTGCCCTGACAGAAAACCTAACACCTCCCTCCTCCTGTGAGATAAAGGCATTTAATGTGAGCATAGCCAACATTTGCATGACACCACAACAAACACCCATCCAGTTCAGCAACACACTTCTGACAGCAGTGCTCTTGGTTGGATATGAAAAGTATGGTACTGCAGATTCCAAAAATACAGCCTTGGAACTTCCTAGAGAAAGCACATCCATAAATTGCATTTAAAAGCCCTTCAGGAATTTATCATTCATTTCATTTGCTCGGATGCTTTCTTGCATGTGTTTGTCATGAAGATTGTTTATCAGCAATTGGTTCCACAAGTTCCAGGTTTCTAGAGTTCTCAGATCTTGTCTTAATTAAGTCCTCCTTCCTTACCTTGAACAAGGCCTGCATTAACAGGTGTTAACTCCAATGCTAAGATTTCATTAACCACAGATGTGATATCTATCTTCTTTGGCATATAAACTGGTGGTTTTTCCCAGTTGGATGCTATATTCATCACATCAAGCTGAGTTTTCATTCTGGAAAAGGAAAAAAAAAAAAGACCAAAAATGCACCAAATTAAACATTTTTCTTCATATTTACATACTAGCTAAATTATACCTGCCTAATGTTAAAAAAATTATTTTATAAAGAAATGACTAGGAAGGAGAAGAAAACAGAAAAATTATGTCTTCAATAAAAAGTCAAGTTCTCTAGATTTTTTTTTCCTTAGAACTTTTTCACTTGAATTAGGTTTCATACTCAATGAAAACTGCAAGAAGTAGTGCTGGTAGGTCTGCAAAAAATTACCCCCTCCACTTTCCTTGGTGTACATTGCCTGAATATAAATTACACTCATACTTCATTGATAATTGATAATGTTAGTCTGAAACACAATGTATTTTAAACAACTATTTCCAATATTCTTTCATAAATGCAGGTCAAAAGGCTCTAAGAAACATAATTAAGAATTCTTGGACATTACAGGGTATGTGCACTATAAACACAGACCCAAAGATACTGCAGAATCTCCACACTCTTACACTGAAATATTTCTGTAAAAGCTTCAAGCATGCTTCAGTGTTCCTGAGTTTAAATAAAATATCTGAAAATATCCACTCACTAAGTATTAATGCATTTCTATATTTGCATTTTATTAGGGAGATAATTCAAAAGCTTGATTATCTCTAATCTCAGAGAGTACGTCACTCAAGTTCTTGACACATTTCCTAAAATTTGGAATATCTGGCATCCAAAAATCTGGAAGTATTAGAATCTCTTAATTACTCAATACTATTTTCATTTTAAATTGCTTATCTTATGATACCCAATGTGTAGCAATTTTTTTCAGTTTTTAATCTTAAAAATCTAAAAGAAAACTAGAGAACTAACAAAACATGAAAAAAAATACCTTGTATTCAAGCCACAGGCAACCTGTAAGTAAAACAAGAATTCGTAAGATATGAGCGTTTCTCCAACTATCAGAAAGTTATTGCTTTATCAAGCTACTTGAGAGACCAAAGTCCCAGTCTTCATTTCAGAGAACTATAGAAAATAAAGCTGTTAACATTAAAAAAAGCCAACCAACCAGACAAAAAACCCACAACCCAAACAAGTACGTCTGTGACAATTATTTATCTTGTAATATTTTGTAATAAATACAAAAATAACTCTTCAGAGCCAAATGGAGACATTAAAATCATGGCCCATATGGTTACCTAATCAGTTTCAGATATTTGTAAACATTCAAATGAAGAACTATTTTGTACTTCTTGGAGAGGAAAGCCTCTGCTGCGTGCTCTCTATATGCTATAATACTACTAAAAAAGCTGTCTTTTCATTTTAAATCAGGCAGATAATGGTGGTAAGAAGTGCAGTGCTCTGCACTGCAGTCACATGAGACTTCCCTAAGAACATGTAATGAAAAGTGAAAAACCTGACTTCCCTATAAAAACCTGGTGATCTCACAGTACACAACAAAAGCAATGTACTGTTATGGAGCGCAGGCAGGGAGGTGCCAAGTTAAAAAGAAGGAAAACAAATAGCAGGAAGAGAAGCAGATGAACAGGAGGAATGGGTGGAAAAAGATGAGGTAAGAAGGAACCAAAAGAGAAAGCGAATGAAGAGCAGAAGACATAGGACAAACAGAAGGAACAGGCAGAATATGAAGCAAACCAGAAGACATAGGAGAAAGATGAAAATGGGATGGGGAATGAGAAAAGGGGGAAGAATAACAGGAAGAAAAGGAGGAAGTTGAGAAAGAGACATGTGGCAGTGATTAGTGACCTATTAATCACTGGAATCACAATATTTCTTCCAAAAGTGGGAGTTGCTTTTACTTCAAGTAAAAGTTAAAATTTCCTTAATGAGCTGTTACCAGGCAGTTAGTCAAACTCTGTACTTTCTTAGCATCCCATTTATCTGGAGGACCTACTGCAGAAATCAGCAATACGCTGATTCTTAGGAACGCATACAGTAAAAATCACCAATAAGCTGCAAATAAAGCTTTTCCAAACTTTTCTAAAAACAAAAAAAACCCACTATTATAAAAAAGCATGAAGTGTTAACTAATTTTAATCTGTATTTTTCACTTGTTAACTTTGTTTTTCCTGATTGAGTACAATCATCATCTACAATACAACAGACTCTATTTGAATTCTTTATAGAACTGATATCAAAAACAAAAGGCCATCACCTCCAGGAAACACTGAGGATCACACTCATGGACAAGCTTTTCACAATCCTTCAAAAAATTCTCAATGGTCTTCTTATGAGTTTCTTTCATTTTCTTCCAAATCTGAAATTCTTTCTCTTTTTTACCTCTTTGATTTTCAACATCTTCTAGTAATTGCTGTTTTTTCATTTCTAGAGTTTTGAAAATTTCTCCAAATTTCAGCTCAATTATCTCCGTATCATTTTTCAGCATCATCTAGAAGCACGAGAACACAAGAACAGATGCAAATGCAATGGCAGTGTCTGCACAGAGTCACTTTTCTAAGTAAGCTCAGAGCACATTTGTGCCACAAGGAGCACCTGTATGCTCCAGGTTGTGGCTGAACTATCACGAGAAGAGAAAAAACCACACACTTAGCATTTGTAACTCACATCTGCATCGTTTGGTCGTTTTGAGATCTCATTCACCAGCTTCTCATTTATTATCCTCATTTGTTTCAGAGTGCTAAAGAAGGTTAACTGCAAGACAATTGAAACACTTATTGCAACTGTAATAATTCTATAAAATAAATACATTTCAGTGCTTATCTAGAATCAGATGAAGACAGACAAGGAGCTACTGGAGAGGATCCACATCCAGTGGATGGCTGTAAGGATGATCAGGGGTCCGGAACATCTCTTTTATGAGGAGAGACTGCAGGAGCTGGGCCTGTTTAGTCTGGAGAAGATTGAAAGGTGATTTCATTGATGCATATAAATATCTCAAAAGTGCCAAAAGGAATGTGCCAGACTCTTTTCAGTGGTACCTAGTGACAGGATGAGGAGCAGTGGCCATAAACTAAACCACAAGAGATTTCACCTCAACATGAGGAAGAACTTCTTTGCATTGAGGGTGACACAGCACTGCAACAGGCTGCCTGAGGGATTGTGGAGTCTCCCTCTCTGCAGACATCCAAACCCCACCTGGACACATTCCTGTGTCACCTGCTTCAGGTGACCCTGCCTTGGCAGGGGGTTGGACTGGATGATCTCCAGAGGTTCCTTCCAACCCTATACACTCTGTGACATTCTGAACAATATAGCAAAAAAGCTTGTGATTCACAATATCACTTAATAACATTAAAATGTTTTCCTGGATCAGTACACAAAATTTCTTCTGTTGTTTCTCAAAGTAATGTTCTTAGGCTCACCTACAATGCATACTGATAGAATGACTGCTTTATAGTTAAAACATTGTTTTCCTCAGGCTTTTTTTAACCCCTCTCCTCACATACATCTATCACAATGTAAGTTTTAATGGTGTCATTCCAGTTTGGCAAAAAACTGAGTGCTACTCACTTTTTCTTTTTCTCCCTCATATTACTAAAATAGAAAGGTGTTCATAATCAAGATATTCCTGATTGGGTGTAAACTAATATTATCGCTAAGTTTTCCTCCTTTATCTCTCTACAGTATCACTACTGTACATTATGTAGTATGTCTAATGCAAAGGCTGTTTTCCCCTGGCTTCCCAAGTGACATACAAGGAGGAAAATCAGTGTAAAACCGGCTTTTGTCTTAAAGAATAGTCAGTGCTGTACTTAAACTTTTATACTTGTACTTTTCATCACTGCCCTGCTGTTGTTTCAAATATTGCACAACTGAACCTCCACCCTGCACACAATTTGCACAGGGGCCTGAAAGAAAAGCTCATTCTACCCAAACAGTCTCTATTTCGTTAAAAATCACAACTTCTACAACCAGCCAACCAACCACTATGGCAGGCAATTGCTTTCTATGCAAACTGAAAGGCGTCTTGTTTTTGCATTTATTATTACTCATGCGAACTATCTATCTCTAAATATGTAATTATCTATGACCCAAATTACCTATGGCAGCTCAGAGAGAATATAAACAAAACATCTCTGGGTGAGTTTTTGGAATTGTTAGATCTTCTTGAACTTGGAAAAACAACAGAAAAAACCAAACACCAACACCCTTCCCTTAGCCCTCCCAAATCAAACAAAAAAACCCTCAAATCCGACACCACCCCAAATTCAACTCTCCGGGACCTTCGGTAAATTGGGCTCAGATCTGCAGCTTCTGCCTGCGTGCGCTGGATGCAGTCTGACGGCAGCCCGGAAAGGCACACCCTAGCAGTCCACAAACAACTCCTGACTGCCCCAAAGCAGCACAAGCCCTCTGTCTCTCTCCTGCCCACCACGCCGCGGTTTTTCCTATATTTCTGAGTAAAGCGACCCGTGCCCGGTGGAATCTCCAGTGGACAGCCCAACCTCCCAGCCGGGTCCCTGGGGCGGAGCACCGCGCTTACTTTTTCTTCCTGGTACACGGTGTCTATGAGGTTGACAGAGTGGAAGATGCCCTGGTGCTCCTCGGAGACGCACTGCCCGCATCCCGCCTGCCGGCACATGCGGCAGTAGAGCTGCACCGGCCGGCTCGGGTGTTTCTGGCAGCTTCCCCCGAAGCCCTGCAGGACGAGCGGGTCGGACCCCGGCTTGGGCCCCAGCGCCGCCTCCCCGGCCGTCGTTGGGAGGTTAT
>JAHLSL010000020.1:1982978-2111265 GCA_025920805.1 Petroica traversi
CGGGGCTGCGCCCCACGGGCCGGACCGGAAGCGGGCCCCGCCGGCTGTGGGGCGCTGCTTTCTGCAAACCTGCGGGGTTAAAACGCAGGGACTCCGCAGTGCCGAGGTAGCGTCGGCACTGTGTGGGAGCGTCCTCCAGCTACAGTTGCAAAATCAGAACGTGGATTCTGTTTAGAATTACGTTAGTGCTGAGCAATTGGGACAGTGCTCGGCTGAGTCTCCTCCTCTCCCCCTTTGTTTATTTCTGCTCCCAGAACCCCTCCTCTCAAAGTTCTGGCTTGACTATTTTATTGTCTGCCCGAAGTGTTTGAAAATGAGTCAAACTCAAGAGAAATTCGACAGAAAAGTTTATTATCAATATATTTATAACACAATGTCAGTATTTGTAGAGAAGCCAGATACGCTGTAACTGGTGTTATTTCCAGAGGCTGAGGGAAGCGACAGGTGCAAGCGACACAAAAGCAAGCCCGTATTTGTGCCTTTCTGTAGCAGTGCTTTATGCAGTGCCACGGAGCTGCACTAAGTGCCTCTATAAACATGCAGAGGAGGTCTGTGTCCAGCTGGACACCTGGTGGCGGTGGGAGAAGAGGCAGGGAGGACACAGGGGACATGACCACGCTTCCCCTCGCCCTGAGGCTGACAGCAGGCACACAGGTACAGGCGGGCAAGTCCCATGGATAGGCTGCCCTGAACACACCCGGGGTATTTAAAAGCACCGTCACGTTTTCCTGGGGGGGCGAGGACTCCAGGCCGGGCCCTGCCGCCTTTCCTCGTTGTATGGGAGCTGCTGTCACCTGCTCCTGTCACCTGCTGCTGTCACCTGCTGCTGTCTCAGATCGTTCCCGGGTATTCCAGGGAGTGCGGCATCCTTCAGCCTCACTCAGAGGTGCAGTGTTACCCACGAGCAGTCAGTTCTTCAATTGTACCACCTAATTGTACACCTCCATGCTCTGAAGGTCAATATTCAATTAATGGTTAAAATGAGATCGGTAAAACTGGAATTCAGAGTTAATCCTCTGGAACATCTCTGCTTAAAGCTAAGTAGTGCTTCATCTTCCAGGTTTCCCAGTACGTGGCACTGAAATGGATGGAGTACTTGATTCTAATTTTTACTTTTGTTTCAAACAGAATAGAGCAAATGCCATTAAGTATGTGAACTAAATAAAAGAGAATACAAAAGCACTCCTACGAGTGCCTGATAATAGATGGAGGATAACATATGCTTACTCTGGCAGTAACTAAAACAATAAAGTTCAAGAACATAGAATATGAGGTATAAGAAGTAGGAAAGAGAAGAAAAAAATTCCTTAAAGGAAGAATTTTCTTTTGCTAAGAGTAAATAAAGCAAAATATTTCTATCTCTCCAGTGTGGAAGTGAATAAATTCTTCCAGAGCCTTTTGGTAAATGTTTGGGAGGCTGTGACACTAAATGATAAACAAATGCTTACATGGAGTAATTTTACCACTTGCTCCATTAATTTACATTAATCGTAAACCCAGAAATATTAATTAGAACCATGTTCTTGCCAACATTTTTCCTGTCTCAAGAAAGATTAAATATTAGCAAACGTAGAGTACTGATTTTGCTGTTCTGTTATGTAATAGGGATCTCTTACAGTTAGTGCATTGCATAAAGCTTCAATTTCTATGTAAGATAGGTTTGCACAGGCTTCAGAGTTCATCGTCTCAGTAATCTTCTGTATCACCAGCACAGATAGCTAGTAAAGCGCTCTCGTAATGCCCTGAAGCAAAATGCTGCAAGGAAAAAAACATTTCTGTGACTATATGTCTTCTGACTTTTTATTTTCTTGCTGTGTGACAAGGACTGGACTATTGTAAGGTTTTGTAGAACATGACACTGTTTTCATAAGGATTCTAGGCTGAGATTTTTAAAATTTCACCTGCAATGGTCTTTGGTTGCTTGAACACCTAGAAATTATCTACCTTTGAAAGGCTGGATCAAATCTGTTTATTAATTCTCAAGTTCAATACTAAAAATTCATGAGTGATTTTATAAAGTTGCTGCACATCTTGCAGTTGGACTATAGACATAAAAAAGCTGGTGTCTTAGCAAAATAGTTTTTTTGTACAGACCATGTGTAAAAGAGGAGCAGAGTTTGTGAAGGTACTACCTAAGCCCAAGGATAAAACCAGATATTTACTTCAGTTTTGCACAGAAGTGCTATCAGCCTAGCCTTGCAGAACAATGTGATATTAGATGTTATCAGTTAGTCTAGAGACCATTTGTACAAACTCTTGTTCAGCACACACTGCCATGCCCTGTTAATATGCACATCTTGCTTTGGGGAGGTATAAAATCACAGGGAGTGAGTTGAGAATTCATTGCTCACTTACTCAAATCAAACTGAGGCACTGAAAATGTGCAATTGTTTTTATACCTTGCTTTTTTTTTTTTTTTTTTGTTTTGTTTTGTTTTGTTTTAAACCTAATGGTTAATCAGAGTGGTACAGTCTGTGTGATACCAGTGCTGAAGTTTGCAAAAGTTTGCAAACTTCAAAAAAAAAGTATGCAAAAGTTTGTAAAAACTTACTTTAATGTCATGGAAGAGTGACTTCCCATATCTCTCTTTGTATCGCTGCCTTATGTTCATCAAGTCAATCTCACTCCTGGCAATGAGAATCCTAATAACTGTTTTATTGTGAAATCCAAAGTCCTAAAATGAAAAAAGAAGATGAGAGAAACTTGATAGTTGGACGATATGGGTTTGCCCATCTGTGTATGCTCATATTAATGTTTAATAGATAAAGGCAAGATGTACCCATATAGGATATGTAAGTATATAGCATATAAAAGATACACCCATTAAAATATCCTAGACCTTAAAGGAGCATGAGGGTTTTATCCTACAGTTTTCATGCACTCAAATAGCAGAATTCATGTTACTGAATAACAGGGGGTTCCCACTATCCAGTGATTTATCTATACACTGAAACTTTTAAAAAAGGAAAATGTGATGAACTTTAATCAGTACTCTTAGGAGTTCAGTTTGTGGGTAGCACTCGTGTCTGTTGTTGTGGAGCCCATTCAAACTGTAATGAGGCCAGTAATCTATTTCATAACAACTGCTGCCTCATGTGAAGTCTGCGAGATTTTAAACTATAGGTTTAGAATTTACATAGCTTGTGTTCAGAAGTGTTTTATTTTAACTCTAAATACATTTTCATGTCATTGTGTGAAGAATGGGGACATCTAGTGGCAATAAAAATAGTCAAAAGAAGTTAGCACTTACACAAAAAATAATCTGCATGAAGTCCTAAAAAGAAATATGACCATTTATCTTGATCTAACATTAATTTATTATTTAATTTTTAGCCATATTTACTAGACTTCTAGAGACAAAAAATGACATAGTAAGAATAATGCACATTGAGTGCTGCACAGCAGGGGGAGTTACCATCCATAGAAAAAGTCGTCTATTAAAAAAAAATGGACAGTTACCAGACAGAAAATTTTTTAAGGTATGTCAATGCTTGACCTTTTACTTGTACTGCTTAGGCATTTTTAATGCTTAGTTGCTTAGGCACTGATGCTTTGAAATTTATGTGGGTACCAACAGTTTTAAAACACACAATCTAACCTTAAAGATTGAAGAGACTGATTTGTTTAAGAATAAACAACAAACAAAAAAACAACAAGAACAAAAAGAAATAGTTTCTTTTTATGACATGTGAGAAAGAATGACTACTTACATGAATTGCATTATAAAGCCTGTAAGCAAAGTAGGAAGGCTTGTCACGAATGCAGAGAACTAGGAGGGAAGAATTGCAACAGGTGAACAGAGGATTAATATAAAATAATTTATTTTGGCTTTGAGGCATGGGCAGCACTACCCAGATTTATGTTTCAAGAAGCTCAGTTTAAAATTAAGCTACCTATATTAACTTATATAACAGTATTTATAATTTAGACAGTTTGGTATTTATTTTGGGTGGGTCCTTGTTGTTGCATCGAAGGGCCTATTAAATATCAGTGAATACACTCACATGTCCTATTTGTAGAAATATTTTTATCCTTACTCTTTAAATGAAAGACAAATGTACATAAAGATTGAAACTTTTTTATATACCACCAAAGTCCTGAAAACTTATTTGGTTATTTAATATATGTAAAATCAGTTGGAAATGCAGTTATCATTGATCCCAAAAAATTTATTATCAAATAAAGTAGATACTAGTTCTGCTCAGTCAGAAGCTAATGCTGCATAAACAAATTTTTAGATTTTCACAAATGTGGGAAAGTAGTTAAATATTATTTTCTAATTATCTCTGCAAATTTAATTGCACAATATAGGAGATTAAAGTGGATAAAATATTGGAAAAATAATATTCTTGGTCCACAAGAGAAATATACTAGAATTTATTAAGAGATTGATGTAAAAATAGTAAAAATAATATCTTTACATTACCTATTGCAACTAATAATTCTTGAAAGTATCCATCGTAACATTCATTAATGGCATCTACTATGTCTTGCCCAGAGATATTTTGGAACTCCTGGAAAACTTGGAGGGGGGAAAAAAATCTTGGTTTATTCTAGTTCATTAATAATTTTAAACTTACTTTTTTGTTTTTTTTTTTCCTTATTTCTCCCCACTACTATAACTATTGAGTCTATTTTTTCCCCTTATTATTCTCAGTGTTTCATTATGTTTACATTCCCCAGGTCAGACAACCTAAATGAGTAGCCTGAAACCTGGCTTCCGGGACATTCTACCCCCGGGTTCTTCAGCCCACAGTGTAAAATAAATGCATGCCACACATCCAGCAACATCTGTTTATGAAACCTGTAAGAATATCCCACTAATAAGGCACCTTCCCTTGCCTGGCTTGGCCAAAACTGGTGAGAGTCATGGTTTGTGGCAAGGAGCCAGGGCTTGCATCACGTGCACCCTCCCTGCAAGATGCAGATATGCAGATGTGCAAATATAGAGGGTGTGCTTTCTCCATTAGGGAAGGAGGAAAATTTTTTTTCTGCTGACTACAAAACTTATAGAGGACTACAGTACAAGCAGAGCCCTCAAATCTCAGGAAGACAGCAGAACATAGAGTAGGTGTGTTGATCCTGTCCTCATCAGCTGAAGGAATTTGTTGATACGTGATAGCAAAGTAGTTCTAAGCTACTGTTGGAAATTGACGTAAGAAATACAGCTGGCTGTGTAGTGATAAACTTGTCAGCAGACAGACTGTGCTTCCACTGCAGAGCAGAAACTTAAACTTACACCAAACAGATACAATAGGTTTCTTTTCTACAATGGAAGGTTTGGGTGAGCTCACATAAATTTCTTGCAATCTATAGCTGTGTCTGATTTTCTGTTTTAAATAAAAATGGCCCTTGTGTTTCTGTGTTTATGTTCATTATGGGAGAGCAGATGTGAACAATGAAGTGCTCCCATCAAAAACTTATATGAAACTTCTAGGGAAAAGCTTCAACACAGCAATGTGTTTTCATATGCAAACAATTGTTGAAAATACTCCATCCAGCTCTCTTTCTTTCATAAGAGTTGCTTAGGAAAAATGAGTAAAATAGTTAAGAAAAATCTCCCTCATCCTGTTGCGTCAGTGCAGCTGTAGCTTTTGCCTTTCTTTAGTCATGCATTCTTCTCTGGGTTATTAGGCATCCTGATGCCTGTCTGTTCTGTCTACAGCTGTCAGTAGTCATCAGGCAAAGTTCAGTTTTGCATTGCTTCCAAGTTCCCATTAATATCAGTGGGAGTCTGAGAGCTCCAACAGTTCACACTTAGGTTTCAGGGTAATGTCCTGCTGCACAGACTGTCTCGGTATGCAAAGCATGGCTTTCTTAGTGAGTCACATTTTTCCTTTCCACTCTATATTCAAACAGCTGAAGTGCTGGATTACCCATCCACAACTGCTGGTGACTCCTGTTGCAGAGAATCATTTGCAGCATGTTTTTGTGTTCGCCTGTCTTCTGCTGGCATGCTTCCCATAGAATCTAATAGATCAGAAAAAGGGGGGGGGGGAAGCAAAATATTTTAAATGAGTCCTAAATCACTTTTCAACATGTGTATTTTGGCTTTTTTTTTAATGTTTGAGAACTTCACATCTGAGCATATTTACCATTGCATCCTGAGCAGCTGAAGAAGGGTCTGCATATCCTTCCATCCTTGTTCCCTGAGGGAAAAAAAAGATATATATTTTCTTCAAAAGTTAAATCCTAAACCACTGTAGGAATATAAAGTTCTCTGTATACGAAGCTATGTTAAATTTCTTGAGATAACATATGCAGACTTTTAGGTTGGATCAGTATATATTGCATGGTTGAATTTACAAATGTAGAAAATATCTTCAAGTTTTATGTCTTAATTTTCTTTAATAAGAGGAACTCTAGAATGACAAACAGTCAATGTGAGAGGAAAAAGCGGGGAAAGTGGATAAACCTCTCCCATTTTAAATCCTGCTTTAAATAAACTTTTACCTGACCACCACAATCCCACCACCATTTTCAGAATTAAGGATGTTATATTATTTACTCTAATATGTATCTCTGAGGGGAAAGCAAGGATAGGAGTAACATTTGCCCTTCACTGATTAGTTCTTATCAATATGCATATTATCAGAAGAAGCTTTTCTCGGTGTTTTTTTTTTCTTTCTTCACAAACCATAGAAGAAAACTCATAAAAAATGGAGATTTTGCTTGCTCATAATCACTGCCTAACATTAAAATCCAAGACTAGGAAATTGTTTGACAGCTTTGATACCCAAACCACAAATGAACACTTCTAATTTTCCCATACATTTAACAGCTTTTGAGTTACACAAACCAAGCTAAATTCTTTAGTAAACACACTGTGATCTGAATTATATAGTCAGAAAAAGAGAAGAGCACACTACTTTTGGAGTTGCTTTTATAACCATAGTCATCTTGTAAGGATACAAGTCAGCCTTGTTTGCAGAACTCTTAAGAATCTGAAGCTCATGTAATTACTTCCTTTAATCTGTGTTTGAAGCAATTTAGTATAAAATTCACAGTCATGTTACCTTATACATGCAGGGGAAGATTAAAATTAGGTATTAGCTGTCAGATTGTAGAATGACTTATTTGCAGTCCTTTTTTGTTAAAAATGTTAATTTACGTGTTAATTAAATGGTGAGAATTTCACACAGTGAAATTTCTAGTAGTAAAATAAATTATTTGAAGTGAATTATGATGAAATGCATAAAATTACATACACAAGAAAACAAGGGAATAAAGACGGGGAAGTGAACAGTAAAATAACTTTAATAATACTCTACATGAGTCAAATGCCCACTTTCTCCAGTAACATTTGTATAATTATGTTTTAAATTGTAGAACATTATCACATTTCAATTAATACCCAAAAAAAGAGAATTCTAATAAATTCTGTTTGTCTTGGACTAGAATATTAATTAGCCTGAATTTGAAACTCTGTTAATTTCTGTAGGAAGGACCATAACCTGTAACTTCTAATCTGCCCTCAGGCTGGACATGAAAACCATAAATACAATACTATAGCAACTGAATAGTTTGCCCTGCATATATGGAGCATGTTTACTTCTTTCAGTAGTCTGATTTAATAGAAATCAAAGAAAAGGGTTTCTGCAAAAAAGCATTAAAGGATGCACTGGAAATGTTGCATGGTTATAGAACTAGAAAGGGTATGTTTTAGTGAATTATCACTGAGTTTTAGGATAAGATCATATCCAAGCATGAGTGATTTGACTAACGATCTTCAGAAGTATGCAGTACAACTGAGTAAAGTTGAAATTTCCTGCAACTCTTTGTTATCTTGAGAGCAATAGCAGATTTTGTTAGCTATGAAATTGCTGATTTTAAGCCTCTTTATCAATACCTGGGGTTTAAGAAAATAAGGACTAGTAATGTATAATATGAGATTATTTTAAATTTTATTAATTTGATGGGTTAAGTATGTCCAGTGGTTTTAATAAATGTGAGAAGTGAGGTTGCTTAACCTCTAGCTCTTCATTTTTAAGCAAGAAATTCATTATTAGGGAAAAAAACATCCAGCATGAGAAAAAAAAATTCCTGTTTGTAGCTTCTACTTTTGAAACTTCTTTTTTGCCTCAGTGAAGCCTGCTGTTATTTCGAAATTGTGTGAAAAGTTTTTTCCCCAGACATGCATGTATATAAAAATACAGATACACCTCATGTATGCTGTTATTCCCTGGCATTCCTTTTGTCAGTATTTGTTGCTCTGGTTTACAAAAGATTTTAAGGATAATGAGCACAGTGACTACAATGAGAGTGGCAGCTTATGATCTGACAAGGATGTTGTATAAACTACAGACTGGTAAAACTGCAAAAGTTGCTGTGTAAAAGTCACACCTCCTTTGCCTCTGTGCAAGCATTTTGTGATTTAGCATATGCAATAGCACAAAGAGCATAATATTTTAAGCAATGAACTCTAATTCTTTATTTCTCTAGTCAAATGTGAATATGTATTTATTTTCACATAATGTTTTGACTGGTTTATTATAAATTTTGATAATGGAGAAAACACATGCTTCTAAAAATGACAATCACATTTTGTACATTCAAGTAGACTCCTTTTGAGATGAGACAGACGGAGCAAAGGGTCAACAGTTGAATACCAACAGGACTTTATGAAATATTCTGTTTACCTTTGCTTTCATCTGATATCCAAAGTCTGAGTAGATGAGGGAATTCAGTTTCTCTTCCTCATCAGCTTTTCTGCTGTCTCTTGTTTAAATGCAGCCCTATTGAACTAACTTTAATCACAGTCAACTTAAAATATAAAACTTACCAAATACTATTGAAAGTCATTATGAATCTTTTAGAAATGTAAGTCATAATTCTTGTTTTTACAGTACCTGAGCAAGGTTCATGAGTGTATCTCTGAAGTGACCTGATGTCTCAGAATCGATATCTTGTAGAAGATCAGTATTATATTCTAGGTTAAACCAAAAACATATTGTCTCAATCACAAATGAACATGCTCTAAATAGTAAAAATGAAGATTATAAATTAAAGGATAAATACACTTCAGATATTGTCCATTTTCTGTGGTGTCTGTTCCATGGGAACCTGGGCAGGTTCCACAAGGACTTCGCCATGGTGCTGGCACATCTGTGTGGCCCCACTGGAGGCCCTCAGCCACTGTCCCCACTGGCCTGCCCACCCACCACATGGCTTCAGTCTTTTGTACATAGATATGGGAGGGGATGTGGAAAGGGAACCAGCCAGTACTGAGGAGTCATTTTCCTAGTTCTGTTCCTCTGTGTGTGCTAATCCCTCCAGAACACACAGAGTACAACTGCTACTGAGCACTTGGTAATAAACCTTACGCATTAGGTAGGCTTCTTTCATCTGGAAGATCTCCATATTTGATCTTGAGGCTAATATGTCAATTAGACAATTTTCTTCTGTGTCTACTCCCTGTATGGAAAGAAGTAAATATGAAAAGATGTGTAGTAGAAACCCCAATTTTTAGAAGAAAGCAATGCTGTCCTTATCTGAAATAACAAAATAATTGCAGTTTCCGCAGAGTGTACATTTGCATAATCTACCTTTAAAAATTACTTTAATAGTAAAACCCTGTATTTCAAATGTATTCTACTTAATCTGAATTTCAGCATGTACATTAGCAAGTGGGAAATGAAGCAAGACTTGTGTTGACAAAAACATAATGAGAATAATTTTAGAGCTTTAGTAAGAATTATGGTTTGCTGAAAGAAATCAGATGCAAAGATTGAGCATACATCCCTAGCAAGTGTTCAGGAAATCTGAAGTAGACATGAGCATAGGTATTATGTTGGTCTTCTATCTTCTTCAGTTTTTGTCGTTTGTTTGGGTTTTTTTTTTTGTTTGGTTTTTTGTGTGTGGGGTTTTGGTGGTTTTTTTGGTAGGAATTTATTAGGAATGCTACAATCTGTAATATCTGGCATAGAACTTGGTATTTAAGGAAAATATCATGACTATTCATGCAGTGCTGCAAATCATTGGATTTTCCCACAGGGTATGAATTAATTTTATAAACTTCAATTGACATAAGATGTGGTACATATGCTGCTTTTGATATACACATGGATAGTGTTAATGAGTATTCTGCATTTGAGCTAAAGGGAGAACATTAGAGCCTATAGATAAACATGGCCTGTTTATTTTTACCTTGGCCATAAGAATCCAGATCAAGATAAAATACCGTAAGAAAGTTCGAGTTTGATCCACATGTAGGAAAAATAAACTTTAGCAATCTTGTCAATAATGTTAATGAAAGACGCGATTCCTTTGTTAGCAATGATATTTCACAATCCTTTTAATTTCAACTATAACAAAGACATACCAGTAGTTCTAAAAAATGCATTGATTTAAGTGTCTGAAGAACAAGAAAAAACTGTTACTTTTTTTTGGGGGGGAGGGGGTGTGGAATCTCAAAATTGGCAAGATAGATCATCCTGCCCAAAGTCATGTCACCTGTGTCTTGTGACAGCAGACAGTAGCAAATATTCATGGACAGAAAAGGAAAACAGTTGACCTCTGATATGCCTTCCTGTCTTTTAGGAATTGGCAATTCCTGAGAAGGATTATTATTTTCAATAGCCAACAGTCAACCTGGTTTAAAAGAATTTATTGAAGTCCTTTATGAACTGATTTGTGCTTTTGGTCTCCACAATCCCCTGCGGGAATCAATTTCACCATTTAATGACCTGATATTTGAAAAAAAAAGTTTTCGTTTGTTTCAAAACTTCAGTTGTGTGAGGATTGCAGTCTCAGATCCTCAGAAGTAAAGGAAATATTTTCTTCAAAATGGGAAATCAGTTCTGTTTCAGTGGAGTTATCATTGCTTTTTCACAGAGTAATTTGTAAGCATTTATGCATAGACATTTTCTGCTAAAGAACATTTATTATTGGTCTTTTGCGAGGTGGAGCCTTAGTGCATGGCACTGGCTGTGGAAGTAAATTTGGTTTGTAGCATACATAAATGCTTGCAAAAACAGTACCTTACATTTCCCTGTATAAATATATCTTCATTTACTGAGTTTACCCTGGCTGTTAAATGCGTTGTATTTGTTCCATGACAAGGATATTATTTATGCTGGTTTTAGCATATTAGTGAATAAACTTGAACTAGCACTGTATTTCTGATGACTAGTGGACTGTGTGATAGAACACTACTCCAGTGTGCTGACTTTCAGTAGTTTATTGACCAATCAAATGTAAAAGAAATTAATTTAATGTATGTTCAGTACTCTAATTAATGGCTGCAGCTCTAAGCAATTCTGAATATGAAGATTACCTTCAAGGCATGCCAAAGCTCGTGGGCATCATAGGAGGCAGGTGGATACATCAAGCCAACCATAACTTCTTTGAAGTGATGAGAGAGATTCTCTTTTAGGTCTGTTATCAGATCCTTGAAAAGAAAGAGAAAGTGCACAGACAGGATTACCTCAATAGTCAGACTTCATTAAGACGGCTTAAAAATTATTAGTGGTTTTCTCTGCAAATGATGAAGGATGAACTGTCAAAGATTAATTCTGTTTAGGATTAAGTAAAAAATATTCTTTTAAATAGTAAATGCTTGTTCTATTAGTATGGGCAAGATGAGAACAGGCGCACAATCCAGTAGGCCCCACTGGATTGTTGGTTTTCAGTTCATTAGAATGGAGAAGAAAATGCAGATGTTTAAGTACAACTATTACTTAAAGTTTTTGGAAAACTAAGTATCACAGCAGAGCACCTGTGGCTTCCCTTAACATATTCCCTGTGGAAATCCCAAAGAGATAAGCATCTTTGGAAGATGAATCTCATAAAACACAGGTGGTTTCTTTTGCTTTTTTCAGTGTTACCATGTGAATAATTTTAAAAAATCATCTTTATTGCTCCTAGTACATAAAATATTTGCTTTGGATAGTTGGAAGGTTATGTTCTTCAATTCAGGTATATTTAACATTCAAACTGAATTCACTACTTTTGACAGATGCTCGATTAATAAGGAAGCCCCCTTTTCCCCCTTATGTTTCTCAGTTCTTTCTTGCTAGGTAGCTGCGTAATGGATCAGAGTTTCCTCCCCATTCTCCCCACTTCCAGTAGCATCCTTCAAAACACTGCAAATGCCAAAACCTTGTTAACTTACTATTGATGTTTCCTGTTTCTGATTGAGAACACTTGTGCAGTCTCTTTTTTTTTTTTTTAATATTTTGTGTGGAGCTCTAGACACCTGTCAGATATGTTGTGGTCTATGTCTGAATTGAAAGGCATGCCAGAAGCACTTCCCATTATATAAACTAGTATGTTTCCAGAGCTGTATTTTTTTCAGGCTTGTACTTTGATTTTGATATATTTTTGAATATAATTAATTTAATAGCTAGAGTAGCAATAGAGGACAACATATGCACATTAAAAATTAAATTTATGATGAAGAAACATACACAGTCTTCAGTGAATGCACTTTAGATTCATTTGACAACCACTAAATCACACATGGAGTAGAAATTAATTCATTAAGACATTTTACTTCTGACAAGATGCCTGTGGGAAAATGGATTAATAATACAAATGGATACTACTTAAAAATTACTCCTGCAATCAGAACTGAGGGAAGTATTGAAAATAAGAAAAGACAGCTCTAGGTTGTCATTATTTTAACTTCATAATCATCTTTGCTGTAAGAAATCCTTGAAGGCTGATTGTAAGAACGAATCTTAAACCTTCTCTCTGTGTCTGAATCGTGTAGCTACTTCAGGTATTTTTTTTCGTTTTCTTTTTTAAATATTTATCTCTTTCTAGTGTGTCCCAGTTTACATTTATCTAATGAATGGGCATAGTGGCTACCATGTTAAGCAGACTGAAGTGAAATAAAGAGGGAAGAGGTTTGGACCAACAGGTTTACCATAAATTGAACTGAGAAGGTTAAATCTACTGTTGCCTTGCCATGTGTCTTCTGTCCTGCAGTGTTTACCACTCACAAACTGGGAACTGCCAAATGGTGCATTTGTTCAATGCAATATAGCCAGTGGGACAAATTACAGCCAGGGAAATGCTGTATGTGCTAAATTATCTTTCAAAGCACAAACTAGAGCAATTCAAGGCAAGATAAATCACCTCTTGGTGAGGTTTATTTGGAAGCTGTCAGGGGTATCATCTTGCACTGTAAAGTGTACCCAGTGCTTAAAGAATTCATTTGAATTCAAATTGTGGGTGTATTGCAGTATGTTCCATGAGTTTTAGAATATTTGGTAGCCCATTGCTGGAATATAAAAACTATTTTCTTGCCTTTGCCTTCTATTATTATTATTCATAGACTTGGAGACTGAGATTCTTGAAAAGAACATCTGAGGTTTTATTTGGCTTTTTTCTTTCTTCTAGATCTTTAGGTCTGTGTCCACAGGCCTTATAACACTTCAGGTTGAACTCATGTGGCTGAAAGAGGTATGAATGTAAAGGTGTTGTGTTTTCATAGGGATTTATTGATTTGTTTGTATTTTTATTTTTGATTGAAAAGCCACTTAGATCAGTGGTGACCAAGTCAATAATTGTTCTCTTTGTGAATATGAAATAATTGCATTTCTGAAGGATATTTGCTAGTCCTTTATTGCGATACTCTTATCTATAGATCATCTTTATGTATCAGAGAACAGAAATTACAGATTAAAACATGATATAAAGCTTTTAAATATTTTCCCTTGATAAAGTGATAGATCCAGGTGATACACTCTAGAGAAAGGGTTAAACCAAACCAGCCAGCTGCTGTGGATGGAGTAGAGAAGGACTGTCCAGTGATAAAGGAGATAAACGAACACTTGGAAAGAATGGGCTTGGGTCCTTCATGTCACAGGCACCTTTGGGTAGCCTGACATACTTTAGTTCTCTATAAGGAAGATTAAAACTTAGCAAGGAATATTGCATGAATGAACACTGAACTTATGAGGTTTACATGTGTGATATCTCATAATAGAAACAACAGGTTTAATAATTTAGGTGCACTGATTTCAATCATTGTCACAGTCTTTGGAAGGTGGATAGCTGTGATTCAGGTATTCTTCTTTTATGATCTTTGTAAAATATACTTATTCATTCAAGGCTACAACTAAAATATCACAATTATTGTGTGTTCAATTTTTTTCTAACAGTTCAAATAATAGTAATTGATCTCCTGGAGATGGGTATCAACACAAAATCAACCCACTTCACTGATGAAATCCAGGTCTTTTTCCTCCAGTTCTAGGAGAGTAAGTGGGTGTTTGAGCTTATTTAGGGATCAATGGTTTTGAGGTATTTTAGTATAGATTTGGCACAAAGGTTGTCTCTAGAAAACGTTTTGGCTACCCACAGTAAAAGAATATACCATTCTGCTGGTGAATGAACTGGTGGAGTAAAAGCACTATATAATGTGAAGTTTTTGAATGAACCACTTCTAGTTAACTTTAATTAAGAGAGATGGCTCTGTGGTATCATTTGTGCAAACTCGTTCTCACTGATGCTGATAGATTCATTGGCAAGCAGACACTGGCCTTCAAGGAATTTTCTGATGAGCCCTTAGTTTTACAGGCTTGAGGAAATTGAGAAAACTGGATTTTGTTGTGTTTGTCTGGCTTTGTTCAGGGGAAGGGCATGTCTAGTCAATTTAATCAAATGGTGTCTGGTTTCACACAGCGCTTTTTATGACTTCCACAGGAATTTTGTGAAACATGTTACCATTATTTTTGTCCTTATATAGCTCTAGAAACTAAGGAAAATGCAGGCATTGCAACTTTCCCAAAGTTAGTTGGTTAGCAGCAGTAGATCTGGAAGTAGAAAGAGGATATCTGTGTATGTTTAAGAACTTGGGTAACAAAAATTACATTGTTATATACAGTAAGTATAGATAAAAGAATTTTTTTAAAAGTAACTTTTTATGTTTTAAAATATTTTTAACACCTTTCAAAGATCTATAACTTTAACATTAAGCAGTTCAGATGAGTATTGTACTTAGTTATAGATGGAATTATATGGAACAAGGTGTGAGAATGTCACTGCTTGTGATGGAAACATTAATCATTACATGAGTAAGATAAAAAGCCTGTAACTCTTTGTATGGTGTTTTTCTTTAGTTACATTGCTATTTTATTATTTATATCAAGAACTTGAAAAAATGTATTTCAGAACCTCCCAAGAGCACATAAAGGAAGTAATAAGTCTGTTCAGAAATTTTAGGTTGATCAGTAGAGAAAAATGGACTGTAGAAGAAGGAACTGTTCTGTCCTTTTCTAACTCTATGTGTGGCAGACTATACTGTAGAAAAGTGGAAATGACAATATGATACCATCAGAGGTATCAACAGCCAACAAGCAAAGTTGTGTGGCAACCTGTGGTGCCAGCCAGCTGTCTGACAGGCAGTGACTGACCTGGGAGAAGGGCTGGCAGCTGCAGAGGAGACAAGAGAGAAAGAAGCAGTGAAAGGACAAAGTGCTTGGTTCGTACCCTGCCGTACAGGTCTCTGTATGCCTCGGCAATCATGAGCCGCTGCGAGTTGCAGCGCTGGGTGAGGATATCAATCAACACATCTTTTTCACAACCTGAAAAGGAAATGACAGACTCTAAATTAACAAACTGGTGTTATTTACTTACCTTTGTGATTGTTCATGTTTTGTTTAAGAACATTATACTAATTTCTTGAAAAAATTGATCAAGAGCCTTGTTTTTACCAAGACTAGTTGTATTTACTGTGCTTGTGTATCTTCCACTTAATGGTGTAATAGGATCAAAAATTGAAGCAGTCTGTTATTATGAGATGCATGATCACCTCTCACAAGCTCAATGGATTTGAAAGCATCAGTAAAATAGGTAGGGACTTTAATGGATTCAGAAATAGGCCCAGTAGCAGGATTTGTGCTTGGAAGTCATACTTGTGTGTTCTGTTGATATTGATTAAATTGTCATTTGGGAATTAGGGATCTCTTTTATGTGGATGACAAATTACTGTTAGACCATTTGTTGAAAAACTCACAGTTATAATTTTAGAGGAACGGTATAAAGCAAGTTATGAAGTTTTAAAAAATAGTATTTTACCCCATTTCCAAGGGGGTTTTATTGAAGGTTACCTATGATAGTTTGGTTGAGAGGTAGAACCTACTAGTAAACTTCTATAATGAATCAGTATTGTTTCTTATGAAAAATAATATTATTAGAATATTCATAAAATAATTGAAATTTTTTTTGCATCCTAAGGGTTAGGATACTGTACATAATGGTTTCTTTTTATTTTTTAGAAAACAGTTATTGCTAGGAATTTTTACAGCTTACATAGTCTCTATAGTAAAAACTGAGAAGGATCCAGATATAGGAAATGTTATAAAACATAAATATAAAGCTTTATTCACTTGTGTAGTACCACTGGGATCAATGGGACAGCACAAGTGACTGAACATCCTCATAAGAATGAATGCCATGTGCAGGACTGAGGGTCAGAGTGTCAGTGCCTGTAAAAGATACAGTGACTTTACCACCTCTGAGGCTGAACTGTTCATTTTTTCAATTGTCCTCTAAATTACAACTTTGTTACATGTACTTTGATAGGAAGATTAAAATTAAGATTAATGTTCTTGTACCTAGAGTATTAAATGAAGAATACCATCTATATATTTTCATGTTAGCAACATTACCTTAAAACTGTTTGAAATTTAGGAAGTTTTTAAAAACTTTTCATCTGTAGCCAATTTAGTTGTAAAGATACTTCAGATTCCCCTTGATGAATAATGCTTATTGTGGTTCATTCAACATTAAATCTGAATCCCCACGTTTTTGATAATGAAATTGAAAACAGAATGTAAGATTTTGTGCTGTATAATCTCGTGAAAAGCCCAAGGCATATAAAAGCTCTGATACAGAAAACAGTTTTAAAGTGAGGAAAATGTTTCAGATATTAAAAAAAATAGATCAATAGTTGGACCCTCAGCAATACCTACAAAGTTCAAGAGGAAAATAAAAAAACAGAGAAAAATGCTTTTATGAACAAAAGTTTTTTTGAACAAACACTGAAAGCAAAAATTGCAAAGATAATGAATTCTTTAAACTTTCTACTCCATTTATTTTTATTTCTTATGACTGATTAAGAGACTTAGCAGGCCTTGGTAGCAGTTAATTGTTGAACTTACAACTAAAATCCTTTCATTTCTTGGCCCTCACTTTAGTGATGTAACACAGAATTGTTTTCTTGTTTTCTCAATGAAATGTTCATTACTGTAAGTACTGATATATGGATTTTAGATTAATCTTGATCAACTCTTAGTTCCTGTAAATGCAAATGATTTATTTGGACATCATCAGTATGTCCTATTGTGATTCGTTGAAGAATCTGCGAATAGATGGTGACACTTAATTTTATGAGTTTTTATTTTGTCTAATGTTTTATGAAAGCTTTCTGTAAAAGAAGAAATCTGTGTTAGAATTGGTCAAGATACTCACTAATTCCCTGTAGGGCTCCTCCTAGCAACTGGGCATCCATTATAGGGTTAAAATTTGGAGCAGGAAGAATTGTTCCCTGTGTCTACAAAAGGAAAAAGCAGACTTTAATTGAGGTGTTTAACGTTTTTAACATGGTATACATAGTCCTGTTGAAAAGCAACAATCATAACTTTAAATTTTCTTCATAGGGAGTAGGACATAGAGTTTTTAATTTATGAAACAGAACTTAAATTTGCAGTTAACCCTAAGAAGACAGACCATATTGGTGGAAGTTGCCCATAACATGAGTTACACCTGAACATGAAAAAAAAAAATGGTGAGGGTTTATATTAAAGTATAACTACATTTTAATGTCTATCCCTTTGCCAACCTTTTTCTAAAATATTATTTTATATTTTAAAGTTAATCTATGGTATCTCTGATGGATATATCCCAGTCTTCAGTATTTATTCACCGTGATATTTCTAATTTGAAAGGACAAGTGAGAAAATGGTGAATGAGATCCATAGGCTGCTTACAAACTTAGTGATTTATTAAAACAATGATGTTACTGCTACGTGTGAGATAGTTTTGAGATTGCCATGTAGAAGGCCGCAAATTTTTTCTAGTTGCTTTGCAAATGATTAAATTACTGTCAGCTCATTCTCAGTGATATTTTGTTTCATGTATTTTTTCTTATTCTTTTTAAGAAGTCTGTTTATAATAAACAGAACTAATTTTAATAGAATCACACACCAATACAAACAGAAGAAAACTGGGGTTGACAGATACTTAGCTCTGTCTCCTGGTTGACCTCTTTAGTTCATCTGAGAATTCTATCTGCTTTACCTGATGTACCAAATATAAAAGTTCTCTTTTATGATGATTCCTGGGCTCAGTCAGTACGTCTGATTAAAATGACACCATTAACTTTATATTTACATTTCAAAGAAAAATGGGATATATTTTATAAGCATGAATGGAGTATTTGTTCAAATACTTCCTAGAATCAGGACTTACATGGTTTACACTAATTAATTTGTTTGTTTGCTTACTTGTTTTATATACACTTGAAAGTCTTTTTTACATTTTGCCTTCACACATGTGATGACATACACACAAGTTTTGGGCACTGCCATTAATCACGCTTGCCTGGCTTGAAATCTAAGTAGAGGAATTAAAATGCACCAAACAAGAATGGAGTATTCTAGATGAGAAGGAAGACACTATACCTTGATACATTTGATCATTCTTTTAGACCCACCAAGCAAAGATAGGAATGAATTGTTTATGGATAATGAGAAAAACTGCATAGTTAGAGATTAAAGATTTTTGGAGGAGTTAATTTAAAAAGTACTAAAAGACCAGCATGCCTGTACACAAAGAAGGATTTTTTGGTAGACAGACATCCTTCTGCAAATGAAATTTCAACAGACTGGATTTTTATCAGGGAACAGGCAACTACATGTGCATAGATTGTTCCTTTCTGTTGTTTTTGGCTAGAGACTTTCTACTGCCCCATTTTGAAGCAGGGTGTTTTTAGGCTTGAACACCTGAGTGTAGTTACATGTGCTGCTATCTCACTTCATTCAGCTGTGATTGACCCCTGTAACATAAGGTGGCCCAGGGGAGCTGAGCAGGAGTGTGCCAATGGAGTTCAGGGAAAAATTCAGGATGTGGCTGACTACAGCTGTTGTAGAAAGAGCTAAACACAAAGCAGACTGAGTGTAGCAATCAACATTTGAGAGGATGAAACTGGTGATATAAATGTTTACACCTGACTTCACTAGGAGTGTGTGAATGTCTTCCTGACTTGGCCAGATCAGCTTGAGGGGAGCAAAGACCTGTCTAAGTCCATTACAGAGTATAAGAAGCAAACAGGTAGCAAGATAATTTGGAAAAAAGCAAATGGCTTGAGCTGACTTGAACCCATGTATTCCTTCCCTGTGATGCTCAGCATTGCAGCAGTGAACATATCATGGAAGGCAGTAATTAAGATCTCATCCATATTACATTCGTGTTGTGTTTTCAGCACATTTTGTATTACTCTATTAGAAAAGCCTGTGTAAAATCACTTAACTTGATACATTACAGCCTCGATGGGTGAAATATCTAAAAGAACCTAGTGAGAAAGTCCTTGACTCTGACATCAGGATGACCAGTTTTGAATCTATGGCCATTTCTGTTTTACTTATGCAACAGCTTTTGCTTCCCTAAGCTCTGAAAAACATATGAAAATTACCAGTATGGTCTCATGACCTTTCTTCTGCATGCCTTAAGATGGTTCACAGGGATGAGCAGAAATTGCTCTTCATGGCTGAGTCAAATCTACACAAGTAAGAATTGCATGTGGTTGTCTTGGTGATGTCAGAAGAAGAGTCTGAGTGTATGTTCACTGAATGTAATTTCTCTAAATACAACATCTAACATGGCTCTGCAACCCATCCACTCAAGTAAAACAAATTGTGACAAAGTAACAGAAATCTTTTTGTAAGTTGAGAAGAGCAGGGACATTTTCGGATTGCTTAACATTCTTATTATGAGAACTTTATCCTAATTTCACAGATAGAGTCAATGGAAATCTTTTTATTGATTTCAGGAAGCTTTTTGTTCCTGCAAAGGCTGCATTATAAAGAAAATGCCTTCAAAGAGCATCAGAGGAAAGTAATTTCCAAGAGAATTTGGCCTTTTTGGGGGTTAGTTGATATAAACTGCTGTATGTGAACATGGAAACATAGTTTTCATACTGTCTTTTCTCTGTAGCATCCTAGTGAAGGGGATATCTGTTTTTCAGAAGGAAAAAAATAAAAAAATAAAAAAATATTTTGCTTTTTTTTTTCTCACAAAGTGTTGAAGCGCTGAAAGATAAGCAAGCAAATCTCCAGAGGTGATTCAGTCATTTTTTACTTTAAGGTATTTATTCCTCTTTCTGATCTCAGGATACCCTCAAGTTCAAAACTACAAATCAGTCTCCACAGAGATAGCCCAGGTGGGGACTTTATACATATCTCTCTGTGTTTGCACATGTTCTCTTAACTCTCCTTTAAGGAACTGATTCCAGAATCAGCTAGCAGACAGTACAGGTTTGTGTGGTGTTGGTGGAATGAATCAAAACAATGAAAGAGACTGGTAAGGGAATGAAAAATTTATAATGGTTCTGGAAAATGATACTTGGAATTTACCTTCCTTCTGTGCAAGAGCAAGAAAGTAACAGCTTTTTCTGACCAAAGTCATAAGTAGTTCAACAAAAGTATCAATAAAAGGTGAGGCTGTTTTTATCAAATTGTGATGTGTAAACTTCAGGCAATGCAGTCTTATGATGGAAAAAGCATTCCGAAATATGAATAACCTTCTAATAATGTTTGTTCAGTAAGTCATTCTGCTGATAACAAACAGTCAAAGTCAGACTCCTTAGTCTGAACATTTCCCATTGAGAATATCTACTAAAATAAAATGCTTTCTTTATTAGCTAACCACATGCTATGAGCTAGCTATACTTTTGCAAAGATATCCTTTGTGTGCAACTTTATTAAATAAAAAAATTCATGAGTATTTTGATTTGCTGTGAGTTTATTGTATGTGTCACATTTAATTTCAATATAATGTATAATACAGTAGTGGAGGGGCTACTTCTAAACATAGAAAGTTCTTTCTCCAAAGCCTCAAATCTCTCTCAATATATGTATTTCAGAGTGGCCAAAGATGTCATCTTGTCTAATTTCTGGTGGTTTTATCCATGGTACTTCCTATAGGGGACCATTTTGTGTGTGTAATCTCTCATAACGATGATGCATTGCTCAATCTGGCAGGGCTGCTACTGTTAACAGCTTGTACATCTCATTCTTGATCTTGAGGGACTCCATCCGGCCTGATTGTTCACAGATAATGTATGTAATTGCTAATATGGGTAGCATAAAATATAAAGGAGATCATCCTAAAGAACCAAACACATTTTGAAAGTAATACTTCAAGTTTTTTAAAATTTTTAAAAATTTTTCTTATGCTTCTGAATTAATAGTGTAGTCAATGTTCTGGGATTCCTTGAAAAATATCTCTAAGTCCAAAGTGTACTTTTAAGACCTTTCCTCAATCTAAAATTGTGTTTAAGAAGAGTAGAGAAGAAATTAACGTGACAGTCTCACCACTCAATCCTGTCTAAGCCCTGTTTTCTTGCTTGAGATTTGCTAGAGTGATTTTTCTGCTATTTTGTTGCTGTGTCTCTTCAGAGAGAACTGCTACTGCTCAGCGTCCAACTTTATCTTCAAATACCGGCAGGTATCCAGGGGAGAACGTTTACGTGCAGCTCTGCCTTACATGAGGCATCCCATTCTGTCCGGATGCCTCAGCAGGGAAGTCTGTTCCTAGGATCCAGTGTTCTAGTTCATAAAAATATCTAATTTCTCTCTCTTTCCATTCCATAACACATGGAAACTGGAATAAATAGTAAAAATTTACCTAACCTCAGAATCCATCCCAATACTTTTCAGAGAAAGTCTGTAATCAGATTTTCCTGTCTTTCCTGGGACTGATATGCTCCCCATTGTCTACAGTTCCTTCTTTGGTCTCTTGTTTCTGTGATTCTGAAAACACAAAGGGTTTATCAGTGTGCCTTTTTATGTTTAGAAGAAGAGGGAATAAAGAGACTGTATTAAAGCCATTTATTCTAGGGTATTTTGATGTAATTCAGTGGATCAGAATTAGGAACTTGTGTCCCCTCTGCTCAAGTAGTTCATTAGGCTGACTAAC
The DNA here is from genome assembly GCA_025920805.1 of Petroica traversi. NCBI lineage: Eukaryota > Metazoa > Chordata > Aves > Passeriformes > Petroicidae > Petroica > Petroica traversi. The sequence goes on from JAHLSL010000020.1 coordinate 2,005,125, forward strand.
AGTTATGGCTGCATTATATTATGCCTATATACTGTAGTAAACATCCGCCACAGTTAAAAATTGTCTTATCTATTAGATTTTCTTTATAATGCTATCAAAATATTGAGTTATTGTTGCAAATATAATAATTGTCAATTTTAATGCCTTACAAGAATTTATTCAATAAATTATTTTATAAGGTACTACCAGTAATATCAGGCAATATATTATATACAGATCAATTATTTAAATATAATTGGTCTCAATAAATCAGTAGAAGAAGAAGAGGAACTGTATTTCTTGACTTCTCCAACTGAAACTGATCTGCTAGCTTTTTAAGGTAGAGTTATTCTTTCTGTCTCTCTTAAATTACCAGGAATAGATTACAGAATCACTGTAAATAAAAGAGAGGGAAAAAAAAGAGATACTAAGAAGAAAATTTATTTTAAATTATTAACTGTCTAGTAAATATGCAAGATCCCAAACTGCAGAAAACCAAAAATGTTACTAATCCTGATTCAATAGCAATTACTTTCAAAAAGCAAATATATGCAATACAATTTTATCAGAAGAAATACTTTACTAGTAAGATTGGAATAATTAGCCAATTATACTTTCTATTAAAATAAGTAACGTAAAAATATTTATCCTTTAGAAAATTCTATATTGATTTTTAAGTTTATTGGGACTGTACATGTAAAAAGCCTTTGAAAGGAATGAATCACTATTCCCACTAATAATAATTGAAAGAAAATCCTTAGAGAACATATGGATCAGTATGCCAGGTACAGAGAGAAGTTTCCTATTTTGTTGTCATGAAGTAGTAACTCCAGAATGAAAATAGTTTCCAGAATGGAGATTTAAGATTTCACTATAAATGGCTTTTTCTCAAACGGCACTGGTGAAGCCATTTAATTGTACAACTTTTTGATGGGGAACAATCACTGATAACTCTTCCTGTGTTACGGCTCTTGTAAGGTAGCATTTTTTTGCTTTAAAATATTTTTCACACTATAAAAAAACCCAAATGTTTATAAATGATAGGGCTATTCAGTTACTTTATATGACTACAGATGGTCTTGTCAAATTACAACTCCCCCAAAATAGTGCCAGAAATAGGTATCTTCTGAAAAATTCACATTTTTATCTTTAATACAGTTGGGCGGTAGTATGTAGTTTAGTTTCTTGTGTAGCAGCTAAGTGCAAGCGTAGAAAACCCATCTACAGGACCTCACAAGAAGGCTTAGTTGTTTTTTCTAGAGAGGTCTAAAATTATGAGACAGGAACTGACAATTCTTTATATTTTAATCTTCATTTCAGATACTTGATATATATCGTAAGTAACAGGAGGATTAGACCCAAATCACAAATAAATTATCTTCACCTAAGAATAATTTCTACCAGTGGAGGGAAATGGATCCCAACACATGTGATGACAACTCGAGGAATGGAAAGTTTTGAAAGATTTCAGAGAACAAATAATTATACTCACATAATCTCCACAATACATTTTGATACGAGTCTTCTTGTTGAGACGGAATAGTAGTTTCTCTAGACTAGAAGTAAGAGTAAACTAAATTGTTTTAGTTAAACCTTATTCTGTTTTGGAGATTTGAGAGAAACCATCCAATCAAACTGATACTAAGTACATTAGGCTCCAAAGTGACAATGAAGCAAACACCTCTTGGTACCTTGTGTCCTTGGGTTTTGTAGATTTACTGTGTGCTTAGTCATTAATCATGTATTGAATAAGTGTGATTATAATGTAAGTAAACAGAGTCATTAGCACAACACCCTCTGTTCTCCTGTGTTGATTTTAGGAATCAGAATTCAGCTAGTCACAGAATGAAACACTCACCTACCAAAAGTGCTTGTGTTAATGATTTACTTTTCAGATTGGGTCTGGTCTAGTTCCTTTTTTTTTTTTCTCTTCTGCTGAAATTGCTCAGCTCATCACTTGCTCTAATAACTATTTGTAGCTGGCATGCACAGGAAGATGCTTTATAGCCTTTATATGTTACCCAGAGTAATCAGGTGGCCATAGTGGCACTCTGTAAATGAGGATCTTTTCATGCAAGTTACAACTTGCAAAATCCTGCAAAGAGCTGATCAAAAATCCTGCACCATTGTTCTGTTCAAGGACTTATACAGAATCCTAGCTATCCAACTGATAATAAACTCATATTTTTCATAGCTAATACCATATTTTTATTCTCACAATAACTATTATTGCAATAAATCATCGATAAAACATGAAGTTTTCTCAAAATAAAAGGAATATAAAATAGAGGAACATAAAAATAGAGGTGCAGAATCAATCTGTATATCCTCTACTACAACTTGAATGGAAGGCACAGGCTATTGTGATTGAGTCCATTTTAGAGGGGTAACTTTTTCCAATAGCTGTGCAGTAATAGTAGCTCAAGATCTGAATTAAATTACTCCAAATGTTCTTGATTTTCTTAATGTATCCATCACAGCCTTTGGAGCATTTATTAAAACATGCATGGGGTTTTTTCCTTACAATTTAGGAAGACGTTGGAAAGAATTTTAAAAAATAATTTTTTTTTTTTTGGTAGCTGTAATACCTTAGCAGCTCTTCTAACCATTTAGAGCAGTCTCTGGACTTGTGTAAATACAGCAGTATTGATTTGAGTGTAAGCTTTTCCATGTCAGCCCATGTCTTGTGTAAAGCCTACAGGTGCATCCTTAGAAACAGTTGGAAGAGTCTCACAGAGAAATAAGTGAAACATGGACTTTGAAGTGTCATGCCTTTACTTTCTCTTTTTTCAATAGGGCTGTGGTAGGTATTTTATTTTATTGTAATTGTACCAACTACATCCTTTAATCTCTATATCTCAAGTGCTCATTGAGGGTGGCTGGGGAATCTAGTTCCACTGTATAGGTAAGAAAAACGATCCATAAAGAATCTGGTCTGGCTGGTTAGAGATGCTGAAGGTGGTACCTAGAGTAGGATTCAGTCTGCTGATGATGCATATTTTAAAGCAGAGATAATAATATAAGAATCGTTTAAGCCTATCTTTTTTACAGACTCTAATGTCTATTTTCTTGCTGTGATTAAAATGTAATACAGTTAATCTTCAGTACAACAGATTAAGTTTACAGGATTATGTTTTAGTCTGCTTGTGTCAAAATCTTCATGAACCTAGGGTGTAAATAAGCTTTTCTATGAAATATTCATACCTGTCATATAATGTGATGAAAGCACTGAACTGGTTACTGAACTAGATTCTGTTTTTAATGAAATTTTTAGAGAAAAGCTGTGAGAGAGTCTAGAGAAAATGGGAGAAAGGTTTCAACCTCCTTTTCCCTTTGAATGTTCTTTGGCTGTGCTTACCTGCCATCTCTTCCCCAAGGTGAGATGCAGGACTTACCAACAATGAATCACGTATTTGTTCATGTAATGCTCAGCAAAATGGATCTGGCATTTGTGTACCAGAGTGAGCTGCACCTCGACATTTTCTTCAAGGCTCAGTAGGTCAGAGGTGTGGGTCTTTTCTAGGGGAGGGGCTTATCCTGTCATTTAAGGGAAAGCCAAAGAAGTTGTGTTCCAAAGGACTTTGGCAATCTCACTTCTGGGAAAAAAACCAAACAAAGAAAAAAGAAGACTGCATGGAAATACTGCAGAAGAGAGCAGAAATAATTACTTAAGTGTAAATACAGGAAATACTTGGGGTTTTTTAGACTAAAGAATGGTGAGGGAGACCTTACAAGCTGAAGAAAATAAAAGACTTTGCAACGGGAAGGGGAAAAAAAAGTCTTCCAGTTCACAACAAACTGCACAGGTTAAAGCCTATTTTTCTGTTTCACATCTATTAATCTTTGCAATTCTCTCACAGTTACTGGGTGAGATTTTCATTACTGTTCTGCGTACTTTCCTTCCCCCTTTTCCTGCTAAAAATTTTCCTGTTTCTATTCTTAGTCAATTTTCTCCTCCCTTGCTTTGTTATCTGTTCTTCTTTTTTGTACAGTCTTAATTCTTTTCTGTTGAAGCAAGAAGGCATTGGTTCCTCTTCTTCAGGTCCCTACAAACAATGGAATTTCTCACCTGTGCTAATGGTTCTTCCTCAAAATGTCCTGCTCATTGATAAGCTTAGGCTTTGACATTGCAACTGACCACTTCCATGTTATTCTAATGGAAACCTTGAGTCAAAAAAATGAAACATAACCAACTTTTACTAGAGATCCATCTAAAATGGTTTATTTATTTAAACTGAGAAGGAAATATGATTAGATATGAAATTATTCTATTTGTTTTCCCTGAAAATTAGCTCTCAGTATATTAGTTGCATATAAATTAAAAACAAAATTCACATTATTGGTATAATCTTCAGGTATTGCTTGGAGTCTAATCAAATGATTGTAATGTTTGTCCCCTATTACTGCAGCTGCAAGCAGTGAAATAGGGATTTCGTGCTGCTGAGCATGTTATTTCTGTGGTGGAAAGAAAATCTGAGTATAACTGGAATATAATTTCTAGCTCTCACCGGAGTTCAGAGTACATGAGCACAATATAGAGGTCAAGAGGAAGTGGTGGAATGGTAATCTATAGCTCCAGTGTAGTAGTAACAGCCTTGAGCTTTTGAAAAATGTGTCTATGGGAGCTTGTATAGACTGTGTGGAGCACGTAACTTACTCACCATGATTAAATGCAGCATTTGATGGCAAATACCTTAACGCAATGAATCACTCTAGGACCTGTGACTCAGATTTTAACTTTTGTGACTCCCAAGTCTATTTATATTACTAAAACAACTTGGGCACTTATCTACCTGCCAATTTCCCTTAGGGTTGCAAGGGCCAAGTTCTGCCTTTTTTCTGAGAAGAGCTCTGAGCATGGTATGTGTACACAAGAGGCAATTTGAGATACTGTGAGGGTTGTGGTGCTGGTACTCTGCCTTGGGAAGGTGACTGCCAGTTCCCATTTGGGATACAGCCATTGACAGAAGGCTGACCTCATGAGGTGATACAAACTATTGAAGAAGAGAAAAGGGTTTGAACGAGGCAGTGGGTAATGAGTAGTGGGTGTAGCTTTATAGGAACAGTAGAAGCACAGTGACTTAGTGAGTGTAAAATTCTCGTTTCACTGTTGGGTCAATATAATTTAGAATTGCAGTTTCTTGTGGTTCATCAGTGGAAGAAACTGGAAAAAAACTAGGGCTTGCAGACTGCTTCTCAGTCCTGAATGTCACTGGATTGATACTGGGGAATTATGTTAAGCTTACACTGATGTTACTGACTTTCTGAAATTGCTCTACCTTGGAGTTCTAGACTGTAAAATGCTCCTAAGTTTCAGTGAAGTAGTAGTTGCTTAGTAGTCTACTTTGGCAACACCTAACACAATAATTTTCATCCAAAACTAAACACTGACACCTATGATAAGATGGCTTGTCTCTACCTGGGAGCTGGGTACGACCACAATTTTTCACTGTAATAAAATTTCCAAATTATTTGCCTAAAAAAAGAAAAGGAGGCAGCCAAACTTAATTAATAGTGTCAGTATGCAACTTCAGTGGCAATGGGTAAATGCTGGTAGAATAAGAATCTGGGCTTGGTATTGTCTTCCTACAGACATTTCGTATTCTCACTGTGCACCTTTCTGTGAAGCAGGTTGTCTGTGACCAACAAGTAAAATACATATTTCTTGAATCTTTGCTATTACCATGGCAAATGGCAGTTGGTTGTAAGAACTATTCCACTTATAAACAGAACTGATTTTTATCCTGTTCAGAGAAGTTGTTTTGATTACAAAGGTTAGTTTAAAATGATGAGTTGTGGATAGCATGGTAAATGACACAGATGTAGGGAAATGTCACTGTTATTGTTTTTATGACTTCAAATGAAACACATATTTGTCAAACAAGTGCTTAGCACTTATATTGCCTCAAAGGTTGAGTATACAATAAAACCATTCTGCTTTGTCTAATTTATAACTCCTTTATTTGAAAGTTGCCCTTTTTTTTTAATTTTTGTGCTAGAGAGTTTATATCTAATCCTGTTTTGCTTGTTTATCTCTCAAGTGTTGTATTTCCCAAGACTGCAGTAAAACTGAGCACAAAATAATTAGTGGAAAGAGTAGACATTCAACTGAGTAAATGAAAGGCAAGGTCTTTCCACAACCAGTTATTTACAGGTTGTATCTCATCTTAAACTCTGATTTATCATAGGCTGTCCACAGAAAACTAGGATTATTTTCTTCTTTCCTAAATGAAGGAAATAGTGATTAAGCAATTTAAAGAGAGATTTAGTAAACAGAGCTGTACTTTGAGGCATAAGGAGCCCTTGCAAGGATCCATATAAAAAAGCTTTGTGTTTGCTGCTTTTGCCCTTAAAATGTATGCAAATGCTTTCTTTTAACTTATTTTTCTATGAGTTCTTCCCTTAGAAATTTCTCTCTAATTTCTCTTTGATAATCAAAAGGCTATAGAAATCAGCATTTATAAAAAAAACCAAAACCAAACAAGCTTTAAATATATTCACCATAAAGAGGAAGTATTTGTATGAACTAAGACTTCTGGTGACACAGAAAAACTGGCTTTTATCCAGCACTATATGAGCTATTTCCTTATTGACTTTTTTTTAGTGAAGGTGAGGCTGTTTATAGGGTGGTTGGGCAGGAGAGTTAGGATTTTTTTACGGAGAGAATTAATTTATACCTGAGACAAATGTAGTGTTATACAATATACAGACTATATCTATGATGTATTCAGGAAGTTATATGGAGAGGAAGTGGAAATTTGTGTGTGTGGAAATGAGTCTTCCTAGGATTTTTTTCTTATGCTTAAGCAGAATTATTCTGAATTCTATCTAAAACAGTTTCCTGGATGTTATCATAGTCCTCAAAAATGCCTTGTTTTATTAAATTTACAAAATTAACTTTTGCTAGAGAACCACAGTAGAAGAAAAAGGCATTCCTTAGAGATGTTCATGCCGTACATGAAAAGAAAAAAAAACAATAAGAAAATTCAATAAACTGCATAATTATTCCAGCAGCAACTTTCCTAAAGCTGCTGCCTAAAATATGACTGCAAAATGAAATGCAAACAGGTAACAAATTTCTTCAATACTAATTTGTGTAGATGGCAGCGTTTCATCGCATTCTTGATACAATGCTGTTCCAGTTTAGATTTAATATGGTTTTATGAAAATACAAGGATGAACTTTTGGTTTGGATTAACAAGAGTATTTTATTACTAGCTTGATTAATTTCATGGCATATGAATTGTACATGTAATTTATAACAATTTCAAAAATAACTCAGATAATTAATTAACTCAGATATATAATTTACTGAAAGCACTTGGAGGATTTGATGGTTTTATGAAGACCATCATACAATGAAATGCTCACTGTGGTCCCATAGATAACATATTACTTTTTAAATCAAATGTATACAAGTAAAATATAAATACTGTGAATTTAGGCAAATTTTTAAGCCCAGCTATGTTTGGAAGATGTTGCTTTAACTTTCTACATTAATCCTGATTCAAATGGTGTTAAGACTTGTCACATGGTAGGAATTATGCCAAAATCAGTGTATACAATGAATTAGTGATTATACACCACTGATTTACAGGGACATTTGTAGAAATCATAATGAATGTATGGCTTCTTGTATGCAGTCAAATTAAAGCACTGTTTGCATTATGCGAGCACTTGATCTTGCAGATGATGGAACATTTCTGTACGGCACATTTGTACTGACAATGGATATTGCTCATCTCCCATGCAAGCTCTCAGGAAGAGGCAAAGTGGCTGTGGGTGTGTATGTGGGGTGATTATGATTTAGCTAGAGAGAGAAGCTTGTTTGTGAGCTTTGTTTCTTGCGAGGGACTCTTCTGTTGTAATGACATGCTTAAATCCATTAGCCCGTCTCTCACCATAAAGACTGAGAAATGCAATTAGCAAGTTGTTTACAGCAGAACTGCAACTGCTATGACTAAAGTGTTATTGATAGAGTGAAAGAACTTCTGAGAATTGTTTTCCAAAGATTAGTTCAATAAAGGTTTGATATGATGCTATAACTTAACCTTGATTAGTTCAATGTAAGACTTGATGTTATTTTTTCACAATCTAATTGCTTCACATAAAAACGACATATTTTGCCTACTTTATTCCAGATAGTTAAGCCTGTTCTTACCACTTTTAATTCTAGCAGTTCTATTAGCCTTGCAGACCAGAAGCTGCTTGATGCTAAGCATTGTTGAAATTTCATTTATTTGGATGCCTGAATCTGAAGGAAGGAATGAAAATAACTTCCATACTTAAGCTGGAATAATTTTCTGCTAGGAAGTGTAGCAAAAGGATGTAAGTGAAATGTAGTGCATACAGCAGAAGAAAGAACAAAATTAATGCTGTCTGTTTCATAGCCTAGTGCCAGTCATCTGTTTTTAAATTCTTTGCCAGTGCTGATCGTCACAACTTGTGCATAAACAGGAACTGATTTTATCTGGCTCGTGCATTTTGTGAGTGTGTTCTCCTTGCTGCCCTAGTAACTGGAGTAAGGTTGTGTCTTGCATATGCACATCCATCTGAAAAAAATAATTATTTACATCTATTACACCTAAGGAAGAAAGCTTAGAGATACAGGCCTAATATAAGCCTAACTTTTCAAAGCCATCTTAAACCGCTCCTCAGTGTTGAGAACATAGCTCTTTTTTGTTGTGATAGTTTTAAGTTACGATTTCTATAGTTTGGCCATGATTTTCAGTGTTGTGAGAAAGACAAAAAAGCCTCCAAGAAGACTTTGGGATGCCTGGTTTGTGTTCTTAGACACACAACCAATAGGCTGAGCCTCCATAGGAAAGTTAACTGCCCTGTCTGTGTCTCCATCTTCCCTTCATAAGTAGGTATAAAATTTTTTATAAAATTACTCCAATGCTGTTCATGAAGAGCATTAAGTAAGAATGGATACACGTCTTTATCTTGTATGCAACATATAAATCTGCAAGTATAAATAACCTAAAAAGTGGGAGGCAGGAAACACTACATTAGGCTGAAAACAGTATGAGCTTGATTTCTTAACATCTCTGTGGCAAAGAAGGTATGAGAATCCTTTCTTTTATTGTTCAGAGACAACTGGAAGCTTCACTTATGATCATTTTGATCTCTATGGTGAAAGATCACAATAACTTTTGCACATTTTCAAAGGCAAAGACCTCCAGACTGCAGAATTTATGTGCACCCAAACACAATTTTTATTATCCTCTGTATGTAGAATCTTATATTTAAGCCGAAGGATGTACACTGCTGTACATAATTTTTGTCTTGTAGAATCTTGCACAGGCTGGATTATACTTCCTTCTTGTTCTTTCCAAGCTGTTACATTTTTGTCAAAATGAGTTATAGGTTCCTGCAGGATTTAGGCCCTCCAATGAACACCTCTTTAAAAAGAATAGCCATTACTGCATGATACTGGGAAACCTATTTTACAGGTATATTTAATCAGTATTTTATAGTTATTCCTTTACACTTGATGCCTTTTAAGGTTTTTTTAAAGGATTTTTTAAAAAAATCATACAAATCCTTGTTTATCTATCAATAAGAAATCCATTCAGCAACCGGTCTTTTCGTTTTCTTGATGTTGTGTAAAATCCCTAATAAGAAGGTAGTTGGAGTAACTAATGGATCAGGAGAACGAATAGTGTCCTCCTCTCTCCTTCCAGGTACAGCGAAGGATGAAGGAAACAGGAAGAGCTAGCAGATCAATATCTGGCTCTGAGCCTGTTGTCACAGGCGGAATTTTGGGGGTTTTTATCATGGGTCATTTTATGCAACACACCAAGCCTGCAGATGACAGGTGGGGTACCAATGTCTCACTTGGGAGAGCTCTGCTAGCGTAGGAGTTAACAGGGCTCATTGGAAGAGCTTTAAAACAGATTTGAAGGAGGAAAAGGATAAAACAAGGCTAAGTCTACAGCTGTGTCTGAATTGAGGGAGGGTCACTCTATGGCCTCAGTAGAGGGGTGTGTATGGGCAGTGTGCCACAGGTTGGGGGACAGTGTGCTAGTGAGGTCCTTTGGTTTGCTGTCTCAGTGGATGTAGATCCGTGAGGCAGGAAAAGCACAAGGAACCAGAGAACTGCAGGCCTGCCCTTGGTGCTGGAGAAAGTCACGGAGCAGATCATCTTGAGTGACATCATGCAGCGCACACATGGCAAAGAGGGGATCGGGCCCAGCGAGGGTGTGTTTATGCACCTGCTTGTTCGCCTTCTGTGACAGAGTGACTCACTGAGTGCATGAGGGAAAGGCTGTGGGTGCTGTCTTCCTGGACATTAAAAGCCATTATCACATTTCCCACAGCATTCTACAGGAGAAACTGGCTGCTTATGATTGGCCATAAATATATGTAGATGTGGTGCTTAGGGAAATTGTTCAGTGGAGTTGCCAGTTTGACTTGATGACCTTAAAGGTAAATGGTTCTATGAGTCTATAATTCTGTGACTCCACGATGGCAGAAGAGGTATTACGGTTTTCAAAAGCATTTGGGAAGAAGATGCTGAGCAATAAATGTGGCATGGACAATTAAAATTTTTTTCTCACTTACATGGTAACTGACAAAGGCTTATCTTGTAGATGTAAGGCAGCACATTAGAAAAAATGCATTAAGTTTGGCATTGCTGAACAGCACTTCAGACATCATTTTGTAAAATTATATTTCTGAATATTTTTAGATATTGCCTGCTGAATCCTGTAAATTGTTCATTTTGGCAAACAAAAAAGGATTTGAGGACATTGTGGACATTGATGATTGCATGAGCAAAACATTAGAAAATTATGTTAATCTTAATTAACAATTTACTGTTGGTCTTTGCCAACCAATATAATGAATTTGATCTTCCTATGGCTTTTAATAGGCCCAGGACTTCTTATGGCTCCTCTTTCCTCAGAAAAAAAGAACTGAAGACATGAGGAATTCTGTGAAACAAGCCTCTGATTGAAACTTAAGTCCTTCTATCAGAGGATCCATTAATTTTCCTCTCAGGTGTAAAAGCTGCTGACTCTTGTGCTGATTTTTTTTAGGCTAAGATCTATTCTCTTGATTTTTGCTTCTGAGTAGGTATTTGTTCTCAACACATTCACATTTCTAAATGGCTCATCAGAGAGTCCCTTCTGTTTTCTTGTAATGAAGGCTGCAGGCAGGAGGTAGAGATGGCAATCCTGTTTGGTAGTACATCTGAAGTTAGATCATGAAGCAAAAAGTATCTGAGAAATCTTTTCTGTTTCAATAGTGATTCACAGGTTTTTCAAGAAATTAAGTAGGATGAGTCTCTTTATTATATTGGAATTTTGTAATTAAAAAAGAAGTTTGTTTTAAACAAACACCACTGAAGGTGAGGTATATACAAGTGGTCACCAGCTTGTCTGGGACCACTGAAGCAAGTTTGGTGTGCCTGGAACAGTTCTTGTCTTGCCTTGGTGGGAGGAATAGTTGTGTTTGATAATGCTTCTAGTTATTAGTACAGTAAGTGACCTGAACAGTAGTGTTGGAGCCACTCTAGGGGTGCCTCGCCAGCACCTACAGAAACACACAGCCCAACCCTGCAGGTGGGCACAGGCAGCCACTGACACACTCTGGAGCATCCCCGGAGATGAAGAGGCAGGAGGGAGCATCTGGTCTGCGATTCCAAGATGTCTATTGCCTCAGAAGGAGCAGGAGCCAAATGACAAGACAGGACATCATTGAGTTTTATCCAGAGGAGTTAAGAGGCGGGCACAGCATCATTGACCAATAGACTGAGGGCTAGGGGGTAGAGAAAGGATTGATTGACACAACAGGGGCCAATGGAAGAAGAGAGAGGCGGGTTCTGAAGGTCTGCTGGAAGAAGACGAGGGAATCTGTGAAGCTCAGAAGTGATGTAAAAACTGGCCAGTTGGTCATGGTGGATGGCCACAGATTGCTGGTGAGGGGGGATTCTTGGTAAGGAAGATGAGCTGGGAGTGCTCAGAGAGTCTTCAAAGACTGAGGAATGGTTTCCCCTGTCTTGCTCTCAGGTGGGCGTGTTCCTTTCCAGCTCCTTTCATAAAAACCACTATACCTGCACTTGCATCTCCATAGGAGAATGCTTGTGTCTCCCAACAGCAGCCCATATGTCTCCTGGGTGTCTGCTGAGTGAGGGAGCAGCCTTCCAGATGGAAGCTTTCCATAAGGTTCTGTAAGGAACCCAGGCAGATGTTTTCCTGATGCTGCCGGGAGGGGCTGGGGTAGCAGCTCTTGCTGCTGTGGGAGGCTGCTTCCCAAAACAGTGGCTAGCTCTGATTACAACTTGCTAACGCTGCTTCAGATACTGATGAAGGACAGTGGGCAACAGGGCTGCACATGGCGCTTAACAGCTAATCCCCATTTCCTTGGTACAGGTGAACAGCTGGTCATCTGTGTTTGGCTTAATTTTACTCAGTGTGCCATTCATTTTCTCTGGGAACATAAATATTTTTAGCTTGATCTGTTCCAAATTAGCAAGCAGTAGTAGCAGAGGAAAAGTGAATATCTCGGCAAATATTTATTTGCAACAGGCTAAGAAAAAAAGATAGAATTTTAACTGCTGAAAATTTTGGTTGCAAGCATATTGTCCAGAATAAGGCAGGAGTCAAAGGAGATTAAAATTTTTATATATATATACATATATATACATACATATATATATATACATACATATATATATATATATATATATATGTAGTTATAATATATTTTTCTGTGGCTGTGCATTAGTTGGTGTATAATACCAGCTTAATAAGAGACTCAATAGACACTGATAGATTTTAAACAAAGTATATGAACTTCCCAAGAATTAAATAGCTGAGTAAGAAGTAAAAATGTTGGGATATATTGGCAGAACGGGTTAAGTACATAAGGGTCTCCATTTGCTGCAATTATTTATCTGAGACAAAAGTGGAAATGAGGATAAAAGTATCCTATATGCCAAGTTCCATGGATGCTCACAAAAGATAACAAGAACTGGTTTTTGCAATATAGATCACACGTGGCCAATGCCCACACAGTTCTGTGCTGTTACACTGCTCTAGAAGGCTGTGAAAGTGAGTATCACTAAAAAAAAATAATGTATCGATTAGGAAAAAATGTCAGGCCTTTCAGCCTAATCTTTGTTTACATTGTAGTGGTAGCCAGTGGATCTACTTGTGTAATACACCAATTTATTGCTACAGTAGCAACATGTAGGCGCTCTAGCAGAGACCATGCAAGAGCAAGGAAGTTTACTCACACAGCATTTCCAAAACACATGGGAAATATTGAATGTGTGTGAAAATCAGTTCTCTTTGTCCTCTTAGTTTCCCTGTAAGGACTGAAGGAGCCAACCTGAGGCATCATTAAGTCCTGCTCACCCAATTATCTGGCATTATCTAACTTGCATGTTTCACTGGTTACTTAATGGTCTATAAAATGATGGCATTGGCATTTCCTGCAGATGTTACATGATGTATTTTTTGCTTCTATAACCCCAGTTTATTATCAATGTTTATGGCTTTGGAGTTGCTGCAATTCTACTGTTACTCTCTGTAAGAGCTGCACGGGTATATAATACAATCTGTAACCAGGGAAGCCTTGTTTAGTTTAGGCTTATAAATGTTGTGTTCCACTTTTGCTTTCTTGTTGTTAAATATTTGTACTGTGTTTCAGATTATTATGGTTCATTAAGCCTTGCTAGGCCATTTGGTGCTGCAGTGTCCACTCATGTATGAATTCCCCAGGAGCTGGGAGGGAAAATGGTGTTAGTGGTGCAGCCTCAACTGGTTTTGTGAAAGTGGAGGATTCACCTTCGCAGGAGGGCCAGGTATGGTCATCTGACTACACTTATGAGAAAATTAACTGAACTAAAGGCGGTAATGCTCTTGTTTCTTGGTTAGGAATGTCAATTAGTGGCAATAGAAATGACTAATTAATGGGCCTGGAGAATGAAGAGGGGAAGGAAACAAAAAATTTTGCAAGGATTCATATATATGATTTGTAACACTGAAGAGCAACATTCTTTCCTTTGTGTATGTGCTGAGGGAGGCAAGGGGCAAACAAAATCCATCATAAAGGTAGCTCCCAAATACATTTTCTCTTTGGAAAGTCTAGAAAGAAGAATTCCCAATATCTTTAGAATTCAGTGACAGAGTGTGTTTGAAATGCATCATCTACCCCAAGAAAACAAAAAATATTATGCAACTATATTTTGTTTTCTGTGTTTTGACTTCGCAGGCATCTTTAATGGCCTAACCCTGTACCAGAAGTGAGAACTTATAGTGTTAAACATCTGCCCTAAATACCACTGAAGTTAAACTCCCTGTTCTTCTGATCTTCTCCTCAGTAACCAGAGAAGACCTTGTAATCAAGTCCTTGTATCCCCTGAACTGATCCAGACCTATTATATACTTCTCAAAATTCTCTTTAATTTTCACTGAGTTCACTGAGTTTCCTGACATTGACCTTCATTTTCTCTGTTCAAAATCTAATTTAGTCTGTTTAAGCAAAAGCAATTGAGGCTTTGGGCAATTTCAGGGGATTAATGACTGATTGAGAGGGTTGATGGCCTGAGGCAATGACTCAGGGCTATTAACTTCATCTTCAGAAAATGTATCAGGAAATGTTTTAGACTGAAGTTGTTGCTTGGCAGTCTACAGCTGTGCCTGAATTGAGGGAGGGTCACTCTATGGCAAAAACAATTGCCTATAAAGTCTGAATGGGTTTATTAAAAGATACTATTACAATTTTGTTTTATTGCAGCTCTAAAAGGCCTGAACTCAGATGGAAATAAGGCAGGAAAATGGAAAAGCTTGTTCGGCAGTGTGCTATGTAAAAACAAGGTAATGGACAGTTCCTCTCAAGAAGCTTTTATTATCTTTTTGAAAAAATAAGAACGTATTCATAAAGCAGGTGATTCCAGTTTTTCGTATAATTTAAAATATCGTGCTATTCAAAAGCGTTCCAAAATGGATGTCTAAAGCAGAATTATCTTACAGAAGTGTTTAATATCCCTGACCTGTAAAATTGTTGCTTTTGCTCTGGGGCCTTAGCAGTCCCAGTGCCCCATCCTGCTCAAAACTGCCCTGGTGGTGTCTGGAGTCCCCTGCTGCAGGCACCGACACTGCTGGCCAGGTGATTGCCATGGATCCCGAGCTAAGCCACTATCAAAGAGCCTGGAGGGGTTCTTGGTATAGAGTTCCAGGTATTTTATTTCATCAACCCCTACATAGATCCAATAACCACAAATATCTAGGGGAATTCTACAGCTGAAGGGGTCCAGTGTCCAAGAACAATGAACAATGGGCTTTTAAACAGGGAGTAACACGGGGCAGGCAGATAGGGGTCTAGGGGTGGAGACAAGGTGGGGTGACATCAGGCTGACCAATTGGGAAAGGCGAGGGGAGAAGGAGTCAGAGCCAATGGGGTATCAAAGAAGGGAGAACTTACTAGAACAGATACATATAAGGGATAAAGGGGTGGGGCGGCCAACGGGCCAACTAACAGGGAAGAATTAACATAACTGGGTATATAATGAGGGGAAGAACCATCTAGCAGAAACATAGGGGGTTGTTGCTTACAATGTGCACTTATCCACCGCAACAATGACCTTTTCAAATTGTTTCCAAGTTCTGAAATACTAGTTGAGAGCTATTCAAATACATGAGAATTAGCCACATTGATTATGTGTGTATGTAGATCTAATCAACGTATGTCATAGGCACTGAATTTTTTTCCTGTAAAACTGCTTGAAGTAAGGTTGTGTCCTTACTCCAGTTTACAGATTGTAGTTAGATTCTTTGAGTGACCTGCCAGAGGTGAAAGAATTATGCAGAGCATAATTGGAGCTTTCCAAATCTTGGCTGGATAAAACCCTGGGCAACCTGCTCTAACTTGAGAAGTGGCTTTGCTTTGAAAGGTGTGGCTGGTAATGAGGGCCAGACAGCTGACCACAGGGACAGCCGGTGGCTCGGCGGCTTGTTCTGAAAGCTTCGTTTTTGTTAAGTCAACTTCAGCTGAGAACTTCTTTTCCCCTTCCCTGGGATGGTGGCCACTGTCCCAAAAGCCGGAGAGCTGCTGAGAGAGAGAGAGTGTTCCCTTGCCCAGAGCCCAAATCAGACATGACACACCATGGTCTGCTCTAACTTGGGTTCAGGGGCAAAAGAACCCCAGAAAGCCGAAATCTCACACTTTTATTCTGAGGGTTACAACTTGTCTCATAACGCTACAGGGGAGGAACAGGGAAGGGTCAGAGGGTCAGGGACCAGTCGGGAAGGAGTAAGGGAGGAGAGAGTGAGACACAAGATACCATTGTTAACTGAAGGACGGGAGGGGGGTGTTCGAACCCCTTTCCAAGGCCAAACCTAACTCTACCTTAGAGGGGCCTCACTCTCTAGGCCCCCAGAAATTCCTCAGGGGATATGTAACTCTCTGGGCTTGAACCACCACTACAGAATGGGGGCTTGGGTGAGATGATTTTCAAAAGTATATTCCCACCTGAATTGTTCCATGATTCTTTGCTTCTATGTAGATGTGACAAAGCCAGGAGTGGAAATCTAATCCTGTTGGTTCAACAGGACTTTTAACAGAACAATATATAAATATCATAATAATCTTCTTTAAATCTCTGACTTCCAGTGGGATATGGGCTTCTACATTTTTTAGCACATTTTGAAATCCTTCCCTTAGGTGCATTGCTTCTTTTGTAAGCTAAGGAGATGCATAAAAACCAGAGTTAGTGGTTATGATGATGTTTTTGCTTCTGCTGGTTTTCATAGTTAATGTTGGCATCTTTATTTTCAAAATTTGTCTTCACAGCAGATTCTCTTTTGGGACAATTCCCAAAAGTATTTGATTGTCATAGGAAAAAATGTTAAATGTCTTTTTTCCAAATAAATGTTCAAAAGTGCGTTTGGAAATATTTGTGTGTGCAAGGAGTGAATTTACAATGTAGCATAGCTCCTTATAAGAGTGCCATTTCAGGGATGCTGGCTTGAGCTGGGCTCTTTGTGTAGAGCATGAACCATTTGCACTCCAGCTCCTCAGTGCTGCTTTTCTCTTCTTCCACTTTCTACTGTCATTTTCTCATGAAATATCTTTATTATGCTTGGTTTCTGGCTGTGAAGCCTGCTACTTTTGATCTGGGATAGGTGTTTTAGCTAAAAAATATTTCCAAAAAGTGAGCACAATTAAAACTTGAATTGATGCTGTGTAAAATTTGATTTGATTTTCATTTTTTGGTCTTCACTTATTGGAGAGGCCAGTAGTTCTGCTGGCCAGGATTCTACTGGCTGTGTTATCCTCCACACTTACAGTGATCCAAAGTTCTTCCCCAAGCCACTCCAAGGCCTTATATACATTTATTTTTATTCCATTCACCCAGTTGGCTCCTCGGCCTTCCCGCCCCTTTTGTCCTTCTATGGAATTTCTCTGGAATGTTCTCCCCAGTTCGATGCCCCATTGGCCCCTTCTCCTTGGTCCCTCCTCCTGCCCCTCCTCATTGGTTCCCCAGCCCATCCATCAGCATTGTCCCGCCCCAGCCCTCTCCCTATTGGCTGTTGTAACCAATGCTGTGTGTGCTGCTCACTGTCAGTGTGAGCTCCCCCATGGTCCTGCTGCCCCAGCCTGGGGAGACACTTTCAGAAGATCGCAGCTCTGCCTGGCTCGACACCACCAGGGCTTGCAATAACTTATCTTTGTTGACTATATTTGAAAAGGGATACAAGTATTAGGAATAAATATGTTGTATGAAAGAGCCATAAATACCTACACCAAGGAATGTTATGCTTAGGTTTTCAACTAGTATTGCATCCATTAAACTTGAGTGAATACAGGCCACTATCCTGGTTACTGCTTGTCCAAATCAAAGCCTCAGCTGACAGGTTTTGCCAGGTGTTCAAGAAATATAAAAGTGACAGTTACTATGCATCTTTCTTCCCTTGCTAATACACACTTAAACAAATGGGGACATATATTGGGTCAGTATTTTGAGTTTTCTACCCTGAATTTGCATCTTTTCGAAATTTCATCCTTTAAGACTTTGAAATGCATCATCAACATTTTTAGTGTAATTTTTCTTTACCTAATTGAATAAGACTAGACAGTATATTGAACATCAATGGAAATACTCTTCTCCTGACAGCAAAAACTTAATTGAAAGAATTATGGATGTTTTTCCCCATATTACTTTGAAGAGTCTTAAAACTCTTTAATGATATATATATATATATATATATATGAGCAGCAAACAACAGAGCTCTGGTCCACATACCATCTGAGTATCTTTTGGAACTAAGTTACTGCTTTGAGTTAAAAAAATGGAAACAAATCTTTGAGAATTGATACAAACTTGGTGGATTGATTTTTATTTACGACCCCAAAATGCTTTGAGGGGCCAGTTAAAGTAGGGAAGCTCTTACTAGTTTTTTAGTGTATCTTCAATATTTAGCAGTTTGGCCTAATCTTGAATCACGATGCAGTGGAGGATGGGGGGCATGCAGTGATTGTGGGTTTTTATTCCTTTGTTGGTTTCAGCTGTAGTAATGCGTGTCACACCAAGCTGTAAGACATATTTCTATGTGGGATCTATTGAAGAACTGACAAATTGCATGTATTTATAGATTAGAACACTATTTTATGTCATCTCTCCATACACCACCTCCATGCATTTTAGTGTCAGTGTGGAACATAAAGAAAGCCGATAATTTTTAACTAAATTTTACTATAATCAAAATGAAGGGATTTTACAGTACCACTGCCTTTGTTTCTGATACACCTGATCATTCTGCTTTCCATTCTGACATTTTTTCTCCTAAATTTTCCGGAGTCGTCCTTTGTTTTCTTATCAACTGAGTAACTTCAGGTTTAATTCTACAGATCCTTCTGTGAGCCCACCAGCTGTGGAAGCCCTGGCCCTGCTGGGATGTGGAATGGTATCTGTGTTTTGCAGAGATCACGCTTGGTTTCATTGTGCGGATGTTGAATGAAGGTATATCTATTTCTCTCTCACGACACTCTTTTCTAGTTTCACTCCTTCTCTGACTTCTCTCAACCGAATCTCAGGCTATGTTGTCATTGTATCTGCATAACAGCACATAATGAGTTTTGACTGTATTGCTTGAAGAGTAAGTTTCTTTTTCTGATTTCATTTATGCCAGGTGATGGCAGTAAAGGACCTTTGCTCTTTCAGCATTCGTTGTGAAGCACAGAAAACAATCAGACTCCAAGGGAGATGACTCACTTCTGTCATTCCTGTTCTTTCCTTGCAGCTTGTTATGACATCCATCACGAGATGGATAAAACAGCATGGCTTGGATTGTAGGCTGTTTGGGGTTTTTTCTCCTTCTTAATAAGTAATAAACGTCATACCTGTTTTTCACCTTCTTTCTCTGTATTGGCCTTCTCATACTGTATATTCTAGTATAACCTTTCAATGGTTTACACACAGTGCAAACTGTACTGTTGGTTTTGGGCTGAAGATGTTTAAAACTGCCCCTAGAAGTTGAGCATGGATTGCATGTTTATTATTTATTGTAACATGTGAGTGTTACAATAAAGCTGTTTATCTGGGATTTGTCACTCAGGCAGATGGTAACATAGCAATGTTATGTCAAAAACATTTTCAAAATGAAAAGCCTTGGAGTGAGTCTGAAGTGTACCTGCTGGAAATGGAACAAGTCAGTCATTCACAGCTAATGTTTTATTGATGGTCTAAAGGAAGGGAGGGGAAAAAAAGGCCAGACCAGAAAACAGAAATTAATTCAGCTTGGCCTTGAAAACTTCCTTTCTTAAGCTTGATTTTAATAAGCATAGGACAGGATAGAAAAGTGGCTAGCTTGCCACTTCTCAAACAAGCCACAGCAATGACTGTTAATAGAGAATGTGCTTTGCCTGTGGTTTTGATTAGTGCTCTCATGCCATTGGTGGGGAGAGTGAGCTAAATGTTTTTCTTGCAGCTAAAAACCTCATCTCAAATTGGATGTAGCTTAAGACCATCAGTGCTGTAATGAGAACATTCTCGAGTTTTAATTCAGATGGAGAACAAATTGTAGGAATTCATCTAGTGCACTCTGGTCACAGCAGAGCCAGGCTACTTTTGTTCATGTTTTTCTTCAGAAGAGATATTTCATAAAGTTGCTGCGCAGCCACCAGGCACTGGACTATTCCATTAATGTCTCTGCTTTTCCATATTCAACTGATGTTATTATCTATGCTTAGAGAAGAAGGCCATATTGGAAGCTGCTATCTTCCTGTGCTGGTGTTTCGTTGTGTTAGATCTCATTCAGCTTGTACTATTTCAGTTTTTCAGGTTGTATGTTTAAAATTATTTTTCTCCAGCATACTCCTGCTTTCCTTTATACCCTTGTGAGCTCTGCACCACTATTCAGCCTCCTTAGTACATATCTACTCCTTCAGCCAAGGCCATGAGTGGAAATATTAAATAAGACTGTGCCCTAAACCAGCCTACAAGGAACTCCAGGAACAACATTTTTCTATGCTGAAAATTTGTATTTTTACCTGGCTGATTGGTGTGACTGATGTAACCACCTTGACCTTGTGCAGTGAAAAGGCTTAATATGTATGTCACAGAACTTCAAAAGAAATATTGAAAAGAATCTAAATCTGTTCTTTAACAAGAGATTAATTACTGATGCACACTGTCAGGGCACAGCAGGGGCTGTCAGCTCCCTAGGAGATGGGAAGCTGAGTGTGATAGTGTGGCCAGCCAAGGACCTGGAGGAAGCAAGCAGGGCAGACCAGAGCTCACAAACAAGCTTTAGCAACAGCTGAGACTTGCTGCTGGGGTTGTGGTAAGGCAGACATGAGGTCAGGCTGAGAAGTCAGTCCTCAGGTCAGGGTTGGGACCCATGCTATGGTGGAGCTGGGAGCTGGTACTCCTCTATGACTGCCTCCCGGGATTGAGATGAAATGGACTCTGGGGCCTGTAATGCAGGAGCTGGCTGACCCCAGAGAAAAATTGGTCAGGGCCATTAAGACTTCTAAGTGTCAGGTCTCTGGTGTACATTTAGTTAGTGAGGCTGGTCTTGATGATTCTGAAGATGTTTTCCAGCCTTTCTGATTCTATGATTTTGTGATTCTAATTGAAGGTGTGAAAAACACATTTCCATAAAGTGAGTTTGTCTGTCTGTGGAAAAGTTTCTTAGATCAAATACCCACAGATGAAGACAGTGTTTGGGGCTATAACTTTATATAGCACTAAATAATTCTTCCATGTGGAGTCTTTTAATCCCTGTATGTGTCCAGAGCGAGGAAAGGGAGAAATAAGGAATTACAATCTGATTTCTTGTTCTGAGTATATAAAAGGTTGAGGGGATCTGTTTACAGCTATTTTTCAATTTGCAGTATAAGACTTCCTCAGTAGCTAAATTCCTGGGCTGTGTGTATGTACACTTACACAAACAAGTTAGGTATGTCCAGGAATGTTTCTGAGCACTGAAACCAGCTAGTTGACTTGGAGTAGTCTGCACTACTACTTTTAAACTTAGCCTTAGAAACAGGAGGTTACCAACCACTAGAAAACTTCAGATTTTATAATAGTCCCCATCCTGTACTAGTGTCTGGAGTCTGTCCAGGCCAGGAATCATTTGAAGATCTGTGATTAATGTTAAGACTGCCTTTAACAGTTTAGAAGATGAGTGGTTTGGGCTGCTTTATTTTACAGGCATATTCAGGCATTTAGTACCTTTCAGCTTTTGAAGGTCATGGACAAGTTACATGTAAACAGAGGAAGCAAATCACTTATACAGGAAACTCAGGAGTGCTTGAAATGTCAGCTAAATCTTGGGAAAATATTCTGTTTATTCACCTAAATTTTCAAAGCATATAGTTCTGATATGGGTACAGAGATGTGAAAAGGATGCTGTACTGCTGAAATGGCAATTTCATCTACAGACAAACTCTTCTCCAGTTTGTTGTTGCCCATTAAATAGCTGCTTAATTACTATTGTTGATTAAAGCCTCCTGATGTTGAAGAACTGTATATAGAATTGTACAGATTATGGATTTGGCAGAGAAGTGTAGATCTTCAGTTTCAGGTACCAACATAAAGCTGGTGATCATTTTCTATTCAGCCAGTAATAATACAGGAAGACAAGTCAAATACTGTACTCTGAAATAATTAGCTTTGAGGTCAGTGAGATGCAAGATCTTCAGTGGCAGGAAGTTAATTCTTTTCGATTACCAGAAGAAACTGGAAAACAAGCTATCATAAAAGTTCAAGCCTGAATATTTTTATAGTGCCAGCTGACCTGACACTTTTCTTTGACTGGAAAGATGATTGGCCAGTCAAAAGAAACTGAAAATTATTCATATGTATAGATTTCAACAAAGCATTTGACATTGTGACACATGGGAAAGCGGTAGTTACATTAAGATGGGGATAGAGATAAAGTGTGGAAGTTGTGTATGGAACAGATTAAGTAGGAAGTGTTGTACTTACTGGGAAATTTTAAAAATAAAAGGAGCTTTCAAGTCAGGTTCCTCTGAGCTGGGGGTTGGAACAGATAATATTTAATAATTTCAGAAGTGATTTAATGATTTCATAAGGCAGAAATAGTACACATTTTTAAATGTATGGCTCAATGTATACTTGGATTATGCTGACAGATCCTTAAGAAAGCATGGAGAGCAGGAGGAAAAGAAGCTGGACTGTGAACAAAAGGAACCAAAGGATGATGAAATTAAACAGTAAATCTAATGGTACAAGGGACAAGGCAAACATTTAAGGATTAACAGTTAGGACTGGTAATAAGACTATCAGTTCCTATTCACATCCAAGAGAGATTAAGTCTATCTGAAATAAGTAAAGAAAAGCATTAATGGTGTTATGAAAAAATAAGATTTGTCTCAGTGGGAAAGTAAAAAAAAGCTTTCTAGCTTGGCAAAATAAAGACTGAGAAGTATGACGATAGTCACTGAACTTTTTAGAATGGTAAACATTATGGGTAGCGAAGAGAATTTTTGGGTAATGGACAGTGTTGACATTGGAAGAAATAAGTACAAAAGGTGAATAATATATTTAGATGAAATATAGCTAATCTTAGTAACAAGAGTAGTAGGTTTTCTGACATACTGGCTAACATTTTGGCATCTGAGGAATTTTATAATATGGTTTTCTTAACTTATTTGAAAATAAACCAGTATACCGTGAAGGAGAACAGAATACAATATTCTCAAAATTAGAGATACAGTCCCATTTGTACACCACAATTTTACAGAAGTGTTTCAGAGAGTAAGCAAAGCATTTGAAGATTTGCTTTCCCTTTTAAAAATTAAATATTGCAGATTAATTAACTTAGATACAACTATTCTGTAGGTGACCTTTCCTTAGCATTTGTTCAATTTATTTTTTCAGAACTAGTGTGTAGGTAGAAATAACAACCACTGTTGTACTCCAAACTTTGTCTGTGGGCAGAAATGACACACCTCATATAAACCCAAGAATTTATTGCTAACATAATTGAAATCTTAATTGTCTAATCCAAGAACCATTACTGGTCCAAATGCAATTATTTCAGAAAGAGCAACAATTTATATATGCAGAATAGTTTAATAATAATAAAGGAGTTCAAATTCACAAGCTGCTAAGCTCCCTGGCACTTCTGGGACATAAGTCAGTGGTTTCATTCTGGTGTTGGTGAGGGTGCTGCAGAGTTCCTCAGCCTTTGCTGGGAAAAACATATTTGTATTGATGGTTGCTTCTCTGTGGCTCAAGGATCTGTGTGGGACTGTTTGGGTATGTTTGCTAACATACTGTGATGCTTTTACTTTTTCTTCACCAGCTGTCATTCATCACTGTTCTGCAGCTTCACATTCAGATTTTGTGCCTTTTACATGTACTGGATACTACTTCTTTTTTCTTTCATATATACCCCTTTTTGTTCAGTTGTGGGTCCACTTTTCTTTCAGTGACCACTGGTGACTTTATAGCTGCAGGGTTTTCAGTTCCAGACCTGTGCCCCATCTTTTATTTTCTCATGCCCGTCCTTCACTCTGCTCCACCATGTTTCTTCACTTCTTGAGCCTCTGCTGTTGTGCCAGGTCTGTATTTTTCTGTATTATCATGTTATCCATAAATGTCTCATTCTAGATGGAACAAGTCCTTATTGTTTCTATCTGTATAAAACTATGATTGTATTATAGAAGATAACAGGTAAAAAATTAGCCCTAGAACCTACCCGATCATTTAGGAAAAATTGCTTTTAGTGCTTATAAAGTAAAAAGAGGTTGCAGGTAGGGCTAGAAAAGGTTAAATAGATAAACCTGGACAAGGTTCAGTCCTGAAGCCGTGCAAATTCAGTACACAACATACAGTCCATTGTTACAGGGCAACACAGTCACCCACCCATCTTTATCCTGAACATGAGAGTTCATGCTATAACAAGGTCTTTCCACAGCAGTTATTATCATGAGAACCATGGTGGGGGGGAGGCAGTGTGGAACTTTTTATGCTGTAGAGAGGCAGTATGTTAATTTTCCATCACTTTTTTCACTTGAACAATATAATCCCTGGGCATTGTGGACACCTTTATGAGGCCTATTTTGTTTCAGTCTGTCCTTGCTATCCTACTGAGATTGTTTCAATATGTCAAACTCCATAGCACACTTAGGCAACATTCTTTTATTGCATGTATTCTGAATTTGACTCTTGTTCTGTAGGGAATTGAGTGCAACTGCCAACAGTCATTTCATTTGTTACCTTAAACAGCCATCAGGAAAATGGAACTATGCCTGTATATGATGAGCTAGAAGGTACTTAGTCACCCTTAAGCTACTCATTGCTAATTCTACCTAGACCAAAATTGTACTATTCCTCTAAATGACAGGGACATTTAATACAATAACTCAGAATGTATTAACTGACTAAATGCGTGCCATTATTTTTCTGTGTTAATTTGGCTTTAGACAAGGACTAATCAAAACCAAGGTGAAACATCATATTATTAATGAAGTAGAACATGTTTGGAAACCTTTTGGAGTTTCATGATCCATTTTCATCTGCTGCTATCTTGCTAGTGGTTCTGAGTATTCTTGGCAAAAAATGTGTAATAGAGATACAGTAACCTGAACAGTAGATACGTACAATGGTACACTGAAACTGCTGTGTCTGGTAACTTCATCTCTGCAGTATGGCAAATACCCTCAGAAATTTAACATAACCCTCTCCAGAATGCTAGTGGTCAGTTTACTATAACCTCAACGATTCAGACTATCATACTATTTTATCTTCCTACTCACCAAGATATTTTAATTGGCTGTGTCAGCTATTAAATTCAAAGAATGAATTTTCTGCATTCTGTAAACAGTTTAGAGAGTTTTTTTATTAAATGCTTAATTAAAAGTATCTTCTCTTCTGTGTCAAACCCCAAAGAAGGGAAATGCTAACAATATAGTAGAGAACTTTTTTTGACTGTAATATTTTCTTTTAAGACGCTTACTTTTTCTCTATGAGGAGTCACTGTATTTTGATCCAAGTCATTGCTGTGCAACCCTTGTTTCAGCTGTGTATATATTAAATAAAAAAGAAAGAAAAATGAAAATGGCTTGAGCCACCTGTCCTGGTTGGCAAAACTGCCTTGAAGATCTGATTCCCAATAACTCTTATAAATTTTCTATTAAAAGTCACAGCATCTGATTTAGTTGCTAATTGCTGTACCTTCAGTCAGTTGGGTAGCAGCACATAAATATTTCTGCTTTTTGGGTCTTCACTGATCTTATTGTACTGTAATAATAAGATGTCTTATAAATACTTACAGTCAAACTAGACAAAGCAGAGCCAGCAATGAACAAAAAAGGCATTATACCAGAAATATCAGCATCTGGGGAGTAGCAGATACCTTTCTATCGTTAACAAGTTTAGAGGGCACATTGAATAAGAGAAATTAAATAAAAGGAAGAGGGAAGGGGTAACAGAAGCAACAAAGTTTGAAAAAAGAAAACTGAAGTGAGAAATTGCAGGCTACAGATGTGACCATCTCCATGGAGAAATTTCTCTGACTGTATGAATGTCCAGGATTCTAATATTTCTCTTTCTCTGTTTGGTTCCTCTGTACACCCTTCTTCAAAAATTTCCTGTTTGGGTGACAGAAAAACATATAAGCATCACAACAAGGATATGAAGTAGCAGAAAATTAAGCACCTGAGATTACAGTTTTGCAGATACTGGTTGAGTGAAGACTCTTACAAAGGTTTTGCCTCAATGCACCTCAGTATAAGGCCTATTTTTCATTGGATTGCAAAACTTGTACAGTTCTTCCTCTTCAAATTTGGGCTGTGATCTAAACTCTGGATTTAACTACACAAATACATCAACTGCAACTTTCCATTCTTCTTATCTACCCAGGGACAGCACTGCTAAATTGCTTCTATGCCCTTTGTGATGGTCTTTTATCATCACATTGTTTGTTTCATTATCAATTTCCTTTGTTTTTTTTTTTTTCTCCCAACAGCCTTTGGAAAGAAGAAACTCACCTTTTGTTAAACTCTCTCAAAGCAGTAGTAGAGGGAGATATCTGCATAGTACATAGTGACATCTGTGTGTCCTAGCAAGATTCAGAATGACAGTTCTTCCCTTTCTGTTTCCCAAACAGTTTTTAGAAGCCCAGTTCCATATTCCCACCAGCATGTCAAAGAGTGGGCAGCAGGTGGTGTCTCAAAGGAATTCACATAAATGTATGATGCACAGGCAGTTCAGAGTGGAACACTTTCTCCAGAAGAAGAGACTGACATCACTGAGCAACCATCATTGACAAGAAAACCTGGTGAGTCAGTACTTCTAGGTCAGCTGAACTCTTCAGCAGGACATCTTGTCTAAACTTCACTCCATAGTCCTGTAACCAAACAAGGTAAGAGTAGTAAAGAGGCCAGCCTGGGAAATGAGAGCCAAGAGAGAAATTCAGCTTGTGCTGTGATGATATGTGTGCAGCATGAGTTACAATTATAAAGAAGGATTTGTTGAAAGATTATTTTTTGCTAGTAGAGTGTTTGAGAGATAGGGTAGCTTGACATCTGAGATGGTGATGAAGAGCAAGAGTACACTTTGGGCTTTTTAAGAGCAGGTCTAACCATAACTGCAAACAGTGTGAATTGCCTGGGGGCTGAAATGCTTAGGCCTACAGTAAGCATGAAATCAGTATTATGTTATTTTTAGACACTGTGAAAGACACCCGTATCAAAAATGTGCTTGTTCACTCCGGTCATTTCATATTATCTTAGGATAATACTTATTTGTGGCTTATGAGAATATCAATGTCTTGAGTGAAATCTTTTATTCAAATGTAGATATTGGCTGAATTAATGACTTCTGGGACTTATCCGTACATATCCATCTTCACAATCTTATTTTGGGATGTGAAAAATAAAACCTTGCTGAGTGTGTCAGCATCTGCCTGCCACCCGGTATTTGCTCACAAACTCTGTTTAGCTGCCTCTTCTTAGCTCTCTTTGTAGCTGATTCCATACAAGAATGATGAGGTTTCAGCTGTTCTAGTGAGGAATGAGTCCCTGAGTCCCTTATGTTTCAACTGCTACTAGAAGGCTTTAGTCTTGGCAGGAAAACAAGAAGTCTGCACCTTAACTTGATTCAAAGTGGGAAGTGAAGCTACTTTTTACTCCCTGACTCTTTTTTCACCCATGATAAGACCTGCTGACACATCATCAAAAGATGGCAGGAAGACTTAAATAAGCAAGCCAAGCAAAAACCAGCAGGAAGAAAACTTGAAACTGCAAAATAAAATAATGTAAAAGACTATTCCATATCAAGGAAAGGTAATTGAATTTGTGAATAGAAGGCAAACATTGCCCAGTTTAAAAAAAATGCTGAAATCAGGTATTCTTTAAAAACAGGATACAGAATAAATCATCTGTCTTAAATTTCTGGCAGGGGAAATATTGTAAGGCATCTCTGGGAGGGGGCTTTTGCTATACAAAAAAAAGGCAACTGCAGATGAAATATTAATGAAATTACACAACAGAAAAGGAATAGGGAAGAAAAAAAGTGTAATCACTCTTCTCTAGAAGTTTATTGCTTGGAGAGGTCTTGGCATTAAAAAAAGTAACCAAAAAGGAGTATAAAATATTCTTTTCCTTCCAAATTGACAGGTAAAACTTGAAAGGAAAGATTACCTAACTAAAAGTTCTTAAAAATCAGAAAATGGCCTCACATTTTGCGCTATCTACTATTTTCTTACATATAGCTATGTAAAATAAATGAATGTGTGATTTGTCCTAGAAAACACTGTATACAGTATGAGAAATTTTAATACTGGCACTATATGTAGTATTATAATCAACTTATAATCAAATCCTTGACCTAAATAGGTAAAAAGAATGCAGTATGTGGTTTTATGTGCAACATATATGTGCTACAAAATCATTACCATTATTCTGGATGTCAGTGGTACATTTTATTGGTATTTTCCTCCATGCTATACAAATCTTTTGTGGTACTTTCAACAGTTATTTGAAATAAAGTATTCTTGCAAGAAACTTGTTTATTTCATAAACAAATATCACATTATCAATATTTACTCAAGAATGGGTTCTCAAATTATTTTTCTATTATATTTATTTTGTGCATCTTTGTTGCATATGGTCATTATTAAAATAAGTGATTTAAAGAGCTCAGTATTTGAAAAGAATTTCAAGGCTGTTTGATTTGTGATTCTATATGTTTCTATTACACTGCATGCTATTGCCTAAGTTACAGGAAGGATTAACTGAACAGTTTGTACAAAAGTCCAACTCTTTAGAAGCACCATTAACATCTTCCTGAGAGGTCAAGTATTACTTTCAGGAACACGGAAACACTGAGAAAAGGGGGGCTAATAAAACTGAGGGGAATAAGGAGTACAAACTATGGTCATATCTTGCATGGTCATCCAAGTTGCAATTACATGCACTGAAACAGTAGCATCATAAAAAAATATATTGGTTTTTTTCTTCTCTCCATATTTTTAGTACTTGGAGTTCTGAGCATAATATTTCTATAAACGTTTCCACATTTTTAGCTGTCTGAGGAGAGTTTGTGTGAATACTTTAAACTGAACTAGCTTAGATGAACTACATAAATCACATCGTATATTTTAGCTCCTGTGAGAGAGATGAGACTAATTCTTCCATCTTTGACTCTTTTGCCAGTGTGCATACCTGTTGTGCATATGCAGTCACTCTGCAGTTTTGAAAACAGTCTGCAATAGATCATGTTTTCAGATCACTGCAAATGTGTGAATGTATAGGAGGAAGGAAAAAATAGTGGAGTGCTGAACAATTATGCAAGCAAATAAACTATATTATTTACCCTCATGCTTACTGCTTTTACCATGTTGATTTCTCAGCTCACTAAGGTGAATCCCTTCCATGCTAACTACAGGTATACTTTGGGTCTCAACTCCTTGGTGCATCTGTTCTCTGCTCCAGGTTAAATGAGGGAGCAGTTCAATGCTCTTCTGTTTAATAATTGGTGAATCAATGGAGGCTTCAGTCAGGAACATGAACCAGTGGAGCTCAAATGAACAGAGGAAAGGTTATGGCATGTGACTAAACAGTTTTTGAGATGGAGTGCTGCTTTTGGCTGGGGTAGAGTTAATTTTCTTCACAGTGACTGGTGTGGGGCTGTGTTTTGGATTTGTGCTGAGCACAGGGCTTATAATGTGGAGGTGTTTTTGTTATTGCTGAGCAGGGTTTGCCCAGAGCCAAGGCCTTTTCTGCTTCTCGTATTGTCAGGCTGGGAAGGAGACTAAGGATGCATGGGAGATTGGGAGGAGACACAGCCAGGACAGGTGACCCAAACTGACCTCAGGGACATTCCACACCAAATGACATCATGAAAAGTGGAGAAAGCTGAAGCAGGAAGGGGGGAATGTTTGGAGTGATGACACTCATCTTTCCAAATCATGTCACACGCAATGGGACCCTGCTCTCCTGGAGGTGGCTCTACATGGGAAGCACTGAATTAATTCCTAGTTTTGCTTTGCTTGTGTGTGCAGCTTTTACTTTCCTTATTAAACTGGCTTTATCTCAGCCCACAAGTTCTCTACCTGTTACATTTGGTTGCTGGCTAGGGTTAAAACTCTGCAGATGGTGGAGAAATGGAAAAGAGCTCTGAAGAGTTAACAGTGGATAGAGTTGTGTATATGTAAAAGTGCCTTGGAGAAGCTAGAGCTGGAAGCTGGTTTTGATTGGAGGCACCATGCAAGGATGTTCCCAGGAGCTCCAAGAGGTCACCAGCTTTGTGTGGCCCAGAAAAACTATGTTTGGCAAATGAAATGGCTCAAGTGGAGTCAGCGTTGTGATTTTTGAGAGATTACAAATATTTAAAGGAGTGAAATATTTTTTCTCTATTCTCTCTGCATTTTTAGAAATAGAATGTTCACCAAGGCGAGATAAAGGCAATGATTAAATTTACATCATGAATTTGGTTTTGTTATCCATGTGTTACTTGAGTTCTTTGGAAAAACATACTGATTATCTTATTGCATATGACCTTTCTGATAGCCATCATGGGCTTAATAGCTGGTGGTGGACTAAACTACCAAAAAATTAATGCTTTTTCTTTGCTCTACTTAATAGACTTCTGATCTTGAGCAAGATATACAAAAACTAAGTAAACTAGCCACAGTAGGCAAATGAATCTCACTAAGGTAGTAATTAAACATACAGCTAATTGCTTTTTATGTGCTGTAAAAAGTTGCTTAAAAGAATTGTGACTAGATTTCTTTTAGCAAATACAATTGCTTGTTTATTTGGGTTTTTTTTGTTGGTTTTGTAAAAAATAATATCTAGACTGGCAGCTACCGATTCTTGATGATTTTTGCTAAAAATAACTAGATGCGTGCACAAGTTATCATATGCTGAGAAGATAAATTTGGTTTCCTGACCATAATTTTTCTTGTGAAGAGGACTTCTGTTGCTCTATATTTTTATGCCTGGAGTCCTTGAGGAAAGCAATCTGAAAAGAATGCATGGAATAAGAATACCAGCTGTGAAAGGGAGTAAGTGCTGGAAATAACTTCCTTCCACAGACACATACACTTTTTGAATGAATAGAAGAAAAATTGGAGTGCCTTTAGCAGCCCAATTGGTTATTTCCTGTTACGCTATTATCATGCTCCTAGGGAAAATCCAGATCTCTTTGATCTGGATCTCCTGGTTAATATCAGTGTTTGTTGGCTTATACCTTCCAGTATGTAATTTTTAAAAATAATTTTTGGTGTGAATAACTTTTTCTTTTCACAGTTTTATTGTGTTTACTGCTTTCAGGGCCACATAAGAAATAATGGTAAAAAGGAATTCCATTGATAATTATTGAATGAAAGTAACTGTGGAAACATCAATCTGAGGTCTGAAAACAGCATTTGGAATGGTTTAAGACAGTCGTATAGTTTACCCATCACAAACAATCTGTCTTGCTAAATAGAAATATCTTGGGCTGTGAAGCAACATACTGTATATGGAAGTGTATAGAAACAAACAAATAAACTCAAAATTAAACAAAACCTAGGAAAGAAATTCAATCCTGAGGAAAAAAATCTCTTAAGGAGGGCTCAGCTTCCTAAAAGCAGCAGGGATGAAAAGAAATAAGAATGCTCATCTTTCAGATCTGATTTCTTGAGACTTTATTTTATTGGAAAATTAAAAAACACTTGTCTGAATGCAGATTGTTAATCCCTGGATTCTTTTTATTTTGTACTGTTTGGTTTCTGAAAATGCTGTCTGCATACCTCCTTTATTGCATGCCGCTCTGAGAATATATTAATAATACGCTGCTATTTAGGATAATATTGAAAGGTGACAAAATATTTAAATTTTTTTTAAATTTAAAAATATGGGTTTTCCAGAATTTATGGTGTTCACTGATTTCTGAAAATCTGACAGATTAAATTTACTTGTTCAATAGTTACCATTTTACTTTGTTTACTTCAAAATGTGATCTGCAAGCAGATCACTTTGATAAATGGATTGAAAAGCCATCTAGTTTAATTACACAGTAGTTTATTCTGATGCATTTATATTTCCAAACCCTTGTAGAGCCATACAAGGCAATGATGACAGATCTACTTGTGCTTTTTATTCCAGCTCTTTCCAGGGCAGAGTGGGTATTAGAGGCAAAAATTCCTTTTAGGCTAGGGGCTTATGGACCTATTTTTGCTATCTAAATTCAGAATAGACTTCAAAACTCACAGAGGTGTAATAAATAAGTTATGAGGCTGTGATGAACTCTCAGCCAGTGCAGGTGCTTTTCAAGCTGGATATGAACTTACTTAATCCTCTGGATATGTCTACACTAATGAATACTTCTTGAAATAGATCATCTGTCTTGGATCAAATTCCTCCTTGTTTGTTGCAGTGAAATAATACAGTGCTCCGGGATGATAAAAGTAGCTGAACCCAGAGCTTACAGGTGGATATATATTTTAAAAATTAATATGTGAATGAAAAACCTGACAAAAACCAAACCGCAATAAACTCCAAAGATTGATGTGTGTGTATATGCATGTGAATTCCCTCATCAGGGATCATTTTGAAAACAGTTATGTACTCCAAAATCAGAAAACTGAATCAGACCCATCAAGATACTTGCTACTCATGGCAGCAATCTCTAGTTTCATCAGTTCAGCTACACTTTAGCAAGCCTGTTTGGAAGAGCTGAATCTCCTCAGTAGTGTGCCGTAGGCATAGCTGTACAATCCAGCCTTCTTTAAACAAAGCACCTTGTTTCTTTTCAAAGTGGGCCCTTTTCTTCTGTGAACCACCTGTGCTTAAAAATGCAGTCTGATTTGAACAGCTGGTCCTAAATCTCCTGCGAGTGAAATCTCTTTTGTTTCCCTCCCATGGCTTTAACTGCAGTTGTAGTTCCTTTTTCTGTTTTTGATCAAAGATCTCTACTAGGAGTTGCCACCAAGGGAAAGCAGTTTCTGACCTGTAGTTTGGTGCAATATATTGATCTGCCACGAGTGTCGCTCCTCGTGCTGGTTCCTACCTCACAGCCGTGCAGAGCTTCCCTGGCAATTCAGCCGCCAGCTCAGCTTTCACTTTATGATTTCCATACTTGCAAGTTCTTAAGTCACAGTTGACAAGGTGGCCTTCAGGTGAGGCTGAGCTCTGGGAACATCCTGTCTACATCAGTATGGAGCTAGGAAAGCTGCTTATTATTCATATTATTTGTATTAGCATAAATGCAATTTTCTGTAAGCTTCTTCCATGAAAGGGTGCTCAGATTTAGGTCTGTGTGAGCTATCAAAAACCAACCAAAGGTTTGGTTCTAAAACATTGTATTTTAGGTGAGAAAAGAAATACTCCACTACTCAGTCAGCTGAGGAAAGAAGAGAATTGGAGTTTGATTCACTTGAGTGCTGTTGTATTTATGCAGATGCCTGCTATTCACTATATTTTGCTATATTTTTTTAGAAAACAATTCACTTTTCTAATTTACAGAACAGTCATTTTTTATAAATTATATTTAAATGACACATTTTCTTTCCACTTAGCAGAAACATTACTAATGTGTGGAGACCAGTGCAAAAACTTAATTTGCCTCTGTACCAGAAACCATTTTTCTTTGTAGGCAGAAGATGCAAGCAGTGGTTTTAAAGAAGCAGCAGTGATGTGCATGGAGCAGTCAACACAAAACTCCCTTCTACTGCACAAGACAGACAATGCTATTTATATGATGCTGC
Organism: Petroica traversi; assembly: GCA_025920805.1. Taxonomy (NCBI): domain Eukaryota; kingdom Metazoa; phylum Chordata; class Aves; order Passeriformes; family Petroicidae; genus Petroica; species Petroica traversi. The sequence continues at coordinate 2,038,784 of JAHLSL010000020.1, forward strand.
AAGGTTTTACTTTTTTTTTTTTTAATAAATGTAGTTGCTATAGAGATATCTGGAACTTATCACTGTCTCTAGCTGCATTTTGTGACCTATTATTCTGAGGAATAGTCCCCAAAGCATCATAGCAATTGGTTACAATTTTCCTCTTCCTAAAAATTGCCCATTCCCTCTGCATGAAGTGTTCAAATAAAGGGGTTGTCTGCAGATGATCTAGGCATAGTTGTAGGAAGTTACTTTGCCACTAGCAAAACTGTTGCTGCATGAAGAGAAACCGTATATCTGAGAAGCGATTTTTCTGCCTTTGTTCTGTCTCTGGCAGCTAGCAGACTCTATCCACTGATGCAGCTTCTGATCTCTAAATGCCCAACTTGTCAGCACTCTCTGCAGTGGAGTGGGGAAAGGCACAGTGCTTATTCCATAGCGTGGAGAGGGATCCATTTCTGAGTTATGGTATTCTCATTTATTATTGTAAAAGCATATTAACATATGGAAAATAACCCTTAATTAAGACAATGCTGGCAAATGTGTTGCTGGTCATAAAATGAAATAAAACCAGTACATCAGGTGGTCACTGCTAAAAGAGCTTACAGGAGTTGAACTCATGCACGACATACACATGTGCTTATAAAAGTGATTAGTGACACATTAAAACTACTGTAAAACACAAAATACTAGGTATTGAGGAGGAGAATGGGAAGTATGTGGGAGGCAATTGTCTGATATGCAATTGCCAGAATTAATTTGCTTGTCAAGATCTTGTAGCTTCAGAAAATTTTGTGATGCTGACTCTCAAACAAGCTTGCATCACACCTCTGTGATTCTTACAGGAGAATTTACAGCAGGACATAGGGCAGCTGGACATGGATCTATCTCCACTTCACACAAAGAAATGAAGCCCTATTAATCTGGATCCCCTTCAGCTCTGGGTCCTTTGTCTACCAGTTTATAATGAGGACTCTTTTCTGTAAAGGCTTGCATTACGGTGCAATGGCACTTTTCATGTCACTAACCCACCTGAATGGACACCGTGTGATATGTCTTTAATTTGTGGCTTGTTTGCACAAAAGAACACCATTTTTAAGAACAAAGCAAACAGCACAAGTAAAATTTGTTATGCAGTTATAAAAGAGATGTAAAAGGTAAAGAATGTAGACAATGTAGGCAAAACTAATGTGGGCAAACGTAGAGAAAAAACCAACAAATACCAACGACAAACTTCTGACAGGCTGCTGTAGTTTATGATATATAAGTACAAATATATAGAAATTAATTTCTATTTCATTTGCCTATTGCTCCTCTCAGCTGCCATTTCATTGTTTTTATTGTGGCTCTGCTAGCATGTATGGAGTGTTCAATAACAGTGTAATACAGTACTGTACTGTTTTAAGTGTTTTATAACACTAATATACTGAGTAAAAAAAGCGAACTTACAGGAATCTATTTTAGTTATCCAATCTGCATTTCCCAGTTCTAATTCTTTAGAATTCAATAGCTAATTATGTATGTTGCCAACCAATCCAACTAATGTTCCTCACACCTTTGTTTTAAAAATAGGCATCCATTTTTGAAAAAGTTATAAGATTGCTTTGAATCTGTGTTGGCAGATGTGTATGGATATTCCTGTGAGTTCAAGCTTAATTTGTGGGGGAAGAATCTTCAGTCTCATATCAAATATTTACGTGACTTAATAAAGCTGCTCTTTCTAGCTCAGCCACCTGCCAGGTAGATGCACTCTAGACTGAGAACTTGGCCAGAACACACGGTGGCTCAGTTATCAGCACCATTCCTTCAATTCAAAATACTGGTTTGTGACCTTATCCTGCATACTTTCTAAATTTCATATTTGATTGTGAGTGCAATGAAACTACCACCTATAAAAAAACTAAACCACAGGTATCTGAATTTTATACCTGGGCCTTATCATATGGTTGTACTTTGTCAAAAATTCTTACCCAAGAAATGTATGTTGTTTGTACCCAGTCTGAACTTGGGTTTGACACTTGCAAATAGGTGTGTTTTCTTTTACAGACTCAGAATGTAATTGTTCTAATTCAAGAGCATGTGCAACACAAAAAAAACCCCTGGGAAGTGTTAATCTCCAGCCCAGATTCAGGCCATATCAAGTGTTCCAGAAAAGGTTAAAAGGAGCAGGTGAAGCTATTGCAATGCATAAGGAGATGGCAGCAGGAATAATTATCTTAGCTGAATGCCAAGTGGTTATGTTTGCTGAAATATGTTAAAGGGGTGGGGAGGAGAGAAGGGAATTAGATGTATTATTTTGAAGTTATGTTTACCTTAGCGAAGAAAACAAAGTCCATCACAATTTTGTGCCTACTTTAGGAGAAAATAGGGGTAGTATATTGCTTTTTTTGATGGCTGTTTTCATGATTGTTTTAGGTGTATGATGGTGCCTGTGATTTAAAGGACCTGTGCAGGTAAAGATTTTAATTTTATTTCACTGTCTGCATTCTACTGCAGATGTTTCTTCCCACTGTATATTTCTCTCTTGCTTTAGGCTTCACTTTGAGCTTTGTAACACCTTCCCATGTCTGTAAACTAGTAACTCAGATTAAGTCGCTGAAAGTTGTTCTTATGAGTCCTATAAATTTGGTAACTGGTTTAAATTCATCAACCAAATACTGATTTAGGAAACCTTCTCCTATGTCTGCCTTTTGGGTTTAGATACTGTTTGTTTGTAAATGTTTGTCATGAAAAATCACATAAAGCACAGGAAGGCAGATTACAGTTGGTGGGTTTTGTTGTGAAGTTCTTAGAAAAGAAGCCCTAAATAAGATGAAATAGAAGACACTGTTCTTCTTTATAGAGTGCAGGGATTCATTCAGGAAGAAGTAACCTCTAAACTGAGGGGGAGCAATGTTATTTGGAAGTGGAGCCTGCCTTGGCACTCTGCCAAGGGTAAGTCGCAGTGTATTGATGCAGCGCGGCAGGAGCAGATTGGAGAATCTGACTGCAATCTCCTTTTCGTTTACTGTCATGCTGGGTGAATAGGGTAAAACACCAATTGCTTATATGACTAAGGAATATTGAGAAAGTACTGAATGAATTTTACCTGTCTTCCTTAGCAATTTAGCTGCAGGAAATTATTGCAAGCTAGTATCATAAGATCAGTCAGATTGAAGAACTGTTGTTGGAGAACATCTGTGTTTAAATGATCAAGCAGCGCCATCGTAAAGATTTCTTAATTCTTGTGCCACATACATTTATGAGTGAATAACCTTGAGTAGTAATAACATAACGGATGTTTTTTATTTTTTTTAAAGTTAAGAAAGTGGTCTAGATATGGGACTTTTCAGTGAAGAGGTGATATAAAAAACAGAGGGTGACATACTGCTGGCATATCTGAAAGGCTAGGCAAGTCAGCATACTGCTTTAAGGTCTGGAAGAGTTCCAGGTTTAATGAGCATTTAAGCTCCTTTCTGCTATGGGAGCAGCATAATGAATACTGACAAGCCTCTGTTGCAGGTTGGCTGACACAGCTGTCCTCAGAATTCAAGGGCTTTCATAGTTGCCCATCCTGGAGTTCTTCACTGTTTTGGAGTAACCCCCTGGCCCCCGACTCAGTATCCTTCCTGACAATGAAAGCAAATCAAAGACTTGGAAAATTGCTTTCTCGCCACTTCTGGAAGTGATAAAGTGTAGTGTCATCCTAAAAACAAAAACACCTCCTTCGTTTCAGTGTGCTGTGCATAAATGTCGATCTTTGTTATGTACTGTTCTGTACATGTATATTTGGGGAGGAGGGTGATGGAAGTTCAGAATGCTGCCATTGCTGAATAATTGCAGAGTAAACTTCTTTTACTGAGTATAACTTTGAACACAGGTGAAAGGAACCAAGTGTGTTGCACAATGCTCCTCTTTGTCACAACAGTGCTTATACTGACAGCAAGGAGGGCTGTTCTAAAGGAGTATAAAAGAGGAATAGACCGAGTAGCTATCAGATGAACTGTAATGCTCTTTTCCTAAGCCTGTATATTCTATTAGGTAGTGAAGGCTCAATGCTCTCAAATGTGCATGAGCCATCAGGGAAGAATTTGTTATTCCACAAAGACAAAGGTAGGGAGAAAAGCAGCAACTACAGTGAAATATAGAGGAAAAGTGGCGATTTTTATTTTAGTTGGGGAGGGTATACCATGTAAGCCTGTAGATGTCTAGGTATGGGTTTTGTATGTATTTAAGACATGCTGCTCAAAATCTCCTCTTCAGCAAGACATACCACGTTGTGTACCAAACATGATAATCACTGTGAAGAAGAGCTCTTGGAGGCACCCAAGATTATGAATTACTTACAGGAGCCAGTCTAAGGCCTGGCAGTATGATTCTTTCCTCATTCAAGCCTTCCTTAATGTTCTGTGCACCTATTATTTTCAGAGCACAAGCTGAAAGTCTCTTGAAGATGACATAATTTGGTTCAGACAGAGTTTTGGAAAGAATTTGAAGCAAAATCCATGATGTAACATTAAGCTGGTTTTTTTTACTAACTCTGCCACAGCAAGTGAATGGTAAAATGTAGCCCCTAACAAGTGAATCTGATTCCTAAATAGCAGCTTTGGCATGTGAGACTTCTAAGGGGCTTACAAGGATAGCATCTCTAGTATACAAAGTACATTTCTGAAACACTGGGTCACCTTAAAGAACAATAGGTGGAAGAGAGGTTTGTTGACAATCAGAGGGCAAAAAATTCCAATGTAACTTGGAAGTGCATGAGTCTTGAATGTTTTAGTGTTTTGAGTATTAGGTAGATGTTCTTTTATGGTATTGTTTTTTTTTTTTCCTTCGAGTAGTTAATGCAAAAGGCTGCAGCTGAAATCAGGGCCCTAAATGTTGTTGAATTCACCGTTTGTGTGTGAGTTGCTGGATTTTTATTCAACCATTCATGCTAAATCATGCTTGGTGTAGGCTGGAAAAGGCTTTTGGAACTGTAGTTTAATCCTTGATCAGCTTGCTTGTTTTTCTTTGCAGTGAGAAAGAGTATGTATATAGCTTTTTGATCTGGTTCAAAGTATTTCGGGTAAAATGTACTTTGCTCCAGACAGATTTAGTAAGTAGTGTGACTAATTCATTAACAATACCTCCATTTCACATTTGCTTTTAACTTTCACTCCCACCAGATGACAAAAGAAATTAGAGGTGTGAGAGATTTATTTCTGGGCTGTGTACTGGGAGCTCTCTTGTCCCAGTGTTCCAGACTATTTGTATTTGTAGTTTGATCTGGACTAGCTTTCATGTCCCTTCACTCCTGTTAGTGATGCCATTTCTTGCATGAGAGCAATAACCCTGACAGGAGATACTCAGTTCGTGTATCATTCTCAAATCTGAAACCTACAGAGTTAAACTTGTGTTGAGTAGCCCTGTGTTTCTCCTTCAAGCACTTTGAGGCTTGCTGATCGAAAACACTTATCAAATTGAGTTAAATTAGTGTTCTACAAATTTGGAATGCTCAATTTAGCATTACTGTGAAAAATCCATTTGGGATAATAGACTTTGCCCCAGGGATTTAGAAGAGCCACAAGGAAAAAAAAAGTTCAGTCTTGGATTGCTAATTAAAAATCAGTAGCATTGGGAAATGTTAATGCTTCAGTCTAATTTTTGACAAATATGAACCACAGAATATCCCGAGTTGAAGTGACCCACAAGGATCATCAGAATCCCACTCATGACTACTCAAGCACAGGACAATCCCAAGAGTCACACCATGTACCTGAGAGCCTTGTCCAAACACTCCTTGTACTCTGTCAGGCTTGGTGCTGTCATCGTTTCTCTGGGGAGCCTACCCAACCACCCTCTGGGTGAAGAACCTTTTCCTAATATACAACCTAAACCTGCCCTGACACAGCTTCAGGCCATTCTCTTTAGTCCTGTCACTGGTCACCACACAGAAAAGATCAGTGCCTGCTGCTCTGCCTTCTGTTTGTGACAAAGTTGTAACTGCGGTGAGGTTTCCCCTCAGTCTCCTCTTCTCCAGGCTGAACAGATCAAGTGACTTCAGCCACTCCTCTTACAGCTTCTCCTCAAGGCCCTTCACCATCTTTGTTGTTCTCCTCTTGACTCCCTCTAACAGCTTAGTATCTTTATATTGAGGCACCCAAAAGTGCCCCCAGCACTGGAGGTGAGGCTGTCTCAGTGCAGAGCAGAGCAGGACAATCCCCTCCCTTGCCTGGCAGGTGATGCTGGGCCTGATGCCCCCCAGGACAGGGTTGTCCCTCCTGGCTGCCAGGGCACTGCTGGCTCATGTTCAACTTGCCATCGACCATGACCCCCAGGTTTCTTTCACCAGTGCTGCTCTCTAACCTCTTGCTGTATGCGTGTGATTGCATCCTAGGCTGTATGTGTGTGATAGATTCGCTCTGTATTAACTTACCTAGAGATACTCACAAAGACAGAGGAGGTCTATTATGGGGTCTGTTCTGCCACACCAGTCTGGTAGCGCCTTTGGGTCTTGCCTTCCTTTACAGATCACCTGAGCTGAAAAGTGGGATAGGTTGCAGGGCATTTAGTGCTTGCACAAGGCTGTCGGTCTCCAGAAGAACTGTTGGGTTTGCAGATCACTGGTGTTTAAAAAAAGGACTATATTGCCAATTTAACAATATAAAGTACAGCTAGAGGACACTGAAATACTTATGCCAGAAGAAAAAGGTAAGTCTTTGCAGTAATGTGTACAGTCTTGAAATCACAGTCAAAGCTGTTTTTCATCCCCCATTTCTGAAGGCATCTTAGGACCCAGAATTTTTCAATTTTGTTTATTCCAGCAAAACTGAGCCTATCTAGGCACACCATTGCTCTTTGTCAATATGCAGAAGGGTTAAATAAAAGGAAAAGAGAGAAGGAAGTAGACAATGAAGACAACTTTGTATAACCAGACAATGGAATAGGGCTACAAATTAGGATACAATTTAGTTGTAAGAGAAAATTATTTTTGTGCATATCTTGATGGGAGTGGGAGAAAAAGAAGTCTCAACTTCATAAATCTAGAGAGTTTATTATAATTGACTTTTGCTGCACAGAAATTATGTTCATGATTTAGGAGGCCTTTCCTAATCTTCATTAGCAGAAACTATCTTATAGTTATATGATCTACTTGGCTTTACCTTTACAGGAAAAGAGCATAATACTCTAAGGGAATATTTATTAATTGTTGTGTAACAAATGATGCATATATCTGCTTGTGTAAATAGGCCTGCTTCCATTCACTAGGGGAAAGGTGAAATTATTTTATTATCCTCTGTGTCAGAAAGCATAATTTTTCTGATGTATTACTGATTTTAGTCTCAAAATGTAACTTTTAGCAAATTGTCATAGACAAGAAAGCCAAGTAAAATACTGGGGGAAAAAAAGTATAATGACAAATATTGGAAAGCCTTTTTTCTTTTTTCCCCCCAAGATTATGTTCATCTTCTTACATCTTCTTCATAGGAAACAATATATTGTGTAATGCAGATGTTGTAAATCCCATTAATTTTTCACTGAAGTTGCACCCTCCCTCCCCTGCAGGGAATATTATTAATTCTGACTGTAGTAGAGATTGGCACCATTGTAATTATGCAGAAAATCTTCTTGTCATCCCTTTAAATGCCAGTTAAGCTGCTGCTTCTGTTTTCTCCACTTCTGGAGACTGCACCCTACTGAGGAACACAGTCTGGAGTTTGTGTATGTTTCAGTATAGAAAACTGAAGATTGTTGTTGGAGGGGAGAGTAAAAGAACAATTGTTGTGACTCCAAGCATTTTTTCTGGACTGGATTTTTGAGGTTGGATTCTGTATCTGAAATGCTGTAAAATAATTTATTGAGGATTTCAAATGCCTTTGTGAAGAACTTTTTTTGGAGTGAGCTGAAGGAGAAAAGTGCTTCTATGCCCTTACTAATGAGGAAAAATAGTTAAAAGATGTATATGTTAATTTTAGTGTAACTCAGAGCACGATGACAAATCTTAGAAATATCATCTTCCAAACAAAGAATGCTTTCTAATATAGCTGAAGCACTTTCGTCAAAGCAGTATTACTTTTATTAAATATGCTCAAGTTTATGAAGTCTGTTCTGAACTAATCTCTGACCTACACATATATTCCTGCAAACTTGCAAGTTATGCACTTTTGCCCAGCTCATACTGCATTCAACTCAATGTAAAGCTAAGTATCCTTGTGACTGAATATTGATTTTTCAGGGAGAGCTGCATTCCCTACACTTCAATTTAGATTCTATGAAAATTGAACTCCTGATTGGATGCAAGTGCTTGCAGAAGAAAACCCATTTCTTATGAAGAAGAGTAAATCATGTAGAGAGCTATTAAAACCCAAATAGAATGTATAATTTTGGGAAGAGGTTCATATATTGATGTGTTTCAGGGTTTTCAGTATAACTGGGTCCCAAACACTGGTTGCTGCTATCCATGCTCTGTCCATCTCCTGCCTCTCTGGTGTCCGTGACACAATGTCAGCAGTGGTTCTTCAGGTAATGCTGACTTGCTGCCCAGAACGTGTCAGCACTGACCAAAAGCAACATCAGTTAGAAATTTTGGGTGTCAAATTGAAGATAAAGGCTTGGCTCTTTCTCAGAGTGTTCATCTTCACTGATGCCAAAGGCCTGTATTGATTTTAAAATCAACTCAAGACTCCACATATATTTTTCTATGTTTTTTAAATGTGCTAGATAGCCAGCATGTAAAATCTAATGAGGAAAGTATTGCAAAAAAGCAAAATGGTCTTTTAGAGGTGCAGTGCTTGTAAAGAATACAGTTTAAATTGTTGTCATGGCATCTTTGTTTGCTTCTGCTGTGCTTTCAGGGAGGAATCTCCTAGTGAAAAAAAGTCAAAAAGCCTTATTTATGCATGCTTTTTATAATGATCATTTTAGGTTATTGCATGCTTTTGGACATTGCTTTATATCAATTATTGTATTAGTTGTGGTCTTGATGATAAATCCAAAGCACTGGGCTAGTGAAATTTTTACTCATGTTACTCAATTCTGTTGTAAATAATTTTGAGGGCAAGAAAGGGGAAATAGGTTGATCATAAAATTGGGATTGCGGTAGTCTCTAATGGTCCTCTCCCCAGAATGAATTTAATTCAGAAATTCAATTTAGGTCTTGAACAAGGTTACAGAGCTCACAGCTGTCTGCTGTGTGGGAGGACAGCCATGAGGCCCTCAGGGTCTGGGGTGAATGCACACACTCACTCTGAAGAAGGGCTGGTGCAGCAGGAGTTGTGCATGCAGCAGCCTTTGCCAAGGCTGGAATTCCTGGGCTGGGCAGCCCCGAAGCCTGAGGGGTGGGGGTGTGTGGAGGCTGGCTTGACTGGAGAAGCTCAAGGTGGTCAGTAAACCCCTGGATATGTCCAAGAGGTTTAGAAGGCTTGGCAGCCCCAGGGACTTCTCCAAAGCGCTACTCCCTAGGCAGATGGTGCCTGACTGGTCTTGCTCTTCCTTCCCAGGTGCAGCACCTCGCATTTACCTTGTCTGAACTTCATCCTCTCTTAGTACCTTTCCCCAAGCTTGCCTGGGGCCCTCCAGTGGCAGCTCTGACCAGGACCTTGTTTGCTGTCTTTTGGAGGAGAAGTTGTAAGGGTAGAGCTGAATTGGTATAAATATAACTGTGAATTAAATTTATCCCAGTGTGCATCCATTTTTTATTTTCACAAGTTTTTATTTCAAATACATTTTTGTATTTTGTCATAGCCATTGTAAAAGGAGTTTGGGATTTTCTTTGCATTTTGTTTTGGTGTTATTTTTGAGAAGGGGAGCACTGTTACTTAAGTGACAGCAGTGAGAAACTGGGTGCTGATGCCTGACTAGTACAGGCTGTTACTGCTCTAGGGTACAGTTCTCGTGGGTGATGCGCCAGTAGGTGGAAAAGCAATAGCTGTCCTTGAGCATGGTCAGGCTAGAGTGCTGTGCAAATGTTACTTGGATGTTCAGTGGTATTTGATATGCATCTCTTGGGGTGAATGTTTTTAAGATGAAGTAAACAAGGAAAAGTCTGCTGGACTCCAGCCTAGTGGTATATTAGCAGAAAATACTAATGAGCCTCACAATTCTGTTTTCAATGTAATGTTTGCTTTTTCTAAATGATGCCATCCTACCTAGCTCTGCCCATAGGATGATGTAGCTCTTTGCAATGACAACAGTAACATTATATTATGAGAAATAGGTCTGTGGAGCTGGCATATTTTATAGAACTGTTTTTATTGATAATGCTGGTGTTCAAAATTCTCATGTGAGCCAATCATTAAAGCTCATTTAAAAACCATCAGAGGGTTGCTTATAGCTCAAATACACTACAAGGAATTTAAATCTTAATTATGTGCAGAGGGATATATGAAATAGAATTTGTAGTCACAATGCATTTCTTGATTGTGAATCCACAATATATTATTGTTTCTTCAGGGAGTTGAAGAGAGGCCATTAATGTAAAAGGTGAAAGTGTTCATTAAATCAGTGGTGCAGCACTAGGTGCTGAATTTGATAAAATGAGACTTAGAACTGCAGAACTTAGTTGCTACACAGCTGCCTTTTTTAAACACTCTACTGTTTGTGGTGGTGATATTTTGATAGTGGGTTCAGTATTTTGACAAAGTGCAAAACTTAATCCTTTAAGGCATATTCCTTGCTTTATAGCACTTTATTTAAGTGCTATACGAAAGTGATAAACACTACTTCATAATTAATCCATAGTTAAAGTGATAGTTGATGTTTAAGATTTATTTTGAGTCTTCTCAGTGTTCAAGATTAGATATTAAAAAGGCAGTTACCAGAGTATGACAATATTCCTATTGTTTTACAATATGTGATTTGGTTTCTAAAATTACTGGTTTGATTCCATCTATTCTATATAGTTGGTATATATAAGCCATACACTTTTTGACATTGTTCTTATTTAGGTTTAGCTGAAATTGTTAACAACCCTTTTAGAATGTGGAAGAGTACATTTAAGTAATCTGAAGCAGTGTGCAAGTTTGTTTCTGCTTAGCTGGTTCTTTTTAAATCCTGAATAATTGAAATATTTAGTTGTTTTTAAAAACATACAAAATACATGCAGTTGAAAATTTTTATTTCAGTGTTATTCAAAGTATCTATTTGAAACAGCTCAAAGCCTACCAAAGCTCTCAATTTTGGTTGAGCAAGGGACCTTGGCTGAGTAAATGGTATTGTATAAAAAGAAAAAAAATAGTTTCTCTCTGTGCTACACTGATCTGTATATATTTTTCCTTTTGCTCTGCACTAAAACACTGCTAAAGTTTGAGTATGTGGAAGGTTATTTATATCTGTATGCGTAAAAGTATGGGATCCTTACTATATGCATGGAAAATGAAAGTATCAGCATGAAGACCAGGAGTTAAAGTTCTGCTTGTGTCATTGATCTCACTCTGGAATGATTAAACACTGGCTTGCTAGCGAGCAGAGTAAGTGTGTGGGTTCAGAGCTGTGGAAAGGATCTTTTTAGGAGCAAATTGGCCTGGTCTTTTTACCTAGATTCATGCAGTGAACACTCAAATGTTTCAGTGGTCTGCTGCATTTGAAACCACATCTGAAATGGGGCACTGGTATCCCACTCAGTGCACCCTATATGGAAAGGGTTCCACTTTCTCCAGGGGCTGCTCTCTCTGGGGACTTGTGTCTGTGACCTCAGACTAGAAGGTGGTGCAGACCTGGCTGCTTAACAGCAATGGGGTGGAGCCTTGGGCTGTAGCACATCAGAACAGAATTAACCTTGGCCTTTGTAGGCCAGTTGTTAATGTAGAAGCACCTGATGAGAGGAACTGTGACTGCCTCTCAGGTGCTGATGACACACTGTAAAATAAGTAACTATTTGGCCTCAAATATTTTAATGCCATGCTTTATCATATGGAGCTGTTCTCTAACTCAGAATAACTAGTTTAGTTTATTTACCTAGGTTTCTAGGAAAGCTATAGGAGCACTAGGCTATATGAAAAACGTCTATTCACTCTGACCCAGGGAATATTGTTTTCTACATGGTTTTGGGAGGTTATTTTAACAGAGATGGGTTGGAATTGAAATACTTACTAAAGAAAGGCAGCTAACCTGCACCTCTAATTACCTGGAAAACTTCAGGCTGAACATTCAGCACTGTAATTACCTCAAAATTACTAGCTGAGTCTGGACAAAATATTTTTCTTTGGCATTTTGCTTTATGCCTTTAGCTTGGAAGAGAAATTAAACATGCAAATGCTGGAGGTGCTGTCAAAACAAGACAGCCGAAGCAAGAAACAAGCTGCTTTTTAATTTCTATCGATTTTTCTCAAACTTTTCAACTTGTCTTCTGTAAAATAACTGCAAGATGCTATATAATTTACTACTGATCTTAATTAAACTTCAAAGTACTGAGCAAGGGGGTGAAGTCAACAGATGAAGCCAAACAAAAGTAAAAAGACTAGAATCTGGAAGATTCTGGGAAGTATTTCAGCCTCTGCTCTAGTCTCAAGAACAGTTTGAAATAGAGAGCCTTGCAGTTGGCTGACTGGTAGCTCCTTTCTAAAGAGACCTGTGGGTCACAACTGTGATGTGGGTCTATTTTACAGTCATCTCTAGACACATAAGAGGTGATCAGTAGCATAATCATGGATTATTTATGTCAAGGAAGTATGAACCCAAAAAAATGGTAAGTTAGTGACCCTGAGCAGGTTGTAAATGTAAACTGGCCAACAGTTAATGGCTGACCATGAATGGAGCCATCGGTGGGCTTGTGTTTTCTGGTCAACTGGATTTCAGAGGTTCAAACATTCCTTCTAATTTTGATTTATAATGGGCACTAGTGGACTTTGAACAGCTTTTCAGATTCGATTGATGAATATGAGTCAGTGCTCAGACAACACGAGAGGGTTTTCAAAGTGCAAACATTTCCCACTTTGGCATGTGCTTATTGACAAGTGTAGAACATTTTTGTCTGTGAGACTGGTCTGCACGGCATCTAGGAAGAGCACAGAAGAAAGGAACTGTGAATCTGGTTTTCTCGAGGGCACACCAAGCATCTGACTTTAGAACTTGTTCACCACTAGAGAAATTATTGTAATGATGGTGTTGGTTGCAGAGATCTTACATTATATATTCTTTCAATAAACCTGTCTAGGTACAAAAACTGTAGTCTGGTCTTTTTTTCAAAGCTGAATGAGTAGTGCCTGAATGTGATTCTGTGGTTCTATGCTATGATTCTATATAGCTGAGGATAAAAGATAAAAGCAGTGCAGGGATTTTCTGAAGTATAACTTATCTAATGGGTTTTTGTCTTGACTCTTATATGTACTGTTCTTCAGATGTTAGCTTTTAGAGTTTTAGAAAATACCTGTGGAATCACATCAGACTTCTCTCAGTGCTGCTCCATCAGTTTCCATTCATATATTTCAGGTTGTCAGTTCTTCCTGAAAGGTCTGTTCTTGAGGGATGTGGTTCATAGTCAACCCTCCTCTGCTTAGAGACTCTTTTAGATGGACAACTAAATGGTAGACTACTTTGGTTAAAATGCAGGAAAAAGAAAATCTTTCTGCAGTATAATGCTTAGCAACTAATGCTTTGTGACAAAGCACTTGGTGTTTTGGAGGCTTGAATAACTCCCAATTAACAGGTGAGGAAAAGGGACATAAATGCTAGTTTTGATGGTTTTATAGTAATTTTACTCTTTCTTAAAGCCATTTACTACAAATGATACTATGATATAATGTCAGTAGTATCAGTGAGTTGAACAGAAAGGCAATATGTCTGCTGCCTTTGTAAGTAACATTTTCTTTCAGTCATGGGGCCAAGATTGGGACTGAAATCCACACTGAGGAGTGAGGATTTTTTTATCAAACATTTTAGAAGACATAAAAATTCAGAATAAAAAGTCATCAAGGACTGTTGTGTGTGTAGCAATCTAAAGAAATCTGCATCATGATGAGACATTTTCAGGACTTCCCAGGTAGCTTTTTGTTTTATAACTTATTTTTATTTTTTCATTAATCTCTGCAACAAAAGCAAGGTGACTATTTATTGAAAAAAAATCTTCATGTTACTTGCTTTAACTGTTATGTGGCCCCTAAGAAAACCCAATAGTGTGAAGGATATTCATTCTTCCTGAACTTCCTGAAATATTCAAGAGCAAATGAGTAGATTGTGACTTTCAAGCCTGAGCAGCCTTTGTGTGAGAGACCCAGCTATAGAATTTTCTGGCCAAGAAGGGTAGAACATATGCAATCCAAAGTCTAAATAAAAAAAATAAATCAGAGTTTCTGCTTGAGTGAGTGAGTCCTCTGGAGTTGTTCTAGGAAAGAGAAATTATGCTTTTTTAAAGTATGATTTAAACATACCTTGTGTCTTCCATCAGAGTGAAGACTAGAAAACTCTTGTATCATAAATCAGTTGATTCAAGTGATGAAGAATGGAAATTCTGCTTCCTAAATGCTTTCTTTACTGAATTTTATGAATGTGTTAAAAAATACAGTAATTGCAAGCTTCAGAACTATTCTGTTACTTACAAACACTTACAATCTTGTCAAAGGTCCTTTCCCCATAATTTTCCTGTCAATGAACTCTGAGGTCACTTCAAAAGAGAATTTTAAGGGGATATTTGTACTTGATAGCTTCCATGATTGTAATGGTATTTAGGGTTGTTTTCATTCTAGAGTGTTGACACCTTTTCAAAATTTTAACTAATTCTGCAGATAGAAAATATGTACATGTTAGAATTGGATAGATGAAGTTATAGGAAAAATGAGTAAATGCTTGGGGTTTTTCACCTTTAAGAAAAAAATATATTGCAATTATTAAACTGATTTTTTTTTCATTAGCACGATCTCTCTCACTAAAAATGCAAAATTTTAAAGATGGTATTTAAGATTTGTCTATTCCTTCTGCAAATTGTAAGTAGTGTGAAAAAGCGTTCTAAATCAAGTTAAAATAATTTTGCTTACAGAAAACTTTGATAGTTTTTTCAAAGAACTCAGAAAACACTTGTTACCAAAATATTAAGCAAAATTTAGCTCAGAGGTTTGAACCAGAAAAATCATGAGGAAGAATGTAATTTTGAAGTGGAAAAGCCTTGTCATTGTGGAGACTAGGGATTTGCTAGACCTGGAATCCTGTCTCCAGCATGCTGGCATTGTTGGACTACTTCTGTAATTTACCAAATGTACACTTTAGTATATGGGTATCTGAAAGGCTTTTGTGAATAAATTCAACAGGGACACATACAGTATATTAATCTGAGGACAGAACTTTTGTTGTCTTTATAAACACTTGATTTTTTTTTCTCACATGTAGTCATAAACAATGTTACTCTCTTCTCAACATAAACCAGATATAAAGTGCTAACTTCCAGTTTAATATATAGGATTCAATTAGATATTTTAGTCTTCCTGATTTGTACCACTAGAATACTCCAAAGAATATGCAAAGTTCTTTAACTGGGTATGATCATATTCATCTAGCATTCAGTAAATATTAGATGTAGGGTGCAAGCTTGGATTTCAAAAATATTCAAAATGTTACTGAAATGAGATAGTCTCTTTCTGTAAGGAAAATCATAACTTTCCTTAAATTTGTGAACATGATTTTAAAGCTCAGTGACAGAAAGATACATATTCAAAGTGAACTATCCCATGGTGGTTTCATTTCACCTTTTGAAGACATAGTGGTGGGAGGAAATAAGCATAACTTCATTGGCAGACAATGACAAACTACTTTTTAACCTATTTAATTTTTTGCATGTCAGATTGTTTTTCTACTAGAAGATTTCATATTCTCTTATCTGATGTAAATCTTCTAGCTTACATTTTCAAACAAGCTCTCTTGTCAAATTTAGTTTTTGAGGAAACTCAAATGCAGCTCAGCTCCCTGCCTTATGCCATTTCTTGCTTTAGTAAAAGGGGAGAAAAAAGAAAGGAAGAAATACAAGAAAATGAAATGTTGGGGAGCTATGTCTTCTGAGCTACTTTTTTTCATGAGACAGAAAAGTAAAACCCTGAGATTCAGCTATGCTGATACTTTCCATCTGACAAAGGCCAATATCATGTGCAAAGCCAAAGCAGCATCTGATTTTTCCTGCTTTACTCTCCCTGCTTTCAATGTATTCTGAAGAAATCATCATACCCAGCTACAGCTGTTATTTATTACTGTACCTTCACCAGTGGGAAATTGCCTGTGATAACAAAAGATTCTCACAAAACTGGTTTTTCTTACTCTGATCTCCTACTGCTTATGAGAAATTCTTACCAATCTCCTGATCCCCACTTTGTACCAAATGAACTGCTGATCGTCTCCTTGGCCATTCTTTGCCTTGCCATCTTTCAGGTAACTCCTACCCCATCTGAAAATGTCCCTAACTTAAGCATCTTGTATCAATTGCTGGATTCAAACAGCTTTTTATTTCAAGCAGAGTCCATACTGTTCTTTGTGCTCTTGTTTTCCTAGGAAATAAGTTTACAGGGCAGACAGGATTGTCTCCTATTTTTTCTCCAAGGTGTCGGGATAAGGAAATTGTGCCTTTTGGTGCTGCCACAGTGATAGGAAATGCTTTGCAGAAGATACAGAAAAATACCTTTAGGTTATGATTTGACCTCAGCTGCCCCAAAATAAAAGAGCTACCATAATACAGCTAGTGTGGAAATAGGTTGGAGCAAATTTGACAAATGAAACTAGAGTTATAAATTTGTCCCTTAAAACCCAGAAAAAGCCAAACAAACCCCAACCCCCTTTTATCCACACCTCCTGCCTCCCTTTAACCTCTCTACCCCTGCAAGTTTCTTAACTCATGTAAGACAGCACAATACCTTGTTAAATAAATGATGCAATGGGTATCAGAGATTCTATTCCCAGCATTTTAGACTGGGCACTAATCACGGGAGAGGCAATGAAGTAGGTAGTGCATACTCATAGAGTCATAGAATGGCTCAGGTTGGAAGGGACCTTAAAGGTCATCTAATTCCAAATCCCATGGCATGGACAGGGACACCTTGCACTAAACCATGTTTCTCAGGGCTCTGTCCAGTTTGGTCTTCAGCAATTCCAGGGATTGTGCATGTGCTCTGGGCAACCTTTCCAGTGCCTCACAGCAAAGAATTTCTTCCTGATAGTTATTCTAAAGCTGTCCTCTTTCAGTCCGAAGCCATTCCCCCTCGTTCTTGTGAAAAATCCCTCTCCTGCCTTCTTGTAGGTGCCTTTTAGGTACTGGATGGATGCAATTAGGTCTCCATGAGGCCTTCTCTTCTCCAGGCTGAAAAATCCCAGTTTTATCAGCCTTTCCTCACAGGAGAGGTACTCTATCTCCCAAATCAGCTTGTTGGCTTCCTCTGAACTCACTGCAAGAGGCCGATGTCCTGTCTGTGCTGGAGAGGCCAGAAGTGGCTGCAACACTCCAAGTGGAGTCACATGAGAGCAGTGTAGAGGAGCTTCCATCTGGCTAAAGCAAAGGATGGGCTTTGACATCTCTGTAATCACCTAAATTTGGGGTGGGGAAACTTGTGCTTTCTTGTTCCTATTTGGCTTTTCTCTTTGATCAGCTTTGAAAGTGTGATCATCTTTGTTCAGAAAAATGACTTCTAGACTTTGTGCTTTACTGGTTTAGTCTTTTTAGCTTTCTGTGTTTGGCACATGCATAGATGATGTTTGGTTCAATTAAGTTCCTTCAGGAAGAGATGTGTGATTCCAGCAGATCCTTGGTGACTCATCAGACGTTTTTATTCCTCTCCTCTCCTCTCCACCTTGAAGTTATGTGCAAACACATCTAAACTTCAGCTAGTATTTATCACTTTGTCAAGATGCTATTAAAATAGAAATATCTCTAACAAGAAGAGAGGAAGGCAGTTGGGATAGTGATGGTTTCTAGTGGTTGTTGCCTGTGTTTTAAAAAGCATCTAATGAGATGCTAAAGAACAAACTGTGGCAAAATATCAAAAGAGCATCAAGTAAAGCTGATAATGAACAACCTGAGAAGTAAATTATGGAAAGCAAAAAAATATGTGGAAATGGAACAGGAGAATTGGTAATTTTTTGATATAACAGACCTTTGAATATTTATTTTCCTTCTTGGGGTGTATGCAGTATGAGTCACTGAGTTCCTTCCTACCTAGTGTGATAAGATTAAAACACTGGGGAAATTTGGAAAGGAAATTATAGACAATATACAGAGAATGACCTTTATCAAGGATACTTTTTTCATCACATTGAAGTACAGCTCCTTACCATTAGGGAAAAAGTAGCATCCTACCCAGAGAAATAGGAACTAAGTGTGGAAAAGATTTTGTTGAGTTTTGGAGCTGACTTTTCTCATATGGTAAAGACCCTGGGTATATTTGCTTTCTCATTATATCAAAGAAAAATCACATAGGTTGGAAATTATTGTTGCCTTACAAAAGATGGGAAGATAAACTCTCAAATCTAGGATCCATTCAGCTGCTGTGCAAAGCAACTTCCAAAAAGCTTCCAAAATAATAAAAAAAATTATGATTTTTTTAAGAGGGTTGTTTTATTTTTGTACTGAATTAATGCCTGTTTCATGTATAATCCCATAATCCCGGATTATAGTGAAATAGACCACCATAATATTGATATGTCTAGATGTGCTTTTTCCCCCCTTCTGGTTGGAGCAGCTATTATTTTTGTGGCTTGCCAGAAGAAGCCAAAAGCAGGAAAAATATTTGACAGTCATAGTTAATTTATATTAACACAGCACTGATGGGCAACAGCATGAGTGTACTGTGTAATTTTATTTTCTTTTTATTCCCATTAGCACAAATCCGACTATTCTTCTGCTTTGATCAAATGCTGTTTGTTCAGGTAATGATTTAACATAAAAAGGTTGGAAACCCTTGATGTTTATTCATTTCATAAAAATAGAGCTTGTTTCCAGTCTGCCTTCCTTCACAATGGACACTTTATCACCTATCATATGTGCAAATTACACAGTGTAAAAGTAGAAAAATACTGTGATAGAAGGTTGTGGTAGATGCCTGGACCTTTGCAGGCAGCATTTCTGGAAGAAGTGGGATGTGCAGTCCTTGAGCAGGATATTATGGTATTGCTGACTTGTGACTGGCTGGTTTTAATTGGCTGGGTCTTTCGAGCATTATGAGGTTACTAAATCCACATTTAGTGGCATTGCCCTTCTGCTTTACCCTTTCACAAATGGAGTAGTAGGTAGGAATCACCCCAGGGAAGGGAAGATGCTGGTGGAGAGGAAGGGCATCCACACGCAAAGTGCCTGAGACACATGCTCTCACCACCAAAAATCTCTTCCTCTTGTCATTGAGTGACTCCTCATGTTGGAATGGACAAGAAGAGAATGGAACAAAAAGGGAAATTCAGAGCTTGCATGGAGAAGAAGCAAATGGAGACTTTTGTAGGTAGCTTTTTTGGCAGATTTGGTAAAACATAGGATTGCACTAAAAAAAAGCAATATCTGAGAAGCATGTCGCTAGCATTGCCAATATAAAAAGAGTTGAAAAGAATTTTCTAGATATATCAGACTGGAATTTTAAAATTGCGCATAAAAGAAAACTGGTATTCCAGTAGAAACTAAAATAATTGCCTCTCTATTTCATTTCTGTCATCCTTCAAAGCTGCAAAGTGGTAAGAAATTACAGCATTAATGTTCCCACTAAAGCTGAATGAAAGCTGACTCTGTTTCTAAGGAGATATATCCACTACAGTAATATTGCTCTAAAGTAAGCAGCTGGAATTACATTTGTAGAATTTATAATCCAAATTCAAACAACCCGAATCCCTCCAGTGTTCCATTTCTATGTTCATATTTTAGTATCTCTGATGCTGATATTATTTTTATTTTATGGGCTTAAGGGAATGCCTGCTCTAGTTGGAATGCTTTCAGGGAACAAAGTTTTATTTTTAGATCAAGTGAATCTGACCCAGATAAAATCTGGACTTTAATTTGGCAATTACGTAGTTTCAAGCAATGAATAGAGAGTCTGAGGAAAGAGATGAGTTTTTTATTTCAATAGTTATTTGATATTTGGGGTGTGTCAGTACACACAGTGTATCTTGCTTTTCTTGGAGTATCAGTCTGTGGAACATTGCAATATATGAAAAGCATTAAAATCGGAAAAATATTAGTGTTTTGTGCTTAACAAGAGCGTAACTAATTGCATGTTGGTTTAAGTAACTCAGCAAGGTTTTGTTAGTGGAGGAAAATGAAGTGAAGGCTTGTATCCTTTACAGGAAGGAGCATTGCATTTTAATCATTCTGGACAACATTCTAGCACAACCCTAACTGCACCGGGGAGGCACATCTGTTACATGGTTCCATTGCACCTTTGCCAGTAATTATGCTTTTCCATGGACTATGTGAAAGTAGTAAGGCTATAAAAAAGTCTAATTCTCAAACTTGTAGTTGAATTATTTTTAAACTTGACTTATTAATGGAACTCTTGGGATGTGACAAGTGATGTCTACTGGGAGAAAGCGGTGACGTTCTCCTCCACATAATTTGTTTGCTCATGTTTGAGTGTCAGTGTAGGGGTGAGTGGTCAGGAGTTACAATGAGCAAAGTGCACAAATGGTTCAGTGAAACGTTGCTAGCTGATGTGTTCTATGGCACTGAGGTCTTCTATCAGAGAAAACTCTAGACTTAAATATCGGATTATTTTAAATTTCCATTTCTAAATGAAAGGAATGTCAATAGAATTAATAATGTTTCTTCCTGCTGAAATATTATTTAGAAGAAATAGTGACTTGTTCCACTAGTTTCCTTGGTTTAAAATTTGGATTTTCAGGAATAACGAACCCTTTTTTTTCTTAAAATTGTATTTTTTTAAGGGTACAACATGTGGTATCAACATACCAATTTCTTAATAAATAGAGTAAATAAAGAGGGCATGAAATATTTCTAATATCAGTGCTTCAAAAAGATGAGCTTTATTTTTATGAAAGAAAAAAATTATTAACAAGACTTATTCTTTCATATATATATATATATATATATATATATATATAAATATAATGTAAAGTCCCCTTGGCTATTAGGTCTTCTGTGCAGTGAGATATATTTCTTTTAGCTAATTAATGTGCTTGAAGTAATGCTTTATGCTCTGTACTCATAGAAGAAATTTTTTTTAATATTAAGAAATTGAGCAATAAAGCTTTTTTACCCATTTCTGTACAGAAATTATTTAAATCTCACAAGAAGGTAAAATAACTGCATGCAATGGGCATGAGTTTATTTTTTAAAAATAATGGCAGCCAAGCGAAACTTGTGTTGAGTTTGTTAGACAAGAGATCATTATCTCATTTTGAAGAGGAGACAATTAAATTTAGAAATTCATCTAGCAAGGTTAAAAAAGCTTTCATGAGATCTGATGAGACTGGTCAGCACCTATCTCAGTATTAGCATTGTAATTGAGTGATAGGACCTTGTCTCCCAGACAAAAAGTTGCAATCCTGCTGTAGTATCCTGCTATGCTGAAAAATCTGTGTTATCTCCAATGCAGACACAGATTTAGAGCAGCATGGATACCTTTGTTTTTGACCCCCATTAATCAGAAGAAATTCTCCCAGTAGTTGGAAGGGATCTTGAAGCAATTTTGTAGCTGCAGTCCAATCAGATAACGCTACTCTCTAAGGGGTACAATGAACATTCAGAGGAGAAAATATTAATATCACAGCTCACCCCAGAGGTGACTGCATTTCAATTTGATAAATGGTTTATTATCATCATCATCTCATCTGTCAAGCTTTGAGTGTATTTTGGAGACTTTAGGAGGAATAAATCTCTAAGACATTGCTTATTGCCATTTACAGCAGTATGCCAAATGGTGTATGCTCTATTAGACATAGACATAAAGACTAATTATCATATTTTGTCATGGGGGGAAATAAAAACTTTTTACTTGATTGTTTTGTCTTCATGTGCTTTTGTAATGTGATGATTCCAGAGCAGCAATATGGCATCCATGCAACAATGCCTCAGCTTTTGCAGCCCAAGGTGCCTGCATCAGAGCAGATTAGTGAACTAGCATCACCTTAAAATGACTGTAACAGCTCAATCAGCCTCACAGTTTTGTTGTTGAGAAAATTTGATAAACGTTCAGATTGAACATTAAAGGTTTTGTTTTCCTGTCACTTACACACTTCAGAGTTAACTGCAGTTTTAATATGTAGAGTATTTCAAATACAGCCAAGGCTATGCAGAATTTTAAAATCCTTAGAGATTATTTGAAGAAGATGGGCAAGAAATCTTTAGCCTTGAGAAGTGGTAAATTGACATTTGAATGCAGTATAACACTTTCCTCTAAACTGATTCAGTCTTTTTTTGTCTCCACATATGTACACACACAAATATGTAAATCTAATTTTCTTTTGGTCTGTTGCTATGATTTGGCAATTACACTGACCCAAAGGGTCATATTTTCAGTTTCATATTTTCATCCTGCCAGTAAAATATGCTGCAGGAGACCTATAAGAAAGAAGATGTTGTGGTACTTCCTTTACTAAAAGTGTTGGTTGAACTTAGTTTAAAAGTGAGGCTTTAGACTATATAAGCAAAACATATTCAGCATTTCAAAGCCAGATATCTTCTGCAGTTTTTTCAAAATGTGCATCTTCTAATGTAACTAATTTTGAAAATTTTGCCTAAAATTGAAACAGAAGCTTAAACCCGTGCTACATAGCAGTCATTCAAGTTATATTTCATCAGTTTGTGATTCAGTTTTGAACTGAATGTTCCAAATGTAGTTTGTGCCAGTGTTTGTACCTCTGACTTTGCTTTAGACAGTTTGAGGAAAATGGGTGTGTCTACACTTAAGGACAGGTACAGTTGACACAGTAATTCCCAGTCTTTATTCCCTGGTAAACGTGTCTGGATTTTCTGCTGTAGGAAACTGAAGTGTTCGTTCATCTCTTATCCTTCTGTGCAGCTGGCCTGTGGTCAGGGTATGTGCTCTGGCACTGGGGCTAAGATGTAGCTGGTAAAGCTCTAAAATAGTGATCTTTTACAAGATCAGCCAAATTGCTTGACAAGACTTGAAAATAATACTTGAGGCTTATCTTTGAATATTTCTGTCACCCAAAAAATTAAGTGGAGCCTTCAAATACATATCAGATAATTTAGAAAACACTAGAGAAGGTAATATTCTGTTTTATTTGAATATAAGACCACAATGCCTCACAAGGGACTCTAATATTAGCCACTTCCTTACAGTTCCAGATCAAATGAAAAAAGTCCATATGTCATGTTCTTTGTCTTGAAACTACGTCTTTCACTGCTTGCTTTCCTGGTGCCCTTGTCTAAGCTGTTAAATTGTTGCTTTAATGAATTGATTCCTGCTCACTTAATGTAAAAATATGTATAGAAGTTCATAGATATGGCAGGAACTTTCATACATCTTCTCTTCCTCAAATTTCTCAGGAATTCAGGTCAGTTTCCTTGTCTTGAAGAGGGTTGAAAAGAAACTGTTGAAAACTATCACAATTCATTTATCACAAACTTTTAATTTTTTTCCCCTGAGTTTTACAGGGGCTTTTGATATGTGGCATGACACAATTTTGCCGCACATCGCTCCCTTGTCTTAAAAAGTAACAAATAAGTTCCTTACCTATGCAAGATGGTAGCTTTAGGGCATAATGAAAGGTATCTGGAATTAAGATCTCTCTCATATGTATTAACAAGCTGCTTGGTAGGTAGCAGGCCTGTTGTGAGTAACACAGACGTTTAAAGCCTCTTTCTGGAAGAGTTGTTTTGGTTTTTTAGAGTCTGTCTGTATCATAGGCTGGTTAGGCTTTGCCTCTTTGGTCTGATGTCAGAGGGAAGGAGAAGCACACCCACTTGGAATATGACTCCTTCTGACTACACTGGACTACTCTCTTTTACATTAAATTATCAAAGCTGCTTGCCTGTGTGATTTCTTACAAACTGGAACCTTGAATTAGGCGCATTCTGGTAGCTTCTTCATAGTAGATCAGTTTCTGGCAGATAAATATTTTGCCTGAAGAAAATTTTGAAAGTTTTTTGTCCCTGCTCTTTTTATTCTATTATGTTAAATTTGTTTGAAATGGCTTTTCACTTCGTGATGATATCTTGTCACAGAAATCATAGCAAGAGATTTGGATGAAAATGGCAGAACAAGTAAAGCTTCATTTCAATAGCTTTTTGTAGTACTCTAAAAACTGGTCTGCCACCACTTCCTGATTTATAGTAAGATTGGTTCAGTACAACTGATTTGAAGAAGTTTTGAAAGCCTCTGAATTTTAAATGTTTCCGATGAATGTGTACGTGATATGTTTCAAATTGCAATCCTACTCCCATTGAAGTCTGTAGCAATGCTGCCATCAATTCCTATGGTGCAGAAGTGGACTTCTAATGAGCTATTTAATGTTTCACTTATCTAAATTGTCACAGCTTGAAAGCTGTAGTAAAAGACTGGTGAGTTGTGGAATGACTGGAGGGCCTGTAAATGTAATCAAAGAGACCAGATTGTGTGTGAGAAGCTGTTTCATCTCAATCTCTTTCATCTATGGAAACCTGATAGAATTTGTTTAGTACATTCTGGCATACAGAAACACAGGCAAATGCAGCATTTAGAACGGCTCTTCAGAACAAAAGCAGACAGATGAATCGTTTGACTGTTAAGCAGCTGTAATTCAGCAGTTGTAAGTTATTCACATTCTCCTGTGAAAAACTCCTGATGAAAAAGTCTTGTTTGTAAACCACATCTAACTTAGGTTTCTTATCTGTACAATTATAGAAGCATATATTTGTTTCTTGGAGGAGACTGAAAATACACGCTCCAATATTTATGGAGTGTTACAGAAGAATGAAGGCTATATCTTATGATATCTGGTTTTATATAAAAATATTTTTGTATATCTAATCTTCATTTGTTGTTCAGAATTGCCAAGAATTATTTAACAACTGATCTCAAATGGAAGCTGTTTTGAGTCTTTTTGTTCTGATTTTTTTTTATTTTTCCAGGAGTTTCTCTCAGGTTCTAAAATCCATTTTGACTAAATGCACTGAAAAGTACATTAATCCAAATAAAAAAAATGGATATTCTTAAAAAATATATGACAAAATTTGGAACAAATTGTAGTAATATTAGATATATTTCCTCATGCAGTAAACTAAGTATGAAAGAAGTGTGATTTCATAATCTTATTTTGAAAGACTTAGAGATTTTAATGATGGAAGATCTAATATGTATATTGTACATGTTACCACAAGCTGTCACAAGTTATCTGCAGCATGGTGGGAAGAGTTGCAGTGTATATGGCACAGAACTGATCTTGTAATTGGCCAATGTTGTAAGCAAAAGAAAGCTTTGAATTTTGGCATTCTAAAAAGCAGTTTGGAACTAGTACAGCAGTAATAATCAAAGCTTGGCCAGATCATAGCATGTCTCTTCAACCCCAGTGAACTAAATTGTAGAGAACTTAAAAGTTGGTGCTGCTACAGAATTTGTTTTTTAAATTAATAATAAATTAGTAGTCAATGAATGAATTATCCAGAATATTATTCAGCATCTTCAGGCTTTGCCATATTTTCCTTCCTTTTACCGAGTAAAATGTATTGCATGTGATTTTGTTGACTTGCAGCATTTGACATATGTTCATAATAACTTTTCTATAAGTTCTTAGTTCTCTGAAGGGAAAGAGATCCATTTCTACTCCAGCTTCCATCCCAAAGAATTCTTTTTTGTCACCTACATGTGCTTACTATTGATATGTCATGTCGGCACCTGATTGAGAAAAAACTCTGTAAATACAAGCTTAAATTTAAGCCTGTACCAAAAGTCTAAAGGTATTAAAGCCTATGTTTAGAGCTAACTCTGAGCTGAAGTGAGTCAGCAAGGTCTTAAATAGTAATATTCCCATGGTCAGAGGTCACATCACTTATGTGTTCTTTGTCATTTTCAGTTAAGAGGTTTGCTGATGCAAATGGACTTAGTATTCATAATCTGCACAAACGACCCAGCCTTTGGCACTTTTGATGTTCTGGATTTTCTGCTGTAGTAAATTTGGTGCCCAGTTATATCAGCAACCTCAATTAAACAGCACACACCTCAAATGACATTATTTTCTTTTCTCAGTTATTCAGTGTTTCTTCACCCAAAAATCTCACTGTGTCTTTGATCATCTGTAGCTCTGTCTATGGTACACAAAGGTGAAATAAACACTTACTAAGCAGCAGTCACTGCTCCAAAACACTCCCACATCCTTCAGCAGAGGGCTTCAAGCCCTCTATTGTGGTGTAAATTCACATCTGAGATGCTGTACGCCAGATGTGGCCCGTGAAGTATTTTATGTAGCATTACAGGTAAATTTTCTTTCCAGTCTCCCACCTGCAGAAGACTGTTGCAAATTTAGTTGCAGATGATTTATCAGGCTTACTCCTCACAAGCATTCACTCTGGTGACATGTTCATCACTGCAGCTTGTGGAAGGAAGAAACATCACAAACTCCCTCACATGACACTTCTGAAGATACAAACAGGAGCATGATTTCTGAAATGTTAAAGAGTTGGAAGCAGAACATTGTGTTTTTCATACGGCCTATAAACCAAGTCGGAATGCAAGTCTGTTTGACTGATGTGGTTGAATTTCTCTCTTGCCATTAGTCACAGACAGCAGGTTGATAATGAGGTGTGCTCAGAGCATATTTTTGCACATGCATAGTATTGTTTCCTTCATATACCAAAGAAATGGAACAGCAATTTTGGTTATTTTTTTGCAAATAAGTGTACTGGAAAGATGAACAAAAAACAATTACTAGTATGCTGTTCTTAAGTTGCTTCTTGTTTGAAGGCTTTGCCAGCTCTGTAATTGCTCTCAGACTAATCAATTATACAAATTTTCTTTTTGCAAATTAGAGCAAACTGCTTACCCAATTTCCTGATTATTATGCTTTTATGTTTTCTTAAAGCTTTTAGATGAATTAATTCTTAGAGGAACATAATTTTACAAGTAATTTTACAGTGAATGTTTTCTGGAAAACAGTCATTAATCATTGTAATGTATGGCCTCAGTCATACCTTGTCTATTAACAATGTGCTTTTCTATTAATCAGTAATTAATTTTGTCTTTTTTTAATGGCATAAATTTAAGAAACTCTCTTTTTTACTTGCGCCTGCTGTTTGTAGAAGGTAAATAAAATACTTAGGAACTTCTCATGGTACTTTTCCCCAAGGCTGTCAAATGTCAGAAATAAATGAAGGAAACTGAAAGATACCATCTCTGATTAATTAATAGTTGGGAGATGGTGTTTTAGGCATAATGTTCCTCCTGTGTCAGCATCAATTCAGGTTGATCATGCTATGCCCTGCATCAGCCTGCAAATTTCAGTGTCAAACTGTCTTTGTGGGGTGGGTTGTGAGCTTCACCTGTGTTCTTAATGAGTTCAGCATTCAAACCCAGTTTATTCATAAGCTCAAAAACTGATTATTTGTCTTTAGCTTTACAGTTGAAAATATGGAATGATTCCAGAATTAAAGGAAATAAACTTATAAGATACTTTGAAAATATGCATAGGTATATGGATATGCATGTAAGTCAGTGTATTGTCCACTTTCTGGGCTTGGTAGAATCTACTGGCAAGCTCATCCTGACTGTGTGTGACCTTGAGAAAGTCTCTTCAGATATCTCCTCTCAGCTTCCTTAGTTTTTAATTGAGAGACTGATACACCTCTGCCTTACATTATGTGTAAGTTGCATCTTTTGCAATGTACTTTAAGACTCAGGATTGATAGGTTTAATTGGACAGGAAAAGCAACTAACATCTTCTGTCTTCTATGCTGGCTGACATCTTCTCAATGTCAGATAAAACCAAAATACAGTAGAATAATATAGAACAGAACTAGAAGCACAGACCACCTATTTGTTCTATGTTGCCAGATTTGTTTTAGTCTAAAAGTCAAGAAAAGAATCATGCATGTGCGTTCCTAGCTAAGAACGATGGAGAATTTTTTTCAGTATTGTAATTTTTTAATAAAACAAAAATTATTAAAGAGCATAGTTCTTCAAAAACACTTCATAAAAATAATCTGTATTTCAACAAATCTAATGCACTTGCAGGAAAAAAAAAATCTAAGAAATTAATGTGAAATATCTCCAAGTGGCATGCCTTTATTTTGATTCAAAATGAATGTGTGAAATTTGGGCACTTTGTTCTATGAAGGCTGAGTTGCTTAAATGGTTGTAACTTGAGTGAAAGTAGTTCACATTTCAGCTCTCCAGCTTTGATTGCCACGCTGAGCTATTTCCTGGAGTCAGATGTACTTCTAGCTTAGGTACAGTTCCAGTGGTTTGTTTCTAAATTTTTTTCATGGAAAAGAGTTTCAGTCTGTGGAAAAAGTCACTTTTTAAAGTTTGTGTTGTATATGCTGTTCATTCATAGGTTCCGAGAAAAACAAAATCTTGCTGGAAGAAATATATTTCATTCTGATATAACATCCAGGTGTCTCATAAAAATGGTATTAGTTGTGAATATTGTTATCCCCTCAGTGGATTTCATCTTGTACAATACTCAGCAACCATGACCTCACATGCATATCACTGCATGGCCTTTCAAGAAGACATTATGATGCTGGACACAATGTGTTTCATGAAAGTGACATCTGCAAGCTTGAAATATTACTACCATTATAACAAAGCAATATGGTGTCACTTCTAGAACTGGAATTCTAGGTTTTGAATTAGCTTTTTCAGTTACTTGATAAAATTCTTTAATCTACTAAATAAAATTACTGTTTACTGTGGGTATGAACTGAAGTCTTCTAACATATTTACTATAGTGCCCTTTTATGAATACATAATTAAACTGAAAGGATCAGTGCTGGAGTTTAAAATAACAAAAAAGCTACCATGAATTTTTGATCAAGTGACAAGCATAGCTATTTCAGCCTAGTGATCAAACTTGTTTCCTAAAAAGTGAAAACAACTCCCATGATTGTTCATATGGGCTGGGATATAAAATGATGTCTTGAGAGCTGACAATTTTGGGGTAGAAATAATCGAACAGTACTGTTGGATGGGTACTGGTGTGGGACACAAAATGAGCTTTGCTTGTTTGAACTTGCTATTGCTGTCTTGATATGATTGTATCCTACTGCCCCTCTGAAACTAGACTTATTTTTCAATGGCTGAAACATCTTCTGTGGTATACATTTCGGTAAGTTCTTTTAGAAAACAAACTTGTTAGCAAAGAAAACTGCTTACTGAAATGAATCTGAGGGCTTTTCCTGAGCTAGGTGTTACATTTGTGCCACAGTGGTATCTCTTAAGAACCCTTTCCTTATTTTCATTAATATATATTCAGTATTCATCAGTCTTAATTCTAAATTGTAGTTTAAACTTTACAGCATTGTAAAAATACCCATGAGATCAATGAGTGTGTTTCAAGCCACAATGAATTTGAATCGTGAAGTGGAACTACAAAGATATGTTCTTGTTTCTGGACCCACATTATTGTTCATAATAAATTAATTCCTGTTGTATTACAGTTTATATTTTCATTACAGTAAACCAAAGTGAATGTAGTCAGGGAATAGCTTCAGAAAGTTGTAAGCATTTTTAGTTTTATCATTTTATATCCTCTTTGCCATTGAAGATATCAGATCATTCTGGAGGAGGGAGTGAAGAGGAGTGAAAGATAAATAATTTAGTAATGTAACCATAGACTACAAAATGACCTGCTGCTTCCCCCTTTTATTACATTTTCCCCTGCAACATGTATTGTTTGTGAAGTTGCATGAGTGGAAACATGAAAAATGAATCCTCTTTTCTTGTCCATCAGTTTTGTCTCATAATTCTCTTGGCTTGGAGTCTTCTTTCCTCTTAGATAATTGCATTTCTCTTGTCAAATAGCATGGGTGGCCATTTTATCTGAGGCATGGCTGTACTCCCTTGTTTCTGTAATGTTCTGTTCATTCTTTTCTTTAAGTTTTTTTATTATTATCATTAGTTATTGCTCAGATAGTTTCATTATTTTTGTCAAAATGTGATTACTGTTAGGTCTCTGGACCATACATCACTGGTATTATTTTATGTGATGTAACTTTCATTGGCATGATTTGATGGTACTTTGATGGCTGTTTATGCTATTCCTTAGGTTAGGGGAGATGGTTAAAAAAGATGTGTCCTTCAATCAGTTCAGTAAATGTAAAGAAAATATTTGTACAATGCTTATTAAAGGAAACAAAATATTTGAGAAAGCTGAAAAAAAAAAGAAGAAAAGAGAAGATACACATATGATGCTAGAGGAGATTCCATATGGGAATGTGATTGAAACAGTCTGCCCCAAAAGTTTCATTCTCTCATCTCTTTGAGACTCAGTAAAACAGGATCTTCCCTTTTCCAGTCCTATGTGGGAGTTTGCTTCCTGAAGTGCAAGTACACTTGAGCTGCAAAGGTTGAACGCCTTGAAGGCACTCAGGAGGACATACCTGTATGCTTGGGCTGTGCTTCATTCCTGCTTTCTCAGCATCTGCAGCTGTAAACAACAGGTGGCAGGTTTTGATAGGACTTTATAAAGGCAGTTCTTAGGAAGCAATTTGAAACTTCTTGATGCTCAGCATTTTTTTAAAATTAGGCTGGCTGTTTGGCTGTCTAAAGGGAGATGACAGTGCTTAAATCGGAATGTTGCAAATCCTCATCAGTTTCTTCTGATTAATGACTTCTATATATAATTCAAGAAGCCTTAGCATGAAAATGCTACAAAAAATTCAGTAAGGACATAGAAACAAAAGCTTTTTTAATTAATTAGAAATGCTTTATGAATTGGCAGAAAGCTTTCCCCTGGGGACCTCCCAAATATGCATAAAACTCTAGAATACACAGACTAAAATCTCACAATAAATCACTGAGTTTTCTCTCTAGACTCAAGGCAGCACAAAAGAGTGTTCTGAAGGAGTTAGCTTGCTGCCAAAATAATTTGTCAATGCTCTTTCCTAATGTCTTCTCATTTCATTGATTCTCTAGCTTGAGAACACAATTTCTTCTTTTGTGTTTTTGTGCTGTGAAAAAGGACCAAAGATTGGAAAAAGGTCAAAGACTGGAAGCATTATGATAAGTTCCCTGAGGGCTTTTGTTTCAAGAATGAACCCTGATTTTATTTTTTCAGTTTAGGTTAGAAATCTTTTTCCTATGTCTAAATACATGTCTTTCTTAAAGGTAAAGCTTTACACGTAAGTGTTGTCCGCAGCATTTATTTGGGGACTGCTCTGAGTCTGCATTTCTTGAAATTGCAGCATTTCAGTTTACAGATTTAGCACATGCTCTTGTTGAGGAATGCCTCAAAACTGTTCTTCATGAAGTTCAGGCTGAGCTCAACTGTACCTCGAAACAAAAAATGCAGACGTATCTCCTAATGTACAGTAGATAACACATGAAAGAGATTGCTTCAAAAAACCCCAGAGTGAACATTAAGGCTCGATGAGACGAGTGTGTCCCTGCTGTCCTCATGGGTGCACTCTGGCAGAGCCGCAGGTGGGGTTTCCTATATTGCATGCCAGATGTTGCACATTGATAGAGCTGTGACCTTCTGCAGACTGAAAGCATCAGTGTCTCAGTGTTTCTGAGGAAGCTGGGAGCAGACAAAGAACACCGCAAAGTAAAAGAGCAAATGGCGCTCTGCAGCATATTGGCTTCCTACGCATCCCCACAGCAGTCTTTCAAAATTGTGCTGGTGTTAAACAGACATGCAGCCTGTTGTTGCTGCTCTCTGTTGGGCATACATTTCTGAAATTCTAAAAGGCCTAATAGGTACTAATTAAGAATGAGTAATTTGAGCAACAGTAACAGTGTAGCAGTGTTTCTCCTGGGCTGATAAACCTAGGCAAAATGCCAAGGTACCATAGCTATGCAGATCTGAAATTTGGATCTTTTTGTAGGATTATATTTTGTGCTATGTTAAAATCTCTTCACAGATTAAATTGTGTGACTGGTTTTACCATATCCACATAGAGGAGTGAGGTGACTACAAACAAAAGCAGGAGTAATTTTATACTGAAAGGGCATCTAATGTCTATTAAACTTATCTTATGTTTAGCAATGACATTCTGATTGTCCTTTTACAATAATACCTCTGGTTGTAAACAGCCTATTGACACAATAGCTTATGCAATAATCCATATTGTTTGAACTTTTAGAGATAAAGGCACCATTAAAATTCTGTAAGCTCTTTACAAATGCTTCATTGAAACAAGGTGTGGGCAAACATGACTAGTTGCTCTATTTTGTGGTTCTGTCTCTTTCTGTCAGCCATGAGATAAGGAAAAGCACAAGTAAAGTCAAGCAAATATATAGTATGAAAGCCGTTCAATGGATTACTTAAGTATATACCTAATTTCAAGTCTGAGTTCCATCAATGTTGAATATCAATGAGGAGAGAGAAATAATAACACCTGTGAAAAACTATAGGTCTTTCTGGGATGGCACTATCATTCTTACGTGCATCATATGATAAGAATTAGGCATTTCCCACTGTTTGTCTTCATTATTTGTATTAGACTATTGGAGTTTTTAATTAATTTTTTACTTTACGTCAAACGAGGGAACATGTATAAGGCCATATATGCAAGATTAAAATGTGCTTATTTATGATTATATCATAGTTTATTTTTTTTCCGTACACTTCTAATTAGATAACTGAGAAATAAAATATGTTCTCAAGTAATCTTTCAGAAATATATAGAAGCTAGCAGGTCTAAAGTACATAATTTGCCTTTTGCCTGTAAATATTATGCTTTGCATGCAATAAATCTTTATAAGAGTTCCATTAAATATTTTTAGGAAGGGGGTTATACTTAAAACCAAGAAGCTCATTTGTATCAACAGGGTTCATTTGACCACCAGACGGGGAGATAATGATTGGTATTATGCAAAAATAGCTATAGCTTCTCAAAGTGGCAGGGAAAATTGTTTCTCCTCCCCCTTCAATTTCTGAGGCGGCAAATGAAAAATGTAGTAATATTTTTCTCTCTGCTTTCTTTTCATGCAAATTACGGTGTCCTGGAACTGAAAGAGAAGCAAAATAATATCAACTGCTTTCTGTGAAATTTAACATTTGCTATTTACCAAATGTATGGATCATTTTGGAAATGCCCATCTTTTCTTGTTTTGACAAGCTCTTTTTCTGCAATGATTTGTGCCAGAGATGCTTCTCAAAAGAATGGGACCTTTCAAAAACTTTTGTTCAAGAAATATGTTTTTAAAATATATAGGGTTGAGGAATGAATCCCTGTGCCATACCATAAACAGCCACGCTATTTCTGTTGAGAAAATATTATTTTATTTTGTTAGCATTAAATTGCTAAATGGGAAAACTTAGAGCTAACCTTTTTAACTGAAAGTTCTTCTGCCTTATAGTGTTTTCAAATAATTTTTTTATCAATTTAATGAAAGCAGGTATAAACCAAACAATTTATAACTACCTGTTAATGTTCTTTTTATGGACCAAACTTCCTGACAGAAGTTATTTATAAGATTAATGTAAGATTTTGCATTTTCCCTTCACCTAAGGGATGTTCTTTATTTAGACATTGTTATTTTGCCTCCCTTCATCAATGGCACACAGATGCATGTGTCACCATTGCTGTCATACTCTGAATTTGAAACACACTTCCCTCCTGATAAAGCACTTGCTCTGAAGCACATCCTTGATGATGAGATATTAATTTTTCTGAAAACTGTCCAACAATGAATAGGAAGTTTATAGTAGAAAGTTTTGGGCTGGATTACCCTCATCTTCTCTTGACTGAAAATGGTGTCTGATACTCCTCTGAAAAATCAATATCCTTATGTCTTTTTGAGATGTCTTTTGGCTGTACATGAATGATGCAATTCTAAAAAGTATGTAGCTGAATTCTTTTTTTATTGTAGATCTTGATTATACCATTAAAATAAATCTATTCCTGTTACCCTTGTCATTTTTCAAGAGAAGTGTAAGCAACAATTCAGATGCAGTAGATCCAGTCTTGTGAATTCAAACAGTTTATTAAAATGAAGAATAGGATGCTCAAGTGTACCTTGGTGAAAACGAAGAAGGCTAGAATCAGAAACATATGTCATTGTGTAATTAAATTTTTTCCCCTTTACATTGTATTGCTGTAATTACAGTAATGGAATGTTGTCATTAAAGAAATACACAAGGTATTGGAATGTCAACTACATTCAGTTCATTGATACACTTGCAGAGGGAAGCCTTTTATACCAAAGCAATCATAAAATGTGCTTCTGTAATTATTGTACTATGAAAGGCAAAAATTAGTTTTCAGTATAATCCCTGGAAATGGGTGGCACCATAAGGCACTACAAATTAATGCTGCTGACCATTATTATAACTTTTTGAAAATTAAAGCTTTTTTCCTTTTTGTGGATGATTGCCTGTGAGAACAATTTTGGTTTAATCAATGCATTCAATGTGCTTCAAATTGTTCAGGAATCTTTTTTCGCCTCCTCCCCCCCCGCTCTTCAAAGTTGTTTTGAAAATTAAATTTTCATTGAGGTGCAAAAGTCACTTAAGTACCTCTGAAATACACCTCTTCTGCTCTGGTTTGCATGGAGATGTTCACAAAGCATGCCATGCAATAGGTGAAAGCTTTATAAGGAGAATAATATCTTAGAATGTATTGTATTCATGAAAATCCATAAAGACAGTGTGTTTGAGCTGTTTTTTCAGAGCAGTGCTAATGAAGAGTTACTAAATAGTTTTGAACATACCTAAAAGTTGGTGACACATGATTATTAGATTCATAATAATGTAATATACCTCTATGGCAACTTTTCCTCCAATATGAGTACAACATAACACAATAGAACAGGATAGAAAAGGATATGAACAGAAAAGGATATGAATAGTGTCTGAGGCTTTTTTTATCCTCCAGAGTTTATAGAAGTCCCAGATATTTCCTAGGACAGATCTAATGCAGTGGACTAAGAACTTAGGAGACATTACATTTATTTTTTTTAAACTTCTTGTGGGCCTGGCACAAGATGATCATGAATTTTCAGAAACTGATTGTCCTGTGATGCTCGTAGCATGTCTTTGTTTAGAACTTTCCATATTTCCTTCAGATATTTTCTATCTGTTTTTAAATTTTTTTTCTCAGAGTGTGTAAAATCTAGACAACACTAGTGAAAAGACTTTTATCTTCTAAATCAAAAAATAAATACAGAAAGGCTGTTGATTACCCTCTCTTCTTTTCTTTCTGTTTTTTGTTTATTTTTCCTTCCAATTATGTAGAAATGAATTATTCAATTATATAGAAATGAGCACTACATATTCTAGCAGGCCCATTTTTTTTCTTATTCACTCATTTCCCTCTTTTCCTTACACTTCTCTTTTGCTTTACTTTCTCTCTTGTTAACGACCACATAAGACTAATAGGGAAGATACACTATTTAGCATCTGTTATATCACTGGAGCACATAACTTATAAATTCCTTCAAGTTTTTCTGCATCTCAAGATATGCAAATTTATATTTTGTTTTAGCAAACAAGTTAATCTTTGTAATTTCTTAAATACTCTATAAAATAATTCAGTAGTAACTGATTAAGCATTAGAAATGTCACAGGAATTTTTGTGGTTTGAACCCCAAGAAAATTAGGATTAGAGCCCCACTGTACTATCACTGTATAAGCACATGCTGACAGTGCTTCCTTTACACTAGAAGCCTTGGTGTTTAAGTGTTTTGTGCACCTTCTTAAATTTAGGATAAAGTTTGAATCATAGAATGAAAGAACAGTTCCAAAGCCCCTTCCTTGGGCAGGAACACCTCCCACTAGACCAGGTTGCTCAGAGCTCCATCCAATCTG
The DNA here is from genome assembly GCA_025920805.1 of Petroica traversi. NCBI lineage: Eukaryota > Metazoa > Chordata > Aves > Passeriformes > Petroicidae > Petroica > Petroica traversi. Next base: position 2,074,535 of record JAHLSL010000020.1, read on the forward strand.
TCCTTGTTACCTGTATGCATAAGTTTGCTTTGGACCAGGACCAGCAAACAGTTGTGTCTGAGGTAGTCATTTGAGATGAAAGCTTGCTCACCATTTCTTGGATACCAAAGGAATCTGAAAGTCCCAAGACGCCTTGCCCATGCCTCTTCTTGCATAATGAACTGCATCCTCTTGTCTTTTTGCCTTTCTGTTTCTCAGAGGGAAAAAAAAAAAACAAAAACGTGAAAGAGTGGCGTGTCCTCTACAGTGTAGCACTTCACTTCTGGTGAAGGCTGATAAGAGGAAATTTTCTCTACTCTTTTAATAACCTAGAGTTGCAATAAAATGTGTCAGCAGTAATAGAAACCATTGTCTTAATCTGGCTTTCAGCAAAATAGTTTAACTTTGCATACTAAGTATGTAGTGAGAAATTCTGTTTATCTCACATTAAGAGACATTGTGTATTCAGATTTCCTATCAAATTTTTGAGTGCTTGAATATAGAAATAATGATAACTTCTTTTATTTACTGGTTGTTTCTAAAATAACAGAAAGTGGATGTTAAGAATGCATAAATTAGAGAACATAAACCTACAAAGTAATGGATGGAAGTTACTGTGGAAACTTCAATTCAAAGTATGTGTTAATGTTAATATTCCACACTTATTCTTTCATTAGAAGGTATGTAATGAAATAACTGTTTGAAATACAAGATAACAAAAGCCTCTTTTAATCAGGAAGGTGCTTATTAAATGGCAGTATTAAAAGTAGGCAAACATCACTCTCTGTTTATCATTGGCCAAAAAATTAGCTGGAAGCCTTTGATCAATCATTCATTATTTTTGCTAGGAAGATGAACAACATGAGCTTAGCCTAGATGAATATATCAACAAAGAGAGATATCAAATATCAAGAAAGTGTTAGTAGCATTTTTTTTCTGCACTGTTAGAAGTAGAAGGATGGAAAATGTTTGATGAAAGATAGATATAGTTTTCTTTACAGAAATCAGCATATCCCCTAAAATGTTTGGTAGGACAGGTTACACTAAAGTAGACTTTGTGCTGTAGTTCCAGATGGTAAAAGCACAGTACGCCTAACTCAATGCTGAGATTTTTAAAAGCACAGAGAAACTCACAGGCAAAGGAAAGTAAGCAAATGGCCTGTGCTACTAAAAGAATATTTGTAGTAATATACTGTTCTACACAGAATGGCAATTAGAGTTGTTGTGGTCTCAACCCTTTAAGAATAAATTCTGTCTGTGCCCATTCTTCTATCAGAGCAAAACATTAGCAGTTATAATTTCTGCATAATTTCTTGGGACTCTGTACAGGAGTACTTTTGAATGCTTTAGCAGAGGTAAAAGAATAAGAGAAATGCTTGCTGGAGTAGGAGAAATTCTGATAGCTAGGAAAGTGACCTGGAGTTCAAGAAATTAGAATCATATTCTCAGTTCTGCTTCTTTCATAATTTTAAAATTTGCCTCTCCTGTGACACTGCAATGTCATGCTGGGTAAGGAATATTTCTGTAGTGTGAAAATCTGATACTGTTGGACTGTGTTTGCTTGCTGGACTGTTTGGTGAGAGCCTCCAGTATAAGGAAGAATGTTTCTTCCTCTCTTTCGTTTGCAGGCTACACATTAGATCCACAGTCAGTGCTAACTGAGCTTCTGAATCAAGGAGTGAGCCAACAATCCACATTGGCTTTTAATCACCAGTTTGTAAAACAAGTCATCCAAAGCATAGATGAAGGCAAGGGTTAAAATAATATCGTTCAGTTTTTGTTGTATTAGAAGATGCTAAAAGGGAAGGTGTAACAAGCTGTGGAGGAGAATTCTGTGACAGCAAATGGATGGATACTTGCACTTAAAGGGAAAGGGAGATTAGCTGTCAGAAAAGCAATAATATCAGAATTTAAAGGAGGAATCAAAACTGAGAACAAAGAGTACTCTGCAAAGAATCTCTGACAGAAAAACTGATAAGAAGCTGTCAACAGAAACAAAAGAAATTGGAAATATTCTTAGCCACCAGGTTAATGGTTGTACTTTTAGCCAAGCTCAGCATTGAAGGAAAAGGTGTGATTTGTGTTCAACTACACTTGGGTAAACCTAGACAAATAAAAACATGTTGGCAAGATGGGATACATTTTAAAGTGCAGAGAAATTTGAGGCCTTGGCAAAAATTAGTAGTGTTTTTCTCAAGGAAACAAGCAAATGAAAATAAAACAGCAGTGAGTATTTTATATTGTTTGATTAATTTATTTTTTTTTAATTCCTGTCCTGTCACACATTTTGTAATTGTTGTCATGTAGAGAGTGGAATTCTTTTACCCACTGAGAATGTTTTTTATCTGTATCTTTCCTTAATTACCTAAAGTTAAATTATATATTTAAGAAACTTGAAGTGCATTTGTAGAGCTTAAAAACAGTCTGCTTTGAGAAAATGATAAAGCCTTCTATAAGAGTAGAACAGCAATACAATCCCAAATTCTGGTGAGATGTGGCCACACAGAGAGTTTATGATGCTCCATATTAATGGTTACAGAATGTACTAACTCATAATACCTAAGCTACTAAGAAATTTGTGAACTAGCCTGAAGAACCAATGGCATCTCCTGTGCATCTGTTTGGCTGGCAGGGTTGCCTCCCCACTTCCTGTGCAAAGGAGAGGTTGGCAAACAGCAGAACACAGATTTGAAATGATTTCTTAAGAAAATGAAAGGAATAATTTGCTCTGTAGTTGTAGTGCTAAGTAAAGAAGGCAGAGTGAACAGCCCATGGTTATGATTATGAGGGGAGCACGCTGGGAAACAGATGAAGCTCTGATTTGCATAGGGCAGCCCACAACTTTCACAAGCCATTGCTAAAGGATTGATGGGTGAACAACTTACAGCCATGCAAAATTGCAAGGCTGGGCATGGAAGGATTTACCTTTGTTTGCAGTCTACTTGGGTTCTCCTCCCTGAGCTATGCTTTCATTGTTACAGATGTCTCTCAAAAGAATTTTTTTTAAATGGTTGCTGATTTTTCAAGTGTGATTTCTGTATTTTATTGTGGTTTATATGCAAACTTTTCAGGACAGAATATCCCAGATTGGAAAAAGTTACAATTATTTAATAGACTACCGCTTTGGTGATAGCAGTTGTGTTTTACTCTGAAACAATTCGGATGTTCTTTCTTTTCTTTCTTTTCCTTCCAAGAACTTGCAAGTTTATAAAGAATGCATGTATTCAGCTGGATTAAATGGAAATATTGCTCAGCACCTCTACACATAGATCATATTTATCCCAGTGGAAAAGTGAATTTCTGCTGATCTACACTTCTCATCATACATTTAAAATCTTTTTTAACCACTTCTGATTTTATGAGAAAATTATTTAATGAATTGTATTAATGTTTTCCAAATACCTCTGTGGAAACTAACATATGATAAAATTAGAACAGGTTTTATATATGCATATTTCTACATAATCTTTTCCCCAAAAGACAGAGCTCCCAATTTGGCTCTTTATTATCTTTACAAGTGTCTTTCTTTACTGTATATCCACTAACAGCAGTAAGTAAGCTTCATTCTGAGACTTAATGTAGAAGTGAGAAGTGTTCCTGGTGGTGGGGTTGTTGAACAATATCCAGACATGTTGTGGGATGAGAAATGTGTTTGCAGAACAGGAAGCAGGTCTGCTTTACCTGGAGTGCATCACAACTCCTGAACAGACATACCTGATAATTCAAGTAGAATCTTGATCTCAGTCTTTGTCAGGATATTAGTCAGGATATTTGTATCACCTCTTCCTGCCACTAAGATTTGCAGACTACTGGTTAGGAGTAATGTGTGGTTAACATGCTCTTTTAGCATAATGTTTTGCTTCTGATGTCGTTTTCCTGTTCTAGTATCATTCTTTTGGTTCTGTGAGTTTTTTTAAATGGCTGTGTGAATTTTTCAAAGGCCTCTTCTCTTTTTCTTTGGCTACTTTTACAGTATTCTCTGTAGGTTAAAGTTTGACTGTGAACTTCGGGCATCTGAGGTCTTATAACCCTAACCAAGAAATTGCCATTCTTCATTCACTTTGAACCAATAATACATTTCCAAATTGTCTTAGACAGAGAGGCTAAGCTGAGTAGCAGCTGAGCAGACACATTTACACTGGCCACATTGTCAGCATGAGTAATTGTAAAAACTCAGAACAGCATTGATGGTGCAGCTTTGTTTGCATGTTTTGAAGAGCTGTAATTGGCTCATTCTTTTACTGTGCAACTCTTGTGTTTACATGTATTTCAAAGCAGCAATTATTTATCCAAATAACTGTTTGGGATTTTTTTTTTTTAGATTACAGTTATATTACTGCCAAATGTAGAGTAAAAGAAAATGTATTTACATAATTAAAACACTAAAATGATCCAAGATGGAGCAGCTTGTTCTAGTAATATGGAAGCAAATGGATAGTACTACTTTATCCTTTCTGGATTGCATCTTCATTAGTTTTGCAGAAGGGAGTGGGTTTCTTTAATAATATGCTTTGATGCTTACTGTTTGTAAAATGATTATGGCTACATAATAACTGGCTCACAGGAACAAATAATCTTTGATGGAATCAATTCTGCTAAACAGAAATGGCAGGTGTTACTTTGCATAACAACAGAAAAACATCTCTATTATATCAGGTCTGTAATGCTACTGCTATTACTATTAGCATGTTCACTAGAGTTCTATAAATTTTGTGATCAGTGGTTATGGAGGCCATTAAACTAACTATTGATTCTATTGATTATTTTCCAAAGATTTTAAGCTGAGTGCAGTATGTGTTATTGCAGTTCTATTTTATCTCATGTTTCCTGTTGGTTTTTTGTTGTTGTTGTTTTTTTAACTGAAGCACATTCATGTCCCTTGTCACTTTCTTCTTCCCTTATGAGGCTTTGCAGAAAAAAGTCTTCTGAAAGAGAAACACATTTTTCAGGATGCTGGAATGTTTTGTCAAAACCAGCATGCTAACTGGATTCACTCTTTCTCTCCTCTTTAATGCTTGCATCCCTTCTCTGCCACTGATAGCAGCTGCTTTTCTGGTTACCACATTCCTTTGTATTATGACCTCCTTTGCTCTATTCTCAATTCTTCCCTGTTTCTGTTTTCTTAATTCTGTGACTTCCTGACTTTTATATTAGAGAGATTCAGAAGCTTTGCTTTTCCCAGCTAAGCTGTTTCAAATCTGTCTGCTTGTCTGTCTCCAATACCAGCTCTACAATTCTCCAAGGTGTACAGGCAGAGAGGCTTGTTCTCTTTTCTATCTTGCTTAGGGCTCTATTGACTTATGATATAATTTTACACTGTCCTCTCAGTCTAGACTGAAATGCAAACTTGTCTGGTTGAGGGTCATTACATCACTTGCACCTCTAGGAAGAACTTCTGAGAGAGGCTTTGTTTTACAGATCTCCTAATAGTGCCACACAATTCTGAATCAAGAAAAGAATGCCTAATAAGGCGATGTGCTATAAACTTCCACTTTGAGCCTTTGTTTCATGCAAAATGAGCTTAACTTAGTTTTCAAATATAACAAACGCTATTTCTAAAAGTTACCCTTTCTTAAATTTCATATTTCAGCAATCATTTCTTGTCCTTTTATTTCTTGCCCTATTCATGTTATAATCAAACTGTATTATCTATTTACTGATAATTGCTTTCCCTGATAATGTGTGAAATGCAGGTATTTCTATAGTCATATATTTGCTATAAAGGAGGCGACTTACGTCTTTAGCTTTCTAAAGAAACATTTCTTCCTCTTGTACACTGTGTAAAGCAATACTGTCACTGTTTTTATTATCATGTCCTTGGTTTGCAAGCAAATTTCTTTCTAAAATCCATCTCCAGGGCAACCCATTTTCAGATTTATAACCTGTCCTTATCAGCATTCTATTTTAATGAGTGCAATTCATATCCCTCCACACTAACAATCAAAGGCCCACCATTTTTACATCAGTCCATCCTCTTTTTAATTAAGGCACATCCTTTTCTTGTTCATCTCAATGAAATATAGGAATTCAGTGTTAAATAAATACTCTTGATATAGGGATTAATGGTATTGTAAACAGAACATAAATTACAAAATCTTTCTCTTAGTTATTGAACCAGAACTTGAATGTTCTCTTGATTGTGCAACAAGAAATCATCAGCCTTCTCCACCACAAAAGTAAATCAGACCCTCTGGAGATTACTGCACATTCTGCAAATTTCCAAGTAGTTGTATAAAGTGAAATCTCTAAAGCAGCATCCTGATTCTCCTAAAATGTTTCACAAAATCCACAGAATTGTGTGATTCTCATGGACTGTATTATATAACACATAAGCACCTGAGACACTCAGTTCACAGTACTGTATTGTATCGTATTGTATTGTATTTAATTGTATTGTATTGTATTTTCTGGGGGGTTTTTTGCTTGCCTTTTTGTTGTTGTTGTTGTTGTTGTTGTTGTCTGGTGGTGTTCAGCTGTTCTCCTTTGGTTTTTTGGGTTTCTGTGCTCCTACCAGAATTAAGGGTGGGAGAGCTGTGACATTGAGGTTGTCCTTCAGCTATAAAGGGGAAAAGTCTTATCAAGTGTGTAAGTCTGTGATCACAGTCATCACCCACTGAAATGTGAGGAAACTTTTGTGAACTTGGTTACATTCAACTTAGTAGGAAGTGAAGTCTAAACTTTGATCTGGTCTTCAAACTGGATTGGCCTTAATTCTAAGATTGAGAGGAAAAAAGATTAATTGTGTTTTACATAATTTGCCCTCATCTCTAAACAGGTAGGCTGGAATCAGCGACAACCGTGGGACTCAACTATTATGTGAAGTAGAAGAAGATTGCAATGACTCTTGGTTAAAATGTGAAAAGGTCTCTGAACCTATATGAAACGTAGGCTCCCCAATCCAAATCTGCATCTTCATTATGCCTTCTCAAGACACAATAATGAGAGCCTTGAAAATAATGGGTAGGGGATGGGCTTCTTGTGAATTCCTGTGATGAAATTGATTGATAATGTCATCTCTGTGAATCATAAAATCAAAATTAGCAATGAATGCATTTCTGTCCATCTATTTAATATTACCACAGAGCATGACCCAATTAGGGCTCAGAGAACATGCAGCAATTATGAGACAATAGTATCAGTGTTGCAATAGTAGTGGATGATCAAAAATAACATGGTAATTTGTAAAGAATAAAAACATTTACAGTTTTGGAATGGATATGTGTATTGAATTCAACTTTTAAAACACCAATCTGCTAAATTTGGATTTATATTTTAGGTTTTGCTTTAATATGTTTTAGACTTAAAACATGTTAAACGTATTATTACACTTGGTCTTTGGAACAAGGGTCATTTTCTGATTATAGGGTCTGTAATGACAACATAAAACATTTCCAAACCTGTTTTAAGGCTATTCAGTCTTGTTATAATGCAAATCATACACAAGTTTTAAGTCCTGGTAGCAAAGATATTTTTAATGTTCACTATCTCTAGCCCTCTCTTTATAGTAATTGTCTATTTCACCAGAATAACCAAAATGGGCAAATATTCAAAAAATAGTTAATGAAAAGTGAAATGCCAGAAGAAATTTTATTGTCCAATTTGGAAATAGTGCAAAAATAAACAAATACACATGTAGCAATCCTAGTCCCTTTAGCAAGAAAAACAGCATGGTGTCTACACAATGAAAATCAATTCAGTGAACTACTTTCTGCAATTAAAAGCTGCCATGCAAAAATGACAGTGCTTAGGCATGAGCTCTTACTTCGAGGGATAAGCATGCATTATTTTCTTTATAATTGTGATTGTCTTCAGAAAACTAATTTGTGAACTCAGGTTTAAAAGTCTCTATGGCCAATCTCTTCTGCAATCAGATTTTGTAGCATATTTTAGAAAAACATCAGGAAAGAAATTGTTGGATAAGATGAAATGGGAAAGCCTTAGAGATATGATTACCTTGCAAAAGATGCTGAAAATATGGAAAGTATAATCAAAATTGAGATGAAGATAAGGTTTGAGTTAAAGAGTAACTAAGAAACAATGGTATAGCTGGCTGAAGGTAATCCTCCTTCTTGATAGAACAATACCCTCTGCCTAGGCAGGTCCAAAGGTCAGAACAAACCATACCTGCCTGGTAGGAGATTCCCAAAAACAATTTTTTTAAGGTTTAAAATATAACCCTGTATGGTAATGTAATGATTCTTAGAGGTTACATGCAAATATTGTAGAGTTTATAGCTTGTTTCAGATTGTTTAAAGAGAATTAGAATATTCAACAGAAAAGATGATTTATTGTATTTTAAACGGCAAATCACTCTCTTTTTACTCTCTCTTTTTACCTCTTTCTCTCTCTTTCTCTGGCCTGCTTTGAGCTGCGTCTTGCAGCCCAGCAAGCCTCTCACACTCATACTCTTTCACAATAAACTCCCATGCTCTAAACCCATCCTTAAAGATCTCTCGCTTCTATTTTACCCTCATAACCAAATTCCACAGAGTTAAATCCAACAAGAAATATTTTATCTGGATCCTTGAAAATCACTTACTACTAAATTTGGAGAGCTGTAATCAAGAGATCCCAAAGGGATAGCCAAAAATAAGTTTACTTTTATCTAAGGAATCTGAACTTTAAAATATGCACAGATTACAGGATGTGACAAAAATGTTTTTTTCAGAACTAGTTTCTTATTTTTTATGGTGTTACTGTAACTACTTTATGCATAATATATAATGTATAATGTTGTGGTCATATTGTGGCTGAAATCAAATTAGTTGTATGTGCAGATGAAGTCCCCAATTATTTTTCATGTATTTATTTCTGAATAATGCAATGAACATGATTTCACAGAAGTTCTGGGTACCATGGGAGAGCTAAGCTCTGAAACACACTGCCCAAGGGTGGGCAAGATTTTACCTGGTAGCATCCTGGGCAGACTGATGAAGTGCTGAGTTGCTCAGTTTGCAGTCTCCAGGCATCTGTCCTTTTATTCTGTGATTCTTTTCTGTGAAGTAGAAGTGGAGTAACTGGGGTGTTTGTGTGCACATTGACAAAGTTCACGTGCATGTATTCTGTGTAGTGCTGGGGTTCAGGGAGAAGCACATATTTGCGCTGCCAATACCTGCTGCTTTTCAAGAGCCTCAAGGAATATATAAACTCACAGGGTCACTTAGGTTGGAAAAGACCCTTCAAATTACCACGGCCGACCATTAACCCACCACTGCCAAGCCCACTAAGAAACTGTGTTGATAAGTGCCACATCTACAGGTCTTTTAAATACTTCAAGGGATGGTGACTCAACCACTTCCCTAAGCAGCCTGTTCCAGTGCTTGACAACCCTTTTGGTGAAGTGAATTTTCCCAATAGGCACTGCAGACCTCCCTTGTGAAAATGGAGGCTGTTTCCTCTCATCCTGCCACTTGCTGCCTGGGAAGAGACAACAACCATTTCATTATTATCCCCCCTCCGGCTCCTTTTCTCCAGACTAAACAGCCCCAGCTCCCTCAGCTGGTCCTCATAAAACTCTGCACCCTAAACACCATACATAATGTGTCTTTCATTTGCCTCAATACAGACAGTCTGGGGGGCAAGTGAAGAGTTGGTGGTAAATACTGAAGAGCTAGTGGTAAGCAAAGATAAGTTAATGATAATATTTTTTCAACCAGTCCTTGTCTGCAGTTTCATGTTAGAGACAATGCTAAGCAGACACTCTACTTTCATTTGCTCAGATGGGATTTTGCAAGCGCAGAGCCTGACCTGAATCTGGTGTCATTTTGCCTGTGAGATGGCATAATATCTGTAACAAGTACATGCAAAACTCCAGCTGACTGCCTTCTATATGCGAGTGAGGTGCTTCTTGAAAAAGGCAGAGAGGCATCTTGAGCTGTGGTAGAGCACTTACATATCAAACATATCTGCTCTGGCGATTCCATATTGTATTCTCAGCATGCAGTTGCCATGTCCATTGAATTTTTCAGCTTTTAATATTAACAGCAGTTAAACTATTTTGTCTAGTGGAAGTAGAAGTTAGAGACCACTGAAGGGATGCGAAGGAGAATGAAGTTAGACAACTCTCAGGGATGATCTGACCAAAAGTCTTTACTGCAACAGTTCCTGTTATGCCTACCCATAGCATCAAGTCCCTTGGGTTGCAATTGGGGAGCCAAAACCTGGAGCCCTGGTGACTGCACTGGTCCCTGCTGCCTTGAGAGGAGTCCTGGAAATGAGGCTCATGATGAGTCTTTTCGTTCTTACTGGTTGAAATGAATGGAATTTTATTCTTAGAGAAAATATAAAATATAAAATTTTCATGTGCTACACTTCAACCAGCTAATTTGGTTACTATGGCAAGCAAGCAAAATTAAATTTCAGACACTTCAGTGAAGCCACAGGAACTGGAAAGAGAAATATTTGTCATAAGTTTTGTTCTGACAAAAAAAAAAAAAAGAAACTTAAAGAAAGGAATTAATGGCCCTAATCCATTGACTGCACAGCCTTTGAGGGGAAGACTTTCCTCAGGGAGAGGACAGAGTTGTTAAGTCTATTAACTCTATTAACTTAGAGAAATTATGAAGGGTTTCTTTAGATGGAAAAAGCATTTTCGTGTAGTAAGAAGCAGGCTGAGATGATTAATAAAAAGAAATGTAAATAAAAAGAGAAAATCCTTTAGAAATATTTTCAGAAAATGTTTAGTATCATAATGCAACTAAGCCAGGCTGATAGATTTATCTACCTATTTAAAATGAAAGTTTTTAAAGAAATAACTTTATGGGGTATATTTGGCCACCTTTAGATAATGCAATTTTATTCCAGAGATAGAAACCTTGATACCTTGTTTAGTTAATGATTAGCCAAGGATGGTGCACATTAGAAAAGTCAAATTTAGCCTGTATGGAAATCACCAATTACCCCATAATTTGCTGTCAAGCACCAGATTACCCCTGCTAATATGCAGCATAAACCAAATCTGAAGTGACTGAAATGCCACAGATCATGCCAACGTGCCTGTTAACACTCAAACATGACTGAGACCAGGTTTGAACTGGGTCAGACTTGAAGTGAGCAAGCACATATAATTTTATTCAGAAATCTGTTACTTATGTATTCACTTAAGAAGCAAATGTTGTGTCATTCCACTGGCTTTGTCTTATAAAATTAATACTTTAAATTCAGATTTCACACATCTAGTACTATTGCCAAGCAGAGGATTATTGATGTTTGCAATATAGTCTGCATGTGGAGAGGATAAATTGCACAAGATTTAGCAGTCTGAAGAGAATTACTCCACTGAGAGGTTCTCCATGACACATCAGACACTTTATTCTATTAGAAGATGACATTTACTATGGAAAAAATAAACACTTCTTGCAAACACTTTTAAAGGAATTTTCCATCCTCAACAGTGTTTAAATGGTGACTAACAATTCTTAACATTGCTTTCTCTACCAACACTTTGTACATTCTAGATTGGTTCACTCACATCACTCAGTGACTATCACAAGACTTCCCAAACTTTTTTAAAAGCTAGGTCTTCTAGAAGGCTACTTCAGTTTCAGCAACCTGGTCTTTATCAAAAGTTGTAGCTGTGTACACACTCTCCTGTACACCTTTATTTGCGGCAGTGAAATACTTGAAAAAAGGTAGTGCCAACCTTCATAATATGGCAAGCTCTCTCTTCTATTGCAGCCATGATGCAATGGATGTTCAGGGTGTGCTGGTGTTTGAATTATCATTAAAACAAATTAATTTTGTCCTCAGAACTGTTGAGACTCATTGCTGCCCTCTTCCTGTTAGGTAGGAGAGAGGGTCTGAGCTGTGTCCTTTCTGTGATCCATGAAGGATTCTTTTATTAGACCTCATATGAGCTGGCCTAGAAAATAGTGATTTGAAGAAAAATGACCCTTTGTGGTAGCCACCCCAGCTAGGTGGGCCAGAGCTGGCCAACTTGGTGTTTTTAATAGCACCAGGATAAAAACCATGCTTTTTCATATCTATTACTGCTTGCTTGAAGTGGGGGGGTGAAGAAGTGAGGTCCAATGTCAGCAGTCAGCAGAGGTAAAATAAAAGATGTCAAGCCTTTCATCAGTGTGCCAGGATCTGTCTCTCGAGAGGTTTCTGCGTGGGTGAACTTTGTATAAAGGCCAGACCTTTGGTCCTAGGGGAGACAACTCCTATCTCTTGGCATGGCACTTAAGCTGAGTGAACAGAAAGATTTTAGTTTCACCCCTTCTCTTTAGTTGTGTTATCCTGTAAACCTACTTTGGATTCAATTTAGCCCTGGTGGGATTACAGTACGTGCCTCTCTGCTAAAGACTGTGGCAGTTTGTCATTTTAATCTATGCTGTGTGTCTAAGTAGTTCTTGCCTGCTCATCTGAGCAACTTTTCACTGTATTTGAGCTAGGGAATAAGGAGGAAACAATAGATGTGGAAAATGCAAGCTGAACAGAAATTTCAGCTTTTGAATAATCTGCTCCTTCTTTCATCCCTTATTTTTCCCTCTCAGGTTTTCAACTTTATTTACTCAAGTATAGCAAAACTTATATTTATTAATTCTTTATATGAACTCCAGCAAAATATTGGAGATTCAGCTCTCAGAGAGAAAAATCCAGGGATAAATTTTTATGCTTTCTCTCAGCATCTGAACAGAAACCTCTTCTGTCTCTTCAAGGACTGCTTTATTTATGACATGTTTTATTGTTTTAGATAAGTACTTGGCTTCTGAAGTTGGCTCTTGTAATGTTTGTGGCCTCTAAACAGACAAAGGCAGCAGTGCTTTTATCCTTTGTCCCGGTTTTTGTATTCTGAATGCATTTGTGAGATGGAACTTCCAAGAAAGGACCAAAATAGTTACATTGCCTTCAAGCGTGAATAGCCTGCACATGGGGATGTACTCATTGGGTACTTATGTTCTACTTCCAAGCCCTGCATATTAACAGTTCTCCTCTCTTCTTCCACATAACTTAAAAAATATAAAGTTAAGGGTCAAAAACAATCCCAGCAACAAGCACTTTGGTTTTTACTTGGAAGTGTAGGCATGACAGAAAGGGGTCTTAAGAATCTTCTGAAACTCAGCCAAGAAAGTTAGATGCAGCATTCAAACATAAAAATACAATTACAGTAAATGATTGATTGACCTTTCTGAAAATGTGTTTACTCTTCTGTTTACTTCTAGGACTATTAAAGGACCTTGACATCTTCGTAGTTTCATAAAAGCTTAAACCAAAGCCTAGATGGCTGTAGAAATAGCTAGAGGATGGTGCTCTGAAAATCATAACTTTCCTTATTTCCATGTAGGGTAAAAGGTAATAATGACTAACCACATACCTTCATAAACAGTGAAACCTTTTGCCCCTGTTGATGAGCCACCATTCTTCCTAAATTGCACGTTTGCAACCCTCTCCCAATTTTTTTTTTACATCTAAGATTCAGTAAGCCCAAGTTTTTATTAATACTTGCCTTCTTATCTGGATCCTGATGCCACAGGCAGTGCCACAGTCACAAGCTGGTGCTAAATAACCACGTGGAAGAATTACATCATTCCACTTTCAGAGGCATAGAGCCCAAAGAAAGAGATCACAGAACAAATTAAACTCATACTCATCCTGAGATAAATCAAAGATCACGTTTTAACTCAGCAAGCAGTTTTTTTGCGTACATTTGCTCTCAGTTTGTTCTTCATGCATTTTTCATATAAATTCAAGTGCTCTTAAAAACTGATTATTGTTTGTAACTTCCAGTTTTGTTAAATCACAAGCTGTTTGATCTTTTTTGTGTTAGCCATTAAACTGGTGATCTGCAGCAATGGAGCTTGGTGTGCATGTCTGGGTGTACCCCATCTGAGGAAAAAGGGTGCAGAAGCCAGGAATTCCCACTTTTTCCATGACAAGATGTGCTAGTCTAACCCCATGTGAATATGGGAAAGGTGCTGGTTCAGTCATCTAAATTCCTGAATTAAAACTCTCTGTCTGTGATAATCTTGCAGAACAAGGTGCTGAGGCAATTAATGGTCACAGGACTGGATTCAAACCCTGTTGGTCTTATGCAGCAAGTTGAACAACAATATTACCAAAAGATTTTTTCCTTTCAGAGGATTCCATTATGTTGGGCCAAGAAGCTAAAAAAATGGCCTATACATATTTTTGCATTTTGTGTTTAGGCATAGGATAATGTGATTTATTCCTGAGAGCCTTTTTTGATGAAATGATGGGTTACATATCCTGCTTGAAAACCCAGATCTTCAACTTTGGCTTTTAAACTTAGAGAGAGTGTACCTCTGCTTTATTGGGATTGTAACGTGATGCATTAAGAAAAAGAGTTTCCCAGGTGATTGAGAAGTGATTAACATATGGCTACTCCATAAGCTCAAGTAAATAGAAGTTTGCTTAGTGACATATCCAAAAGTAAGCAGGATGGCCATCAATGCTGAGTGAACTTCTCTGGCATGTCATGGCACATGAAGAGGCAATAAATAGAGTTTTTAATGTCTCACTTGTTTTGATATTGATGTAGTTTACTTACAGAGTACTATTTTATGATCCCTAATGTGAAATCTCACATCAATATGCCGCAGCAAAGTCTGAAAATGACATAATAAAATACAAGCAGCTGTGAGACACATCATAAAGATGACACAAAATGATGTGAAACAAATAATATTTTAGAGTAGAATTACCCAGTTTTCTAGAGCTATTACTAGAAGAACTTTCTCTGCATTGATTATTCACAACCCAGGTATTTCATATTATAAATTATATTATATAACATTTGGTTTTCCAAACCAAATACCTTCTTCTGAACAGTCTCTTGAAAGATTTTCCTTTAAGTGATTGATTTTAAACAAGAAAGGAGATAAAACCCTGTAATTAACTAATTGAAAGAATTGCAGTGGAGAATAGTCAAGGTTGTTTCAGAGTTCTTCTTCTTTTCAGATGGGTGAAAGTTTATTAAGATTTTTCCATTATCGCAAAAAAAAAACCTCCACAAATTCACCCTGTCCTCCCCCTCAATAAAAATCAAACAAAAAAATCAAATAAATACTATTTATAACAGAAGGGTTTTGAGCAGAACAGAAATTCAATAATTTGATAATTTTATGTGTGAAAGAGTGTTGAATGAGAGTCATAAAGGCTTAACTAGAATATCTGTATGAGTAGTGGTATTTTAATTATCTAGCAGTCTTTAAATGATTGTCAGTCCTGACAGTATTTGTGAATAGAGCTCATTTAATTCCATCTTTCTCTGGTTATGCCTCCATAAAACCTTCTTAATCAGTGGACATTTAATTTCTGGCAGTGCTGCATTAAATTGTTGAAATTATTTGTTATATAAAGGCGTTCTCTTTTTTTAAAATTTTTTAATTTCATTTTCTTTTCTCTTTGTTTTTTTTTCTTAAGAAAGAAAACACACTTTTTGACATAATGTATGTAGTATTTGACTATTCTAAGTAACTGGGGCTAAATTCATAGCTTGTTACACTCCAAAGGTTTAATTCAGACTCATGCTGGTTCTTTATGGCTCTAGATCTTGCTGGATTGCCTCTCTGGTGGCGGTTTCTACCTAAAGATACCTGTAGGTTTGCAACTTGTTCCATCTGTTTCAGCTTTTGCTTATTAAATAGGTCCAGAAGCTAGGACAAAGGAATCAATTACAATTCATCAGGGTGAAGTGCTGTTGAGTTTTCTTCATAATGTAGATGTTTTCCATAAAACTAGGAATGGAAACAAGCAATGCATATAAAAAGTGCAGAAGGTTCTTAGGCAGCTGAAAATGTAGTTACTCTGTTTATACTTCTAGTTTGGCTTTTGATTTCCTTCACAAGCAAATTTATATCTTGGCTGAGGAAAATAAAATAAGGGTATTAGAAAGCAACCTAAACCTGAGAAAATAAAAAACCATGACAAGCTTGTTTTCATAAAGTCCACATGCATGCATTTCTGATGTTAACATGGTTCTTTGTAGTCTGCAGGAGTTGAGTCTCATGAAATAACACTGTGCTGTGACATAGGAATGTTTTCAGCATTTTCATTATTTCATTATTCAGCAGTACATGAAGTGACTTTTGGTGGCATTATTTTATAAAGATACCTTATTAGGATTTAATACTCAGTTTCTCAGAGTATGAAAATGTTACTTTATTCAGCTGATAAAAGTTGATTTTTTTTCAATTTTGTTTAGCAAGGTTTATAGAAAAATAACAGAAAAATTCTGATACAAGGTGAATTGCTGAATACAAGATAAGCAAATTCTGCTCCAGCAGCAGCTGCCAAACTGGAGAGCTGCCTCATCCCCTCAATTAGATTGAGGCTGTATTGATATCTTATTACTGCTAATTAAGCATTTTAAAAGTTCCACATGGTTTGGAACTTCAAGCTACAAATGAATGAAAACGTTCTTTGTTCAGTGTGCCTTAACAATACTGTGGACAGATACTACTCAATCCTTACATTATCAATCCCTACTAGACAATCTCCTCAAGAGCTCCTGGTCATTTTTTATATATTCCTCATTATATCCTTGCAAATTAAATCACAGGCAATGATAGTAAGTGCTGAGTAAATAAATAAAAGAACAACACTACTATTTAGCCATCTTTCTTGGTTACATTCCTACCTGAATGTGTCTTGCTCAGCTGGTAAATGAAAAACCCATAGGATATTCCTTATTCTTTACACCTGTTAAATATGTAAAGACATTAGTTTATTTGCAAGTGAAGTAGCCTGCTAGCACCCTTCAAACATCCAACAGCAAATTATTGATTCAGCATCCTCTCTATACAAAAAACCCAGCATAAATACAAATTAATGTCAGATTCTCTGCAACACAACTTCTGGGAAAGAAACCCTCTCTGTATTGCATTGAAGCTGTTATTTGCACAGCGTGTCAGGCCGTGATGTTCTCTTGCAGCCTCACATGTGTTTAACAGGATATATTGAAATAAGCTCAGTGGGACACTGTGTGTCTCAAAGAAAATGATTAAGCACTGAAAGCAAACCTCTACTGTCTTTGCCAAGAGAAAGAGAAAGAGCTAGCTTAGAATGACTCCTCTCATCCCTTCCAGAAATTATGCCAGAGATATAAAGGCCTTTTAATTAATGGTGGAAGAATGAGGGGGTGTCAGATGTTCGTGGAGTAGCCTGACCTCTGTCCACAGTGCTGAGAATGACCATCTCTTTGACAGGCACTGGCAAAGCCATCCTCACTGTGTCCAGCACCTGGGAAAGGCAGCAGAGCAGGGTAAGTGTCCTCTACAACTGGTGTCCTTAAGTGCAGGGCCCTTAAGTGAGGGCCCTCTGACCTTTGCAGTGAGCCCTTGTCCCAGCCCGCATTGCTGTTCATCAGCTTGAATGTCAAGCTGCAATGGGAAACCATGGGAATATTTAGATCACAGCTTGCAGTCAGTCGTAGTTTGGTGAAAGCAACTGTTGTGAAGTATCTTAAAAACACTTTGTGTGATGTTACAAATATTCCAAGTAAGAGTGCATGCTGTCAGCTGCTTTAATGAATGTTAGGTATATGTCAGATCTTGATATATAATAAACAAAACTTCATTTAGAGCCGGCAAAAATTAGGCCAGTGTCTTTGATTGTACTCCTATCACTGCAAATTAACAGCCTGTAGTTTGTGAATGTACTGTGAAGCAGCCCTTTTAATCGATTAGTATAATATGCTTGATTTAATAATATTTGCCATTGATATAGTTTTCTATCAGCCTCTCATGTGGAGGTCAGTGTGCCTGTATCTTTTGCCTACAAATTTAATCCTTTTATTTATTAATGTCAGATTTCATGCATTTGCATTGTCAGACTCTGCTGCTCAAGAACAGTGAGTAATCAGAGAGTTTTACTCTTAGATTTCTCCTGTCCAAGAAGAAGCAGTACATGGGGAAAGACAAAAGCCTTTAAATACATCTCACCTGAAAGCAAGTGGCAGCTGTTTTTAAATCTGACTGAATTCAACACTGGTGGAACCATTGGGGGCTGCTGTTTGCAGTGGCTACAGATATATTCTGTATATACTCCCTGTGCTTTTCTGCTCCCTTGGATACCTAGCTGAGATATTAAGAAGTAATCTCTGGGCAGTTGCCAGATAGGATATAGTTTGTTTCCTGGAGATCAATATCCTGGGATGGAGGGACTGTGTTAATGGTTCAGCACTTCTGCATGAACACAATTAATTACATAGGTGAGCCCTGTGTTTAGACACTTTCATCTTTGATCCGCCTAACAGCCTCTCTGCCAGGGATTATCCTCCATCCTTACTGACTAATTTGACAACAGACTTTATCTGTCTCCTTTGAGATAAAGATGAGAGAGAGAGCTGTCTATCCGTGTTCTGAGTTTTGTAGTGTTAAAAAAAAACCAACAAGCCTTTACAATGTAAACTCCATTATGAAGGATACAAAGGAAGTCCCCACTGCAAGTATTCTAATCAAAGAGAAGTCCCCTGGTGCTACTGAGGACAGAAATTGTGATGAGTTCTGTTCTGCTCTAAATTACTAATTGACTTTTTTCTAAAGAACACCTACTAGGAATCTTGAAGTTTTATGGCAAATGCTAAAGAGCAGCTGTTTTCTAATTGTGCTTCCCATTCTACAGTCCTCACAAATATCTCTTTAGAATAATAAGATGGAGATACTCTGAGTTAAAAGCAATGGTGATCAGAGGCAACTGTGTTAATGTAAGAGAATAGGTCACAAGCTCAGAAAAGCCATGAAAATTATGGATTAGTTTTAATAAATCTCTCTTTAAGATTCTTTTATATGTTGGTATTTTCATAGCTTGTTTTATGGCCTGAGAAGCTGACATGCTGCTGTGAGCATTCTCTGATGAATATCTGCCTATCAGCACACAGTGAAAGAAGTAATTACAGCATAATACTATGTTCTATGTCATTAAATCACTATTTGGACCTAGGCATAATTTATATTTAAAAATGTGATCATCATTAGAAAATCATCATGGCTGATCATCTTGAGAAAGTAAGAAAATTACTGGTAACAAGACGTTCTTCTGGACACTTTGGACTTTTGTGCCAAACTCTGAGGTTGACAATGGCTACTGTGTATGCACATACACACTTTTTTGCCTACATTTTTATTTTCTTTCATTTAACTTAGCCAATTCACTGACGTGCTTGGACCAATGTAGAAATGAATATATATTTCTTACCCCAGAGCACACATTTTATATAAATTGATACCAAAATTTTTTATTATTCTAGGATAAATATTGGTGTGATTTTTTGCTATTAATACTGGCTGTTTGAAAACCATAAGCATAGAAAGAAGTCAAAATGGCGGTGGGAGGAATACTTAAAAATGAAGAAATAGGTTACAATTTTGCAGATGTTATCTCTGAATAATTTATTTTACACTTTAAATAGGTGGCCTGATTTTCAGCTCTGTCAAGCAGATTTAGGTACATTATATAATTTTAGAAATGTAATTATAAGTTTCATTAATATTTTTGTATAGCTCAAAAGAATATTTTTTAGCAGTTAAAAGTGGTTGCAGGAACAAGTACTCCTAAATATTACATTTGGATCAAAGTAGGATAGGATTTTGAGCCAAATTAATCAGACGTGACATTCTATATCAAGTTTGCTCCACAAATGTGCTATATTAAAAAGCTGGGCTTAGGTTTTGAAGTGCAAAATTGGTACATTTAACCCAAGAAAATCTTGATGTCATTAGTTATGCATGGGCAAAACCTACACTTGCCTGAGGTGGCTGGTTCCAGCAGTGCCTGGCAGATGGGAGCAGCACGGAGACTGAGCTGTGCTGTCTTTGTGGCCAGCCTGAGTGCCCTGTGCCTGCCAGCCTGTTCTGCACCCGCCTTGGACAACAACAGGAGCGTTTGTTAAGGAGCCTGCTCTGTCTTCTCTCTCTGTGGCCTGTCCTGGGCTTTGGCAGATGGGCTGGAGCGGCTGACGTGCGGGGTGGATGGATGGCTCCGTCAGAGCACTCCCTGCGGTGCAGCAGCTACTGCATCACCCTGCACCTAAACAGTGAGGGATGCTTCAGGGAGTAAGCTGCACAGGCAGCTGGCCAGTTAGCTCCGGGCTGCTCTGGCATTGTCTGATTACATTGTATCTGATTATAATTGCACTTGATTAGAACTGCAAACCATCTCCGATGAACCGTGTCTGCTTGGAGGCTCAGTGAACCCAGTGTGATAAATTGCTGCTGGGTTAAAGGTCTGGCATCTTCGACATTTATCCACCTTGGTGTGAATCACTAAAAATCTCAAGGCAGCGAGGGGTCTGGGTTCAAAGGGGGCTGCCTGCATGAGCAAGGCATGCAGAGCCTGCCTCTGTGTGAACTTTTGAGCAAGGAGGCATTTTACATCGTCTTTTCCATCATCTAATTTTCTTGCCTTGGGAACTCAGTTGTGAACTGACCCCAGTCCATCATGCTATTCATAAATTACTAACAGAACTTTGAAGTTCTTGACACATTTAAAGAGAAGGTTCAAAGGGATATCCTGAAGGGATTCTGGAAAAAGGTGTTTTGGAAATTAAAGGAAAAATCAGGCAAGAGATTCAATATCCAAGTGAGTCTTGTATCAAGGAGAACAATATTAACAGTGATTCAGAATATCAGTCATGTCAAAGTGTGCTAATAGGCAAATCAACCTCCTTGCACAGTTATATATAAAGATATGTATTTGTTTATAGTCATATATGTACACTTTTGCATGTCTGCAGACAAGTATATAAACAAAATCTGTTCTTTTTTGTTATAGGAACATTAATATTTGAACTTTTTCTAGCCTGTAAGTATATGAAACTTGCTAAGCAGCTGATTTTTCTGTGTATGTAATGGCTTCCATTTCTGCCATCCTAATAATGATCCCCCATCAGGGTTTGCATAAACAAGTCATCACACATTTTGTAACAATTTTTAAAATGTAAATTATTTACACAGAGAATGCTTATTGCTTAGGTAGCTGACTCCCGTAGCTTATAAATAAGTTAATAACAGAAATAAATAATTCAGGCACATTTATTTTTGAATCTGTTACTATGAAATCCTTTAATATTCAGAGCAAATATATTTTAAAGATTGTTGGCATTTCTTGAGCATATGTAGGATTAATTATTGCAGTGTCTATTTCCGTAGTTTACAAACTACTTGCATGCAGAGGACTCCCAAACTAAACAAAACCATTTTACAACAATTGAGGCCTTGTTTCAGTGATGTACTTGAACCACATTTGAGCACATTCTGAACACCACCTAGGTCATTAAAGGTTTAGCTCAAGCTTAAGAACTGCTGAATTCAGTAAGAGTATGAACTCAAGTCCTTTCCCGAACAAAAGCCTAAATTCTTGCTAGGCTTCTACAGACTCTAAAAATCCTTCCTGAAGGCAAATGTTACACTGCAGACAGAGCATGCTGCAAGTGTTATTGCAGGCGTTCTCATCTTTGCTGGTAGCTGCCTGAAACTGCTGTGAAATTCTCCTGCTTTCGGGGAGTTTCAGGGAGGAGGGGCTTGTGTGGAGGCACTATCAGATTTCCCTCTTCCCAGCTTTTTCTGTATGCCAAGCCCTGTGTTCTCACGGAGAGAAATCATCAGATGTCAGCAGATCTGACAGAGAACTTGCTGCTCTCCATCTGTGCAGAGCAAAAGGAACAAGCTCTCTCTCCTCCTTGCACAGTTCTGGGTGTGCTTAATCAATTAGAAAGAAGCTCAGGACGTGTTGTGCTTCAATGATAGTTATTATCCTTTTGCTGTGTTCTTCAAGCAGAGGAATCCAAGCTGGATTTTTGCTACTTAGTGGGAATTTAACTTGATTTGGTGATTGAAAACTTAGCTGTTGACCTTTTATCAGTGAATGCTAGTTTTTCAACCTGAATCTTTCCTACCTTTTCTTAATGTCCATATTCTATGTGCGGTTTTTATCTTTCATTTTTTCTTTTGTGCTTATCTCAACTTTTTCCTAATTTTCTCTTTTTGTACTTAATGTCTCTTCTAAATACTGCTTTATACTCTTCTCTTTCCAACACTGTAAAAAATTGCAAAATTTAACGTAGAATATAAATCAAGCACATTTAAAAGTAAATAAAAAATTAATTAAAAAAAATCTCCTCACCGCCACCAAAAAACTTCATACCACCTTCTCCAAAGAAGCCCTAAACCTAACAACCTATATCCACTTTCCTGTGTTGAACCCATCCCCATTCTAATTTTTTTTCCCAGTGATTCATTTTCTAACCCCATTGTATTTAACACAGTATTTGGCTGAATATGATCCTTATTCTGAAACAGAAGAAAATAGAGATTTATCTTTCTTTAAAATTAGAGTAATTGGACTAATTTTCCTCAAAATCCAATGCTGGAAATAGAAAGTAAAAAAAATGCAGTAACAGCTGGTTTGTATCCATCTTCTCAGATGTACAAACAGTCAAAATAGGCAAATTATCTATCCACTGATGCCTCGGCACATGATGAACCCAGATAATTACGAAGTTATTTTCCAAGAGAAGGTCACTGTGTTTTATATTGCCTGAATATGCCAGACTTTGGGACTGCCAGTGATTTAGCTACAGACATGAGCCAGTGATCTAGTGGCTGAGGGGATTCATCATTATTATGAATTCAACAGTAAATCTGATGAGATGTTAGGGCAATTAGGGTGATGATCTGCTGCTTCACAAATGTGCAGAGGAATCATTATGGAGAAGGGAAATGGATGAAATCATCAAAGTGAGTGTAAACTTGAACTGGATTTGTAAATCATAGAGGAATTTCCCATGCAGAACTGCCTATTACATTATACATCACTCATAAATGTTTAGTACTTTTTGACTATGAGCACCATCAACCCAACTATTTTTATACATTGTTTAGGCATATTTATTATTTATTTTACTTACTTGACTTTTTACCTGAAATTGTTTCACATGCATCAGTGAAAACATCATGAAGGTTTGAAGGCACAGTAAGTTTTCATTTCCTACCTGACCATCTTTTCTTTTAGAGACTATATTGTAAAAAAGAATGAAAGACACACATATAAAAGTTAGTATAAATATATGTAATATCCTAAGTAAATAAATAAAAAGTCTTAAATTTAAATTGGAATCTTCCATATATAATTTTGTTGTGAAATGTTTAAAACATTTTATGGTTAATTCCTGTCTTGTTTCAGAGCATTATTAAAATAGTCTAGATTTGATTTCCCTCCGAAGAAAAATATATGTCAATGCAAAATATAATAGCATCTTCAAAAAAAGAAGAAAAGAAAGTGTAATAGAACTAGAAGTATAAATTTACTTCTTAGCTACAGAGTGAAGCAAAAAAGGAGTATTTAGCAATAGGTCATCTGCAGTGATTTGATACACTCTTGGAAGAGTCCTTTTTTTAGCTGAATTGCTCATGGAAATTAATTTTAAGTGTGTTTGCTGAATTTTAAGATTCTGTTTGAATAAAGTGAAGGTCTCTAGGGGCTATACTGATCTTCTGAATAGTTCACGGAGTGATGATCTATGCATGGTTTATGTGTTGTGCTGATTTATTTACTGGCTTATTTTTATCTTAGCTTATGCTCACCCTAACTTAGTCTTTGCTTATGAAAGGTAAATTCTGTAACATGTGAGTAATATTAATTTCCAATTAAAAATTTCACCCAAATGTGTGTCAAATAACTCTTGAGGTGTTGTAGTGGCCTTCTTTCTGCTACAAGAAACAAAATGTGTCATTGAAATCATCTGTTAAAAAGCACTTCTCTTTTTTTAGAGAATTTTGGTAAGAAAGTTTCCTACTCAGGGTACAACTGAAATGACAGTGTCCTGTATCCATGGTGCAGGAAGCAATATACTTTCTGTAATTAGCTTGGACATTTCAAGAAACATCTCTGACTGTCATGTTTAAAGCACAGACAGTTTTTTTCTTTGATTCGTAGAGTAAAAAAGTACTTTCCTGGCCTATGACACTAAACAGTACATTAAAGTATAGGAGATAACTATTAGGAATGGCTTAAGAAATAGACATTCAACCTATGCATTTGTCAAAGGCATCTCCCTTGGCCCAAACACAATTAAATTGTCCTTCAAATACTACATAGAGTATTGCCATTGTACTCATGAATGAAAACTGTTATTCTAGTAGTTATGGGATTGGTAGCTTTACCTAAACCTTAGGCTTTTTGAATGGTGTTTATAGTTTTGTTCATCACACCTGCCTATTTTTCATCTCATAATACGTGGTGGTACATCTGTTGGTTAATGGTTCATCTCAAAAATTATATTTAGAGATACTGTGAAAAAGGTTAAGAAACTTAACTTTCCACAGTCTTCCTCAGATGAAAGGAAAGGAAATCTATGAAAGGAAATATTTTCTTCCAGTACTACAGTTTGCACTGAATATTAATTTATTTATCTACTTATGACCTTGAAAAGAAAAGTATATTTCCTTTTGATTTTTATTTTGCTATGCAAGCCAGAATAGACCTCAGGATGTTGTTATCATTCTGTGATATTTCAAAATCCTGTGTTTAGATTTTAGTCTATATATATGTGATCAATTATTTCCCTTTGACAGTGCTGTTATTACATACATATTCCACAATTCATGTGTGCTAAATTTGTTATTGATTTTTAGAGTAGTGTAAACAGTATGCATTTATTTACATGTATATACATGCATGAGGAGGTAATTAATTTGCTTGCTATTGATTTGTTTTCTTTTTGATTCTGTCAGGCTGTTCAGCATTACATTTAGTAATTTATGCAATAATGTTCTTATGGAAGTTGTAAAAGCAGAACATTAGTAAGCTTATTTTTGCTGTCTTAGTAAATATGTTCAGAGGGTAGATTACATAAATGGTAGTCTCTGCACCTGTCTTTTTACAGAGGTATAAAGTAAAATGCTTTTCTGAAGGTAAAGGCATAAAAGTGCTGACCTTACCTCAGCATTCTTGACATCAACATGAAGCCTGATTGATAGATCAGGATTCAAAGTGAGGAGGTACCAATCTGCTAAGTTTAATCAGTGAGGAGTCTCAACGGTAGTATTTAAATTTTTAAAAATGCAAATTCGCTGTCATAGAGATGTGTGTGGCTCTTCTTCTCTACCTGGAGTATCCAGCCATGCCAAGAAAAAAATCCCTCAAGTTCCAAGCCAAACTCCTCAAATTAACCATTTGTACATGCTAACCTCTGAGTGGTTTGAGTCAGAGGTGCTACTAAACTATGAAGAGAATCAAAATTAAATATGTGTTTATGCTGGCTTGTAGCCCATATGTATGCCTGTATTTAGTGCTGAACATGCATTTAGACTTTTTTTTCACTCATGAGCAAAGTTCTGTGTGAACAAAATAGAACCTCTCTGCACTATTCCTCCTGTGAGCCCGTCTGGTGGCAGGAGGAATAAACCTGTGCTGTGCACAAGGGTTTTGCATACAGCTTGCCATTTTATATCATAGCACCACATAAAAAAGATAAAAGAGTTAATTTTTAATCATTTTCTTGTGTCAGTTGGCCTTTTCAATTCTTTTTTCTGCTATTATTTTTACACATATATTCCAGTGAAGATGAGTTTTGAATGGAAGTCAAAAATTTGTAAGATCTCTTGCATAGTTTTCAGAGAGTATTGACAGAAACAGCAGTCTGATTATAACACAAAAGAAACACAGATTAGTTTTCACAGATTTAGAAATAATGTACAAAATGAACCACCATGTACAGCTATCAAAAGGGAGTGGGTTACTTATAAAGTAAGAGTCTGTATGTTCAGAAATTCATTTAGGACATGGGTGATTGTACCATGATTTCTACAGCAGCAGGTATAATGGCTGTGATCCCTCTTGGCAGTGATTGTCTACATTCCTTTTAAGTTGTAAGGTCTAATCTGTGCTTACCTGAATGTCTACTGCCAGTAAAATTTGCATTTTGTTAAATGAAATGGTACTCTTCCACTCTCCCCAATATAGTTTCCAAGCATTAAAAAAAAGGGAATACTGTTCCTCTTATTTTATGTCCATTTTACAACAATTTTTCAATTAGGAATAGAATAATCTCTTTGAAGTTCTGGATTTTAACTCTGAAAATAGCACTTTTGCTTCTGAAATCATTATTCCAATGTCCAATATTTGTTTTTACTTGAGTTAATAGTTTCAAACCAGAAGATAAATAACAGTGAGTAGTTGGAATTAGAGAAAATTTACTAAGGAATGTGATTTACATTTGGTAGATGATAAATGTATGTAATCATATGACATTTAGGAGTGATTATTTGATTTTAAAGCATTTACAGTGCAATTTGTGACAATTATATTAAATTAAATCAAATTTGAAATTCATTTTTAATTATAAAGTATTGTGAAGAAAAGCACATGAAACTAGCATTTATGTTTCATTTTCATGTCTATTGCAAAAGAGGAATAAAAAGACCCTATAGAAAATGACATATTATAATGAATTCTTTGTGTATTCAGAATAATAATTTTGCTGCCTTTTGATAAAGAAGTAGTATATAATTTAATAGCTATTCCTCTGTAACTGAGGGCTACCTGAGGGCAGTGCTTGACAGATCAGTTGAGCTGCTTGCCAGTTATGGGTAGGGATCCAGCTTTGCCCTCTGCATGCAAACATCAGTATTGATCAGGGACACAGTTCCTCTCCCTGCTGCTGATAGTTTTGGGAACTCAACCTGGATGCAAAGGCTGAAAGATGCATCCCTTCAAAACCCCAGAGTCCTAGGAGCTAAGGACAAAAGCATGGCTTGCACTGAGCATGACACTGGCACTGTAAGACAGGATTCCTGTGGAGCAGGCAGAAACTCAGCTACTTCCTCACTTCTCTCAGGACTCAGATGACCTTCTGTGCTCACCCAGCTCTTGCTGTGTGCTCTTTAGGATTTAGCTCCTTGCTTCCTGGTGAAGCCTCTGGTGTGTCTTGTCAGCTTGTTCTTCACCACTCAGGTCCCGCAGTCCTGCAAGGCAATTCTGCCTTAAGGAAACAGTGGGGTCTGTGCCTAAAGCAAGGCAGAACTGCCTCTTACCTCCCAGGAAACAAATTCTGTGTATCTTTAACACATAGATTCTGTCTGTTTATATGGCTTCACAGGCGCCTCAGAAAACTATTATTCTTTGGGAAGTTTAAGTTTCAACCTCCTTTGCCCCTCCATTATCCGTAGGCCTGGGGCAGGGGACAGTATGAACTGTCCCAGATTTTGTGAAGATTCGTGCACTAAACAGAGCTGTAGAAAAGCGTGGGACAGTCGCTACCCGGGAGCAGCGCTGGGCTGCCCCTCCCTTCCCAGCTGTGCCAGCCCCTGGTCCCTTTGGGATCCACTCAGTGCCACGGCAGAGCCCCCTGCCCGCAGCACGGCACCCGAGGGTCCATCCCTGCCTGAGTTTCCCTGGAGAGAGCTGACAGCTGAGCACAGCGCATCTTCCAGTTCTGTGCTTCAGGCATGCCCTGGGTCCATGCCGGCTGCAGCCCGAGCTTCAGGGAGCCTGAGAAAACAAAAGCAGACCCTCAGGGCAAACACGAAGCGTTTAATAGCAGATGTTTGCTCTGAACAACGGCATCAGTGACATTTACCCTCTTCAGCAAGTTATTTTCTGAGCTTAGATGCTTTATTCATCTATCGTCCAACAACTGCCCCGCTGTTATGCAGGTTTCACCTAAGTTTAGGTGAAAAATAAACCCGAATAACATATTCATTCCTACTAATGAGTAATGACTTGTAATATTGCTTCTCTATTCGTCCTTAATGACTTAACTGCAGCACATTTGCTATACTGTAGCTGGAGGTTTTTTGTTGGTTTTTTGTTTGTTTTTCTTTCTCCTTCCTGCCTCCTTTCACTGTGCGAA
Organism: Petroica traversi; assembly: GCA_025920805.1. Lineage (NCBI taxonomy): Eukaryota > Metazoa > Chordata > Aves > Passeriformes > Petroicidae > Petroica > Petroica traversi. Next base: position 2,102,325 of record JAHLSL010000020.1, read on the forward strand.
GGTTGAGGCTAACAAGCAAGTCATTGCCAGTGCTCAGGTATGTAATTTCAGAATGACAAATAATGCATCTTAAAAGCACATAGGTGGGCAAAGTAGCTTGTGCTTCCAGGATGGAAAACAAAGGCTGACTGACCCACCTGACACAGCCTGCAAACAGCTCATAACTGCTGCTGTGGGAAGCAAAAAACTTTCTTTCTTTCCATCCTGACAATAGTAAGTGGAAGAACCCAGGCAATTCTTTCTCTTTTACTGCAGCCCTTTCTCTGTCTTTCTGTTTAAGATGCAGAGAACCTCCCCTGCTGATTTTCTTTCTCCTTTATGATCTGGACCAAAATGAGGGCAGATGAAGAGCCCATGACCACTTTTGACCATATTTTGTCCTTACATCGAATGTGGTGCTGGAATAATTTTGCTGATGAGGAAGAGTAACATCAAGCTTTTTGTCTTGGATATCACAAAATGACCCACTAATTCAGAGTGTATTTGTATGACTTAAGTGATTTACCTTTGTTTGATAATATAATCTCTATGTTTTTCTTCTATGTCATATTCAATAGCTACAGGTGGTTTTCCTTTTACCTCTAAAATTATTTATATTTGAAGAGTAGATTCCAACCCTAAGTTGCATAAGTCCTTTGCTCTCTTAACAGGTAAAAATATCTAATGAAGATGATGTTATGCTTAAAACAGTCTTCTGATCTCTAAGCATTACATCTTCATATTAATCACAGTGTAAGATTTCTGTAAGACCCAGTGTTGGTCTATGTCCTAATACTTTCTGTAGATGAGCACTGTAATGCTATGGTGAAGGCATTAGAATCTCAGCCTGCTGGTTGGGATGCTCTCTGGAAGGTTTGTGTAATAGGAACTTGTAGGCATCTTGTGAAAGATATAAGGGTTAACAAACTAAAGCATATTGTTGGACTGTTAAATAGCACAGCTAATGAGCAATTAGCATGGACAACCATAGGAGGAAAAAAAAAAGTTTGAATAACATGAAGGATATGGGTAAAATTGGTACTGTTCTGACTTCCTGTATTAGTACCAGACTCTTCTTGTAAGGAAAAAAAAATAAAAATAAAGGAGGGGTAGAGTAAATGGTGAGGCCTATGAAGAAATGCAGCAGTTGGACTGTTCTGACACTACTGTGTGACTCTGTTATTGTGAAATAGTGTTAGCAATTCCAAGTATATGTGTCTGGACAACTTTTATAAATTTTCTGAAACAAAATAGGAATAATTAATTCCATTGCTCTGGTGATGTTTTTTTTTTTGAGCAGCAATTCACTTGGTGTCACTTTGGATTTTTTCAGTGTGTGACATTTTGAGAGAGAGAGGTGCATACAAAGTGTATACACAAAGAGATATGGAATATGACCAAATTTCTGTAAATTTATACATGGCCTGGAGTCTCTATTTAGTCAAAATTCTTCTGAAATGTACTGTGAATTATGACAAAACAGGAATGTGGGGAGAAATTCTGGCAGTATTGAACTTAATAAAAGAGGCATTTTTGCTAGAAGAGCAGCAACATTTAATCACAGAATGCAATTTAAAAGTAGGAAAAGGACATGCAGCTAACAAGATTGCACAAATTTTATATAAATTGAGGGAAATGTTATTTGCATATCTTAAAGGATGAGGTCAAGTGATAAACATAGCTAAATTGTTGCCGTACTCATGAACAGTTTCAGTTAAGACAGTACATGTGTGGCTTGTTAAAGCATTTAAGCTTGCAGTTGGTCCTTCACCTTTCTATTGAGCACTCACAAATGATGCTTTGAAAGACCAGGTTAGGTAAAGACTGTAGTGAACTATAGATTTATAATTCAGAAGGTATACTTTGTGTCCATCTTTCCACTGAACATAAATTTCCCGGTGGTGACAGTTTCAGCTGAGTTCTGATTTACTCACAGAATAGAAATATTTGCCAACACTTGCAAAACTTGTAAGGGGCTGTGAGGACAGTGGGTATGTATTTCTCAGAATCCATCTCCAATTCCTTCCATGAAGGCTTGGTGACACACAGCATGAGAAGAAGATTCCTTCACAGCAGGGATATAGAAACAAGTGTAATCCTAATTGACAAATGCTGCTTTCTTTGGAAGTTGAGATTTGTCTGATTAAAATGGAACTGTTGTAAAGCAGAGATCATACTCTCTCTGGCCATCCTCTGAAAGGGAAGGTGTGACCTAGAGGTCATTCACCATTCATATAGCTAAAAAATTTTAAACACCATTGCTGACCTTTCTGCACTCTGAAAATTTAGCAGATTAATGATGCTTGGTGGTGATTATGGTGTATTTTTTTGGCATTGTAATAATTCCTTTATGTTATGGGGCTCTGTGTTGTTAACTGATAAGAATTCAAAACCAAGTTATTAATTTCCAAGTAGAAAAATTCGTGTGTTCACTAGTGCTAAATGGTTGCAGCTTATTGATGCTGATGAGTATTTTTTATCACTTAAAGGTCTGCCCTGGGAAGCATAATAATTTTTCAGTAGTGGCTAAATAATTTGCAGACCCAGAATTTTCCATGGTGGATCAGCTATTCAGAATATTCCTGCTTATCCCATATACTGCTTCATATCTTTGATTTGGTTGAGACATGCCCAAAAAAAAAAAACAAAAAAAAAATCAAAAAAGGGAAATAGACTCTTTCAGGAGGCAAAACACAGTGCAGTTCCCTCAAGCTGACTGCTCAAGCCGGCTGTTCCTCACAACACTTTCAGTCATGGAATCTGTCAGTACTCAGACACAGTCTCTCACTAAAAGACTCTCATACCTTGCCATCTGTCATGTTCTGCCTGTTCCCATGAACGTCTCCCCCAGTCTTATCAGATTTGACAATCATTTCCATTGAGATTGGTGATGGAACAAGCTACAGGAAAGTGTTCCTTTTCCCACTCCTTCCCTTGGATTGATGGCATCTCTCTTTGGGACTCACATGTGTAGTCCTAAGTGACTTTGGTGGGTCTTCTAAAGGATGAAGACTGATTCACAGTATAGGTTGTACCTTAACTTTATCAATAGGTAACAGAGTAGAAAGACTTTCTGCATTCTTGCAAACTTTCAGTAGTTGTTCACCTTCAGTAGAAAGCCATACATATTAATTGGACACTGTTTGTATAAATTTTCAGAAATATGTAGCAAGGATGAGATGGAGGCAGTGAGAGGGAAAAAAATAGAGAACTGTCTGCAAATATAATAAATAGCAGAGTTGTACTGTATATAGACAAAATGCACTTTCTTGAGGAACAAACAAATTAAAACATTGTCATATAGATATTTCACATTTAGCTATTTACCACAAAACATATGCTTATGCTTCTCTTTTCCTAATCAAATATGAATTTACAAATATTAATGCTGTATTTGTTCCAGTAGAATAGCAAAAGGAGATATGTTACCACAAATTAGCAACTTCAGTGACTTCTGAAATATTCTTAACATGTTCCTTTGTCACGGTGATGCTAATTTTATGTTCAGTCTTCATCTCATTTCCCAGATCATCAGTGTCTGTGTTTGAGAGCTAAAATAGCTAAGTCTCTCAGCAAGCATCAGTGACACACGGATGATCTCCAGTTCCCTGTGCACCAGCTGCAGAGCATCTTCAGTGAACACCATAGACAGAAGAGACTTAGATGTGCCAAAGATGATGCCAGAGCATCTGTGCATAATTGGCATGCTCATGACCCCAGTCCATCCCACTAGCAATACCTACTGATATCTCCATCATTCCTATCAGGCAGACCTTTCATGTGCCTTGGCCTTTTTTGTTTTTTTGCATGAGGATTCTTCACTGTAAAAATGTCTGGAATTAACAGCCAAATTCAAAGGGTGCATGCTCAGATACAAATTCAGTAACTCAATGAATAGCAAAGTAAAGAGCATCCTCACACAACAGAGGACTGCTTAGCTGCCACAGTCCTTGGAGAATATCCAAGTAAAAACACTATAGTGCATTCAAAGAAGGCCTGATAAAGCAGGGAAGCGTGCTTTGTGTCTGTGGTAGTTGCAGCATATACATAGTGCAGCAGGTACACTGCGTGTACCCGGACTGTCATGCATGCATGGCTTTAAATGCACTGTAATAATTTATGCCAGCTGAGGAACTGCCTTGATGTGGTATCAAAAGTAAATTTCTGGTGATTTGAAAATATGGGCCCAAGCCTTGATGACTGGAGCTGCTGTTAATGATCTGAGGAATATCTGCAGATCTAAAGCAAATATATGAAGCCTGCAGGCTTTCCACAGTAGCTTTTGGACAATATATTTCCAGAAGTCTTGCTGAATACGCTTAGAGACTGTGCCTGTGTGCCTGTACTTTTCATACAGATGGGATGGTCAATATCATGTGTGACCTTACTGTACAGCTGCTTTTAGCAATTGCTGGTCAAGGAAGCCATCAGGGAATCCATATTCTAAGATAAAGCCTTCTGTCAGAAAATTATTTTATATAAAGTTATTTCTTGTGACTCTGCAGTTCTCTTGACTGAGAGAAATGCATTGGATGTTCAGGGACAGGAAAGACATTATGGTTTCACAGAAAAACAGTAGCCATTTGAAATAATATTAGTTTTCCACTGAGGAAAAATGTTCTAGGTTTCCTCCTGTGTATCTAGGTATTTAAATGTAACTTCAGAAGAAACTTTTCTGTGTTCTGTTGGCTCCCTGTGTGCTGTAGGAGCACAGCAAGCATTCTGTAAACTACCACTTCCAAGTGTGGATGTTCTAGAAAATTGAGAGAATGCTACATTGTGTGTCTTTCATGTGTTAAATCAGCAGATGTGCAGATCTTCTCATTAAAGGCTTCGTACTTGCTTCCCTTGGCTTACACAGTTTATCACAACCCGCAAAATTTTCTATCAGGATTTGCTATCATAAATGTAACAGAAAGAAAACTGTAGCTAGTAGATCTGGTATTCAGCAGTCACATTTTGATGTAACCTTGTAAAAACTCCATGAAATCTTCTTGTTTTACACTAAGTGATGGCTTTATGGTGGTAGTCACTGCAATTTGTAGTTACGTGTTTATGTAATTTTACAGTTGTGTCAAGAATGCTTTTCTACTAGCATCACAAATTGTTCAGAGAAACCTGTCAGGCTCATACATCTAAAAGAATATTTAGAAATATTTGTATTAATCTCTTTGTATAAATTCAAACTTGACTTGTTTGTGTGATGAAATTATGTTAAGACTTTGTGCTGTCACAGAGTCAAGTTCTTAGTCTACGTGTTTGACTGAAAAAGATGTGCTATTAGAAGGCAAGGAGAATTAATAGGAGACACCAGATTAATACATCACCATAACCTGAATTTATTAACAAATTAAAAAAACTAGAGAAAATTGGAGCATGAATAGATTTTTATAGCAGAGACTGTACTGTGATGCTATATAGGATACTGTTCTTCTGTGGAATTTCTGTTGTTAATGCTTATTTTTGTCAGTGTCCCATTGCTATTACTGTCAGGTGACTTTTTTGCTATTTGTAAAACAGTCCAGTCTTGACCCATGATAGGGACTCCTTAAGCAGAGAAAAAAGAGACCTTCTCCTTCCAACAGACTCTGGTATCCACAGGCAATCACTCTAGAAGACCTCTGTGATGAGAGACTATATAGTGTTGAGAAAAATGTACAGCTGGACAACTTAATTCCAGACATTACAGACTGATGACAACTTTCTGGCAGTTGTAGGCAACTCTGTCTCATATCAATAAAGCTGCTAATGTAAATTCAGAAATGTGAGGGACAAAAATGATGTGCAATAATATTTCTCTGTGTTTTTCGATGATTGTACCATTTGGTGGGCATCTCTTTGATTTGCGTTCTGTTACTTCTGGAAAAAAAAAATCATTTATTAAGTTAGCATTTCATCTGCTTACCAAGTTAACTCAACAGATGACTTCATCACACCTCCTGCTAGAGCTCATTATGAGTCTTTAGTTAGTTTTTAAGATAGAGCGTACGGAGGGTTCTTTTGCCTAACTCAATTTCCCTCTGAGAAATTAATAAAATTTACACTAAATTCTGTTCACTGTTTTGACTGTGAAAGCCTCTGAAAATCAAAGCTCTTTTTCTCACTTATTTTTATTTCAAAGCCTTATCTTTGAGTTATCCAAGTTACTGACTATAGGATCCTTGTAGTTTTCCACTACTACAGACTAATAAGAACAATTTTATAGTTTAGAAGAGTATTTATTTGATTCTTCTTTTTCTTCGTGGTATAATTATTTCTGTGTCCTGGAAATGCATCTAAAGGTGTGCTATGAGGTACTTTAGTGATGTAAGTGACGGTTTTGACTTTATGTCTCATTAACTGAAAGACAGCATCTCCAGCAGCACAGACATATCTCATCCTGCCAAGGCCCAATGTAGAACATAATGTGTGAAAGAGACTCCAGATGAGGGGAATGGATCTGTTTCTTGCTTAAAATGCTCTGAATTTATTCCTTTAGGGTGAATGACTGTATTTTATAACTCCAGTTTTAGAGATAATAAATAATTTTAGGCCATTGAAATGACAGGACAGTACATCTGTGTGAAAAGTGAATCATCTGGGGAATAAAAATGAGCAAGATCACTCTGAATTAAGTGCATGAGCCCATAGCCTGAGTTATTGGTTTGATATTCAGATGTTAAAGTGCAAGAGCTTGCTTTATGTTAGTCCTATGGCCAGAGCTGCTGGAAGATGTGATCTCACTGGTTGAAGCTGCTTGGATCTGGCCCTGAAGCAGAGATGATAAAAACTCTTATGTCCTGTTTTCACCTTCTGGGCTGTCAGCAGTGTCTTCCAGAGCCAGAGGCCCTAAGTTGAAGGATCTAAGTGACATGAGCGTCCTGGTGACAAGGACATGAGGATCTCTGCACTCTGCCCACACACAGATCCTGCTGGCTGTGGGATTGCCAGCCCCAGCTTGAATGGGCAAGGAAGGCTGTACATCCCTGGCAATTGTGTCACTGCCTGAAAGCTGGCCAGTAAAATTGATATCTTGTTGTTAGGGCTAATGGTGATAGACAGACAGATAGATAGATAAATAGATAAATAGCTAGATAGATATTTAATTGACTAGAGGATATTTGATTGAATAGACACTAGAAGTTCACAGAGGTGGTTGTTTTGTTTTGGTGAGTGGTAGGGCTTTTAGGTATATAGCTTAATTACAATTGATTCAAGTTGGTAGTAAAGTTTAAATTTAAACTTTTCAGTTTGAACAGCTCTTTGGAGGGTCATGTTTTACCGTGACCCAAGTAATAATTCAAGAGTATTCTGCTATGTTTTGCAAAGTCTGGAGAGGTCGCAAAGGAAGAGGAACTTCAGCTTATTGATTTTTGGCCCTAAAAAACATTCAGTAACTATAATATGCAGTTAACAGATCCACAGGACTCATGCTGACTAATTTCCTTATCTGAAAGACATTGCTTTTCATACTGTAAATGATGTCTGAAGGACTCTATAGATTTTATAAGAGAATGAGGACATGAATGCATTATTTTCATGCCTTTTTGTGATGCTGTGATTCTGTTATTCATAGAATGCTCTATTTTAATACAATTTATGCTTTTACCAGCATTTTAGCATTTCGTTGTAAAAAAAAATAAAAGAGTATTTTATAATTCATATTGAAAAAAGTGCTTAGGTTTTAATCCACAGAGAGTTAGTGGTATTTGATCTTAAAGGGTGATGCTCATAAACTATAGAAAGGCAAGGACTAAAACATTCTTTATAGTGTAAATGTTAGAGTGCATCTCATATTTATCGAAGGGGCCATAATTGTGCATAGCCATTACAGCAGATATTCATGGCACTGTATCGAGCAGTATCTCTGAATTTTCTATCAACTCCATGAGCCTGAATGAAGTATCTGTACCTTTTCATTGCATTCCACTTTTCCTCCTCTTTAAATCAACTTTGTTGTTGCAAAAATGTATATGGCTGCAGCAAAGGAATTAAGGAAGACCATAAGCATGGAGACTTTATAAGGGCTGGTTGAGTTTTCATTAAAGTGAACCTGTTGCTTTTTTAGAATTTATTTTGTAGTATTTTCTGAACCGTCTTCTGTTCATAAGTTTGACTTATACCTGAGCAATGTTCTAGTGCTGAGGGCAATTCTTAGCTCCTTATTAGGAAAGTACAAACTAATGATCACTTCTACTACTAAATGCTTTTCCAGTGTTGCTTTTCTTACTGATTATTAGCATGAAGAGGTTACAAAGCTGACCACACAGAGCAGATTCTTCATAGGTTTAGGAATTGCCAGGTATTGTGATGCTGTTCATCACCTGGAAAAACTGAATTAAGAACTATAAATTACATTGTGATAATGACATTGACATTGGAGAAGAACTTCTTACGAGGCCATGCAGTGATAGGACAAGGGGTAATTGGCAGAGAGCTGAAAGGGGGTAGTTTTAGATCAGATATTAGGAAGATATTCTTTACTGTGAAGGTAATGAGGCATTGATACAGGTTGCCCAGAGAAGTTATGGTTTCCCCATCCTTGGAAGTGTTCAAGGCCAGGTTGAATGGAGCTTTGATCAACCTGGTCTACTAGAAGGGGTCCCAGCCTGTGTCAGTTTTTCAAACCATGCAACTTATCTGATTGCCTGATTCTATAAGAACTCTTTCTGATACACATTTTCTGCAAACTAGAAAAATAATAATAATAAAACCAAAATATATTATATATAAATCCATCTTTACACAACACACAACTCTGTGCAAACATTGAGAGATTCATATCTCAAAACAAAAAATGGTCAATAACTGAGAGAAAATTGAGGAAACTTCCTTTTCTGATTAAGTATTCTATAATAGGGGAAGGAAGGAAGGAGGGAAGGAGGGAAGGAGGGAAGGAGGGAAGGAATTTGAGAAGGAATTTGGGAAGGAATTTGGGAAGGAAGGAAGGAAGGAAGGAAGGAAGGAAGGAAGGAAGGAAGGA
>JAHLSL010000020.1:2111275-2246150 GCA_025920805.1 Petroica traversi
GAAGGAAGGAAGGAAGGAAGGAAGGAAGGAAGGAAGGAAGGAAGGAATTAAGGAAGGAAGGAAGGAATTAAGGAAGGAAGGAAGGAATTAAGGAAGGAAGGAAAGAATTAAGGAAGGAAGGAAGGAATTAAGGAAGGAAGGAAGGAATTCAGGAAGGAAGGAAAATAACCTCTATTCCCCACTATTGGGGGGAAAAAAGCATCCAAATAATTTCAAAGAATGATAAATTTCCTCTCAAAATGTGCTGTAATACTTTGTAGCTTGCAATAAAAACGATTCCAAACAAGTATGCTGTAAAATTACACATATTCACTGAATTTATTCCTAATTATTGACATTCTGTTTGGGAAGAGAGTGTGACTCAGATATCACTACCTCACTGCTCCTGTCCTCTTTGACAACTCTTCAGCTGATTTGAATCAACTAAGTTTTCATAGCTCAAAAGATGTACATTATGGCACACAAGATTGGGAAAGCTCTATTTACTCAGGACAGTGTAGATTCAGGCTTAATTTATTCAAGGAGTCAGATGAAACATTTGTGAATGTTCATCTAGACATGATTGTTCTGCAAAGTGGCAATCATTTGAGAACAGGGCTTTGCTCTCATCTCAGAGCATTGGTTATGTTTAGGAGAAGCGAATCCAACTTCTGAATGTTAAACTGGGGGAAAAAAAAGTTGTTATGTCATTGGGTGTCTAAACTATCAGGTTTTCTATTACCTGTTTGATGATACTGTTCAAAATTTCTGTCATTATATAAATTATAAATGCAAAGACAGCAAACTCTTTGCTTTTGCTGCAGGTGGTATTTTGCTCCTGCTATCAAAACCCTGGTAGGACTTGTGGGCTGGATGTATTATGACCTTTCTCTCCTGCCTCAGAGGCGTCCTGGATGGCCCAGCGAGAAGCAAAGGATTCCTGTCCTGAGCCCCAGACCGGAGCACAGTGGGGCTGGAAGGTCCCTGCGCTGGGCACCGCCGGGCGTGTCCGTGCCTCGCACCCACGGGCACCGCACAAAATGCCCGATCTGCCGCTGCAAGGGGAGCTGTCTGCAGAACAAGGAATGAGCGCGGCTCTCGGCAGCTCAGCGCTAATGAAGCGTGACAGGTACGGGAGGAAGGAAATGGCAGCGCTCGGCAGGCAGGCCATTTAAAATGGTAACAGAGGCAGCCCTCTGCTCATCCCAGCGCTGACACTCCTCAGCGTCTGCCTGTGCCACTCATCCTGCGCAGATTGTCAGGTGGATATCAAAACAAGCACAGCAGGCAAATAAACACGCGAATCTGAGCAAATACTCCCTCTCCTGCAGGAACTGCAGACAAGAATGACTGACAGGAACTCACTGCTACTGATGATCTGGTGTTTTTCCGACTACGCTCCGCAGGTTATTTCTTGTCATGCCCTGCATTTCAGGTTACTTATGGGGGTCTCTGGTAAACTCTCCCAGTCATATTGGTGTGTAAGAACATAATCTGAACTCGCGGCATTGCATCAGATTGCTGTCTGAAGGAAATTCAGGGATAAACTTTTGTGGTTTAATGATGGGAGTGTATTAGCTATGATTTAATAGAACAGCTATTAATAGATCTGATATCTTGAACTTCTGCTTTCGTAATTTTTCTGCCTAAACTGACTGTATTGGGATTAAATGGAAAAACAAAAACATAATTTAAAAAATATTATTATTTAATTATTATATTTTTTACATTTCAAACCTTTGTACTCAAAAATAGGCAAAGTCTGTTAGGTCTTCATGGCTCTGTTATTAAGATAAGTGATGGCCTGACCACAGTCTGTTGCCACTATTTTCTCTGAAATGAGGCCTGATAATTTCCTCTTTTGTGGTATAAAAATTACATCTATGATATTTAAAGAGACAACTCATTTTTCTCAATCTGGAGGCTCAGTTGAGAGTGTCAGCATCCTGCAAGTCATGTAGATCCCCTGCATCTTGACAGACAGCCTTACTTACTTCAGTAAGATTTGGATCAGGCTCATTACCATTCTAGTTCTTATTTAGAAATTGAAAATACTAATTACTGTCTATAAAGTAAGGAATATGAGAAAAAATAGTTATTGTTAATAATGCACATTGAGGTTATTGTCCTAAGCAATTCAATGTTCCATATTAAAAAGTTCTCTTCGGCTCTGATGTCTTCTGCTTGTATAATTCGTATTTTGCATGTTGACCTGTCCCTATATACCTTAGGTATATTATCATTAACTTATCTTTATTTAGCATTAATTATTCCTCATTTACCACTTGCTTCTCTTCTCCTGTCCCTCGGACTGTCTGTATTGAAGTAAATAAAGGTAGTATGTGGTGCTTAGAGTCCATTGCACTAAGTCATATGAGGTGTGGCTCAGATTAACTGGGATTGTTAAACCTGGAGAAAAGGAGTGTCAGGAGTGGCCTTATCACTCTCTACAACTGCCTGAAATGTGATTGTAGTGACATGGCTCTTGGTTTCTTCTCCCAGGTAACAAGTAATAGGATAAAGGGAAATAGCGTTTAGTTAGGCCAGGGCACGTTTTGCTTCGATATTAGAAAAATTTTCTTCACTGAAACATTCTCTAAGCATTGAAAAAGGCTGCCCAGAGAAGTGATCAAGTCTTGAGGTATTTAAATGGCACTTGACAACACAGTTTAGTGTTGGACTTGGCAGTCCTGGATTAATGGCTGGACTTGTTGACCTTAAGGGTCTTTTCCAACCTAAATGATTCCAACCTAAGTGTTTCTATGACATATATACTTGGATATTTTGAGGCAACATCCTACCTATAGTTATTGACATACATATAATAATTGTGTTGCTTTTGGAATACAGGCTACATATATTCTGTTTTAGTATCTGGATGTATGTGCTTTTGATCCACTTGCAGTGAATAGAAGACGAGACTCTCAATAAATTTAGACAGTCTGTGGATAATTACACAAATATTTTGCTGTATTAAGTTAAGCACTTAAGGAGGAGCAAGAGTCTTCCTGCTAGGCTTATCCAGCTTGCAGTTGGACTTCTCCCATTCTGTGACACTTCCTACTGGATTGCATGAAATATTTTGGTTAGTTAGATGAGAGTTAGATGGTAGCGTGCAGCACTTTTTTGCATTTTTGAATAGATCTCAGAATAGGAAGCTTGTTTCATTTCATTCTAGTTAAAAGAAAAAAAAAACTCTCTTACTCTCAAGACTTTCATTCCTCCCACAGATCTTCTCTTGGGAGAAAAGAATGATTTTACTTTTTCTTTGTTTGTAGAAAGCAGCAGTAAGGGAATCATACTATTTCATATTATTTCATGCTATACTGGCCTTTTTGACAATTTTATATTTACATTTAGTTTATGCAACAGTTTTTCAGCTTATGTTTTGGAGGAAGAAAATGAGTAAGTTATATTAATTTCTATTTTTGAAGAAATGTCCCTCCATTCAAGAAGCAAATGTCACTCTCCTCCTTTTGTAGAAATTACATTCTTGTGAATGAAAATGAAGCATCTTTCAAAAATCATGCCATAAGACATTCTTACACAATGTGCATTAACCCTGACAGCAGCAACTTAATGGCAAAGAGGAAAGAACATTATAATTATTTTGTTAATTGTGATATTGATAAGGATTTTAGGCTTTACTTTCTCTTTCTTCACAAGCTGTTCAAATTTCTAGTCTGAGGACTGTTTAATTTGGAATGCTTCTTTGGTATGTTTTGAATCATTCTCAGAGCATTTCTTAAAAAGCTTGTATGTGATTTCATCATCTCTGAATCATTTCATTGTCTTTTCCCATGTCCTAGACCTTTCCTCCCCTGTGGTTTGATGTACAAAGGAAGGGCAGGCTTCTTAAGTCTGCCAGACATTTTTTGTACTGTGCAAGCTCTTAAGCATCTTCATTGTGATAAATACAGCACTTGCAGATTGATGGAACATTTGGCTATGGTATCGCTTAGCTAAGAAGTTAAGGGATTTTGGGAGCTTGCAGCTTTTGCACATTTCAGGTTGTTACTTGAAGTTCAGTTATGATTTTTTGTTCTTTACAGATCTTTTCAGTTATTTTATCAATTTTTCTGATAATTAGCAATAGCCTGCATGTTGGACACACTATAATTTTTTTTCTTGAATGAAAATCACCAAATACTTGTTGCAGATGTACCTTTTACCTTTTAATATTTTTGCAGCAGCCTATTCCAAAGTCACACTGCATTCATCTAAAGAAACCTTTAATGATACTGCATAACTCAGCTGTGGATTTGTACAATAGCTTTCTGATGCACTATTTATGCACTGTTAATTTTTTTTTTTTTCATTAGAGGCTGTTATGCTTATTAGTCACTTGCCATAAAGGAAACACTTCAGGATTCAACAGTGCTTTGGGGGTGATGTTTTTAAAGTCAACTCGTGGGTATCTTTCACTACCTGAAGCAAAGTCTCAGGGCATCATGTAAGGGGAGGCTGTGTAATTGAGCAATACTTCTCTTGGGCTTATGAGGGCAGATCTAATTTACCATACAAATAATTTTTTATCCCTTTTGCCCATCTCCTTCACCACATATCCCACTCTTTCTCAGCTCTGTGGATCTTTCATCCCACCCTTCACACCTACTCATCCCATGCCTCCCAAACAAGGCACAGCATTTGTGTTTCTATTTCCCATTGTCCTCTGTTTCTCAACTGCTTATTCTGCTCTTCCCTCCCACTTCCAAACTCCTACATTTCAAGAAGGAAATGTAATTTAGGTGTAATGAATGATGAATATGAAGCTTTCTACTAATTCCACATTCTCTCCTGTCTTTACCCAGATAATGTGATAGTTTGGACAGCCTCGATTTTAGAGTATGCCTTTGTTTTGACAGGGGCCTGTTTTTTAAATGTATGCATTTCTGAATGCACATGTTCCCAGAGGCAAGGTTTTAGCAGAATGTCTTTCTTTTGGAAAATGGAGGCTGGTAAGATTAGAACCATTTCTTGGTGCTTGTAGAAGTTTTCTCCTTAGCCTCAGACTCACTCCAAGTAAGTCAAGCACTGGTAGGCTTTATTCCAGCAGTCAAGACATTCTATTGTGTTTCAGGAATGAAGCTGTCAGCCACAGTCCTTACACTTTAGACAAACATGTCAGAAGATACCTTTTCCCTGCTCACTTCTTTCAAAGGAGAGGAAATTAAATCAGTTTTAAGTCTAGACCCTTGAAGCGCATCATCAACTGGGATGGTGCCAAGGGTTAAAATGTTATTAAGATCCCAAGCTAGTTCCCACTGCCAGTCTGACTTTTGACTTCGATATAGGTTGAAAGAGTTCCTTAAAAATTAAAGCAGCTTTTCAGCTGATGGATAACCTCTATGGCAAGCAGAAAAGATTACAGTAATATTTTAAAAGAAGTGTTTGCTATCTGGCCTCAGAAGTTGTAATTAACCTGTGTGAGGCCAGAGTTATGTATTATGAAAGAGTGAAAAGTATCTGTGCTGTCTGCAGAAAAGGCACCTCACATATTTTACAGGCAGTGTAGCATTTTAAAGTACAGACTTTTAAGACTTTAATTTTAAATGACAGTGGCATGATCTGTAACTGCAATATACTGCTGTAAACCATCTTTACCATACTCTGTATTACCTCTGTGACTGTTTGTTCCTCAGTGGAACCTGAAAGAATAATACAGACAAATTTCATTTCTTGTTGTTTCACACTTCTGCACCACAATAATATGCGTAGCTAACAGGTTAACAAGTATGCCCTGCTCACTTTCTTTTTATTGAAAAGATTTAACAGGTCATAGAAACCTTCTAAACCTCACAGCACTCGTCAGATCCTGCAGTAATAATAACGTTCATTTTCCCTTTTCAGTCTTTTTTTTTCTCTATTGCTCTCTTACTTTACCATCACACTCAACTGTTTTTATAACTTCTGACAGGATGCTGCCTTAAATCCAGTCGCTCACACAATTATATTATGTGGGTTTGATTTACATTGTGTATTTAATGATGCATTGAAAAAAAATCTTGGTAGGGATGAATCATTCTAACTTCACTGTGGCTGAATATACAAACAAAAATATGTATCAAAGTGGAAATTACTTTCTATCTACAGAAAGAAATGTTTATATGGTTTATGTGGTATCAAAAGAAGATATAAAGGGCAGGTAACTGTAATTACAATATAGAATACTCAATAGGTTTTTCTCCTCTGGTTTTATTAAAATTACTCCTTTGAAAATGTATTTTGTATACCATTTTAAATATCAGGAAGTTAGAAGGTATCATCCACACGTCTGTAAAATTCTAAAGAAAAATGAAATGTTTGAGGCCCTCTGGCAGGATGAAGTTCTCCTGTCACTTAGATGTTCAGTCTTAACGAAATCAAAATACAATCCTAAGTGTAGGAAGCATGGATTGTGCTTTTAAAATGTTCATGATTCATTCTTCTGTTTTTGAAATTAGCTTTCTGGAATCCCAAACAATATTCATAAATTCTACATACATGGTATACCAAAATATATATTTCTTCATCTCTTGCATGTCTCAGGAGTGTAAGAGTGGTATTAGTACTAGGCAGGTAACTCTTTATGTGACATAGGGTGGGGGTTTTAAGAAACTAAGAAGTATTCCAGAAATCAGGGTTTACTCTGGCTTCTACTTATTCGTGTTAATGCAGATCAGCTGTGTTTTGTTTCTGTATCACAGTAATGGCAAAAAATCTCAGAATAATCTAAATTTGTGTCACTTGTCTAGGGATTTTTTAAAAAAATAATTTCTGTTTTGTTTAAATGCTAGAAGATTGTGTTTATGTTTTTCAGTCATCCAGTCAGGGATGAAAAGCCACATGGCTTAAAGGACCACTTCCACACCATAATCAAAAAGCATTAAATATCAAAAGTGAGCAATAAATGCAGAGAGCGTAACTAACTCTTTGAATAAACCAGAAAGTGAATATTTGCATATAGTGAATGCATTCAGATTTACCATGGCAGATTTCCAATACTTAGGGGGGCACACAAGAAAGCTGAAGGCCTTTTAACATGGGCATATAGTGATAGGACAAGGTGGAGTGGCTGTAAACAGACAATTGTGGGCTCAGAGTAGATATGGGTAAGAATTTCTTTACTGTGGGTTTGTGAAGGCACTGGAACGGGTTGTCCAGGGAAGTTGTGACTGTTCCATCCCTGAAAAGATTCAAAGCTAGGTTGGATGGGACTCTCAGCAACCTGGTCTAGTGGAAGGGGTCCCTGCCCATGGCAGAGAGTTTGAAACAAGATGATTGTTATGGTCCCTTACAGCCCAACCTGTTCCATAAGTGTGTTATTTTATGATCATAAATTCCAAAGAAAAAATTGTTGTTGTAGTTTGTAGCATAATCATTTCCATGGACTCAGCTGTTTGCACACTACCTCAAATTCTGCATTCACTGAAAACAAACCCTAAATTATAAGCTTGTTCTTTGAATTTTGCATGGATCCTGAATGCTTTAAAAAGAATTTTTAGGCATTGCAGTGCAGTATCATCTATGTCCGTGTTCATGAATTTTCTGTACTTGGTATTTTTCTCTTTAAGTAAATCTAAACCTCACTGGTGTGTCACAGGCTGCATAACTTTAACTCTAAGGGCCAAGAGTCTGGGCTTAGGCTCCAGTTTGAGGGTCTCCATGGTACATCCTCCTACAGTTCTGCTTTGCTAAGTATCCAGTCATGCCAGGAGTTGCTTCCTTTCAGTGTCTGTAGGAATCATTACTGGGGAAAAACAATGAATGTGAGGTTGTAGTGGTGACTGTCAGGAAGGTGCATGGGCTGGTCTGCTTTCACTCATGAAATCAGGAAGGTGAGAAGAACCATAAAGTCCCTGTCAATCCCAAAATTATGCCTCAGCATAGTGGCTCTGTTTGGATAGTTCTTCTGGCTGTCAGTGCTTCACTCCAGGGATGCTACTGACCTTTTTACTTCAGTCTTCTACCCTAACAAAGGGAGAAACTACTGCAGGAATTCTCTTCAGAGAAAAACCAAACCAAAACAACAAACAACCCTCAAATATCTTTCATGACCCTAAATTGATCTAAAGATTAGAAAATTCAGCCTCCTTTGTCTTATTCTCAGTTCTCTGACTACCTCTTTTATTGCATATGCATGAAAATATTAGGGAAATTAATTAATGTTAAATGCAAAGAGCAGAATTAATCTCAAAGTACATTACTTAGTTTTATTTCTCAAAACCAAAAATCCATTAGAAGCAGATATTGGTAGATTAAGAGTTCAAAATGTACATAACCTAAAAAATACCTTTAATTTTTATGGCAGTGGCTGTTAGCAAAGTATTAGAAATGACAACATGCAGTAGGAAGGCTGATGATATGTCATACCTTGGGCATGATCAGCTGAAAGAAATGACTGATGCCTTTTCAAATCTCTCAAATGTTGTCTTGAGGATTTTATCTTGGAAAGATGGAAGGTGGAAGTATTCCAGTACTTGAGGAGGGAAACACAGGAGTGGAAGGCACAGCCAAGGTCAGAAATTCTAGATCAAACCACTAAACTTCAATATCTAAAAATAATCAGAGTATTTGCAAACACCTGGATGTTTGCAAAGAAACCAGCACCAGGCAACACAGATTTGTCAAAAACCTGCTAATTTCCTTTTTGACAGATTAACAGGCCCTGTTGTGAGTTATGAATCCATAGAAGCCGCTAATTTTGAATGTAGTAAGAGATGTCTGTCTCTTTTGACATCTTCATAAATAAGCTAGGGAAATATACTCTAGGTTAAACTATCAGAAGGTAAATGTAAAACTCAGGATTGACTGTACTTAAAAGAATTGGTGTTTACTGTAAAAAAAGAATATATCCAGTGCATTCTGGGAGGGTCATTTTTAGGCCCATAAGAAAGATACAAATAATAGAATAAAGTGTCTGCTTGCTAAAGGTGTAAACGCATTGGAAGCTAGGGCTTGAATTTGAAATATTATTGGAAAATAATAAGAAAAAAAATTTGATGACACTAGATTAATGTAATATGGATAAGTGCAATCTCCCATTTAAGCAGAGGTAATCACAAAAGTTTTGTTTGAGAAGAAGTGGCAAGTTTTGCGGGAGAGGACATGAAGTTTCTAGCTAGTCTGACTAAGTCAACAGCTTCATTCTACTATAATAAGCATCAGGCATGATTGAAGGAATGTCTATGACAAAAAAATTGTTTTCTCTATCCAGCTGGGTGAGATCGAGATATCCTTAAGAATGGACCCAGTTTGAGGCCACACACCACAGAATGTGTGGGGAAGAGCAGAGAGAATAAACAGTGGACAGGCTGTCTGGAGGGATTTAAGCAAAGAGGGGGAAAAAAGAGAATGAGGGAACACCGACGAGATTTGAGCATGAAAAAGAGTTGCAAAACATAGAAGCAACAGAACAAACTAGAATGGCCTCTTGGGGGCCCTATTTGCTCTATTTATGATGATTCTGGACAAAATCTCTGTAGGAGATCTTTGTTCTTTGCAGTTTTTTAGTACAAATAGAATTACATGGATTTGGTTTTATGGCATGTGCTTATGCTCACCTGTATGCTTTCAGGGTTACTCTTCAAAGATTTGGATTTTTATTCTTGGATTAAGATCCAGTTTGCAAAATACTGCTACTTCCATGAAAAAGAAAATATATTTTCCAACTGATTCTATTTATAGCTCATGTTAAGGCGATTTGATGGCTGCAGTAATTTAAGCTATTTGCATACAACCTTGTAAGAGCTTGATGGATTTTAAGGGGTTAAAATTATGTATTAATTAATTGGAAAGCACATTATCTCTGTTGTGAGAGTTGGTAATGTATAGCTGCTAATTGTTCGGAGGAATTTCAAAGGGGATAGAAGCAGCAAAACGACAAGTGGTAGAGGATTTTAAGACAGATTTTAAAAGAGCAGAAGGAATTAGAAACTCTTCTATGCTCAAGATTAAATGTAGCAACTCAGGAAAAAAAATGTAGGAGTCAGTATGGGTAAAAGATTATGAGTTTTATTCCTTTGAGTTACAATGAGAAGGAAAGCTAGATATCGTGATGTTTAAATAATGTAATAATAAGGTATTGCAGCCTCATGTGAATTCCTGGTACATTCATCTCAAACAGTTCTTACCCTTCCAGAGAAATTATGTACATGCACAAGGGCATCATAGTTTGGCAGTGGAATCCTGAAGGGATTTATTGAGACACTCTTTTGTTTTGAAGCCGGGCTTTGAAGGGAGGAGAGAGACAACAGGGAACACCACAAAGTGAGTGAAACCATGTATGGCTCATAGCTGTGTAGCAAGAGCTCCATTTCCCCCTAATCTGAGAGCAAGGAGAGTGACTGAAAGCTTGAAAGCAGCAAAGGAGCTTTTATGATGTGTCAGTTACCTGGGGAGTTGGTTGCCACCCTCAGTGGTCATGTCCGGATCATGGAGCATGCTGATCACAGGGACTCAGCATCCCTGATGAGAACATGCCCTGAAGAATTTCTCTTCATTTGTCTGTGGTCTTTATTGGGCACACATCACCTCACAGGATGTGTGTGAACACCTCAGTCTGCTGGAAAAGTATGGAAAGTTCCAGCTCCAGCCTAAAGTCAGTTAGTTCTTCTTCCTGCATTCTTTCTCTTCCACTTCCCTTTACCCTTCTGCCATCTGTCTTTTAACTCATTTTTTACTTATGCTTAAAATCGCAGGCCACCTATTAATCAGTGATTTTTAAAACTGCCTTTTAAATTATTTATTTGTTTATGCCCTTTGGTTATTTAAAAATGGGTTTAATTCTCCTGCTAGCCTATGATGTTAATATAAATCATTAGTGTTCCTGTAGACCACAACAAAGATCAGCTGGCATTCTAACCCTCCTACTCACTGCTGCTCTGATCATGTGCCCTTGCACATTGCTTTTACAACATTTGTTTTCATAAGAATCTGGGATGTGAACATTTAGCCCTCTAGCTTGTGCTCAAATAAATTTTCCTCATCTGTGCATCATATCTGACTGAATATGTTATTTGCTTAGGGTTTTTACACTGAAAGTCTCTATAGTTAAAAAGCGTAATACTGCATAATTTTCTTTAATTTTGCTGCACTACTTTTATTCCATACTCTTGAAAAGACCTGGATCATCCATTGTCAGTCTCCAGGAATCAAAGTAGCAAAATGTTGTCTGTCGAGAAAGATCTTTGCGAGACAAACACAGTGTGCCTTTCAACTCCTTTCGTATCAAATGCCTCATTTTCTCTCCAGCTTGGTGATAGCTTCTGTTTAGGCTGTTCAGTGTAATGCCTTGGCTGAACAAAGATAATTCTCATTGCACAGTGGGTTAGACTCAGCAGTTTGTTCATGTGTTTAAATGACAAGCCTGCTGCTCTGCACTTGATGCAGCAGTGCTGAGTGAGTGGGCCCAGCATTATGCTGTGGTGCAGATACATGGCAAGGGCTGCTATCAAAACAGGACTTGTTTTCCTTCTCTGTGTTACAAAGAACTCTGAACTGTAGTTTACCGTTGTTCAGGTAGCTTTAACTGGCCGGTCCTTGGCTTCTGTTCTACTACCATGAAGATCTCTGTTGGAAAGTTTTATTTTAGGCAAACAGTACATAGCAGTTGGTCAGAGTGAAAAGGGAATGAGTAAAACTTAAACACAATGTTGTTTCAGCTGTTAAATATTTCCTTTAAGAACTTAATGCTTCTTCTTGTTACGTAATAGGTACACAGAATTATACATCTAGGGTATGGTTTCATGTTTCTGGATGAAATAAAAATCTGATTCCAATTTATATTACTATCAGCTTTAGATAGATATTTCAGACAGCAATTGTGGAAATATCTAGCAACTAAAATATACCATTTTAGTATACTTACAAATATTTGTGTATCAGAGACTCAGATGAATCAAGTAATATAAGACCAGCAGACAATTTTCTTCTTTCTGCTAAAATGCGTTTAGTCCCCACAGCCCTTAGGTGCAAAAAAAATTAAGTCCAGTGCACTTCTAAGAATTCTGTTGTTGGATTTCTTCTGCGTTCCTTTTTCAGATAATAATAATTATTTTTCTTTATTTTTCTTTTTTTATTGTGGTCAGTCATTGACATAGAAGTTATTAAAAATTATTTTGCGGTGCATACTTCATTTTAATCTTCTGTTAGCATTTCATTAAAATGTGATCATTTTTTGTACCAATAAGTTAAGTTGCTTACTTACATAGGTTCCCCAAAAACCTATGACTGAGGACCTTTGCTATTTTAACAAAACCTAAGTATTTGTATTAGGCTGTGTTTAAAGACTTGTACTATAAGATGAGCACTGTGACTGTAATCATAAAAAGTCATGTTTCCCTAAAGCAACTGAGTAAATGTTTGTGTAAGTAATTGGATTTGCAATTTGTTTAGTTTTTATGTGCCTTTGGGTGTCATAGGAGAATTAACCCTGCTGGAAATCTTGTATGATTTCTGATGGTCTTAAGCTGTCATGAGACAGTCTGAAATAAACTTCATAAGGTTGAGCGATAGACTTCTGAACATATTTTATTTTCCATCTTGCTTTGCAATGTTTTACCGAAATATTCTGTAGCACTTTTAAAACAATTTCTAAAAAAAAAATTAAGCACTAAACTTTATTTAAAAAATAATTGTGTGCCAGTTTGGTTTGACAGGTGGACAGAAGTTAGTGCTGGATCTCATTTTTCCTGAAGCATTTTGACCATCCATAAAACATAACTAAGTTTTACCCAATTTTTTCTTCTGAGCTTACTTTTAACTCTATAATACAGTACATTCCCATACCTTCTCTCTATCTGTTGCCAAAATGATCATATATAAAGCCTAAGCATTAAATTTTGAATTCTTTGATTTTGTTAAAGTGACTGACAGAGTTACGAAGGAAAAAGTTAGTGGGAATACAATTCCTCTTCCTTTTAGAAAAGTGATTTTAAAATAGAAGTTACATTATTTTCCATTTTTTGCTATTCGTACATCTCCTGGGTACAGTTACCTTGGAAACATCATATTCTAAAGGAATAAGAATATATGGAACGTTTTTTTGCCCCCATTGATAATGTCTGGAAAAATGATGCTGCTGATAGAAGTAGAAAAACATTCAGTTTAGCTGAACCAGAAGCCTGACCTCTAAGATGAGGTTTGGAAAAGAGAGTGAAATCTTCGTTTGAAAAGTCTGGGAGTTGAAAATACTTGATGCTTTCCAACCACTGTTTTCTAAGACCAACCAGTGGCTTAGTGAAGAGGATTGTATTAATGGATCCTGACTTTATCAAGTTTATTATCTGAAGTAGAGCACAGTTTAAATATAGGACATATATTAGAATATAATTATGTACTTAAGTTGCAAAGAAAGATGATGCAATGTTCAGGTCTTAGCTCAGTGCCTGATTATTATTTACAGATGTCATGACTACAGCAAAGCTGGAGTAAACACTGCAAATTCACCCTTTCGGAATTATTAAAATCATGGAAGCATTAATGCCACTAACTACTGTTTCTTTAAATTTCTGAGAGGTCACATTGCAACTTGCCTTATTTTGCAATAACCTTGATGGAGAGAGTGTCACCATGATCAAATAAAGCTTTTGAAAGGCTTCCTTGAATCTGCAGGATGGAATTTTATTATGCTCTTAAAGGGCTCTTGAATCTGCATTGTACTTCATATCTACATGGAATCCAAACATACACGGGATCCCCTAAAAACCATAGTCCTCATTCCACATTTTGGCACTTTGAAATCTCTATGTTTATGAGAGCTGCATATGGGTTGTTTCTGTTGAAAGACAGATTCTCCAGATGGGACTGGCCTGAAGGCAAGATTGCATGGTCCACTGCTATCCTAGCAGTGACAGGAATATGCTTTGTAGAAAGCAGGATAATTCTACCACCAGTGAAGTTGTTGAGTGCTGTTTATTCATTTACCTCCCCATCAGGAGGTAATGCAATATCTATTTTTCAGTTTCTTTTACTGAGAGATTTGATTTTATGTTACATCACATACTATTTGCAGTTCCTAAAAGGGGGAATAGGTAAACTTATCTTTTCACAGTCATCTGACTGTAAAGGCTGATGCCTTGTCATCGCCAGTCTGTTTAAAGCAGTGCTACAACGAACAATGGTGCTGGAGAAGATCCAGTTTTCTAAATTTGTAAATATTCACAAATGAAACCTTTAACAGCCCTCATGTACAGATGCACACAAAGAGATATACTGTCTAGGAATGTGATGTCTTTGGGTGAAAATCAATAGATCAATCTAGATACTCAGGTGAAATCAATATCAAACTCAAGATACTAACTCATGATATAGGTGACATAATTATTATATAAAAATTAAGGAAATTATAAATGCCAATGATATTTTATATTAAATTAATCTATAACTACTTCCTCTACTATTTAGTTTCAAATTTGTTTCTTCAAAGCATTCATTTTCTCTCAGAAAACAGCAGAAGTATGAAAGAGAGAAAAAGATGTTCTCAGAGCTTCTAGCTGTGTATCAGGTCCCTTTTTAAACTCACTTAATGAATAGCTTTTGTTTGAATTTATTACTGGTAAGTTGTGGACTGTTGAAAACACCTGAGAACAACACTTTCAGCTCTGGCTTGTGGAAGGGAGTAGATGTTCTGCAGATACTTGATTAAACTTTTGCACAGGATACTGGGGATCTCAGAAAGTGACAAAGTAACTGCAAGGGAAAAAAGCATAGAAGACAAAGAAACTTATTTGAAATTGTGTTACAAGTTACAGGAAATCCTGTGGAGGGTGAACTTGGAGTACTTTTAAAGCGATAACTTAAGTTTGAATTTGTAATTGAGAAAGGAAAGAATAGCATTAGATAGCATGGTATTGTTTGTTGTTCTATGCTTTTTCCTCCATGAAAGCTCACTTCTGACAACAAAGGTATTTAGATACTATGACAATACAGGGTTTTTGTACATGTGTCTGGCTGCAAAACATGAACTATAAGATGTGGGAACTGGAAGAGGTAAAAACTAGCTGACCCTTAGAGTGTAGGGTGGATGTCCAGGACCGGCAGCTGGAAGATGAAACCAAGCCCCTTCCCACACACATGGGACATCCTTCTCATTTGTGAATAGCTCCTGTTAGCCAGCAGGAAAACAGAAGAGTCTGATAAATTTATACCCTGAGCAGCTTGAAGGGCCACCCTGGATGGCGCCAGTCAGAACTGTTCTCCCGTGTCAGAGATCAGCACATTGCGTCACGCTCTTCTTAAAAGGTCTGCTGGCTGCTCTCCTTCCTGCCACTGACAGCTTGAGACAGAAGTGATGAGGAAAATTTTATAGCAGCAAAGAATTATTCTGAACACGGGAAGTATTCAGCTCAGCTGCTCAGTGTGTGTGCAGTCACATAACTAATGCCACAAGACAAAGTACATTTAACAGGTAGATAAAAAAAAAATTCACAGAGGTACAATAACACAGTTCTACCACAGTGAATCATCTTTCCTAGGTAGAACCATTATTTAAAGATTGCTACAGGCCATAAGTTAGAGCAAATTAGTTGCTTGAAGATGGGGAGAAACATAGCTTTTTTTATCTGCTTTAATTTCACATTCTAGAAACTTCCTTTCCATTTCAAGTACTTTATTCAAATTTAATCATGGGGGTGTCAGAGTATGAAAACGTCTAGTTATGTTGTTCTTGGAGAATGTCAACTTTCACTTTAATGATACTACTTGTGCCTGTGTTGAGAAAAGAAGTATCCATGGAAACAATGCAGTAATTCATAAACAGTAGAGCTGTATATAGTCTCTCTACCACAAATAGGTTTTAGCAAGAAAATCAAGAGGACACTTTTCATGCACAGCTGAAGAGAGCCTCTCTTAAGTCAGTGATCTCAGCCATTCTACAGTATATAAAATTATTCAGTATTTTCTGACTTAAGGAACTGAGAAAACCAGATCAGAACCATGAAATTCTTACCTTCCCAAGCAGATAATACATCACAAAAAAAAAAAAAAAAAAAAAGATTGAATATGAGTTTTCATGTGAAATACCAAGTATGAAGTTGAAATCAAACTGCTTCTATGAGATTTTTTTTTTTAAAATTAGCTGATCATAGTGGAATAAATAAAAGAGAAATACTCTGCTGGTACCTGCCTAGACTGTAGTTTATATTCCTATTTAAGTCCACCTAACTAAGCATGAATGAACTTGACTAAGGTAACATGATAAAAAATGGTAATCTAAATACTCTGAAGCTTACTTCCTAAGGGAAAGATTTGGGGTTTTTGTTTTAGTTTTGTTTTGGTTTGTTTTTTTGTTGTTTGTTTTTTGTTTTGTTTTATTTTTGTTTTTGTGGGTTTTTGTTGTTGTTGGATTTTTTAGGTTTGTTTGTTTGTGGGGGTTTTTTTTGTTTTTTTACACACCTCTAAGCATATCATTTTACTCAAGTCTTCAAAGACTCGTTGTTTAACTTTGGTCAAGTCAGTGAAGACCATATGTCCAAAAACGTTGTTCCTCCTTTCTCTTTTCATTCAAAATGAATAATTCATGTCTGTGATCCTGGCTGGAGGCCTTTGTGCATTGAAGAGTTGATGATTCCTGTCCCAGTGAGTCTGTGTAGGTGCAGCCCCACACTGTGCTCCACCAAAGGTACAGCATGGACACCAAGCCAGTTTTGAATGTAGCATGTCCCCTGGCCACAGGATGAACTTGGTCTGTAGGCAGCTCCCACCCAGTGCTGGTCATTCTGCAGCAACAAGTTACCAAGTGAAATGCTTTTTGTTCGACAGTGGAAATGACAACTAGAATTTTTTGTCTAAAGAAAGTCCTATAAGAGCGCAAAAGACCAAAATGAGATTGCCTTAGCATGGATGAGGTCTGCATAGTGTGCCATCTTCTCTCTGGACATCTCTTCAGTGCTGCCCACCTCAGGGTTTCCAGCATGTAAATGCTCTTAGGATTCTCTATATTATCCTCTATGTCTTTATAGTTTAGGTCCAATAAATGGTATTTTAAGGGATGCTTTCCTGCAGAGTCTGAGTGCCTGTCTTAATGGTACATAAATGAACTATCATTTCCTGGTGCAAAACATGTATGTAATCTAGGTAATCAAATAAATCAGTTTTTTTAAATGCCAGAGGGATTGCACATAGCTCACAGTAAGAGATGAGGCATTGCTCTGACATGTTGCCTTTCTGCTTGAGCTTGAAAGTTCAAATACTGATATGCTATATTGGTGTTTGATAACTGATATTTCTGGTTTACTACTTAGTAACTTCTTATACAAACTTTTTTTCCTCTGAAGAATGTCCCTATATACTAAACATCAACACATATTTCAAATAACCTCCTTTTCCAGTTACTAAGATAAGCCGCTTTTGAGATAGACCAGGTTAAAAGAGTTTTGGAGGAAATTTTGAACAAGATGAGCAGCATCTTTTCTTGAGCTCTCTGTATCAAAAATAGCTTTCCCAAATAACCTTAAATGCTGGCAAAATGAGTTTTGCTGTCACAGTTCAAGGAGGCAGTATCTGAAGTAGAAAAAACCTTTTTAAGGAGAGTTTTAGGGAGAAGGTACAGTTGAGCTTATAATGCAATATATACTTCAACATTAGAGTAGGAAGCTACTTCTATGTTGTCTTAATATTATTTTTATCAAACAGTGTTAGACAGTAATTACTTATTTCCAGTGAAATAACAGGCTGGACTTTTCAGACTTCAATACATTCAGGTTATCAGAGCACTGAAAGCTGGCGTCTCAAAACTAGAAAGAAAAATTACAACCTGACTGTTGCATCCATTTTTAACAGCCAGTCCTCAAAAGTAAATGACCAGACAGATCAAATAAAACCAAGGCCTTAGAACAAAAATGGAAATGCATTTCCCTTCAATAATAGTAAGACAACATCGTAGTACAGGGTAACAGAGAGATCTGCTCAGGATATCTGGTTTTAAAGTTTGGAGCCAGCACAAGCAGTAGGTTTTGATGCAGATGATCAGTCATGAACAGAGTTCTTAGTCTGATACACAGCTCTAGGTGTGACTAGGTCATGTCATCCTTGGACAGTCAGTGACAAAGAATTTGAAAGAAAGTTCCTGTTTTCCCTCACCATTCTGCAATCCATCTAGTCTCCTTGAGCTGGAGATTCCTGTTTTCTCTCCCTACTATTCAGGATACTCACCCTTCTGAGAACCTGCTAATGACTTCATGAGCACAATTGAGCCACAGGAGTTACTTCTGTTCTGCTCCAAATCCAGTCCCTGCCCAGGCTGCACTCAGATTGATCAAGACGTGACCATCTGTGCTCATAGTCAGCCCCTCAGGTTTCAACCTGTGCTTATGCTTTGTGCTTCCAAGGCTTCTGGTACTCTGCAATCAGTACTCTGCACACTAACTTATTTTAGGGTCACTAGTAGTTCACTTGACACAGAAATTTCTTCTTTGGTGTGTATGTGTACATTATTACCTTGACCACATGCTGTAACATTGTTTAAAATGATAATGGTATGTAAAAAGAAAGACCCTTCATTGCTTGGTTACGGTATGTTTTGTGACACTGGAATGAATTATTGTTAGTTC
Source organism: Petroica traversi (assembly GCA_025920805.1). Classification (NCBI taxonomy): domain Eukaryota; kingdom Metazoa; phylum Chordata; class Aves; order Passeriformes; family Petroicidae; genus Petroica; species Petroica traversi. The sequence continues at coordinate 2,129,785 of JAHLSL010000020.1, forward strand.
ACTTTTAGTATTTTTCAGTGAAATTATTTTGTTTTAATGACCAGGGAGATGTGTTAATGCAAGTATAACCTGTCTATTTGGAGGATTGTCTGTCACATTGTAACTGACTTAGGTTCGTAATCTTAACAGAAAATAGCATGGCTAACTTGCCTTAAGTTATTGTAATATGGTTTTCACTGTTGTTTACACTAATTCATATTCAGAGCTATTAGGCTGTGTTTTGTATAAAATCATGGAATAAGAGAATTATTAAAACTTAAGTTATTGTTATATGGTTTTCACTGTTTACACTAATGCATCTTCAGAGCTATTAGGCCGTGTTCTGTATAAAATCATGGAATCTCAGAATCATTAAAGATGGAAAAGACTTCCAAGATCATCAAGCCCAACCATTAACCTGACACTGCCGGGTCTGCTGCTAAACCTTGTCTCTAAGCTCCTCATCTGCAATGTGTGTTTCTCCTGTCAGTCTAGTATTTTAAGTACATACCTCTCCGACTTGAATTCTCTTGTCTGTATTTATATGCCTTTCTTCTCCACCTGCAGTTTTCTCTTTATTATGAAGTTCTTCTTAATATGTCATTTTCCTAATCATTTCAGGAGCTTTTCTTACCTTTTATTTATTTGCCCTTTCTCATGCCAGCATAAAACAGAGTCTTTATAACTGAAGTTATATTTTCTCAGGTGTTCCAGATAAAAAATAATTTTCATGGAAAGTAACTTTTACTTTCAAACTAAGTAAAAATTGATTTATATCCCTTTGTTTCTTTGTTCTCATATCAAACTGTTACCAAAATTCACGATCTTTTAGGATTTTAACTGCCTAAGAAGCTGATATCGATAGTCTTACATTTCTGTGTGAGGGTATACTAAGAAAAGTGCAAACAATGTGCTTAATCCAAAATTACTTTAAGAAGAAGAGATATTTTTCTATATTGACACACAGCTCTTCCTAGTAATTTTCCTGTGCTCTAAAATGATGTCATTTCAATCTGGAGACCATTTTACAATCTGTAAACATAAATGTTTTTAAAACCTTTGGAAAATATAAGGTTTACATAGCTTCATATCTTCTACCGGGATTTTGGGGAACTGAAAACACTTGATCCTAGGTTAGCTGTCTGTGAGGAATCCAACTGATACTTTCCCAAACTACCTCTGCAGGAAGTGTCTTTAAAAAGTGTGAGGTTGAAACTCTGTAGTATATAAAGGGATGGGACATTTCTCAATAGTTGCCTTCACTTTTCCTCCCTTTTTCTCAAAAGCAGTTGTAGAACTTCCTCCTACCATCACCTCAGGAATTTTTTCTGAATCTCTATATTATGGAGGTCATTTGTTTAAAAGGTTTTGTTTGACTCTATTTATTTCTCCCTCTTTTAATAATTCCCTGAAAGAAACTGTCAACACCTGCTTTCATATCCTGAGTGTTGAAGTGGAGATTTGATTTCTTCACAATTTTGCTCTCCATCAAAAAACTTGGTGTGTAAAGTGCACTATCCCTATGCAAGTCGAATCATATGTTTTCTTACAAACAAGAACTATCCAGTTGTTTATATTCTAAGTTATTGAAATTATCTCACCTTTTCCACATCTCTAATCATCCCTTTTTTTGATATTACCTTTATCCCTAAGCATTGAAGGAGTATTTTCTACATTTTCAAATAAATTCTAATTGCTATAATTTCTGATTAGATTTTTATTTCTTCAGAAATTCTCAATTCTAGTTTCTTTTGCCTATTTCAATCTATTCTATAATACAACAATACTTACAGAAACATGTACACATACTGTTACTCTCACGGACTATTAATCCTAACCATAATTAAGTCTTCTTTGATTCTGACAGTGGGATAATTTTGGACATTACTCATGTGTCTAGAACTAATCAGAGTATGGCTAAGCTGATTGGTGAATTTGGATGTAAGTATCCAATTATGCCTGTTTATATTGTTATGAAAATACGTAGTGCTCTTTGCAGAGTCTTAATAAATGACAAAATTAATTAATCTAATTTTACTGTTGCTTATTACACTATGAAAGGATTCACTGCCTATTGTTTGTTTCCCTACACCTTCCTTTAATCTGTCTTCACTTAAGTCCATAAAACCAACTTCCATGGCATGTGTTTGGAATTTAAATTAAAAAAACCCCTATTTTCTAGTTCTGCAGAAAATACATCTTTTATATTGTCTTACTTTTCCTCATTGAAACCTTGGGCACAGATAAGAACAGCTTTTTCGTAATATCTTTTTCTAATAATTCATTAATGACTTCTAAGCCAAAACCTGACAACTGCATAATTTTCCCACTTTCTGTTGTGCTGTTTAATCTCCACCGCAGAATTGCACAAACATTTTTTACATGCAGTTCTGTTTTGGGTGACCCACAACCCTCCTAAGAATCCCTGAGCTTCAATCTAGAAAAGCTGCACATGTAGTGGTATTAATAGTTTCCCACCCAGCACAGTTTGATAAGCTTTGCCAGTTACACTTTCTTATGGGTGATGTTATGCCTGGTCCCCATTGGTCCCTTAGGTCAATCCCTGTCCTTTCACTTCCCTAGAAATATTTTAAAATCCTTCATAAAGTTAAGATTTTCAGGCTCTTCTCTTGCCAGTTTTGCCAGTCTTTATTGTTTTTGTCAATGTAAACAAGAAGAGGATCAGCACTGTTATTCTAGTAGAGTCATATTGATCCAAATCTCTTAGTCGCCAACTTTATTCAGACTAAAACAGCTGACCTGAAAATATGATCTCTTTTTCTCTCCCCCTTTCCAAATCTCTCTCTCCTTTTTTTTTCTTCTCTCCCCCCACCACGCTAAGATTTCAGAGGAAAATTGGAAGGCTAGAAATAGGTGGATATTAATTTTAAATTAATCTGCAACCTGTTATATACAGTAGATTAACTCTAGCAGCAATGTAAGTGAATGGTAATTCAAATGATGTGAAAAACAAAGGCACACTGAACAAACAAGTTTAATGAGTAATGCTCAGGCGATTTTTTTTAAAAAAAATTAGGGCCCTTTGTATTCATGCAGAATCCATTCTTTAAAATGGATCAGCCTGAGCTATGGACTTTGCGACTAAAGAAATTATAAAGAAAAAGCAGTGTAATTTATCAATTGTAAACCATTAAATTTGTATCACTGACATAAAAATCCACAAGCTTCATTTTCCAGTTCTCAGATATAGAAAATTATTCAGTGATTCTTCATCCACAATGCTTCAATAATAACTGACAAACCAGCTCATCAATATGTAGTTAACAGCTTTAATTTGGTTTACTGGTGTGTTAAATCTCTGTAGGCTTCTCTGTCCTTTACACCAATTCACGTTTATCTTACATTCCTGCTGCAATAATGATTAGTACTGAGGCTCTTTGTTACTGTAAAGGGTATGTTTCATCTTTCATTGCTTAATGTACTGTTTATTTTGGGTTACAGTGAACTGGAAAAATAAAATCATAAACATAAAATACGTGGCTAAAACATTGCAGAAGGGTCAATGGATCAGCCTATTTACTCTGCAGAGGCCATGGAAATGTAATTTTATAGAAGCATTTGCTTTCAGTCTAGGTTCACGGACAGGCAACACTGTTGTCTTAGAAACTCGGGGTTCAGTGTTCTCTAGCTCTGTTTTTCAACAGAAGTGGAAAAACAAAATATTTACATTCAAGAAAAGAAATTCACATGAACTATGCACGTAGGGTTCCAAAAGCATTTTTCTTTAATGGATTACAATCATTAGTGTTGGAACTCCCCATATCCCCAATACTTTCCTTTGCAGTTTATTCTCACTGGATCTGTGACTTGTCCATTCAACAGTGTTTGTTGGAGACAGAGCAAGGGGTGCTAGAAGCCCATTAGTAAAGCCAGCATTTGACATCCAAAAAATCTGTGCTTACTACCTGTTTTTATTAGGAAAAAAAAAAAGTAGAATCAGATCACATACATTTCCATTTTCAAATATTTACTAGGATAAAAAAAAAGAAACGTCATACATTAGGGCTCTTGAAAAGCCATGACTTTTTGGTACATTTATTACAAAATATAAAGATATCTGTTTTGTTTTTGTTATATATGGCTTGAGGTAGCATGGGGAAGTAGGGAGAAAGAACCTTTTAATAAAAAAGATTTGTGGCTCTAAGTCTCTAAGCCCTTTTACAGTCAAGGCAGGGATATTTACACTGCCCGCATCACAGCGCTATTCAGTAGCAGCACAGGTTGAGAATAACTTCCAGATAACTCAGCCAGGAATTTGCAGAGAATAGCAGGAGTGGGGCTCCACTGTTTTTAACTGCTGTTAACTGTAGATGACTGCTAATGAGAAAAATTGGAGTTGACAGGTGGTCATGATGTATCCTAGAGTGATATAACCACATCATTTAAATGTTGACAGTACCATATATTTAAGGGAAGTTGCTTTGTTCTGCTGGAAGCAATAGAGCTTACTAATGGGAAAGTATTGATCAAGTCCAGTCAAATTTCATTGGAGAAATGTGTTAAGATCACAGTCTCTCCACCTCCTCTTCCTGGTGCTCTGTGGGCTTAAAGGAGCTATCAAAGCCAAGAAATCATCCCTCTGCTTTCTCTTCTGACTCTTTATGTTGGAGAACACTTTCATCAATGTAACTTCTAAATTTTCTCAGTAGTTACTCCTAGTTCTAGGTTGGTGAACCAAAATGTGGCATTTTGTCACTAAATCTTAAAAAAAAAAGGAAATACCAGGAACAAGCCATTGGGAGCTAGAAGCCTAATTACTAAGTGAGGTCTAAGTGAGCTTTGTAAACCGTTTAAAGCTATCTGAGTATGATCATGTTCAAAGACAACCACCATCCATATACAATGTCCTGGGCTTGAAATCAACAGCAGTAGCATCTTGTGCTCAGTCTCAGACAAGTTGAATTACTATCACTGGAGGAGGAAAAGCAGTTGAATCCATTGCAGTGTGAGGATGAACCATTGCTCACTGAGGTGAACAGCTCTGGTATTTCAGGTATTCTGGTATTCAGGTGTATTCGGCAGCAGAGCAGGGGATCACACTGGGCGGGATGAATTTCTAGAACCAGGAAAACTGCAGAAGAATGCCAAAACCCATGTGAAGGCTTTACTCTTAAGTGAAGAGCAAGTTTATGACCACCTGAAGAACCTGTATGTGCATAAATCTGTGGAACCCAATGGGATGTATCCGAGAATCTGGAGGGAAATGGCTGATGTAGTTGCCAAGCCACTCTCCGTGATACTTGAAAAGCCATGCCAGTCAGGTGAAGCCCCAGGCAACTGGAAAAAGGGAAACTCTGTACCCATCTTTAAAAGGGTAGAAAGGAGGACCCTGGGAACTACTGGCCTGTCAGCCTCACCTCTGTGCCTTGGAAGGTCATGGATCAGATCCTGCCAGAAGCCATCCTAAGGCACATGAAGGACAGGGTGGTAATTTGGGACAGCCAGCTCAGTTTTACCAAGGGCAAGTCCTGTCTGACCAACCCAGTGGCCTTCTATGATGGAGTGACTCCATCAATGAACAAGGAAAGGGTTACAGGTGTCATTTATTTGGACACTGTGGTGCCTTTGACACTATCTCCCATAATATCCCTCTCTCTAAATTGGACAGAGATGGATTTAATGCATGGACTGTTAGGTGGAAAAGGAATTGTTTGGACAGTTGCATACAGAGAGTAGTGGTCAACAGTGCAGAGTCATGATGGACACAAATGATAAACTGATGTCCCTCAGGGGTCCAAACTGGGACCAGTGTTAATTAGTATCTTATTAATGACATTAACAAAGGGATTGAGTGCACCCTCAGCAAATTTGCAGATGACATCAAAGTAAGCAGTGGTGTTGACACTCCTGAAGGGAAAGGTGCCATCCAGAGGGACCTGACAAGTTCCAGAAGTGGCCCATGGGAATATCATGAGGTTTAACAAGGCCAAGTGTGAGGTTCTGCACCTGGGTCAGTGCAACCCCCAGTTCCAACACAGGCTGGGGGGTGAAAAGATTGAGAGCAGCCCAGAGGAGATGGTCTGGGGAGTGCTGATGGATGAGAGGCTGGGCATGGCCCAACCATGAACACTCTCAGCCCAGAAAGCCAAACATTTCCTGGGCTGCATCCAAAGCAGCTGGGGATGCAGAGCCAGGGTGGGGATTCTGTCCCTCCACTCTGCTGACACCCCACTGGCAGTGCTGCAGCCAGCTCCAGGGTTGACAGCACAGCAAGGTCATGGACCTGCTGGAGTGGGTCCAGCAGAGGGACACCAAGATGATCAGGGAGCTGGAGCACTTCTCCCATGGGGAAAGGCTGAGAAGTTTGGGTTTGTACAGCCTGGAAAAGAGAAGGTTTTGATGTGACCTAACTGCAGTCTTTCAGTACCTGAAGGGAGACTACAAGAAAGATGGAGAAAGACTATATACAAGAGCATGCAGGGACAGAACAAGGGGGAATGGCTTCAAACTGAAAGAGAGTAGGTTTAGATTAAATATTAGGAAGAAATTATTTTCTGTGAGCTTGGTGAAGTACTGGAACAGGTTGCCCAGAGAGGTTGTGGACACCCCATTGCCAGAAGTTTTGAAGGCCAGGTTGCATGGGGCTTTGAGCAACCTGGTCAAGTGGAAGGTCTCCCTGCCCATGGCAGTGTGGTTTGGAGTTAGATGATCTTATAGGTCCCTCCCAACCCAATCATTCTGTGAGTCTATGAGGATAAGTCATGGTAACACAATTAAAGTGTCAGTAGTAGGTTTTGGGTGTTCACCTTAACATAATGGTGAGGCATGCTGCTGATGGAATTCTGGATGTGGTGTAGAGGGGAGCAGAAAAGGAGGAGCTGGACTCATATTTCTTTTACAGTTCCACTGATGGTTTGCTCAAAGGCAGGATCCACAAACATCATTAATTGATACCAAAGAACTGGTAAGAGACATGTCAGCAGCACTCAATATAGATGAGAATCTAACATGGTTTGTCTATGATTTCTTAGCTACCAAAGATGTTTTACATAGCTACACTTAAAAAATAGCAACCCTGGCTGAACACTGTAGGAATATGCATTTTCTGTGGAACTGTGTCTGTGTAGGTACATATCTGACTATATATCCATTCCTCACGCAAGATGTTTAATAACTCACTTTTATTTGCCATTAGGAAAGCAAACCACACAGGAAAGGGTCTTATTCCAGCTCCATTCAAGCATTTCTGTTTTTCAGGTCTACAGAATAATTACCTCTGGTTTAGAATACTGTCAGCATCATGTCTATACTGACTCTGAAATGTATTTTAATCAGCTTTTAACCCAGTTTGCTAAACTGGATAAGTTGAATCTCAAGAATAAACTTGTGACTCTCACCCCTCCCTCACCCTGAAAACACTTTAGAATTCAGTTGTCTCGAAGCTTTGTTGTGTGTTTGTTTTGGCTTTCTGTTGTTTGATTTCTAGCAGAACATTGTAAAGATTATGTAATTTTGGGCCTAGCAGTTAATGTGTCCCCTGCAGGCAGGCTCCATATGAATTAGAAAGAAATTCAATTACTGAGCTACTGATAACTTATCTCAACAGAATGCAAATGGATTAAGATGGCTAAGTGCTCACTTGCTTATAAATGTACCATTTAACTAGAAGACATACTCCTTAAGAAAAGCAACAAGACAAAAGCTATTTTTATGTTTAATACTTCTAGGGGTTTATGTATTTTATATTACACCACTTACAATTCAAACTATAGTGGTCTTTATTACAAAAAATTAGAATGAAAATAATAAAACCAATTTATTTTATTTCCCAAACAGAGACAGTGGATATATTTCCTCTCTCAAATATTAATGACCCTTTTGATAAAAAATGTTAGACATTATACATATAGATCTGTTTTTCTAAGATGTTAATACTGAAATTAAGACTTTGGTTTCTATAACATATGGTCATCTGGATGTGTGATCATTATTTGTTATACCTGGAACAATGAGGTAATTTGATTTAAAAAATTTTCAGTTAAAAAAAAAACCCTTTATGCAATTCCCATGTTGATGTTAATTTTATATATATACAGAAATTGGTCTGTGTGTGTTTCTCATCTTCACAACCAGTGGAGGCATATGTTTATTAAATTACAGAGTTAATGAATTAGCCCATGTTTCTCTATGGGCTTAGAGAATATGGAATTAATTTATTCATAGAGCATGTAATGTATATAGCTGTAGGCTCTTCACTGATGCATTTCCTTCCCACTTAAAAAAAAAAATACTGTTCTCTGTTTTATAATTATCACACTGGAAACTGACTGTCATGTAGTTTGGAGATACTGGTTAGATGGGGATTAAAACATAAAGCCTAAGTTCACTGCTATTATTGATTTCAAAACATCATATACTTTGGTTTGAAAAGCTATACAATATTAGCAAGAAAAAAATAATAGTAAAAACTATTAGAAATTCTTTGTTTGTGCCTCGAAGAATAACACTATGAAGTCATCCTACCAGTGCTGCCAATTGAATTAAATTAGTGTTTTATTACAGTAATAAGTGCTAGATAAATATGCAACTTTTGTAGGCTGAAGGATCTAATTTATCTTCTTTATACTGAATAGCTATAAATAAACTCAATGAAATAATTGACATGAATGTGGATACTTGATTCATTTCAGTGAACCTTAAAAAGCATATTTGTTAAGAAATATTCCTGTATAACTTTTATAAAACTGGTATTTCTTCGGATCATAAACCAATTTTTCTTTTTCACAACAGTGAAGACATTAAATATGACTTGTAGTTGTGGGGCTAGAAGAATGGCTTTCATAAAACTGTTTTTATAAAATAAGTTTGAAAGAGAAATAATGAATGATATATATCTGGTGTCTCTACCGTAGCATATTATTATTACTGGATTTTTCAGGATGCGCAAAATGTGTTTGAAAACCAATATCCTGGGATTGGGTCTTAGTCCTACAATGTATAGTGCTTTATAGCCCCGTCTAAAAAGACATTCATAAATCTACTTAGTCATAAATACGGAAATATTTCAGTTAGGGTTATAGTCAGGATCTGCAGTCTGCCCACATCTTATAAAAGCAGCAAGTGCCTGAAACACAACCAAGAGCTTTTCAGAGGAATGTCAGTGTGTGAGAGGCTCAGTGGGCAATGTGGGGTGGGCTCTGCCAGGACCCATCCATGCAGCCCCACGTGCTGTCAGCGCAGGCTGCACTCCCCAAACCTCATGCCCAGCTCCTCACAGCCACACAGAGACAGCTGGGAGCCTGCTTATGGGGGCCAGTTCAGCAAAAGCTGGCAGCATGATAGATTCAGTAAGGTCTGAATTAGGAGAGTCGGGAATGAGACTTAAAATTACAGTTTACATGACAACATATTTTTTTTTCCAAGTTTTCTTCCTTAAACCAAAGGTCTCAACCTACAGGGCTCTGTAGCATAGTAACTATGAAAAAACATAATGTCTTGCACTTTACAGAGATCACTAATGTTAAAACCAGTTAGAAGTTTCAGTAGTGACCTATTGGTGGATTATGATCAGAATATCCTGTATATTATAGGAACAAATTCTCAGAGCAGAAAATGTTTCTGCTCATGAATAAACTCAGATGTATGCTATGATATTGACAACACATTTATGATTATGTTGATTCTTGCTTTAGAAGCATTTTATGAGTGATTTAACATGTTCATCTGGAATAACAGCTAACCTACCACACCCACATACTCCTCTGCCAGTCTGATGTGTCCGTGAGAAAAGATACAGCTTAGGACACACAGCAAAGCTGTGTAGCAAGTTTAAATGCTGACGTGTGCTGTAGTTCTCCTTGCTTGAGAAAGTCCAAAACAGTATAGAGCTTTTTGTACAGAAAAAAGTATTTTAAAAAAGATAGCAAAGAGTTGGACTTCTTAAATATTTGTGGGTTTAGTTCAGTGGATTTCTGTTTGCTTCTTTCTCTCTTCTTTCTCATTCTTTCCTTTCTTTGTAGACTAGCATGGTCTAGCCCATGAAGATTCATGTACCTTCTGTTAGACCTTTTTCAGTTCAAATGAGTAAACACAAACAGTTTATCTGTCCTGGGTTTCTTTTGAAGCCATCCCAAAGAGAAGCCTGTTTTCTGGAACTTTCAGTATTGTATTTTGTCATATAAAGAACAAGAACAACAAAAAAGGTACCTGTAGGCTGCACATCATCAGGAGTTTGGACTTAAATTAAAGAGGTGTGTTCATGTCTTCAGTCATCTGTGTCTGTGCTGGAAGTAATGCTATCAAAGCTTACTTCAGATTTTCTTATCAGGAAAATCCACAAACGCCAAAGATTTGTGTCCAAAAAGGAGACAGATGAGTCCTGCAACTTTATTTGAATAAAGAGAGAGAGTCCACTGAGGCACACACCCGTGGAGTTTTCTCTCTCAGGGTTTCAGAGGATGCAGCCTCCTTTTATCCCAAACTCTAGGCCACACGTTGCCCTCTTCCTTTCCCCACTGGCTGAGGTGCTATGAAGGTCAAGCCTTCCTGCAACGCCTACCACATATTTCCCCTTGAACCTATTATTTTACCTGAAAGCTCAGAAATTCAGGCTTGTGCAGACCCTTGTCTGCTTCAGGAGCTAGGCTGTCTGGGCTCTGCAACAAACCTGCTGCCCGAAGTCAGTAGAGACATAAAGATCATTTCAAAGATGTTAACACCCATACCTTCACCCATAGAATTGTTTGTAAAGACATTAGCTTTCCTCTCATTCTCAATAAAATTACTAGTGAAGATGCCAATTTACATGACAATTTTAGTGCCTAAAGCGCCTACAAGCAGTGATTCTGATGATTTAATACTGAAGTTGTGTCCAGAGTACAAGATCTTGTCATAAATAATTATTGATAAAGAAACTGGGAATTTTTCTCCTAGGCAGACCAAGGACTACATTACTGTCTTCTCTGAAATGTTCCTCATTTAATGCTCCAACAAAAGATTGTATGAAGTTTTAACAAATCAGTATTAACTCCTTTGCTCATCCCAAATTTGGCTGAGTTTTATATGACTACAGTGGAATGTTTAAAAAAGGAATGGTATTTATACTGAGAAAAGTCCCATCCATAGTTCCACTCCAAACGCAGTCAGTGCCAAGTTACTTCTGTTTTCCTCAAAGGTACCTTCAGTAGTTGTTAATCAAGAAAATGCAACTTCCACTGCCAAGGATAATTAAATTGTCCTAAAGCCAACAAAAGACATTGATTGATGCTGTGCCAAAACAAGATGTGCTTCTAATTAGTGGAGTTTTCCACTGTTACAGTGCAGGAATTGCTTTAAATACATGCTCCTGAAAGCACACAGTTCTCACAAGATGTCTTTTACTGTGTTAAGACCATCCCAGATACTTTTATTCATCCTAAAGATCTGTTTCTATGAAGGAACATCACTTAATCTTTACACCAAATGAATTTCAAATGTTTCTGAAAAAAATACCATATACTAAAACTTGCCAGTAAATAAAATCCAAAAATCTGTGATGCCTGTGGAAGTTGTAGATTTCACTAAAACAAAACTACAAACGCCGCAAAAAACTGTTCCAAGTTATTTTGTAGAGTAAAATGTAAGATTAAATTACTATTTTGTTAACATTTTCAGAGACCTGAGTAATGAAAAATTTTGAGGAAAAGAAGGGAAAAGTCCTAATGCACCCAAACCTCTTCGTGAGTTGCAATGTTCATCAATCCTGCAGCATAATCTAAATATAGGGTGAAGACATTTTTAATATTTATAACATGGGAAGGAAACTAGAAGAACATTTAAAACCAGGTAAATAGATAGAAACAGATGTTTAGAATCAACAAATACATCTGGAATGATAGTAAAAGAAATCTTGTGAGAACTGTGTGCTTTCAGATACATGTATTTAGAACAATTCCTGACCGTGGCAGTGGAAAGCTTCAATAATATTAAAATGTTAGAATGTAAAAGCACTTAGAAATCCATATTTTCACAGTTTCTTTAATGGAAATATTCGACTTACGATATTTTAAAGGGGTAATGATCTTCAAAGACAGAAATGGATAGAAGGGTAAGAATTCTTGAAGGAAAATCCCTAAAGGTGCAAAATTCTTTTTTATTTGAAGCTGGTCTCCAACACTGTTATTAGAATATTTATAGTGCTACACAGCTCTCTACAATAAACATTTGCTGCACTATTGTGCTTTTTTTTCCCCTCTAAAAAGCCAATTGCTATAAATGTCAAAAGGATGTAATACTGTGCTTTATTACTGGGTGAGCAGCTCGGGAATGAAGGGTAAATGCAGTTATCAAAAGAACCAATTTAAAAAAATCAGCAATATCAAACACTTTACAGGGATAAACTATTTCAGTGTAGATGAAGAAAGTATTTATCTAATAAATCTCAGTAGAGGCCCTTTTCCTTGAGGGAGTTAACACACAAGGATCTGAGGTAGTTGATAGTCCAGGGCAGCTTTAAATCTTTTACTCACTTTCATATGGAATTCATCTTTCCATTAATCTGAAAATAATATCTAAATGTGCCCTATGACACAAGCAACTGGATCAGTAATTTATATATAAACAATAAAGTCATTAAATAATTTCAGCTTAGCAAAGCCTGATGAAGTTCACTGTGGAATACTCAAGAATCTTGCCAAAACTTCTAGTGACTTTTGGATGAGCTAGTAGAGAATTGGTGAGGTCCTTGGAAAGTAAAGCAGCTGTAATGTAGAATTCCCCCCTAATTTGTGGGGTTAGATGGGAGGGAAAGTTAGAGGTCTCTGGAAATTGAAAATCTGTCTATTTTGTTTTGTTCATTTAGTAAATACTTGAAAAAATTACTAAGTAACTTACAAATATATGGAAAATAAGTAAAAGCAAGCATTGATTTGTTCTTGAAAAATCTATCTGACTTTCTTATTTGACGTAATAATTGGGCTACTAAAAGAGATGGAAATAATAGATATTATGGATCTCAACATCTTCATAAGCAAAGTAGATTAATACAGTCTAGGGTAAAATTACTATTTTGTGGAGTGTCAGATCAATAAGCCCTGTGTAGCAGGGAAGGAATTAACTCCAGCAGCAATTAGGAATGTAAAACTATAGAGACCCATCTGCAGAAAAAATGTATTGGCAGATGACTAGGAAGTGAAGAAAGCTGTCTGGAAAAATCCAATCTTTGAGTAGGGTTGCTACAGAGGTCACACACACACTCGTCGAGGGAAAAAAAAGACAACTTTTCTCAATGCTATTCATTGCAAAGTCCTCATAAGCTGAGTAAGACCAGAATGTGTCAGCAGTAACAGGCAGCAGCAGCAGTGCCTGGGGGTGTTTCTGAATGGGGTGACTCTGGGTAGAAAACATTGAACCTTTATCTTGTTGCTTTAGTAAAAGTGCAATAGGTTGCTGTGCATGTGCTGATGGCTATGGAAGGTCTGTTCAGATTTCTCATTGTTAAAGGATTTCAGCAGGAGTGCTAATATGTGACTATGACCCAACAAGAATGTCTTGGTGCTGGTTACCCAGCAGCTGTGAATACTGCTGGTGCAGGCACTGACTGAGGTGAGGGCGAGCAGAAAAAAGGCCATTGCTGGCTGAAATGGCATTGGGCAGTGGCCCTCAAGTCTCACAGAACCAGAGAATTGTTTGGTTGGAAAGAGCCTTAAAGATCATCTGCTTCTAACACACTTGGCATGGGCAGGGACACCTGCTAGAAGGAGGAATGTCTGAGGACTTTGTTTTACACAGGCTTCTGGGCATTACATATATAATGGGCATTACCTGGTTGCTTCATTCTTGGTGCTTTCCTTAACGCCAGTGGTCAGATCATTAGAAACTCTCAGCTATTCAGTTTTGGAGCTGGTAGTGATAATGTCTTTCTTGGCTGCTACTCTGCACATAATATACCTTGCTTGGAAAAGGTGAAAACCAATGGCTAGATCAGTCCTCAGGTGACAAGTTTAGCTGGTTTAAAGGGATTCCTCTGGGACATTTGTGTGAGGGAAGGCAGTAGTTTCACTGATACTGTTCTGAAAATCTGAGTAATGGAGGATTGCTATATCTTGCTATGGAATTACACAATCATCACTTAAAAGAGTGGTATTATGATATGGCCTCTTGCCAGTTTGAAGGTGTGCTCTGGGACTGAAGAACCATCTCACAAATAGTCTCCTGGATGATGATGGAGTTAGCAGCAAACTCCTTATCCTGATATACTTCTTCTATCAATAAGTGTGAGGCAAAGAAATTTATAAATACAAGGAGGTGGGTAGATTGTGCTCTGATAATTTCTTCATCCACATCAAACTTCACCTGGAGTTAAGCCAAAGGTTAAAATACCAGGTGTGCAATAAAAAACACAGAATATTTAGGAGTAGCTTCAAATTTTAAACACTGACATAAGTAAGAAGTCCTATTTAACAAGGAAAATCTCTAAGTATCCTGAGGGGACATCATGTCTCAAAGATATTAACTCTGAATTCTAACTTTTCCTGTGAATCCTGTATCACTTTATATATGCCACTGCATGTTCTACCAGTAAGAATACAATGGTGGAAGCAGAGCCCTGGCTCTTTCTCAAGTGCTTAGTCTTCCTTATCCCCAATAGCTGAGTGTGAATAAGTAGATACCTCTGTTTTGCCACATTGCCTACTAATTACCCTGTACGTGTCAGGAAGCTGAATGGTTCTTGTTGTCTGATCTTTTCAGTCTGTTCTGACTAATTCTGCTCTAACAGAAACCATATGCAAGCCAAATGCTGTTCAAGACTCTTGTGAAACATGCTGGCCTTATGCAGTAAGAAAAACCAGTGAAAAGAAAAATATTACCTAAGAAATTAAATGAAACATTGCCAGCATAAGGAGCAACAAGTATGTAAATGGGAGCATATTTGAGAAGAGAGAAAACAGATAGTTATACCTAAATTATCACATTCTCAGTCTGGAAAAAAAAATTAAGTTGGTAATAAACCTTAGTAAGAAAATTAATATGAACATGTTATAGATATGAATAGGTTGTGTTATGAATCCAGCACTAGAGGATATCAGCTCTGAAAGTCACAGCTGTTCACCTGCTGGGCTCTATTTAACATCTGTTAACCCTTTACAGACAAATGGAAGTTTTGCAGTAGAGTGTAGTTCTGTGGCACATAAAAAAAAAGCATAGACAGTATATCTATGAAACACAGCATTTGGAAGATAGTGCACCTAAGAAATAGCAGAGAGGTTTTGAAGATGAGTGCCACACAGCTCCAGATCACTGAACTTCAACTTTTAATACAATTACATTATAAATTTATGTTTCAGTTTCATCATTCAGTGCTAGTTCATATATTTAAAGTCTTCTCATCTTTGTAAAGAACCTTGGGTTTATATTCCTCTCTGAACAAAGAATCAAAAGCCAATGACTGTTTTATGATCACAAGTAGAGTTTCATCTTTAATCTAGACTCATTTTTTTGCAGTCATTCACTGTACAATAGAAATATAATAAAATTATGTTCTGTAAATGAATGCAGATTTTGATCCTATATTGAAATTCATCAGAAATCACTCATTATTATGCAAAAATGGGACAACTACATGGAAGGAAAGGACAACAACATGAGAGGAAGAAACATGACATATTTTCAATGAGAAAATTTGTTAATTAATGCCCTGAAATGCCAAAAAAATGGCAGAAATATGAGCAAAAAGGTAAAGATTCAAATATACATGTACTTATTATTATTTGTTGGTACTTTGGGGCTATTTAGCAATACTGTACAACTTCAGCAAAATTAATTAAATTCATACTTTTTGTTAGAGGTGAATATTTAAAAGTAATTTTAAATTGTA
Source organism: Petroica traversi (assembly GCA_025920805.1). NCBI lineage: Eukaryota > Metazoa > Chordata > Aves > Passeriformes > Petroicidae > Petroica > Petroica traversi. The sequence continues at coordinate 2,145,578 of JAHLSL010000020.1, forward strand.
GGAGAAAATAATAGGTTTATTGTTCTTGTTTGTGCTGAGAAGCTTTTTCATTACTCAGATATTTGTGTGGGACACAAAATGCCCTTTTTTGCCTTGGGATGTTAACATAATTGTGAGTGTAGGCTGGATAAATGAACTTACAAATGAATAAAATGAAAATTTCACCTTTGCAAATAATATTCAGTGTTCTTGACTAAAGCCCTTCAAACCTGATGAAATTTTGGCATGTAGCAGAATCCATTCAGGAGATAATTAGTACTGAGGTTGCATTTAATCATTGTATTGCTTGTACAGTTTTCAGAAGGCAATGAATTCAGTTTGATTTTTGTAATGTTTTCAAGGAATGCACTTCTAAATAAGCTAGAAAATAAGAAAAAAATCAGAAAAATGTGCTTTTGTTTTGCATAAAATTATATTTTTATTTATTATACTGTCAGATAAATTTTTTCAAATTTAGAGATATGTCTTGAAGATTTTTGAGACTAAGTTTATATTTAATCTCACTAATTATTTTTTTTGGTAGTGATATATACAGCACTTTTCAGACAACTGTGTTTTCAGTTTTATCCAAATCAAATGTGGCCTAATCTCAGAAGATGTTTAGTATTCTGCCTCAGAAGTTTTACCCTGTCCTTCATCAATGTCTTTTGACTTCACAGACACAGAATTATTGAGGCTAAAAGGGACCTCTGGAGACGACCTGGTCCAGCCCCCAACTCAAGCAGTGTGGGGATGCTATTGGACACACAGTCAAAAAAGCCTTACCCTTCTCCCCTCATCTACCAAGCCAGTCATTCCATCATAGAATTTTATCAGGCTGGTCAAGTGTGAAATACCCTTGATAGATCCATGCTGGCAGCTCCTTATCATGGCCTTGTCTTTCATGGGACTAGAAATAATTTCCAGAATTTGTTGCTCCATCACCTTGCCACAGATCAAGGTCAGGCTGACCAACCTGTAGTTCTCTGGGTCCTGCTTTTTAGCCTTTTTAAAGGCAGTCCAGTCCTCAAACATCTCTCCCAAGTGCATTCATTATTCCTAGATAATCAATAGTGCAATAATATCAATTTCTTCAACATGCATCCTGTCAGGACCCATGGATTTCTATGCCCAGTTTACTAAAGTACTCCCTATTCTGCATCACGTTAATAACCAGCATGAATTGTTCTTGTCTGCCTGCACAATATCATAGAGTTGTCTCATCTACTCTCCAAAATACCCACAAAATTTAAAGTGTCCTGGATCTCATCATTTGTGGCTTTTCTTCGGTGTTGGCAAATGTGTTTTTGTCACAGCAATATTCACCAAGAATTCTGCTACATGCCTACTTGAACCTTCTGCTAGATTGTTTTTGTTCTCCTCCAAACCTCTGACCTCTACTTCCATTTCCTTTCTGTTTCTTTGTTATCTCAAACACAAGTCGATTGAATTCTGCAGTTCTTAGCATCCTAGGCCTTGCTTTCTCTCATGGGTAGGACAAGTTTTCTTTTCATTGCTCATCCATCATCCACTTGCCAAGTTTTCAAACAAGCAACGTGGCAGTTTTTCAGCACAATTTCCCTCTTTGGAAGAGTTCCCTGAAGATTTCTCATAAACCTCTATTTATTTGCCTACACTGTCCTCTGTCTCCTCACTACATCCTCAGGCTGAGCCCACCACAAGCCTCTTGTTTCCAGTTCTTTCCTTCTTACGGTCTTTCACACAGATTCCATGTTTGTTCAGTGCCCTTTATGATCAGATTCTAGGATAGTTGAAATGAACGCAGAAGTAGTGAGATGAAAGAGTGTGGATTCATACCCATTAACATGTAGCATCACTTTAAATGCAAGCAACACTAGGGACTAGGTAGTGCTGTTTGACAGGTAAAAGTGATTACAGCTGAGACCTATTCTGGTCACAGCTCAGCTTATACCACTTTCTGGGGCTCATCATAAACGCAGAGGGTTTTTTGCATCAGGTACCAAAAATTTATGGATTCTATTAAATCCCTAATTTGTATTTTTCCTATAGCATAAACACATATCAGAGATGCAAAACTGAGACTGGTGTTTGTCTGGCTGTCTGTCCCTCAGGTCACATCGAAATGCTGAAGAGCAGCACAAAGGACTTGTGACAGTAGATACATTCATCTGGTATGATACTCGGATAAGAAGTGGGAGTCTTAATACAGCTGTGGCCTTCTCACATCCTTCAGCAAATCCAACCCTGCTAACATAACTATTTAAGGAAAAGAGTGCCAGGAGATGGCTCTGTCTGTGGTAGAAAACAGTCTGTTTTTCACCATAGGATCCTAGGAAAATGAACATGAGCTTTGCTAAAATAAGATACAGTTACACCAGCAACTGACTCAATATTCTTCTTATTATACCCAAAATACACATCAAACACTACTTACCAAATGCTTTATTGCTACTAAATGAAGTGCTGTTGTAAATGTTGTCAATATACGTTGGTATATTTTCCTTTCCATGGTGGCATTTTTTACTTGTTAGGCACTAAACCTTCACATTTATAAATCAAACACATTCAAGAGTGTATCATAACTATCAAGAGATGTATGGTATTTGTAATTATATAAAAACTTTGATAAGTTATTTGGATTTGCTATGAACATGAATGTGATAATGCACATGGTTTAATCAATACACCTTTCAAAGGAGCCCCATTTGGGAAAATCCAAAAGGTATATTTTTCAGTCAGTAATAAATATTTCATTAAATTATCTCTAATTTAACTTTCGCTCCAATTGGCAAACCTCTAGTGGTATGTACTTTTTTTCCTCTTGATTTTACTGCGCTGGTAACATGCAATCACCCCACAGCCCTTTGCTTTCTGATCTGTGGTATATTGCCTCACCTTAGTTTAATCTCTTAGTCATTATCTCATTTATATAGGTAATATTTGACCATCTAATCAGCTTAAAGCAACCTGAATAGAATAATACAGGCTTACATTTGGCATTCAGAAATATTTCTGAAACAACTAGAAAGATATTTGACAAAAATATATGATCTAAATTATTCTCTTTATGCATGAAAATGCACAGTGTTTTTACCAACATAATTAAATTGCCCACATTTCTAAATTTTTCATAACATAAAGGTAAACCCTTCAGTGTTTAGATGATTAGATTATTTAGATATTTAGATAATTTGCAATGTTGATTTAAAGCGGGGAATCCAGTAGTACCTACTCAGGCATTTACTCTTCTTGTGGAACATAGACAGAATTAAATCAGTGCCATAGCTTCTTAGCATGAGAGATTTTATAGAGATTTTTTATTTGCCTATTTCAAGTACTCCTTTTCAGTGCTTGAATTTGTATATACAGTTCGGGTGAACAGGAAAAATTCTGTTTATCATGTCATTCAGCTGTGGAAGAAATACTATGTTCAGATTTCAAACTTGTCAAATTTTTTGATATATAAACAAAAAATCTTTTTCAAGGCTTTAATGTTTTCTGGGAAGATAGTAAAGGTTTCTACATGCTTTTGCAAATTAGTAACTACTGATCCTAATGCCAGGTTTTTGATTGGCAGGTAAAAGTTGCCACTTTTTTGATTGCTATTACAGCATTTGTACTTTTGGGAGAGTGGGGATGTTGCCCATCTCCAAGATTAAAACTTTTCAGAAACCTGAATGGAAATGAATGTAAAATATTAAGGAAACTGAATGTAGTGTCAAAGAGGATCTCATAAGATTTTTCAACAAATGGAACACAGGACACTAACAATTTAAGTACAAAATAAGCTTTAACACAGATTAGAAGTATGAAAAGAAACCCTGGAGTAAATGGCTTTCCTCCTGGTGTGCCACAGTGAAGTGGTGCTATAGGTTAGTTGAGTCATCAGTGATCCAAAATAAATTGACACAGATTTTTGCTTGTAAAGGCTTAGCTGCTTGCTTTTATTTGTCAAAAGACCTTTGCCTTGCTTAGATTGAAAGTTAGATAAAATGCATTTGCTAAGACATCTTTTCAGTTCTTTACAGGTAATCTTTTCTCTATGAAGCTTCATTTCTCATTCCCTGCACATTATCCAGGCTCAGCTTTTTTGGATGTGTTCCTCACAGGCTTGATATTATCCTTCCTCTCCAAAAATATGTCAGTAGCTTTCCCCATTGCATCCTACTGCTTTGTCACATTCTTAGTTTATTTTAAGTTAACAAAACATCATGAATTTCAAAATTTTCTTTACTCTGTATTTATTTTGACATAATCAAAGTTTTGATAGGCATGCAAATTTGATCCTGTTTGCCTAAAACCCAACCAGAAGAACAAATCCTACAAAACCAAAACTCTTCTTCAGCTGTAATTTCCAACACTTTCACAAGGCCCTCAGCAAGTGCACATAGTAACAATGCAGTAAACCATGAATCCATCTTACAGTCTTCTAGATCTCCGAGGAGAAGTGAGATTCTATTTACCTATTATTCTGTATTGTAATATGACCAATTTTCAGGGTTTCCTTTGCTTTTAATATTCTGGATAGTCTAGCACAGGGGAATAGAAAGATCTGTATTGGTTCTTGCAACAAAAGCCCCAGGCAGTCCCCACTGTGAAGCAAGGGAAGACAAGAACTGTTTCTTATGTACATATGAAAGTATCCAGCAGTTTAGATGTGCTGGACTGAAGATACTCAAGAGTTTCCATGTTACATCCACTTCACTTGCCATATGATCTTTTTTAAAAAATTATTCTCCTTTAGATATTTGGTGTATTAAGCTTACAACAGAAGCTTTCAGCACAGTTCTTTCCAACATTACTCCTTTAAGAAACACTCCTGAGTTTGGTGAATTGGCACTAGGTCCTACACTGAGACATGCCTGCTACTTTTAGAGATAATTTATGACTACCATCACACTATAATTTTAGCAGAACTTCTTCTGATACTGCTGTAACATTTATCATTTACCTTGTTGATTAGCTGTTCATCTTGAGAGAAGAATACTGAATATTTTCCTTTAGGAAAGTGCAAATAAAAATTCTGGACACTAAAACCCAAATTCTACACTATAAATTCTAGAATGTTCCTTCAGGCATTACACTACATTTAATATGTCTATGCTTATGTAATATTATTTCAGAGTCAAGTAGTTGTCAGAAAGATAAAAATACTGCTATAGCTTACTTGGGTTACCCAAATTAGGTTGCATGTGCAAACCAAATCTAGAAGAAAAACCACAGTATGCCTTCTTGAGCAAAGCAAAATTCTAAGCCCAGTGAAGATTTGGTTTTATAGTTGTGTCTGTGCCAAAGAACAGTATTTAATAATAAAAAACGACGTACTTGTCTTCAAAAATAGTACAATCAGTGTACTATCAGTACTGATAGGGAAAAAAAGAACAATAGAACTATTCCAGTGGCTTGTCTGAAAAGTAAGCTGAAAGAAAAAATGCAAAAAGGCTCTGGACCATAAAATAGAGTAAATAAAGCATTATAGATTTAGAAAATAATGATCAACACCACAGGAAAGAATAATTAAAGAAGAACTTGAATCCTCATAACTAAATAGAATAAAAGGAGAGACTTTAAAGAATAAAGCTGTCCTCATAAAGGCAAACTGTTAAAAATTTTGAGACTCATTCTATTATTAACGATGTCACAATGTACTGCCATTAAAATTATGGACCTGCTTTATCTGTGGGGCATACTCAATTCCAAAGTGTGGCAATTGATATGTTGAGTTTCACCATTCACACACAAGTTTGTTTTCTTAAAAAAAAAAAATATCTGAAATGCAGTAGTTCCCAAAAATGTCTGGTGACAGTGAAGTAGATACTGCTTGTTTCTTTAGATGAGATGCATATATTCAGTGTCATTTTAGTTTTCATACTGTAGGGAAAAGGGATCATGGGTTTCTGTTTTCTCCTTTCCCAAATGGCAGAATTCATTCTCTGGTGATGTGAGGAAAGAAAGAACAGTGTTTGTACTTCTCTTTGTGCTGGAGGCTGGAATAAAACATGTCATAGCATCTGAAGCTGCTAGAAGCATTTTTCGCTTTCATGCATTCCTGAATGGAAGGCATGTAAGCAACAGGTGAGAATCTGAAAGGCCACTGTCCTTTTATACTCCGTGTTTTCAAGCTTATCTTTCTAGGATTGTTTCCTAACCATTGGGGTTTTGTTATTTTCACTCGATCTGACAGATTTTAGTACAAACATCTACACTGCTACAAGGTGTACTTTTTTTTTTCCTTGGAGCCAGCCCTGTTCCTCCTAAATATGCATGGATTTATACTTTGGGCTCTCTAGTAATGATTCACATGCCCAAAGCATAAAGTTTGGAACATGACATGTAGACTTTGGAACAGAGTCTCTTCAGTATGGTCTGCTTACAGGAGAGATGAGGATGAAAAAATAAAGTGCTTAAATGATTTCCCTGGGATGGAAAGGAAGATATTATTATGATATCACATTTATAATGATAATCTGCTTAAGTTTAGCTTTTGGGTATTACCGACTTCTCTGTTTTCTTCCTGAACAGATGGCTTAGTTCCTTTGTTCAAAGAGTTGCTGGCTTGGGGTCTGATCTTGAGGGTTTGGTAAGCCTCAGATAGTTTCTCTAAAGCTGGAAATGAAGTTCTGCTTGGTCCTGAAAGACTCAGGACATAGACCATATGCTGTGCTAAACAGCAGGAACCCACAGGTAGACTGCAGAAAGTCTTACAGGTGCTGGTAGTCTTGGGAGCCCAAATGGTATTTGCTTCCCTTTATCTGCCCTCTTTGAAGGAAGGCAACTCAAAACCCTGTAAGTTCCCAATAATGGATTAATCCTCCCCCTGAAGTTATTTTAAAATAACGGGCTCAGTCTGGGAACCTGAACAGTGCACAGCAGGATGATAAAAACTTAAGATGGTCTCTGATCGACAGATGCTTGTGACTTAGCAAAAGTTTGCAAAAATTTCATGTTCCCATCAAAAGGTCATTGCTGATATATCTTAATTTAATAGGAGAAAAAAAAATTTACTGGAAAATTCTCAAATGTCTTCATTAGGGAATGATGCACACTAACTATTTTCTGGGGCTTCAGTTCAAATTGGGTTAAAATGACATGAAAATTCAGGCAGTTATAAACATATTGGACCTGAAGAGCTCATACAAATGTTTGGAGTTCATAATTTCAAACTGGAAAGAAAAATTTTACATCGATGCACAAAATAATTTTTATTTGATAGCATGGATTCACTTAATGGAGCATAATGAGGGAGATAAATCGATACACCCTGATTTTTAACCTCTTATTTAATTCATTATCTTTCTTTGATTTCCAGTAAGTACAATGATCCTCTGCTTTCATATGTTTCTTTATAAAATTCCTTCCAAGAGAGGGAAAACCCACCACTTACCCTGAATGCTGAAAATTCTCAACTGATTTTCATATTTTTCATATCATACAGACTTACTAACAATTTTAATTATTGTTAAAGGCTTGATTATGCTTTAATTACTCTGCCAAGATCTGGTATAGAATACAAGCCCGTGGATTTTATGATATATTGTAAGTGGATTGGTTTTAATGATATCTTTATGTACCAACATACGTATTTCATTACTAAGCTTTATTTACCAGCAGTTTAATATGAAAATTATTAATAAAACTGCTGGGTTATGTACATGAATAAGAAAATTATTACTGCACAGTTTTTTGAGGTGCCTGACATGATGGTGCACTTTTATATGGTGCAAAATTCCAAATATCAACATCAGAACCGGGTATGCAAATCATGAAGCTCTTCCTCACTGTCACCCTTACTATCATGTCAATGTCTATTTTATTAAATAACTTCTTATTGAAAAATATGCAGTCTGTGAAAGTGATTGTACTTGTCAGAAGAGGCTTTGTTGGGTAGAAAGTTAAAACTGTCATATCTTCTGTGGCCCCGATGATCTGACTTTCTGAAAATTAGTGTTTGGCTTTGGGGAGGTTTCCCCTTGGAGCTGTAAGAGATTTCCCCTGCTTCTGTAGGTTTAAAGCTGAGATGAGAGTTGGATGCAAGTCTGACTTTGTGCATGCACTGATGGAAGGTTATTATGCCTAAAATGAAAGTAGGAAGCTCCCTAAACTGTGTACCTAACAAAAAACTGAGCATCCATTGCCTGAAACAAGTCTCATTCCCTTTTACATTGAATTAGAGCAGTTTTATACTTACTTGAGTAAAATTACTATTGTTATTGACCGATAACAAGACAATGCTGGTTAATTTATTATATCTGCTTGTTTATTACAGTCCTATTATGAAGATGACATTTATTATCAGCTTTGATTTGAGCAAGTGACTTTGACATTCAGCAACAAAAGGTCAATCTCTCAATTTTGCTTTGAAGTTTAGAATTCTATTGTTCAGATGCAAACTTTCTCCTCTTTACCTGCACCCAGTTTTGTGCTACAGGATAGGAATAGCCAGGTGAAATAAAAAAAAGAATTGCATGTGTCTGGTGGTGGACAGTGATGTATTTCCTATAATTTTCCCATTCTCCTTTAAAACCAGGAAAAGGAGACATTACAATCAGATTTAGTAAAGGGGAAAAGCCATCAATACTCATCGGGTAAGTATGAAAACTGGCTTTGACATTTTTCTTCCCATTTTTATAATGCTCTTTTCACAGACAAGTTCTCATCTGAAATACCTCTCTTGCTTTACCCTTATTCAGAAATACTTTTATCCTGAATAATTAAAAATTCTATAGTAATCTCCTTTTCATAATATCCTATACTCTGCAAAAATGTCACATATCACTTTGTAAAAACAATTAAAATATAAGAGAAGCAGATGGTATGGCATTTTGAAGGTGGTAGACTGCAAAAAGATGCTGACTTCATTCACAGGGTTGCCTTGTTCAATTAAAAAAGATACCTTGTTAATCCTAGTGATCTCTGTAGGACTGATGATCTCACGCTTCACATTTAAATATGCACACATAATCACTTTAAGAGACTTCCAAAAGTTGACATGTTACATCCTTGAAGGAAAGCCAAGGATTTCTGTACTGTAACATAACACAAGAGATTGTATTTTGAACAGAGTCTGGGGTAATGGCTGAGATTCAAGTCTTTGGACCAGAATTCCCTTTTGATTTCCAAAGACAAAATCTTGAAGCACTACTGATAAATTCTGATTTAGATAAGCTGGAATAGTGTCTTCTGGACTGAAGGAGGGTAACTGAAAGCCCTGAGACAGAGGAATGACTGAATGTATCATTGCATTTTGAGCATATGCCTAGGTATTCCAAGGCACTTTAAAGCTGATTTAGCTTTTAGTTTTTGCCCATTTTCTGGAAGAAAAAAAAAATCTATGCTTTAGAACAATGGATACTGTGCAAAGAACACTTTCTGTGGATATGTATATTTAATTAATTGAAGGTTTTAGTTTTGTAATCAGAATGTAGGGATAGAAAGCTATCATCTTCGATTCTGAGTTTTTCACTCTCAGTATGACTCACCTTTTCTTTGCAATGGGAAAGACAGCTCATGGTTCATAGTGTCAAGTGAAAATGAATATATTAAAACAATACTGGTGACTGCTAGCATTAATGATTTCCCCTTGTTTCACTCCAATGCTGAGGCTATTAATTGTCGGCCAATTTTGTCTTGCCTGTTTTCAAATATTGCCAGCCTTTGCTGAAATGATGTGGAAAATGTTCCCATTAGAAGAGGAAACAAATAGTCCCTGCTAACCATAATTTTGTTTTTAATTATTTGTTCATGTATTATATTTCCAAAGCCTGCTGGCTTACAAGTACATAAATACATGACATTCATTTCAAGATCAGTTTGTAGTCTTAAGCTCTGTGAATAAAATGTATGTCGTACTTCCTGATTTATTAGTCTTGTTCAAATTATGCTGTGAAGACAGAATCAGGAATTCTTTACTGTTTCTGTCACCAGACTGTCCTTTGCACAAAAAAAAAAAATATATAACATTTTGTGAACTAAGGGGCATGATATTTCCCTTTTTGAGTAAGAAGGATACATTAAAATTGAACAGTTTAGCAAATGTGGGACTAGATTCCATTTGTTTTGTACTAAATTTTTTAGGAAAGTCCAAAACCCCACCCTCGTACCTTCAGGTGGAGCTGTGCAGGTGCCCATTGAAGCAGAAGCACAGAAAATCTCAGCCTGAACACTGCTTTAGGATAACAGGAAGCTACTGGTGACAAATGGAAACAGAAGTGTTGCCACAAAAGGCAGGAACACAGAGGTGGGCAGCTGTGTGTTGTTTGGTGGGAGCCAGCTGGCTAATCAGCACAGATGTGCTGGCTACTCAGAGAATTACAGCTCTTAGCTGCAGAATGTGCTGATTCTTCCTCACTGAAGTGACACTGAGGAAGTAGAGGGAGGGAAAAAGGAAGCTGAAAGTAAGAAATAAAGGATCAAAGGACACAAAGCTATAGGGGACTAGGCTTTATTACAGTCACTATACCCAAAGCAATTACCCAGCTGTGATACAAGGCTGAAATGGGCCAAAATCCTTGCTCTGGGTTTAGATTGAGAAGCAGTGAGACTGTGCAGATGCCAAGAGCAGGAAAGCAATGTCAGATACTTTACCTAAATACTTACTGTCTACTTTGCCCTGTCAGTCTCCTACTTCAGCAATTTTCTGACCTGGAATTTTGTTATCAGATTTTTCCATAACCTCCCATGCACTGTGTGCTAGCAAGGGCAGAGTGCTCTGTAAGAACGTGGTAATAGAAACTTGGACTGTACTGTACTCTGTGATTATGATACTCTGAGAAAGTATGTGCATGCCATGCTTCCAGTTCTTTATGTAGTGATCAAGTTGGCTTAGACACCTAGTTTCAGTAAAGAGGCAAAAAGCTATTTTTATATTCACGGAAAAATAAATAATCCTGTACTCATCCAGGGACAGAAAGCTTTGGATTTCATAGTTTGCTATAGGAATTTCATTTTAGATTATCATCATGGAAAATTTATGAGATGCTTCAAGTGCTGTATCTCAAGGGCACCTGAAAAATGTCTTCATTTGATTTGGAAGCATCACTTGTCTGTTTAACAATTTTAATTTGTTTGTTTATTAACATCCTGACATACAGAGGTCCTTGGCAGCAAAATCTGAAATGTGGTGGGTATTAATCTATATGTGTTTTTTTGAGGGCACCACAATGGCATAACAGTTGTGATTACCCAAACTGAATGTAGTCAAAACAAATCCCAAAAGCATCACAGCCCCAGGAGAGATGAGATTTGTCCATTTGAGCCTACTGGAACAAGGCTGCACAGGAGATACTGTGCAGTCATAAATTTGTAATGTGCAGCCATTGTGACTGGAGGGATAAATATTCAGTACCTGTTATTACCTGATAAAGTCATAAATATGTATGGATCCATTTTATGTGATAATTAGGGAATCTAGTTTTAGCATCTGCTTTTACCTGATAAACAAATTTTATTATTTTAAATAAAGGAAAAGCAATAATTTACAAGCTATAGGCTCCATGAAGATGTGAAGCAAAGCTAAGAGAAGGGATTAAAAAAAGCAGTGTTTTAGATGCACATCCCCTGTTAAACAGGAGGCTATGCAAACAAGAACTACACGTGCTATCCTTCTATAGTTTTTTGAAAATATCCCTGTCTGCTTTCTGAGTATATTTGTAAATAATTAAACTAAGTTTAATTTTAATTAAAAATGGAGATATGGACAAATAAGGCCATACCAAGTATGTTTATTTTGTGGATCAATCTAAATATGAATGCTTACCAGGATAGCTGATTTGTATAGCCCACCTCGGGTGGAAAATTGGATCAATATATTCTGATAATCCATTGTCACAATGGTCAGTCAACAGCCAATGTACATATGATTAGAAAATCTAAGTCAAACACTGCTATTTTACATTATATTCTTAGTCTTGGGCCATAACTTGCATGCAATTTCACTAAGTGCAAAGTATATGGAGTCCTTACTTTTCCTTCCCAGCAAAGACAGTGAAGATGTTAGAGAGAGAAATTTATGTGAAATTCAAATTTCTCCCTTGCCAGCTGATAAGGTGAGAAGCAGCTTTAAAAGATACTGCCTTTCTTCAGAGCTTTTAAAAACTCCCACTGCTGTTTGTCAATATAAATTACTTTCTCTCTTTTATAAGTGCCATTTCCTTAAAAAAATGCTTTATAATAAGGAACATATCTTGGCAAGATGGCCCCATAAAACACAGAGGTATAGCTGTGAGAAATGGAGAATGATGTGTAAAATAAATTAATATTTTCTGTATGTTGGAAAAATACAGGAAGGGACCCAGAGAGCCCAGAAATTTTTTGGTTTGGAGTCTCTGCTGTCCCTTGCTCTTTTTAAGAAAATTGCCTGAATGTTTCTGGTGTAGAAAAGCGTTCTGGTACCGCTGACATTCCTGAAAGTCCTTCCTTTGAACTGCTATTTTGGCTGCCACTGTTTCATCCTGCTGCTGCAGTCTTCTCACAGACCTGTTTACTGCACACATTTGCTCCTGCCTGGTGCTCTTTTCAGTTGTCCTCATCTCACAGTTGATCACAATCCTTTATTTCTGCTGACAAATCTTGCAGATGGGCTGTGTGACATAAAAGCCCTTGATTCTGAGAGGAAAGGGATGCTGGTTGAATCTTGTGGGAAGAATGGAGTACTTTATTTACATGGCACATGGGAAACACACCCCACACCTGATATTCATAGGTTAAGGTCCAAGCTGTGACCATATGCAGAATTAATTTGAACATGATACTACTACTTTTATATTTCAAAGGGTTTGGAGCCACTCATGAAAATCTGGTAATTTCATAAGGTATGAAGGTAAATTATCCATTTTTTCATTCTTTGAAAGAATAAATGTGTGTATTTATCTAAATAAATTATCTATTCTTTAAATGGCCTTCATGATGCAAATGGGAAGAAAGGATAACTTCTTTGTCTCACTGAGTTTTACAACATCTGTTCCTTGACAATGTGCTTCCTTCTGTCACACTTTCTCCCTGTCCTTTAATGTGGGCAGCCCGAGGATACATGGCCAAGCAGAGGTTTGCCATTTCCCCTCAGTGACAAATCCCTCAGAGTCCATTGCCAGCTGAAATGGTTGTGAATTGAGGCAACTCAGGGTTTCCTTACTTGAGATGATTATAATTAACTCCCTGATGATCCTGCCACCCCCTCCTCTGTCATATCAGGCTGGGCTTATATGAGGTCCCTCAAGGCTATTCCTGCAGCTGGCTGGATGGAGACAGGCAGATTGCAGCACTACAAGATGTAACATGTTCTCCTTCCTTGGGAAAATCCAAAGTATGATTATGACAGGATTAGTACTCAGCTTGGTGCTATGCATGATTTACGTAAATAATAAAAAAATTAGTTATAAAATGATTACTGATAAAACTCATGAAAGACACAAAACCCCCAGAAACAATAATTAAAAGAAGCAGATTGTTAATGTGAGTTTGTGACTGGGTATTTTACTGGAACCAAAGAGAAGTCATATTTAAGGACAAGGAATTCAGCCCATAAGTTTTGAGACGCTCTCCGTGAAAGCAGTGACTTTGAAACCCCTTAGGTTTCATGAAGTGCCAGTATTGATACTTTAGTTCAGATGAAGAACTAAAGTATGCTTTTACAATCAGTTTCCCCATCATGCCATTGTGAAACATCCAGTCTGAGACAACAACCTGGATTTAGTTCAAAGTAATATCTACCAGAAAAGGGTGCAGTGAGGGCATGCAACTGCATGGGAGTTCTCTGAGTGACCTGATAGCTAACTGAATTGTGTCTAAGGAAGTCTGTAGGATGATACATTATTTTGCAAAAAGGTGTGGGTATACTGATCGTCATATAACCAGGATATTGCATGCAGTTCTAGTGTCCATAGTTCCAAGGGATTATAATAATATAATCAGAAACTGTGAAGCTGATTCAAGAAGATATCTTGGAGTAGAAGAACTAGCCATTTGGATCTGCAAAGTGGTGGGGTTTTTCCTTTTATTTGTATCCTAAAAACTTTTACTATTGTGACTAATAGTCTTCAAAATTATTATGGTCCAAGAAGCTTTTTTAACAGACTTGGTAAAAGGTGAGTTGTAAACTAATGATTAGAAGATAGGCAAATTTAAATTGTCTATTTGCATCACCTTTTTTATTTTTTTAATGTTGGGGATTGGTACAAGCTTTTATGGAAAGTCATGATTTTTTCATCTCTTTATATCCCCAGATCAGGTCAGAATGCCCTCCTGGAATATGGAGTCTATCTAAGCACAAATTACAGATCCTACCTAGGACAGAAGAGCTGTGATACGCACCAGGCCGAGCTAAACAATATCAAACAAGTAGTCCTTTCCAGCCCTAAAATCCATGAATCTGTATTATTAAATTAATATGTACCAACCTTTAACACGACTGACTCCACATTTTGAATCACTTTATAACCACGAATTACCTGTCACCTGTGCTATCTAATTTCCAGCATGCTCTTGTTTCTGGATTTAGTAAATCTCTGTCCTGCACATTCTCGAGGCACTTCTTCCAGGCAGTGCTTTCATGCAGATAAGGCATTCTGCAAACAAAAGAGCACAATGCTCTTGTGACAGGTGGTGCTGTGATGTAACCTTAATTAATCAAACCTACTGCTAGAGATTTTTTCCAGAGAGCCTTGCAAGGGCACTTGCTAGCTGAGAATGTGGGTGGCAGAAATGTGATTAAAAGGAGATCTGATATTATTTCAATTTCTGTCATTATTTAGAAGACAATTGATTTTGTCCTTTCATTTTTTCTAAGGATATTTTCTGCACCTAATAACCCTATAAAATATTAAAATTTTCTGCTAAAATCTGCTATAGGACTTTTAAATTTTATTTTCTACCCAATCCCATCATTCCAGCCTAGGGAATGAGGTTAGGGCCAGCAACTGTATTTTTAATAACTATATTCTTTTTCTTTAGGAAGCTGATGCTCCATATGTCAGCATGGACTGGCAGTTGATGTTTGAATTGAAGATAAGAGATTCTGTTGAGTGGATAGGGGTTTTGCCACACTGTTTGGAGAGAAATGTATTTTATTCTGACCTCTAAACACTGACAATTTACAGAATCTTGGAGACTAGGCCACTGATGAAGGGAACACATCAAGGCATTTTCCATTCTTAGATATAGTTTTGAGTGATTTAGGGTAGGTGCTTCAAATAGAACCTGATCTATAAGTAAAAAATATTAATATAATTTAATATAAATAAAATTAATATTCTTTGTATTAAAGCATGGTGCTAATAAAGCCAAGGTCATGGGTCCGAGTCGGTTAAGAGTTGGACTTGATGATCCTTCTGGATCCCTTTCAACCCAGACTGTTCTGTGATTCTGTGATCTGTAGCTCTCTGTAATGGAATGCTAAAGAGCTCAAATGGACCAAATTCTCACAACAATGAATAAGAAACAAAAATACTTGAAAAGTTTAATGGTCTATAACATGAATGGTGGAAGAGAAACAATTCAGATATGACACAAAAAATCTGTGTAATGCATGTGAATCATGAATATATCATAGATGCAGTTGGTGCACATATAAATAATAAAAAAATAAATATTTTTGTTTAAATAAATAAATATTTTTGTTTAAAATGGGCTAAAAATAGTTAAGCCCATTTTAAAGACCAATAATAAATAGTTAAATTTTTAGACCAGAAAAACCTGTATTTGATCTGTGCTTTTAGGAGCTTTTGGACACTGCCAAGAGAATCCTCTGCGTGGATTAAAACTCAGCACCTGGGGACAGAAACCTGATGCTGAATCCTGATTTTACTGTCTTTAATAATGGTACAATGATCTTAATCTATATGAGATAATCCAATATGCTAGCATTTTAATCCAAATAATTTTAGTTTTAAGGCTGCTTTGTGTTCAAACTTATTTGCCTGATTTATCCTGTAAAAAATGTCTGTTTCTCACAGAACCATCTGTCTCTAGGATCTCTGACTTTTCCCTGTTGTCTAACTTTCTAGTCACCTAAGTAAAGTAAAGAGGATTTAAACTGCTTGTATAGTAGCTTGTGCACACTTCTACACACTAATTTACTTTCCTATACTATCTCCAAGTAGTTATAAAATATTATTTCTAAAATTACCTTAAACTAGTGTGTGGAGTTGTGTGCACTCACATAACTAAATGAATTATGAGTAAATGATAGCTTTATACCTCTGCTGCAGACTAGGAATATTCAAATAATGGATTCAACCCAACAGTAAATAAAGTCCTTCAGATATATCAGTCAGAAGTTAATGCTATTCACTGAAAGCTTTGACTTGCTTTCCTTCATAGTGATATGTTAATTCATATACTATTTCTTTTTCAAAAATTTGCTTAGAAGAAAGCTGTTGGTTTTTTGGGGTTTTTAAATTTTTTTTTGTTTTTGCTTGCCTGTTTTGATGGAAGCTCAAAAACTAAAATTCATTGCTGAAGTGTTTTATTAGCATTCTTTCTGCTCAGTGACATGGTCTGTTGTTTTATGTCCTGCAAATTAATAGCATCAAGGCCAATTGCTTGGAGACAACATAAGTATTTCTGTGTTTACAAATGAAAGGAGCTCTGGGAATTATATGAAAAATAGGTTTAATTAAATAGGGAGAAGTAGGGAACGATATGCATTTAATTTAAGACATTGTGGAAAGTGCTTCTCCTAATATATTTGCAGCTAGGGAGGCAGCTGTCCTGTTAAAGTGAACCTCCTGTCCAATTCATTCTTGTATTCTCAACCAAGCACATTTTCAGCTCAAAAATGATACCACAAGTGGAAGTGAATTTTGTCAGGAAATTGAGGCTTATATTATTTTTTATTCCAGTTGATTCTACACAGATTTACTCCATAAGCAGATATGTTTCTCTCCTGAATCGGAGTTACTGTAACTTTGAGAAAAAAGTTTTGAGTAGTACAAACTGTGTTGCTATTCACCCTACCTCATGCCAAGTATCTCTGTCATAGTCATTTTCCTCACCTCTCAAATGGGTTGTGAGGGGGAAAAATCCAACTAAGCAGTGCTCTGAGTCGAAAAGTAGTAGGAGTTTCTTTACAAATATTCTTCTGCATTCAGATATACTTTTGAGCCTATTCTGCAAAGTGATACAAATGAATTCTGATGAAAGATGCTCTGCATCTCTGAAGCTCTTCATCCCGGCCTGCAGTCAGCTAAGAGCAGCTCCCCAGAAACGCTGAAGCAAGGGATTTGTGTTCTTCTGAGACTCAGGGACAAAAGTCGCTGTTGCAGGCACATGTGTGCTTCTCCTTATTGTGCTCTGCCAAAATACCATGGCCAAGGAATGTGGCAGACAGCTGACATAGCTTTGGGCAAATTAATTGCAGTGCTTTAATGACCAAAAAAAAAAAAAAAAAAAAGATAAGGTGAAACTTTTCAGTTATGAAGGCACGTCTTAACAACTATTATGCTTTTTACTCTTATAGAAATGTATAACAGGTTCTCTTAAAAATCAAGATTTTATTTCTTACTTGACATATAATGAGCTACCTAAAACTTTTCTGCTGATCATTGGCTGATTATTTTTTTAATGCAGCACTGATCACATGCAGCCCTTATTTCCCAGTTCAGAAACAGACTTTAAACATCAAGAATATGGATTTTCTCCTCTTCATCTTACAAGGACCATTAGAAACAGAGCAGAAGAGTTTAAAGCCCTTGACTCCTTTTTGTCTTTAACCTCCAACTTCAGAAGCAGCAAGTTGAGTAAAGAGTTGCTCTGCCTGCCCAGAAAGTACTCCTGTGGAGTACTGATTTAACTGCTGAATTATTCCTGAAGGCTGATCTTTTGAAAGGGCTGGATGATGATAATAAGAGTGTGAATTTATAAAATGGCTCAGTCTTTGAACTGCAGTATCACACCAGCATTTGAGTGTGTCAGATACACACCTTGATCAGTTATGAGTAAAAGAGGTGTCATGTGTTGAGATAAGGACAGGGAGAGATAGTTCCCCGGTTATATCATGGGCAAAACAGGCCTCACTTGGGGAAATTAATTGAATTTATTAACAATCAAGTCAAAGTAGGATACTGAGAAATAACCCCAAATCTTAAAAATACCTTCTCTGACACTTTTCCCAGACTTTAACTTATTCCTGAATTCTCTACCTCCTCCCCACCAATATTGCAGAGGATTGGAGAATGGGGGCTTTGAGTTCATCTCATGTTGCTTCTGCTGCTCCTTCCTCCTCAGAGGCAGGACTTCTTGTGCTGCTTCCTCTGCTCCAGCATGGAGTCCCTCCTACAGGAGACAGTGCTCCATGACTTTCTCCAATATGAGTCTTTCCCACTGGCTACAGTTCTTCACAAACTGCTCTAGATCTCCCTTCCAAAGGGTGAATTCCTTAGGGACAGCCTGCTCCAGCATGGAGCCCCTACAGGGTCACAAGTCCTGTCAGGAAACCTGCTCCAGTATGGGTTCCTCTGTCCTCAGTGCTGCAGGTCCTGCCAGGAGCCTGCTGCAGAATGTTCTTCCCACAGGGTCACAGCCTCCTTCAGGCATCCCCTGCTCTGGTGTGGAGTCCTCTATGAGCCACATGTGGATCTCTGCATCCATGGGCTGCGGGAGGACAGTTGTCTCACCATGACCTTCACCATGGGATGAAGGGGAGTCTCAGCTCCGGTGTCTGGAGCACCTCCTTCTTTACTGACCTCAGTGTCTGCAGGGCTGTAGCTCTCACATATTGTCACTCCTCTCTTTCTCTGGCTGTAATTGCTTCTGTGGAATAACATTTTCCCTTCTTAAATCTGTTCCCACAGAGGCACCACTGGTGGGCTTGGCCTTGGCCAGTGGTGGGTCTGTTTTGTGTCCAGCTGGCATTGGTACAGTCCCACATGGAGGAAGCTTCTGGCAGCTTCTCACAGAAACTGCCCCTGCAGCCTCCCTGCAACCAAAACCCTGCCACGCCAATTCCATACAGGTGGTGTACACTTACAAAAATGAAAATATAGTGAACCTTTACAAATTCCCTGAAGGAGAAATGGGCAAAAAGAACAAATACTTTGTAAATATATATCTCTTGTTATCTATTTGCATTATTTAGTTCCATGATGAAGAATTCATCATCCTCTGAGTTTTGATATTTTATTTTTAACTACAACTTATTTTGCCATTTGTTCTGGGTAACTCCTCTTCCTGTAATTTAAAAGTGACTGAATGATTTATCTTGTGTCTTTGCTCACCTGAGGTTGCATGCAATGTCCAGAAAAATTAGAATCTACAGGCCATTTTGACAGAGTTCATTGAAACCTTCATTGAACCTCACTGAAACATCAAACTGTTCTTTCTGAGCTTCTAAACTGTGTGCCTCAGAGTAGATGGAAGCGATTTATGGAGCTTTTCTAGTCCAAGGGTATCTAGAGCTGGTTTTTCAGGACTATGCTTAGTTTTGTTTTGAATATCTGCAAGAGTGGAGACTCCTCACCTCTCTGGCAGCCTATTCCACTGTTTGGTCACCTACAAAGTAATTTTTTTTCCTTTTCTTTAACTGGAACAGACCTCAGGACCTTTTCTGCCTACATGATTTTCAACTGGTCAGCTCCCAGGACATACTGGTACATGGGGTTGCCCCTCAGGTGCAGGAATTTGCATTTCTGTTTGTTTAACTGCAGGAGCTTACAGTCAACACAATACTCCAGCCTGTCCAGGTCCCTCTTATTAGTAACAAAACCATCAGGAGTATCCTGCCAACTGTTTCATCATCTGGAAATTGAATGAGCAAGCCAGTATTTGAGATTTGGAAAAGCCATGTGTTTTACTAGTACAGCCTCTGAAACATCTCAGTAGTAAGAGTTGAGCTGTGGGGTTGACAGAGATATCACATTTTTATGATCTCAGACCTATCTTAACAGCACTTGCAAGAATCACTGACATGGTCTTTTCAAATTCATAATTTTCTGGAAATTGTTAGAGTTTTTTCAACTGTGTAAAACTTGTGCACATTTAAAAGAGCCATAAAAAATTCAAATAAGCCCCTTTTATCAAGTGCACATATAAAGCAAGCAAATTTAATTAATCTTATGATCTTCCCAATAAATGTTCCCCCAAAATAACTGTAATCTCATAAGTAAACAGATATGGTCGAGTTAATCACTTTAAATATTTAATTATATCATTAAAGAGAAGGGAAGGTGTGGTAGTTGAAGTACTGATTGAGGAGACTTAAATTGAGTCTTAACTCAACTGGGATATTTTTGTGACTTGGCATAGACCTGCCAACAGAGAACTGGCAGAGAAAGCCTGAATCATTCACTCACACTTCACACAATGAGAAGAACCATATGGTAGACATCTCATGTAGTAAGGGTTCCTAGAATACTCTTGTATGTGCTCCCACTCATGGCAAACCTCAAACTCATCCCCAAACTGATAAAAAAATCTCTGTCTATTAAAGATGAAGTTTATGTTGGTGGTTGTTTTTCCAGCTCTATTCTTGTTAGATGTTAGTTGAATATGGCACGTATTTGACAGAGCCAGATACAAAGGTCTCTGGAGAAGTGTTGTGGCAGTCTTGCTAGAATTTTGAAAAACCAAAACCTTCTGTGCACATGTGCCTTTCTTCCAGTGAAATAGAAGCAGCAAACTTCAAAGCTATGGGCAGATTGAGAGAGATACAAATCATGAGACACATCCATTAGCCTGAGAGAACCGGTACAGTGCCTATGGGACAGGTTGGACATGACAGGGGACAAAACGTTTTTAAGATGATGATACTTCCATTGCAGGGTAGGTAATTTTATTTGAAACATCATGAGGTTATTGTGGAGAGAGATAATTTTTTGTCACAAACCAAACACGTATATTGGATTGCTGATATTTGGTATCCGAGTGCATTGCAATGAGTTTAATTTTGAGGCATTTTGTCTGTCTCCCTTAAGGTTTAGGACTGAGAGATCAAAGGTGAAGTGACTGTTTTTTAGGTTTTGTTTCTGAAAGTCTGATCTGTACTATTGTAGCTTTGATTCCAGCTAGGTTCTAGAAATAGAACACCTTACACCTGATTTCACTGGAAGACTCCATGCAATAGCATTCATAAGGAATATTCTAGGAAGACAGACTTGAATTGGTAGCATCAAGGCCATGACATTTTTTACTCCCAGCCTGCCACCAGTTTTGTATACAACAGCATTCTTCTGGGTGACTTACCTTGGAAGTGCAGTTTTTGCTTTTTCCTGCACTGTTTTTAGATGGGAGGAAATAACAAATGAAGGCCTGTTTCACTAGATAATGCAACCTTGATACTTTTCAATGGCAAGAGTATCTTTGCAATGTTAATAAGAAAGTTTGAAAGTGCAAATTTTCTAGAAGGGATTTTGGACTCTGTATATTAGAGAACCAGTCTATGGAGGTTACTGTCCCTAATATTTTATCCTGTTTAATAGCTGAAAATGTAACACTATGGCTTGGGGGTTCTTTGTGTGTGTCCCACTTGAAAAGCCTGTTTTTCAATGCACTCTGGAGGATACCAAGGCACTTGCATCGTTCCATCCCACAATCTCTCTCTGATGCAACTTCACATTTATAACATAATTGCAATGCTTTCTTATCTCACAGGGGATATTACTAAATCACTGTGAGATTCTGAGGGGCAAAGGTCTGTAAACCACACTGAGAAGAATAAATGGAGAACAGCTTGAAATTTTCAAATGGCAGAAAAGCAGAAGCATAAGATATTAGTGTAATTACTGTCTGCCCTACAGAAGTAGAAACAATGCACTTCTCATATAAAAAGATTTTTGCATTTTAGGAAGAAACAAAAGGAAAAAAGAAAAAAAGTAAAATTTGCATGCGTGAGCACAGTGTAACTTCTTTGTAAGATGTTATGCTATGTATTTCAGACAGATGTGAAATTTGGGAGGTACTTTGCAAGAAGATGTGAAGCATCTCTTTCTTCTTTCCTTTTGAGGAACTTAAGAGGTGAAAAATCTGACACAGGCTCTAAAAGGACAAACCACTAAGGCTGAGAGAGCTACCTAACAGCAGCTTTAATGGAATTATATTAACCTGTAGTAAAACGCATGAAATACATTATTTTTTCAATTATGCCTCAAACTTATTCACAATCTATTAGTTGCTGGCAGGAGTGGATTGCAGAGAAGTCCTGATACAGGTATTTAAATTTGGCATTACCTAAATCCACCAGAGTCCACACCTTATACGTGTGTTTGTGGACTGGACACTGGCATCTCCTGCACCCATACTCAGCTGCCCTCTCACCATTCTGCTGAGACAGAGGTAAGGAAGAAATAACACACTCAGGCTGGCCTGGGCTGCAGCAAGGAAGAATCCTTCCTAAGGATTACTTTTAGGATCTTTAAATTTAATTTTAAAAGATGACATTTTGTTAGAGCCTTGCTTTGAAAACTCATAGCAAAACTACAAAAACTGTTATCCTCAGGTTTTTTTATCCATTATGCTGGAATTTCTAAAATGAAAATTGGCTAAACCATGTTGCCAGTATGACAGAGTATAATCTATTCTGCACTGTTCATCATCTGCTTCTATATATAATCAGTTTTATACACACACATTAGACAACTCTTATTTCATGTTCTTATTCATAATAAGGTGATGGTTCCTAGACACTGAAAACTGAACCTGCAGAGACAACTGTTATCTCAAAGCAAACATCCTGGTAAATGCTTCCTTAACTCTCTTCCAGATTAACAGTACTCTGGTAGCCATTTGATATAACACAGCATAAGCCTTTTTCTGTCTTCTTTTACATCCTGGCTTTTTTTTTTTAATTTCAATTTACATGGCCCATGAAAATCATCTCAGCATAGGAACAGCTATCCACTCATGCAGCACAGAAAATAAACACTCTGGAATGTCTTCCCTGAACATAAAGTTTAACCTGTTTACAATGAATGTTAAAAAACTTAAATTAACCTGGACATCACCAAGAAAGCACATCATGCTACCCTCCTCCCCAGAGGAAAAAAAATACATGTCCCTGGTATTCTAAGGTTCTATGGACAAATGTAAGCACTGTGTTATTTTGAAATGAAAGTGTTTGCCAAACATATAGATTAGGAATTCAGATGAAGATGTGTATTTGTATATGTAAATTTTGTCATTCATTTAAATTATTACACTATGAAATTGCAGCTGCTCTCATCCCATGTCACCACGATCAAGTAAATACTGGAAATACAACAATACAACATAATCATAAATTTTAGGGAGAAAGAAGATTCCAGGATATGAAACTTTTATTATATACTTTTCTGTTATGCCTTTTTGTAACTTTACAGTCATTACTTAATACTGAGTGAACATGAAGAAGAAATTCTGATTTACTTTTTTTCTGTTCCTCTAGGTGGTAAATAACTCTGGGTTAGCACATGGAACGACACAGAAGGGTGCAAAAAAGGATATAAGACTCATTTTGCAGAGGAGGAAAATCAGGCAAATGTTTTCCAGGGAGCTCTCTGCAATGTCAGCTTTTCCAGTAGTGTTGCCTTTTCTAGGCAGCTTAGCCCAGCCTTGTCTCCCTTTGTTGAAGCTGCCTGTGCTGCTCAGGCAGTGCTGACCCAAGGGCAGCTCTCCCCATCTTAGCTCCCCTTGCCCTCCAGGTGACCCCAGCTTTGCTAGTGAGGCTGAGAGTTTGGGATGGGTTAACAGCATGTTTTGGGATTCATACTGTCCTACTGCTATTTGCTGACCTGGGCTGTGTCTCAATAAGAACCTAGTGATTAGATTAAATTAAATTAAATACCTAGGGTTATTTAATTTTAGTTCATTGTATTTGTCTATAGTTATCAACTATATAATATTGTACAACTGTATTTTTTTCCACAAATTTATTTTTGGATCAGCTTCCTTATTAGTCATCAGCTGCATGATTAGCAGAGAGTTTATCACAGTTGTCAAGGAAATTCTTATCAGATTTGGTTTTTGTTTTGTTCTTTCTTAGTGACATTCATTAAAGCTAGATTTAGAGTGTGCATTCTGATATTAACCTACAGATTATGTGTAATAGTATAGAGGCGTCTTTTTAATGACTTCAGTTTGTACATCTTATTACTAAGTAACTTCAAGACATGGATTCATTAAATGAATCTTGGTCACATTGTATGAACCAGGTACCTGAAATCCTGCTTCTATTTCCTGTTGTCTTCATAGTTTTCCATATCTTACTTTTCTTGTCTCTCCATTTTTGAAAGAAGCCTAGTTTCATTGTAGAACTCTATTCCCCAGATTCATGCATCATTCAGCGTTCCTCTTACTTTCCTTTCTTCATCCCTTCCCATATCAATTTTATATCAAGGTGACCTTAATTGAGCTTGGTAATGTTATGTAGTGTTGTTGTAGGACCACCAGGCATCACATTTATTATCCACTAGCAATTTTTCTCTGAAAATTCTGCTTGCCACCAGGAAAAGAGTAATGGAACAAAGATGTGTACTCGTTCACATATTGATGTTGCTCTGAAGGCATTTTTTTTTAATCCATGCCTCTAAATTCTGCAGTTCATAACTCATCATCAAGAGCAAGAAGTTAGATGAAACTTAATTGCATGAAATTTCAAAGATGCAAATTGGTCAGGGAAGGGAATATTTAATCTATTAAGTTTTGAAAAGCATCTGATGCTAACATTAAAGAAGCTCTAGAGGCAACAGAATTCAGTGTGTGATGAAGTTCTGCCCTGTGAATCTGTTTGGTACAGTCTCCTCATAAACTGAAAAAAGCTTCTATATATCTGCATTTGCAAGTGGGGCAGAGAAAGGCACTCACTGTGGTAATGACATTAAGCCCCTAGTTCCCATACTACTCTCTCAAGCAACTTGTGAAACATTATTCTTATCTGCAGCTTTAATTTAAAGATGGAAATAACTTTAAACCTCTCAATAAATGTGCCAGCAGTGCTGTGTTTTCCCACTGGTAGCTGCTGGATAACGCTGAAAGACTCTCACTTCAGGCAAGCTGGTTTGTCTGCATGTTAAATGGCCACTGAGTAAACATGTGATTTTTCCAGTGATGTGCCTAATTTTTTTTTGCCAGAAAAGTATGACTCGGAGAAGTTCTGCAATCTTGACAAAACCTGAATGAGGTGGATGAAGGATAGAAGGATAGAGTGTCCCTCGCACACCAGACTGAGAGGCCACTTCTCAAGCAATGAGATGTTGAGGGAGTCTCACATTTGGCCCCAACTACTTGACCTAATTTGAGAGGGTAAGAAGGGAAGGAAAGGGTGCTGCTGTGCTCTGACATAAAGTCTGAATGTGTGCAGGAAGGAAGATTGCTCAAGATGTCTGAAAGTACTTTTCCTTATCTCCTGATGACACTGTGGTAAGCGTAGCAATAGTGACTGTGAGCTGTTAGGAGCAGCATCAGGACTGAAGGGAGGAATTAGCTATCCAGATGGTCAATAAAGAATGGATTACCAGAAAAATTAGTCTGGTTTTTAGAGAAAAGCACCTTTTTGGCCTGAGACTATGTGATAGCTTTAAAGTTTGATGTGTGGTATGTAATAAGTTAATGAATGAAAGTGGAAAGCTTTGTGTGAACAGAAATTGCTTTCATTGGTACAGTGCATGCTCATTTAATAATGTATTGTAATGTGTCTTTAAGATTATTTTTAAGAGGATGATTTAAAAATTGCAGATCTAGAGATACTCTGCTTCCCCTTTAAATTGGATTTGTCATATAGATTTCAATAGAATCTTTTTGTAAGTAGGTGCTGCAAGATATGTTGTGTTTGCATAAGCTCAAACAAAATAAAATCCATCAAAGTGGTTCAGTAAACAGCTAAATTTCACCTTACATTTTGCTGTAACCATGTGAATTGTGATTAGTTTCATTGACCTTAGGGCAGCTCCCATGCATGAGTTTTGTTCAACAATGTCTTCAGAAACTGAGCAAGAATCACTTGCTAAACACTGAAAAAATACATGTAAAAAAAAGAAAGGTTGTCTTGGCTAATTCCAAATAGCTTTTTTAGTTACCAAATATAAAAGTAATTTTTTCTTAGCCTCCAAGCCCATTCAGTGGGCAATAGTATTGTAGGAATACTTTGAATTTTTATCTCAAGGCCTAATAATATTTTCCCTTTCTTTCCATAATGCTTAATATACCTCGCAGTCATTTAATCCAATTGAGAACAATAATCACCCACTTTGTCCTGATATTTCTTCTTAGAAGTGTCTCCATCCACTTTCCCTACCACTTCACTGGTATGAGTGCTCTTATGCAAACACTGAGTGAAAAGAAAAAATCCTTTACTTGAACTTGCTTTCTTTTATTATCTTGGGCTATTTTCATCAGTCGTCATTGTAAATTGGCATGATAAATTACAACTTTTCTATTTTTCATGTGGCACAAGGCTTAGTTTTGATGTTTGGCAGCTGAATAATTGAGAAGAAAAATAGTTACACTTAGGACAGTCCGTATGTTTGCAGTAGCACAACAAACACCTGTGTGAGCTGGAGGGTCCTAGCTCAGAGATTTCAGTGAGATGGTGGTGATTGTGATGCTCTCTCCTTCCCAGGGTTTTTACCAAGATTTTGGGATAAAAATGGCTGTCTGGAGAAACAGAGATGACAACTATGAGGTATTTCTACTCTTTTTTTTCCCTTACAGTCTTACATCTCGTTTCTGATGTGCTGCCAGCTTTGGTTAGAGATTGCACAGAGTATAATTTATGGAGATGACAAGCCTTGTTACCAGACTTCCTGAGCACATCGATGATCACAGGATTCAATCCAGTTTATACTTCAGCCTGTGTCATAATCACTTTATGGTAATTAACCAGGTTTCCCTAATGATCAAATATAGCAACTCAGAATATGTTTTTCATATTAATCTAAACTTTCTGCTGAGGAATCTTGTGTTTTATTCTATTGCTGATTTCAATTAGACAGTTTTGTCTCAGTGACTGCTTAAAATTAAGAAAAGTAAGTGAACAATTAATTATGAATTATTTATAAATTATTAATCGTGATTACATCACAGGAAAGGTGTGTCGGTTGTCAGAGTAGAATGAAATTGGACAGAATCTATCCAACACACATTATATTGGTTTGCTCATGGTTACTTGTCATTGAAAGAGCCACAGTTTTACTTAAGCAGAGACTCAGATTCCTTTCATGTGAAAATCAGAGGATGAGATTCTGCCATAGTCAGAGGATGAGTACTGCCCTTCATACTACAATATCCAAGTCTTGCATTGGCAACATCATTAATATCAAAGAGTTAACACAGACTAGCATTAATTTTCTTTAAGGACTTGGAGTCAAAACAGCTTGCTGTAATTCCCCACGCACAAACGGGGGACCCATAAACATTCAAGGTGATGTAGCAGCTTCTGGTTACTTCCTGGTAGCCCCTGGATTGCTAGTGTCCCATCACATCCCCTTTCTGTCATGTGTGAGGCCATCCCTGCTCTGCCAGCCCCTCCCCGTGCTCGTCTCCAGGTGCTTTCACCCCTTGGGCTGCAGTTCCTGTGCTGTCCTTACCTCTCTTTTGACACCTTCAGGCTGGGCCACCTGGAGCCTCAGTGCCACATGGCAGAGGGGCTGCCTGAGCCTCAGTGCCTGAAACCAACATGCAAGGTTGCACCTCTCAAAACTGCCTTTAAAGTTCTTCAGGAAGGATAATAATGAAAATACCTATTAAACAAATTATTTATTAAGGAAAGAAATCATTGTAGCTCATTGCTCTTCTTTATTCTGTCAAGACTCAGTGTCTTGGTATCTGGGCAACTCTATGCATAATATATGTTGTAGTAAAAATAGCAATACAACTTACTTAAAATTCAAGTCACTTTCTAATAATTTTTTTAAGTCCCTCCCCGCATGACTTCTGCTGTGCTAATTATGCTCTCCTGTAGGATCAATGCTTTACTCATTTAAATATGTTGTAACAATATTGTCACCAATTATCTTTACTGCTTCAAAAGGCAAATTGCTTTATGTCAACAATTAGAAAAAAATTGCTTTGTTTTCCTTTTATGTAAATTATTTGGCGTTAGCATTTACCTTTTCAAGCAGGCAATTGATACAGGACAAGTAACAGTATTACATGGAAGCGTAGAAAGCAAAAAAATAATCTTATCTCTCAAGGGAAACAGTCTCTGGGATAAACAGGCAATTCTTAGACATCATCTACTGAAGTTACATCTGCTCTTGGGAAACCTGATCAGCAGGTATTGTACACAGCAGGTAAGGCATGTTCTCACAGCACTTAGTGAAATTACAACAGCAATCCTTACACCTGTAAAACACATGGTATGCCTGATTTATTTTTAAACTTATGATTTGCTTTTCTTTAAATGCTAGGCTCTATGTGCTTCTGTAGTAACATACAGGCTCTACCTGCAAACTATTTTAGGGGCAAGTACTCCTTGCCTTAGATGAGCTATCATGTTGACAGTCCTGAACAATTGTTCACTTAAGGAAATAGGATTTACTGCCTCTTCTTGTCTGTTCTTTTAACTTCATAATTGCTTAACTGTAAGAGGAAAGGATAAACAAGAGCAATGTTTCTTCCATAGAAGCACTCACATTTTTGATGGAAAACCAGTGTGTATAACTGGCAATTAAAAAAAGATTGTAAACTGAAATTGACAAAGTAGTATCTCCCTTTTAGGTTTTGATTTTCAGTCTTTTCATTTGCTGTTTGGGATTATGAAGCAGTCACTAACTGAAGAAAGAGACATCCATTTTAAGGCACTGGAAGCATTTGTCAATTCAGCTTGAGTGCAGTAACATCTGATGCTGAGGCTTCGGGATGGTTTAGTGTATGTGCAGTAGTTGAGGCTCACTGCTTTATTCAGTCAACATCAGGATTCTCAAAACATGACTGGGTTGAGAAATGTCTGGAAACTGGTTTGGGGGGTATGGGGGGGTTTTTTGTTGGTTTTTTTTTCCCTCTCATAAAAATATTATCTTTACCTTTGTCACTTAAACGTCAGGAAAATGTGTCCATCCAAAATGATCATGCGGAAGAGTTGGAGTGTTTGAGTTCATAAAACACTTGTGTTTTTAAGTGATAGAACCAATTTATTCCTGTTTAACCATGGTGTAAAGAGCATGAGAAAAAAATAATTCTTTACACTGTGCACACTGACATTGAAATTTATGCAAGAAAGGTGCTTGGGTAATCTGCCTGCTCGGACTCACCTGCAGACCAGGAGTCACTGGTTTGTCTGCATAGCAGTGAGTTCTGTCTCCAGGCAGCTCTGGGCAAGACTCACCTTTTCAGCTGGGAGCAGAGGTGGAGCAGGGCACTGTGTGCCAGCTGGGTGACACCTGCAAAGTGCTCAGGATGTGCCTCTGCCCTCACAGGGCTGTGCATGTGACACAGCCGCCCCAGCACAGGCTCCTTGCCAGGAATTGGCTGTGGGTCTCCTTGGCTGGCAAAGTACAGTGGTAAACCTGAGCTGCAGTGAAGTGCAAACTAACTTCATCAAGATCAGACTGCCCAGCTGGTATCCTCAATAAGTAGTATCTGAAGTTGTGAAGTTGTAGTGAGGTGCTTAATTAATGCCTGTGCTACTTCTAAAAACAACAAGTAAAGGTTTACTATGTAGTGTGTGTGTCTGGAAATGACACAATTTATACTGATAAGGAGGCCAGTTTACCCTCCTCTTATGAGGCTGGTAGGATTTCACAGCCTGGTTTGGGAGCCTGTGCCCTTATTCCCTGCAGAGCAAAGCTCCTTCCCCGTCAGCTCTGCTTGTATCTGATCCTCAAAGGTCAACTGGGCTGATACAGGACCCCTTTAAACACTGCAGAGCTGGTGCTTAAATAACATTCAAATGAACTCCATTCCGCCACTGTTGTTCCATGTCTGCTTCAGTGCAGGCTTTCATGTCTTTCTCTGGAGGAATAAATCTGAGGCTTTATTCACATGAAAAAAATCTCAGTATGATTTATTTACAGGTTAAGGGCCCAAGCACATCCCTATAAATAATGCTTTAGCCTTATTTTTTCCTGTGTGAACTTTGCATTTTTTGTGTGTCTCCTAAGGCCTTCGGGTTATTATCACAGTGAATATCACTTTGTTTTATGTACTGTGTTGGAAAAGACAAGTTTTTATCCTTCAACCTGAAGAGCTAGCTCCTAAATCTAGTCTGTGTAGTACTGATACTTGGAATCCTTTCTTCTATTAATTCCTATCATGATTCTATTTCTTTCCAAAGTAGATACCTAACTACCACTCATCTATCTGCTTTGATATATATTTCAAGATGCTGCAAGTGGTCCAAATAAAAACTGTTAGGCTGGACAGGTTTGTTTCCAATATGATTATAGTTGTATAAAAATAAAGAGAAATTAAAAAATCACATTACAGAATATGGAAAAACCCAATATTTTATTTTCATAATTGTCTTCAAAGAAAAGGTATAGCCCTTTTAATTTTTAAATTACAAGTATTAATATGATTTATTAGAAGTTTAGCTTTGACAAATTTTACTACCTGCTACAAAATATTATTAGTCATCACAGAGATTATGCATTAGTCTTCATTAACTACTAACTATAACTAAATAATTATTTTAACTGTAGGAAGAGCTACAAATATGAAACGAGAACATTAAAAAAATTGCAGAACAAAACCAGAATCATGTAAAATGATAGTTTCTTTGAAAATGGGCTTCCTTAAAGAGATCATGTTTTGGCATTAATTTTATTGTTACAATCAATATAAATACGTCTTTTAAAATGTCTTTCTGATATTTTAATATCTGACACTTTTAGCCCAGTGTGTGAGAATAAAACACAATTACACTTCTTACTGGGCTACCAGATGATCTTTTGGTGGAATGACCCCAAGGTCAAAGATATAATGGGCTACTTGCTGCTTTTATGTTGTTTTTACTGGGACTGTTTTTGTCACAGTTATAGTGGATGCTGTTATGTGCCTAGTGAGTCAGGGCCTTGGGACATTTATGCCACCTGTCATCCCCTCTTAACAGCTTTGATCTTGCATGCACTGGTTGAAAAAATTATTGTGCCATTTTTCAGTTTCAGCCTGCAGTAGTTTAACACAGCTACTGACACTTTTTCACAATATGAGTTGATACAGACAAGCATTTTTGAAGAAAGCCCCAAGGCTAACAATAATATTTATATCTTCTGCCATTCATGGATAAGCACAGCCAATAAAACAGGCAAGAGAACTGGTATGTGTTCCCTTTTGCTCATTAATGTTTCAGCTGATTCTGTGGGTGTTCTGTGGAAGAGTGGTTGCTTTCATTTTCTCATGAAAAGAAAATGCTATACTTCTAATTCAAATCTTTTGCCTATAAGATTCTTCTTTAAAATTTTTCTTGAAGGATGTTGTTCATCTCTTTTACAGAGAGAGAGAGAAATATATGTGTACTGAACAATGCTAGATTGGCCTTGAAAACGCAGATGCACTGCAGAAAACGGTGTATGACAAATGCAGATGGAGAAACAGAGCCTGGCACAATAAGAAGTACCTACAACCTTCCAGGCTGCAGATCTGCTTGAAGGAGGAGGAGAAGGGTTTTCAGAAAGACAAATCTCTCCTTTCTGTGGTTGCATGTAAAACCTATATTTCTCATCTTGAAGGTCTGTCTTTAACTGACCTGATACAAAGAATATCCAGCCTGCTCTTTTCCCTGGCTGATTTGTAACATGCTTCTTTTCTCTCCCAGGGCCCCATCACTGAGAGGTGCTGTGAATCCTTCTCACATTCCAACAAACTTTAAGAGTGCATTTCCTCTGAGTTCCTGCTCAGGTGCTTAAGCCTCACTTCACTTTCCCTTCTTTAATTACTGCTCAATCTCAGCTTATAAAAGCATTTATGATCCTAAAGCAGAACGTAGAACAGAAATCGAATTTAGGTTGCAATATCCTATGTTGTACCTTTTGGAACCTGTTTGGGTGGTTTAACAAAAGGAAACCATTTTCTGCATATTTTATTCATTACTACAGTCCAAATATGCCCTCTGCAACTTCAGAACCACAATTTTGCAGCAGCAGGGTGGTAGCAGAAAATTGTGACATAGAGATGGGACGGATGTTTCACTCCAGCATCTTCTAGAGAAACAGAAAGGTTTGTGATCCTGAGATAAAATTATCCTTTCTTCCACTGAAGAATTGAGAGCAGCAGTCAGGAATGTCTATGCAGGTGCATGGGAGCAGAGCCAGAGCACTTTTCAGTCCACCAGATTTGATTTTGTATTGGTTATAAGGCCCTGTGTTGACTGATGCAAGTTGTTGGGAGGGGGGGGGTTGCTTGATTGGTTTGTTTTTTTAGGGTAATTAATTTAAAAAGAGCCAGGAAGATCATTCTGTTCACCCACACACATCTGTTTGTAAAAATATCACACATGCATTTGGACCCAAAGCAATCAACAAGATTTTTAATGAAAAATGTCTTTGGCAGAATGGGCAATAAATAAAT
Organism: Petroica traversi; assembly: GCA_025920805.1. Classification (NCBI taxonomy): domain Eukaryota; kingdom Metazoa; phylum Chordata; class Aves; order Passeriformes; family Petroicidae; genus Petroica; species Petroica traversi. The sequence continues at coordinate 2,177,945 of JAHLSL010000020.1, forward strand.
TATCATTTTAAGAGAGAAAATATGCTGTTGCAGATAAAATTGGACTTATTAAGACTGATTTAGAAAATATTTCTTAATTGAATCCAAGAGAGAAGGGTCCTAATTTGAGACTGGGATTTCATTTGTATGTAAAGTACCTTGATAAAGGGCAAAGTAAATAAAACTATTTTTTATCATTTGAAAGTGCCAAAGTATGTAAAGTAGCAAAATAAATGTCATAATTTGTATTGTGAATACGAAATGCACACAGGGGATTTGTATGTGTGTTTGACATGCATCATACACACATGTGCTCACATACATGGTACTTGTATTTTAATACTGGTTTTATCTATGTTCACTTTCAAATTAAGAGGACCAAATCTGCTAGAAAGAAGTCCATAAAATAATTCATAAGAAAAAATCCAAATTGCTGATTAATACATTTAAGTTATTTTTTCATTTTTGTCTGTTTAAGAGCCATGGTGTGGAGAAAAGTTTGGATGAGGTTGATTTCTATTACTTAGAAACTAGTCACAAAAGTCCAGGATAATTCCATGTAAGTGTGAGCACCTGACTGTCATACTTAAATTAGAAAGTTGTGTTCTAATGGTGAGTTAGATATTCAGTGGGCCGAATAATGTTTGAAAGTGATTTTACTTGAAAATCATTGATAGTATAAGAAATAATAATAGATTTCATTTAAATGCTGAGAATGTATTGATGTGAATCTGGAGCCTATGTGGAGCAGTGGAATTCCAGCAGTTTTTCCTTGTGCCTAATTTCATGGTGGACCCTGAAGTCAGTGTTTCTCACCAGCTCCATATATTGCATCCACCTGTTCTTTGCCACTGTTTCTCACTTGTCCACATCATCATAAATGATGTGAAACAATAAAGTACTACCGAAATTTTGGGGGCCACATAGAAATATCTAGTAATCACCCAAGGTTGAAAATTCACAGGAAGATGAGAATAATACATAGGAAGATCAGGGTGACCTTAAAACAGCATTAATAGAAATGGAATGAAATGTTCTAGTACAAGGTCAGGTGCTTAAGAACTGCTAATAAAAAGTCTATTGTAAATTAAAAATGACTGATAAAGACAGAGATGCAGTTAATAATAGAATATCTATGTAATAGAGCTTTAAAAAAGACAAAAGTCTTCATAGAATGTGTAAGTTCAGAGATACAGAGAAAGTATTTGTGCTTCTGTAAAAGGTCTTTTTAAAATGATGGTCATATTCCAAGCATACTTTTAAATGCTATTAATTCAAGAATTATCTGGTTAAAGAAAAAACAAAACCCAGCAAGAATAATCCCTGTTTCCTAATTTACAAGCATGACATGTTATGTGTCTGTTCTTATAAGAGAACATTGAATGACAGCCTGATGTCTTCAGAGTCTTCTTTCTATGGCAGGTGCCTCTCTCCCCTAACATTTTTACAGCTACAGCCCTTTACTACTCCTGATCCAGTCCATCTAATCCAAGTCATTTGCTATTTTTGCTTGTACTTGAAATTAGCTACAGTTGATGGATTTTAAAAGAGTGACCTTTTAAACTGATAGTTTCACAAAAGAGTGTGTGGGATGATTGGGAGAGCAGAGGGCATACCTTATGGGGCAAGACAGAAAGATCCCTGCTTTGCTTATGTTAAGGAACTTTCCAGTCTGACCATTCACCAGAGCCTCTGGCAGTCACACAGGAGGGTAGGATTGCTTTCCTTCTAAGTCCTGTTGATGCCTTCAGTCAGGTAAGATTGACACAGAAAGCTACTATTAAGATAAAAGGTAAAGAAAACTTTAAATAACCATAACAGTGATGGGCCTGAGTAAACGTATTTTCTATTCTAAGAAAAAAAAGAAGTATAGATATTGTAGGAGTTATATTCTGGAACAGCCTTGAAACAAGAGCAGTGGAAAAGGAAGGCCTCAAAACTAATTACTCTTCTTTGATTAACTTAAAATGGGATTAGTTATGTACATTGTTTGTCATAGCGGGAGACTGGGCTTGATGGCCCTTGAGGGAGTTTCCAGTTTTTAGCCTTAAATTTTTTTTTTTTTATTACAAAATCCATTTTTTTCTTTGCCAGACACCAGCTTTTGAATTTTTACTTACCTTTTCCAAGTTTCAATTTGGAAAGCAACATTCAGTTTTCTTAACACTGACACAGACTTTCTTCTGAGTTAATAATGACCAGTTATTTATATTATGGCCAAAACTGCTTGATTAAATTGGGGTCTCTGTGCTATTTGCACGGCAGGCCCAGGGAGAGTTAACCTGAGCACTTAGAATGTAATATATCTGTTTTCTGTTCAGAAAGTGCTACGTATTTTACCAGGAGTAATTAAACTCACAACAGTTCAGTGACTTATTGACCTCGTCAAAGACAGAACTCCAAAAATAATATTTTTCTAATTCCACAAGTTAGTAAATCTTTTTTCACTCACTAGAAGGTAACAAAACAGGCATATTTTTACTGTGTTGTACTGTATTTTATACTAATGTATATAGTAAGGTTCTGTGAAGAAAATATAAATACAATTTTACTTCATAATATTGGAGAAATACTATCTCATGATGCAAGAATGAGAGGTTTACACAGGCTTCATTTGTAAAAATGTTCACTCTTGATATCTTTAGCTCAGTTTTAGAGATGTTGATTATCCCTAGAATATGCAACTTGGCTGAGAAAAGTTATGAAATAAAAATAGAGACTTTTAAAAGGCTGGCAGTAATGAAAGAGCAATGTTGCATGATTTATCTCTTTGCATCTTTTGGTGTTGACACAGCCTCGTTAATTTTTCCTGAGCTGACATTTCCAGAACTAAACACTTGCTTAATTCAGGTTTATGTCCCAGAAATATTGGTGGCAAAAGCATCTCCCATACATCCCAATATCTAGACAAATAGGTACAAAAAATGGTACAATTGCAAAAGTGGTGGATTGCCTAGAGAGGTATGTGGTGTCTGCTTTCACTGTCAATCCTTCTAACAGTGAAGTGTTAAACACTATGTATGAGAATTATGTTAACCTGAGTGTTACTGAAACTCTGGAGATTTGTGAAAGATAAATTAATTATTTTTGCCTGGTGGCAGCATGTGCCCTTCTGTGTGGTGTCGTGCTGAGTTGCTGAAAGTGAGAGAGTGGGGACATGATGCCATAGTGATGGAAGTTTGGGCTGAAAAAAACCAAGTCCAAAAAAACCACAGAAATTTCAGATCAAAAACATGAAAGTAGATCTTTTTCTAGTGTGCAAGTAGGTGTCATGCTAGACCATTTGAAATGAAGCCATAATTAAACAAACCATTGAAACAGGTACTCTGGGAATCATAAGCAAGGGTAAGGACTTGCATAACAGACTCATGCTAAAAATGTGTGAGCCACAGGGGGCATGTGTTACCTGCAATGACCCATCTGCATTGTTTCAAATAATCAAACTTCCAGTGAGTTAAACAGGAGGCAGGCACCATTCTTGATATCATTTAGAAAAGTGAAAACATTTCTTTTAAATGTCAATGCAATTACAAGCTTGCTTTTGATTGTACATAAAGCTGTGTTATGTAGAGCAGGAAATAGTGCAAGTCAGGAGAAAGTGGTAAAAAAAATGTGAAAAAGGTAAATTTTTGTATTATAGACTAAAAAGCCTGTTCTCTTGGGTGATAAAACCAGATCATCCCCGCGTTTCCCTCTCCCACCATCCTGGAAGGATGTTATAGTAAAATTTCATGCAGGTGAGTTTTGATATACTCAGATTGTGTCTTTCAATCAAGGCAATTGGAAAAAGTCAGATGCTTATGTCATTAATTTGTTATGTCCAATATATTTCTTACAGGTCAGTACCTAGAGAGGATAGCCTAGCACTAAGCACAAAAATATCAAAAATCTCATATAGCTCCAAAAGTTGCCAGGTACTTCTGTAGAACAAAACAGCTTGATTATTATCAATCACTTGAAACCTCTTAGGTCAGGTACAGGAAGAAATCTAGCCATTAAGTACAGTTCAAGCTGCAAAATTCATCTAGGAAGCAGGGCAATTTATTTTTTACTGCTCTGATTTTTTCTAAGTTTGGACGTATTTGACATGAAATCTTTAAATTCTCTTTCACTCATCATAAAGTCCTGACTTCTGTGTTGATGTAGTCATTGTTTAGGAAGCTTGTCAGCTGGTTTTAGACATGATAAGGAATAAGAACAATAATGATAGGTGTGTACATATATTGAACAGGTATAAATGAAACAGATATAAAGAAGACTGCTGCCTCATTATGGGATGCATATATCTTGATGGCTCTCTTTGAGAAAATTGAAGAATGCAGCTGTAATTTGCCATGAAAGCTGCATCTGTTAGAAAAGAGCAGATTTATTGCTAGAAAGTGATAGTACAGTAAAATGCATATTGAGCCTTTTACCCCAGTAAATAACCTGTTCAAGGCCTGAAGCTGTGGATTCTGTCAAACTCAACCAGTCTATAACATTCCCAGTGAAGACTGAGTTTCAACTTCTATTTCAAGTGGCATTCAAATGCTCATGCATCTGAATATTAAGCTCCCTTGTCTGAGTTTTGTGTGTGTGCTCTCTTGCGAGGAAAATTGTGGCTCTCTGTTTAATTGTCTGCCTTCCCAAAATGCTGTCAGGCTAAGGCACATTATCTTATGTATCATCTGTGAACAGTTCAAGATTAATTAGCCTTTCACCCATTTTAAAGGTATCATCTATATCCTGAAGGCAGAGTATGGTGTTTGGCAGCCTCTTCAATCACTTCAAATTCTTCTCTGTGTACTGTATAAATAATCTGTGGAAAAATTACCCTGTTCTGTGAATAGAACAGCTAGAGGTGGAATATTCTGTACAATTCCACAATCTGAGTCTATACGGATTATCTCATTTGAGCATTATATGAAGAATTATAAATATTTTTCACGTGTCCTATAGTTCTACAACAAATCTGATGTATTAGCATTCATTCTGTGATTTTAGGGCTTCATGCATTTTTTATTTTGCCTTGTAAATGTTATTAAGTGCACATAGAAAAAAGCGGAGAGCAAATTATAATCAGTTGCAGTGAGGATATTTGGATGCCCTACCTACATGAGTATTATTAGCTACTGTTGTAAGGAGATTTAATAACCTACTTGTTTACTTCCTGAAGTTCCTGCTTATTAGTTCTAATTCTTGTGAATTTAAGTATCTGCCCAATATCCAGAAGTATGAAAATACACTGTCTGCCATAATGGCTGTGTCTGCAGTCTGAAAATACACAGAACACTTTATCTAATGACTTCAGTTTTGTCTATCCCTCCTTTGTGATATTGAGATTTTACCTCCCTTCACAGCCAACAGTGAACAGGGCAGAATGCAGGCATGCTCTTTTCCTGTGTAATGCACTGTGAACTGGCACCTTATTATCTCACTGTGCTCTAGGATAAGTCCTATTACTGGGCTTGCTGTTTATGTTAAACATTGGTAACCATTTCCTGAGGGCAAAATCCTCAGTAAAAGCCTCAGAGAGTAGAAAAGTCTGGACCAAAATGCTGAAAGGATGAAAACTGTGACTATCCACAGAAGTGTTCTAAGACCAAAAAGGTGCATTTTACAACCTCATCTGACGCCATAAGGGTTGGATTTAACCTCATTTCTGTCTTGGCCATTGCATGGGCAGGATTTTCTGCCAGGACAAGCTCTGGCCCCAGCGTCTGTGAGTCCGCTGGTGTTGCTGCCTGACAATACTGCAGCTGATAGAATCTGAGCTGTCACTTCTAAATAAATAAACAGGCTTCCTGCATTGCAAAACCAGCATTCATAATGTGAGCTGATGTACCACTTTCTCGATAAACTGCTTTTGCAGAAAATCTTTGTGAGCCAAAAAGTAGAATAATGGAAGTATGAGCTTAATCACCTTATGTTTCAATATTGCTCTCACTTCAAAACTATTTAAACAAGTTATACTATTATGGACAAAAAAATGTGATTTTTTTCCAAATGACTTCTACATTAACCAAAGTGTCTTGGCCTGGTTAGGAAATGGAATACATGGCATTGTGTATATTCTATATTCTTAATGAATAAGAACTACTTTTGTTGGAATCACTAGGAAGATCAGTGCCTTGTTACTTTGCTGCTATATTTTTGATTAAAGCATACCTATGTTCTTCTCTGAGGTCAGCATAAAATCAACCCAAATCCAATATTTTTCTGTCATTCTCTTATAGATATTGTTTTACTTAATTTCCATTATGTTTAGATGCTTTTTCCTGTTCTGCTGTGATTCAATCAATACCATTTTTGCTGAAGTGGGATCAGAAGGCAGTGCCTGAATATTTTTTACATGCAAATGAATTTTGAGCTCCCCTGCCTCTTTTAATATCCATTTTAAAGATGAGATTGTGAAATATATTGGAGCTTCATATAATGACATTGATATATTCAAGACAATACTTTTCTTTGCATTGATGCAAATACTTTAAAGCTGTCTTAAAGTTATGGATGAGAGAAACCTTTTTGAAACCTTTTGAGAATATACCAAGAAACAAAGGAGACATTTATATTAATAGGTCCCAGGTATACAAGCATACATACCTTTCATCCTGAATTGGATCATCTTTTAAACTCCTGGTGAAAACTCACTGAGGGGAAGAATTTACCTACATCCACTTTGGAGATTGCAGCCTTAGACTTGGTGGGTCCATGCATTTCAGCTGTGTCTCTTGTGCTCCCAGGAGGCTGAGATAACAGGGGCACCTGGTAGGGTTACTCAGCCTGAAGTCTGGAGCTCTCAGTTTTCCTGACTCTTTCTGCTGTGAGAATGTCACGTGTGAGTTTACTGGGGAGAGAGCAACAGAAGCTCATCTCATTGCACAGTGCACACCTCTCATTTCAGGGGAATATAAAATTCAGTCACTGTGTGCATTTTGGATGTTTTCCACAAAACTGCCAGAAGGAGGCCATGGCCTTTAATGATCACCAGCACCTCTGCTCAATTGAGTGTGACTAGATGGAAGAAGAATTCAAACTGAGTCTACTCAGTGAATTGTCTGCTCATTGAAATGTAGTTCAGGGAGAGTAAAATGGTCCCATGAGAACAAACTTCTCTTGAAAAAGCAAGTGGAAAAACCTGATTTGAGGCTAGGAAGGACAGGCTGTGATGCCAAATTCTGATAAAGATGGAAGGGAGAGTGATAACCAACTGCTTGCTTATAGTTATTATTTTTTATAAAGAAAAATGCACATAATTTGTTTATACTAAACCCCCCTCAACTCTTGATTTCTTGCTCTTTCTGTGTAAATATATTCCGTATAATCTGCACATGGAAGTAATGGAAATTCTCATGATTCATGTTGCTCACACTTCCAATATTTCTTTTTGTGAGATATTTCAGATTAGAACTGGCACCTTGTGTTGAATTAAAGAGCAGCTTTCAAGTCACATGCTCAGCATTGCTGACTTTGCTAGGCACCTTACTGGGTGAGAATTGGCAGAATATCCCTTAATTTCTACCTTTCTGCTGTTCTTATTCTATATAATAGAATAAGATATAGTAACATATTAGATAGTAACATATTGGATAGTAACATATTAGAAAACATAGCAGAGAATAAAAGAAAAAAGGCACATGAGGAGAATTTATTATACAGCACAGGAAAATTCCCCTAAGATACAATCTCTTTTAATGCAGAGAGAAAAATAATGTCTGCCTAAAACAGCATAGTACATTCAAGCCTTTGCAAACCACTCTGCTTCCTCACAGTTTGGGAAAGAGCCTCAGAGAAGGGTGAGCTTTTGGGGTGAATGATGGTCTTCTCTGAAGTTCCTTTCACACAGGGAAAATTCTTAGACCCAGTAATTTTGCTCATCTTCTCCCCAAACCAGAGGTTTTTGGGGGAGAGCCTGTTTGATATGAGTGGTGTCTGCCATGATATGTTTACTTTTCCAGCCAAAATATTGTCAGCAGATTAACTTAATGATAATTTTTATAAGACATATGACTGTTCCAGTTCTTATTTGAGTATGGATAATTCTGTGTACAAATTTATTGGAATTCTATCTGCCTTTCCTTTTTCGTAATGAGCATCTTGTAAATGTGTTACTGTCTGCCCTGGAGTCTGCAATAGATAATGCAGGCTGAGCATAGGTAATGAGAATGGTTTGTCATAATCTCATAGTCTTCAGGGGCCTGGTATAAATCAAGGGCTAACTCATCCCAGGGGGCTCGTAATTTGTAGAGTATAGTTTTATTTTCCATTTGTATTCTGATAACAAGTCATATTTATTATGATCTTACTAATGGCAGGTCCTCACTCGAGTATTAAAGAATCTAGAATTCACAGGTGACTAGAAATGAAAATAAATAGGCCCTGAAGAATATCATCCCTATATCATTACTCAAACCATCTTAATGAAAAAATATTTTGATGGGACAAATAAAAAGGATGCAAATTAAGGCAGGGAAATTGGAAATTTACAGTACACAAACAATATTTGCACAAAGGCTACCAACTTATAGGTTATTTACATTTTTTTTTAGAAATTAAACTACTGCAGAAAAATTGCTCATTGATTCATATAGTTAATTACCTGGCAATGTTTTTCTTATTATATTAAGTCATTTAAAGGTTCTCTGCTAAACACATGCCATATCATATATTTGGATTAAACCCAGTTTTAAATCATGGTTAAACTGCACAGTGGACACCATTTGAAACAGTATCAAGAGCTTTAATTTGGCAAATATACTTTTGGAAAAGTAAATACCTTGATTGGAAAGCGATGACCAACCAGTTGTCCAGGCCAGCACTAAGGTGTAGGATTTAACTCTGTGGGATTTGGTTATGAGGGTAAAATAGAAATGAGAGATCTTTAAAGATGGGTTTAGGGCATGGGATTTATTGTGGAAGAGCGTGGTATAAGAGGCCTGCTAGGCTGCAAGACACAGCTCAAAGCAGGCCAGAGAAAGAGAGAGAAAGAGGCAAAAAGAGAGATTAAAAAGAGAGGGATTTGCCATTTACAATACAATAAATCATCTTCTCTGTTGAATATTCTAATTCTCTTTAACCAATCTGAGACAAGCTACAAACTCTACAACATTTGCATGCAACCTATAAGAATCATCATATTACCTTACAGGGTTATATTTTAAACCTTAAAAAACTGCTTTTTGGAATCTTCTTCCAGACAGGCAGGGTTTGTTCTGACCTTTGGACCTGCCTAGGCAGAGGGTATTGTTCTGTCAAGAAGGAGGATTACCTTCAGTCAGCTATACCATTGTTTCTTAGTTACTCTTCAACTCAAACCTTGTCTTCATCTCAATTTCGATTATACTTTCCATATTCTCAGCATCTTTTGCAAGGTAATCATATCTATAAGGCTTTCCTATTTCATCTTTCCCAACACTAAGACTTCAGAGGAAAGGAATAGGACTTTCTACATAAAGCGAATTATCCCTCCATATTTGCTTTATAATAGCCTAAGTCCCAAAGCAGCAGTTTCAGTACAGCTCTGCAAAGTTCAGCAATAATCTTGGCTATGCTGTAATGTCCTGTAAAAATTACTGTGGAGCCATTAAGTTACAATCATCAGATGGAGGAAGGCCAGTTTTTGCTTTCAGTTGCACTCTGCTCCAATGGCTTATGTGCACTCTAGGGAAGGATCAGGTTCAAATCTCAGACACAAACCTGCAAACTTAAAAAATACGTTGATGAAAACTCTATTATTCCCATAAAGCCATCAATCAAATTTCTGAAAATGGCAGTCCCACTTTTTTGGGTCCCAGGGCTGAGATTCTGAGATGTTTCACACTAAACTAGTATCAGAAGACATTAGGGAGAAAGAGAGTGGGGGTACTACTGCTACTACTACTACTGCCACCACTACAACTACTTTTACTATTATTTACAAAACTGAAGTGCACTTGTTTACATTATATGATTCACAGCTTTCCTAGGAATGTTTCTCTATCTATAACTTATCCATACTGACTTTTTTTTTCCTAGTGGAAGAGATTATTGCTTTGGTATGAAACTTTTTAATACAACTTTTTAATACAATTGCTTTGGTATGAAACTTTTTAATACAATCCCTGCTAAAATAAAACATGCAATACTGCATGAGAAGTATTTCTAATAACTCAGCAATTCCTATCAACTTTCTATAAGGAGTGCTGAATATGTTATGTTACTCTTTCTTCATGCCAGCAGACTGAAGTGTCTTTCTAAATGAAAATAATGATTTTCAGATTAAAAAAATTTTTTTTTCTGGAATTCACATTTATTTATATCCATAACATAATTAGTCTAATGGGCTGTCATTATTTATGTTGCTAAAATTCTTAATATATGTTTGAAAGATCTGAAATTTCTTCAGAAGTGCAATATTTCTTTTAATCATGATGAGAGTTTACATGAAAAGAAAATAATATTTGGCCAGTAAATTTGTTCCATTCTAAAAATTCAGAGAAGACTTTCTAATTCACAACTTAATTCGTACTTATATATGGTGAAATAAATGCATAAGATCAAACATTTAATTAAAGATATATTTTTTAAAAATACACTTCTCTTAATTTTTCACAGGTGGAGTTAAGTTGCCTTTCTTGTAGCTAGCACACACAGAGAATATTTTAAATCTCAAATAAAATATATATTCCAGAAGCATAAAAAGCATTCAGTATCGTAATACACTATCCCAGTTAATGTCTGCTTTAGAGGATTATCAAAACCTGATATAACTGCATCTTGGAAATATTTGTTCATATTTGTCTATATATTCTTATCTACCATGCTCACACACATTTATTGCTCACTTGGACCAAATATTTATTCAACTGCATCCCTTAAATTTACAGGACAACACATTCATTGAATCAAAGTAGAGATGGCACTGTTCTCAACAAATTTGAGGCCTTACCTGAGCATTGTGTTAGGCCAAAACTGGGCAGGAGTTGAGTGTATAGCCATGAGATGCAAGTAAAACTGTCAGTTTACATCCATTTACAATCCCCTGTTCTCACTTATAAAATTCTGTTATTTATTCCTGTAGTTTTCTTTTGCCCATTCTGGCAATTTTTCTTGAATTTTTTACACTGAAATTTTCCTTTCCACTGTATGTTTTTAAAAAGTTTCTATTTTTACTATTACAGTGAAGTTTCTGAGTTTATACCAAATAGAATGTTATACAAATGCAAAAGCAAATACCCAAAGTAATTTTTATGTGTTTTCAACCAAGAAAAACCCACCTGTACCCAAAAAATGAGGGTCCTTTGCCATTTATAACTCATTGGAGTTATTTATGATAATTAAGCAGAATCCCTGTATTGATTGTTATGCTAATTAGCTCCTGTTTCAATTCTGCTGGAGAAGATAATTTCTACAGGTGATTGTCATGCTCTTAGTGGAGGCCATGTATCTATTGGAAGCACTTTACTGGAAGATCACAGCAGAAGAAATTATAGCTAAATTACCAGGGTTAGAGATAAGCTTCTGCTTTTCAGTTTTAGTCTTTTTGCGTATCTAAATCACAGACTCCCCTAATTGAATGTCTGCACCTTGCTGGCCAAGTTTTCCTGTCACTGAGGGTGGGCTCTTGGTGCTTTAAGCCTGTGAATCACTTGCAGTGACAGAACACTGTGCCATCCTCTGGGAGTATTTCAAGTGGAAGACACCACAATGTCACCACTGAGCTCCAGAAGACTGATACTTGGCTTCAGTGTCTCTCCAGCTCCTCTTTGTCCTGCCAGCTACACGTGTTAGGTGGCAGGGGTAGCTGAGGGGAAGTAGGACAGCATGGACAGCACCTTTGTGGTAACCTGCCTTTCCTCCAAAGTGAGGGGTTTTTGCCTGCTCTGCCAGAAAGGAGGCCTTGTCACCTTGCCTGAGCATGGCTCCAATGAGCCTTACACTGAAGAAACCAAACTGTCTGATGGAGCACGTTAACAATTGAACAGTATGGGGTGTTTTTGGTTGCTTTGCTCCCCTGGCTCCTACCTCCTGAAAAGCAGCACCTCCATATGTACACCCCATGGATTTAATAGCTGAACAAAAGTCAAAGCAGCTTAAACAGAGGGTGAAAATGAATCATGATTTTAATGGCACATGCTGTTGGAACAAGTCTGACTGTGGATATTCTTGTATGTAACACTGTGAGTGGGGATCAGAAAAGATATTTTTGGTCAGGGGGTCTCTGTTCTTCTAGTGCAGAGTTGTTCTTCATAAAACATTTATTAAAAATACATTCTTGTTTTGTTAGGTCAGGAGTCTCAAGCTGTAGGAATCAAAGAGAAATTGCATTTGAAAGGCTATTTGGCAATTTGATTTTTATATGAGTCAGGAAAGTTTTTTTAATATGGTTTTTAACTGTCTCCTTGCTTAATAGTATTTGGTGCATCATACAAAACTTTTTTTCATACTGTATTATACATGCCCTTGATGCACATCCTCCTCTAGATACACACAGGCTCTTTCCTACTGATCATCAGCTATTGCCAGAGATTTACAGCCAAGGGTTCTATTTGCCTTAGTAATGACTCAATACTCTGTCTTACTCAACCTCATTTGGGAAAGATAATTTTAAAAGGTGAGTGAGCAGGTCAAGTTCCTTTATTCTTCCATCTTTGCTTTCATTTCTAAGAGTGACATTTGACTCCCCATGAACACTGGCAGTTGACAGTTTAGATATATTAAAGCATCCTGCCTGCCCTCCAGTCACCACTGCCGAGTAGTGTGGGTCTCCCCTGGCCTATTCACTTACTCTGGATGGGTCATTGTCCCCCAAGGATGTATCAGAGAAGAATAGATAGCTAAATCATAATCAAAATTTCTACTCTGGATGTGAGCAAGTGAATTTAGACAATGAAGCAACACATTTAAAATTTACTCCTTAAATATTGTTAGGGACAATTATTCAAAAGTATCCATTTGGAGCAAGAGTTGATGATAACCAGTAAACACACAGTAAGTGTGCTAATACAGAGATTCCAAACTGTCTGGGAAAAGGAAAAAACATTAAATGTGTGAGTGTGAACTATGCCCTGCCCCCCTGCTCCCCCTCCTCTTCCCTTCTCCCCACACCCCAATGCCCATGGGTCAGTTTTGAGTCTCCTCTCAAGTGCAAAATTTAGAGTTTTCTGTTATCCATCTAGGGATTATAATTCACTTCATAATTACTCTTAATAACAAGTGTTCATTTGTATAAGTTCAGGTAAAGACAGTATTTGAAAAAGTGCCATGACTATCAATAATAGCATTAAAATCTAAATTAAATTAAAAAAAATGTGAAATTAATCTGTATGTTTAGGAAACCTTGTAAGACATCTTGAATGAGGAGAATAGTATTCTTTTTCTCAATATTGAATTAAAAGCATGAGTTGTTCCAGTAAAGGTGTTCATGCTAAGTTACATTAAGGTATCAATTTTACCCCCTGTGGTAATTCTTTTGTTGTTCTTCAAATCATACCAAATCACTCATTTGATATAAAATAGTGCTGATAGGGAAAAATAAGAAAGGATGTCTCTGCACTACTGAATAGTCAGATCAACACTTTTTCCATTTTTGCTGTAAATTTGACAGCTATGTCTTTGCAAAAGCCAAACTAATAAGGTCAAAGTAAAACATCTGTAAAAAGAAAACTGCTGGTCCAGCAATATTTCATGGTGCTGACACAAACTTTGAGGTAGCTCTTGAGCTTGCTTAGTGCATGTATCATTTTCTATCGATTTTTATATTATTTTTTTACCTTTTTTTAGTTGTACTGTTTTTCTCACATTTTAGCTGCATTTAATTTTATAGTAACCAACAGTATGCTTTATATATGAACGATATTGCAAGAATCTCTTCTTTTTCTCTTCAAAACCATTGTATATTTTGAATAAACTTTCCAGTGAAGCACCTACTTCCTACTATTTTTTTTCCTAAAACCATTGGCATAGTAAGACCTATCTATTCACTGAGAAATGCCAGCAATAATCTACAATAATATTTATATTATTTATTATTTTCTTCAGGCGCTATTAGTGTCTCACTCAAATCATAAAATGCAACAAATTCCCTTTATTGAATGTGTTGGTTCAATTGATTTCTGGCAAAAACAACTTCATAATAAAAAGGAACTGTAACTTAGGAACATGGGAAGTAAAATAATCACTGAAATACTCTTGCACAATATTTTTATTGTATAAAAGTATTATTGAATTAAAAGCATCCCCTGCTTTTTTCAGGACTTGAAATTTAGTCTGGTTTTTTGGTTTTTGTTTTTTGTTTTTTTAATACAGTAAAGTAGTCTTTTTAATCTCTTTGATGTTATATTGAGAAGGCTATTGAAAGCCTATTAAAAATGTTGTTCAAAATGCTGTTGAACAGCTAAAATAGCCCTGATCTTGTGATAGGCACACAGAGTAAAAAACATAAAGAAATTATTGCTTCCAGTGTTTGAGGAAATGGGAAATTTATCAGGTGAACATACATAAAGCACTGACAAACACTATGCAGTAATTCTTTACTGTTCCTTGAAAGAAAAACTCGATGTCAGCTGAAAAATCTGTGTGATTCACTTGTTTCCACTGAAGTTGTAATCTCAGGGACACCACTTTTCAGACAGTTGTGGACAAATTCATTAGAAAAGGAGCAAGCAGCTGGTTAGAGTGTCTGGTGTCCCTGTTAACAGGGAGAGCTTAATGGGTACAGGAGTAGTTCCTGTGGTTAAAGCACAGCTTCTTCATGTCCAGGTTTTACTCACTGTGCACATTCATCTCTCTGCAATGTGGGGGTAACTTTGGGAATGGATTGTGGACCTCTTTTCTGCAGTTGTGTGAACCATAGGGCTTTGTGAAGTCAGTCAATAGCTTTCCTCTTTCAAGGTCGTACAGAAAAGATTAAGGAGGATACCGAAATTGTTGCTAAAAGAAAGGGTGCATTTTTTGTAATTTCTCAAACATATCCTTTTGTCTGAGAGACAAATCAATCTATTGCAATAGAATCACAGATGAATGGTAATAATACAATTCTCTTGTAGGAAAAAGGATTGTGAAAATTGGCTTAGATGGATAACCAAAGAGTATTTCAAGACATGGTCTTATCTAATTAGTCATATGTTCTGTTTTTATGATTATTTGAATGGACGTCTTTTGTGGATCTGTTGAAGCTTAAACTCTGTTGGAAAAAGTTACATCCTGAAAATTTTTGGATGACTAGTGCACATAATAAATGCCTGGATAATCCAAAAGAGAGATGTGTTCCTCTACAGCACTCCATAGAAACCTGCTTCCGAGCTATTAAAATGTAAATTGCCTACTGGATTTCTGGTCTAATATATGACATCTTTATTGAGCACACAAAAACACAAGAATTAGACTGCAAGAAGTGAGTGTTCTGTTAAAATTTGAAATCTTCCAAATAATTACAATATAACTTCCACTCCAATTAATATTTTTCTCTTATATTTTAATTAAGTAAAACCATACTCAGTTTTTTTCACTTTGCAGTCTGTGCACTTCCCCAGGGAAGCATCATCTTTATGACAACTGAAAACAACAGTTACGCTTAAATGTGTCTGTTATTCTACCTTTCAAAAATAAAGCCTTAGATTATTATCTCCAAGCTCCTAATCATCTCAAATTTTCTGATTAACATCATGTATGGGCCCAGTACTAAAGCAAGCACCAGAGTGCTAGACTGTGCAGGTGAGAAATTCTACTTATCATCAAAATGGGCTAAGAATCTGCTCAGTGCTTTGCCAAACACCAGCAGAACACTTGCTTTCTGAAAAAAATGGTTGAAGTTCATCCTGATGATGTTTGGACAGAGAAGAAGTAAAAAATTCAAGGGCCTCAGGATCCTAACTTTCTCCTTAAAAATGCACACATGACACAAAGCTGGATATGCTTTGGAAGCAATTCTCATCCTATATACCTGAATGACTGAAGTTTGTCAGCTGGAGATAGAAGATCTGTGGATCAGAAGCTGAAAAATGTAGTATGGTCTTCTTTCCTGTCAAAAACCTGCTTCTGTAAGTCTTTGTACCTTTATATTTACGAAACTCAAAATATACAGAAGTATTTTGTCTTAGAGTCTTGTACATAAACAACGATGTGCAATGATTCCAGCAGAGTAAGAAAAGCTTGCCTTTAAAGCACTTCATCTCACTGGCTGTTGCAACCTTCAAACTCATGTTTTGGAAGGTTTGTTGGTCTTGGCTTAAGACTCTTAGCTTGCATTCCTGATTTGCCACACAAGGCACTTTGGAATTAAGAAGGCAAGGATCTCCTGGTGGCTGCTCTGAACAAGTAATCAGTGGCGGAAGAAAGGGTAAGTGTTTACTGAGATAGGGGTTCAGTGAAAGACACCCTATTGACCTGATTTTAGTATGTGTGCATCATTTATCATGCTTGTATTTTGAAAATTATCAATATATAAAACATTATTATACATTAAAGTAAATCTGTCAAGTATTTTCAAAAAGCCTGTAAGATATAAGTTTCCTTTCCATGATATTATTTTCCCATGCAATTTTCTAATCGCTCTCTAATTATTATTTTCAATTCAGCTGATAGAACATTCCCCATTTGTTCCAGAAATGCAACAAATACTTCATATTGATAGTCACAATTTTATTGTTTGCACATGAGGCTTTATAACTTTTGGCAAAATTATCTCCTTGCTTACACTGAAGACAAACTTTGGTCTTTAAATTTGTATGAACTAGATATGAAAACCCATAAATGCTTCTTAGGGATTTTTTTCCTATTAGCAGAGTAGTAGTTCATTTTTTTCTTATCATGTTTCTGGGATATATCATAGCCATTTGCATGGATTGGAAGAGCATACAGTGATATTCAATAAAGCAATACAGAAGGTGTATCTCCAAATTTGTCTTCCACAGTTCTGAAATGGCTGTGCCTCAGCCACTCGCCTTACATAATTCAGTGAAATAACCTGGCACTGGTATTTTTGACTTTTGAAAAAGCATTATTTATGATGACATATATTTATCACTCTGTCAATGTATTTTTCAATACATTTTCAGCTTTTCAATATTTTTTTCTGTCCTGAGATAATTGTCTTTACACTTGAATATATGTAATTCATATTCTTTCAAAGATCTTTGCTGTGGGCAACATGTTTAGTTGAAAGATTATATTAAAATAGAGAGAGATGTAAAATCCACATCAACTTTGTAATAATTTCTTTAGCTTAGTGATGACAGAAGGAGAGAAATACTGAAAAATAAGGCATGTAAATACTAAATATTTGTATTTTTATTGTAACTGGAAAAACTTGCATCAGGAGTGAAACTGTGGCCTGTCTGCAATGCCTGGAGTTTCTACACTGGCTTCAAGCAGTCCGGAATTCACATGAGAAGTCAGGAGCTAATGGATTAAAAGCATCACGTGTTCTTAACATAGTCACTTCCAAAGATGCTTCTTAAAGTCCTGCTCTTCTTCATGATGTCAGTTGTATAACAAAAATGCACTCAAGCATATATTTCATTAAAAAATAACCATTCTGAACACTTTAATTTGCCATGAGTTCATTAAAAAAGAATAAACTGCTTTTATATTGAACAAGATTTTCCTGAATGAAAAAATCCAGGTTTTTAAAGTGAGCTGTAACTGTCTGTGACCCCAGCCAAAGGACACAATTGTCACCTGCCAATTAACACTTGCCACAGGTGAAGCTCAGGGACCCTGGCTGTGGGTGACAGGACACGTGAGTTAAAAGGAAACCTGTGCTTGATGCAGGGCTCAAACCTGTGGTAGATCTCGGCGTTGTTTCTGCTGCCTGACAAGATCTTTGTCTCGCATGGGCTACAGGAACAGGCAGCATGAACCTTCTTAGCCTGGCTCAGCTGCAGCAGGAAGCAAGCTCCCTGAAATTCAGGTTAGGGAAGCCTCAGCTCTGCAGTTTGACAGCTGGGGAGAAGCTCAGGGGACACAGACCTACCACAGCTTGGGGACGACCTTTGTCATGATAGTGGACCTTTTGGGCAGACTGCTGTAAACATAAAAAAACATTGTCTGGAAATACCTTTTGTTCCAACTCTGTTCCCTTAGATTCTTCCACAAGAGAATCCTAGTCTTTCTAGTCAAATAACTAAAGCAGAAGATCACAGAAATTTGCCTATTACAGTTTAAAAAACCTAAACATAGTGAAATGAATTGATTTCTTGCTAAGCTGCTATAAGTGTTACGCAGCATCCTGGTTGTACTGTCATGCAAGTATCTCACACAGTCCTGGCTGGGAACAAAATGGGAATTCAGAAGAGGTGTTTGCCTTTCATTTCCTGATTTTTACTCATACTGAAGTTTTTAAATTATAAGATTACAACTTTGTTCAAAATGTATTGTCATTTTATTATGGCAGCTGATGAACTTAGTGCTCTTTGATGACAGTTATTAAAAATTATTTTATACAACGTTTGCAAAAAATACCACTGTGTTCTGAACACTTACTCAGTGGCTTATTTACTGTCCCTTCCCCTGAGTACTGCAAACCATAATGACAGATTTTTTCTTAGAAATCATTCATCATTGCCTTGAACTTGTCAAGATGAGTAAGGCTGTGCCCTGCTCTTCTATAATGGCATTCATATTTTTAAAGCCAAAGGTTTCATAAAGTCTCTTGCAGGTAGAAAAACTTGAACAGGTCCTTGAAATTGTTAAAATCATACCTTAATGACTTATGTAAAATCTAGAAACACAATTGTTATAATTTCTAAGAGCTCCTAAAGGAAACAGAGTTTGATGTTACTTGTTACTTTACGTAAATCTCAATTATCCACACTGTAAAATGACAAAAGGTAAAATATGCCCTTTTTGCCGCTTTTTAGTATTTGAATTTTATACTAAATTAATTTTCATACTTACGTTGAATCTAGAGATTTACATCAAAATTCTCAGCAGGAGGCTATCACAGATGATAAAGTATACTAAAAGTAATGTAATTGCTCACGAGGATGTTTGTGCATAGAGCCAGTGTATGGGCAGCCCCTATAACAATGATGGCCATGCAGGGCCCCATTTCACTGCTGAGTGTTCAGCTTGGGGGAGACCAGAATCTACTTCACCCTATGCTTTTCCCAGGACAAATCTGTCCACGTGGATGGAGTGGGCAGCTTTGCCCTGCTCACGTGAGGTCTCAGACCCACAGACTGAATCAAACAAAACAGGCAGGGAGTACATGGCTGGCTTGGATTTCCAGTGAGTATCAGCATTAATGAACAGCATTCGTCTTGCTTCTTATATAACCTGTATTAAGAGGCAATTTAGGCTGGAAATCAGGAAATCAGATAACCTTATTTGTTAAAGATATATAGCGAAGAACCTGAAACAGTTCCTCTTGGGCTTCAAAAACATAAATAGCTTTATGGGAACAGCAGTATCTGGCTGTGCCTGGGGTCATTCCAAGCAGGGAAAGCCATTCCTGGGGAAGGAACAGCATGTCAGCAGCCATTAGATCAATCTCAGTTCTAGACTGGGCCTTCCTTTCTGTCTCTATCAGAAAAAAAATGATCCCACATTACTGTGAGCACACTAGATAAGGCTTTCTAATTACAGTTTTAATTGCATCTAGGTGCCATGTTGCACTCCATTGCATAAAAGTCTGCCTATTTCTCTGACAGATGTGAATTCATTCAGCTTGAAAACCCTTCAGAGTTTGAGGTAGGTAAGTTCATGGCAGGCATTGCTCTTGCTCCAGATGGCTGCAGCCTTAGGTTTGTAGCATTTTTTAGGAGTTATTTTTTGAATTCTTTGGATATGCCTCCATATTTTTGAGAACATATGCTAATACAGAACAATTATCTCCATCAGCAGGAAGAACCCCTCAGTCCACCTGACCTCAAAACACTTCATTTTCCATTATTTATTTAAACACAAAAGAACAGAACTGAAGAACCTTTCAGGATGATTTTGAAAGAGTGCAAGTAGGATGAATGAAATTTGAAAATACAGCGCATGAAAGAGACAGGAGAGAAATGAGAGTGTTACAGAAATGGTAATATTTTAGTCTATTTTCTTGAAGTGTGTTCATCAGATGATATTTTTTCTATGGGAAGAAAGTAAAGAAATTATAAACTCCACCATGATTTTTTAAAAGTGGAATTCAAAGATAATTTTATTATTATCTCCATTACCGTGTTTATAAAAAAAGAGATGATAAAACTAATAATCTATACTATCTGTATCAGTATAATATTTAAACCCCTCAGCCTTTAATATAGTGTAGTATTAACAACCCTGCCAAATTTGAAAATGTGATTTTGCCATGTAACAAATGAAAAACTGAGGCAGAAAAAGGGGGAGCCCCATAGAAGGACAAAAATTTTGTCAGTTACAGGTACAACACTGAAACTGGTAGAGAATGGATTGAGTACACTCTTACAAGGAGAGAATATGAGGTAAAGGAGTATTTCTTTCACAGAGTATCTGGAGGCAACAGGGCTTATATAATTTCAGTGTAAGATTTTGAGAAACAAATTACTTTGCTAGGTGTCTTAAAAATGTATTCTGACTAATGGGAATGTGTCTCATTTATCAACTGTATATTACTCCTATTTTCACCTTTCCCCTTTGAGCTACACTAGGATAAGCCCCTGCATTTACTGGCTCCGGGAAGTTTTGGTGCTCCATGTAATGTTTTTCACCATTTATCAATATAATTTGGCTTAGTTTTTTACCTTACCCTTTTCCTCTTTACCTACAAGAATTGTATTAGCTCTTTTGTACATATCCACAAAAGCAGACTTTAAGTGGTTTCAGGTAAGGCAGGAGACCCTTAGCTAATCTGAATTATTTTCACCCTGCTGAATCCTTCTCCCTGCTCCACCTCATCTGTCTGCCTGGGGAGTTTTTATGGTTTTTACACCTGAATTTTTTTCTGGACATATATGCTTTACTTAAGATCTTCATGTTAAAAAAACCCAAGCATACAATAATAATACTTAGTACATAGAATCACAGAATCACAAAATGGTAAGCTTGGAAGGGACCACTGGGTATCTTTTAGTCCAATTTCCCTGCACAGGGAGTCTGGCTCCTTTTCATAATTTTTTCTCATTGGGTGCTTGTGCACACAGAGATCCCCCATCAACCTTCTCTTTTCCAGGCTGAGTAGTCCCAGCTCTCTCAGCCCATAGGAGAGGTGCAGGGCCCTGATTTTCTTGTTGAACTGCAGGGTATTTCCATCAGCCATTCTCAAGCTTCAGGCCCCTCTGAAAGATAGCACAATTAGTTGGTGTGCCAGCTACTCCTGCCTGTTTTGTACCCTCTGTGAACCTGCTGAGGCTGCTCTCTGTCCCTTTGTCCAGGTCATCAGTGACAATGTTGAAAGGCCTTGAGCACACTGGTGAGGCCTGAGATGCAGCACTCAGGACTTGCCTTCAGTAAAATCGAGGTAAGCAACATCCACACCTCTCTTCTCATCCACCAGCGTAGCCTCCCCCTTGTAAAAGGCTATCAGGTTGGTCAAGTGTGATTGCCCTTCCTGAATCCAAGCTGACTATTCCCAGTCAGTTTCATGAGCTTCATGTGTTTGGAAGTACTTTCCAGGAGTATTTTTAGCAATAAAAGAGGCAGATTTTGTCTGTGTTACTCTCTTCTGCATATTTCACATAAAGTCACAAGGTCAGAAAGCAGATTTCTGTTAAAGGGTGACTTTTCTTGTATCAAAGCTTGGCAGACAATAATAGTTAATTTTTGCAGTGTTCTGCAATTTTTTGAAGATATTACCAGACAAAAGCTACAACAAAGTGGGCAAGAAGAAGGAACAGAGAAATACAGATACTTTTCAATCAGGGCCTCAGTATTTATTTTAAAATGTCATTACCAAAATTAAACAACACAATTATCTCAAATAGCTGTGCTCTGTAGAGCCATTACTTTGGACATATTTTAGTTTGGGGGAATCTGTCCAGCATGACCACTGTTCTCTCAGCAAATGTGTATGGTTATAGTTCATAACAATTTGAAAGGAAAGAGGAAAATTGATGTGGCTGATTGTTGCAGAGGTAATGTTAAGCACTTGACTGGTCTGACAAAATGAGGAGTCACCCTGGCCTTTGTCTAGAGAGAAAAGAGAAAAATAAGCATCTTCAGAGGGTATTTTTTGATCCTAGGCAAACTGTTTTGCTTCCTTTGCAGCCTTTCTCTCAGCAGATGAAAAGAGCCATGAATGGTTTCCACACTGAGGTGAAATTCTCAAAACCCTAGAAGGAGGAAGGAGAAAATAAAGCCTCTGTTCAAATGAGACACATGAATGTTAAATGTGTTTAACGTGTGGCTTCAGCCACTTATTGCCTCATGTGCCCACAAACACCCTCCCTTGTTCAGTAAGGCATTACTGCTGTGTGGTGGGATGCCAGTGTGAAACCTGAGTGACTTTGGTGCAACTCTGCATAAGCCTGCAGCAGAACTGGCTGCAGAATTAGAGGGGAAGGGAACTCTCACACTTTGCAGGTGGCAAGCAGCATCAGTTAAGGCATCCCAAAATAACGTGCTTCTCTCAGAAGTGGTGAATTGAGAAAGAGCATGTTCTACTTTGTCACAGTCTAAAAGGGACTATTTACTCTCTCTGCATTAGAATTGACTAATTAGCAGCTCCAAGATTTTAACAGTATATACCAGGTGGAACCAACATAACCTCAAGCCTTCAAACGTCATACTTCTCCTTGGAATATGTAGAATACTTCAGTTTCTTTATCAATAACTGGAGAATTTATTCCAACCTCAGATTTGGGCAATGAGTTTTTTGTAGGTTTGATGTTTCTTGATAAACTCTGAGGCAGACAGAGATTGTGGTGGTGTCCTTTCCTGTTCACATGAAGAACAGATGTTTGTTTTTGAAATGTCTGGGTTTTATATTACACGGTACATGACTGGCAAGTGCATTACAAAAAGAAGTCAACAGAAGATTTATGCTATAGGTATAGATAATAGGTCATTCACTAGTTTTCATGAGATGACTGAATAAGTGAATTTTCTGTCATGGAAATCCACTTAGATCATATTCCTCAGGAAGATACCTAACAGTCTTCTATACAGGCACGTTTCTCTATAATTTGGGACAAATTTATCTTTCTCTATGCCTTCTGATTCTATAGTTCAGTTTCATCCCTAAGAATTTTAAGATTCTAACTGAAACATTTAAGTTGAGAAAGAAAATGTTCTCTGCTCCTTCTATACTCTTTGGTGGTGCAGGAAGAGGTCCTCAAGGAGTGAATCCTATGGAAGCAGGCAATGTTGGTGCTCCATTGATGATAGCGAGTCTGGATAGCTACACTCAGCTCAAGGCACTTAATTAGGTGTGGGCTGGAAATTATTAGCTAAATGCTAGTTGATTGATAGAGATGACTAATTTAAATTCACAGGCCTTAAACCCCTCCCTGTGTCATATCATGGTTTCAGTAGGAGGAGTGGCCTTGGGCAAGGATAACAGGTAGTTTGGGCTCAATTCACATTTCTTGCTTTTGTTGGGCTTTTTTTTGGTTTGTTTGTTTTCTATTTTTCTGTAAATTCTTTAACTGCTGAAGACAAGATGGTGAGAGAGGTGAATCGAACTGCTTGTTTTTAATTTGTCTTGTTTTCGTGAATTGTTTCTCTAATTCAAAAGATGTATGCTGACAAGCCTATTCACACAGAAGGGCTAACTCTACAGCCCATAAATCAATATCTGAACCTGGGAAAGGGTAATATGCCTATTTCTAGCTTCCTTTATGGCCCCTTCAGTTAGCTTCATAGTAAAATTTTGTAGGACATAGGAAATCAACAGTAAATTCAGTTTTGAGTAAAAAAGAAGAAAAAGAGCTCTTTCCCAGGGTTGTAGAGTCCCTTTTGGAAATGTGGCAATGATGGAAGAACAGTTGCTCTCAGCTTCTTTGAGCAGCTGTGGATATTGGCAAAAGGACAGATCTGGCAGGTTGTATCCTGTGCATCTCCAGAACATGGTCTCAGTTTCAAACCAATGAAGTTATCTGAGGTCCTTACTCTCTTCCTTCAGGACTTAGAAAGCCAAAGTAAAGGATTTGGTCATGTCAAATATATTACTTGACACCACACCAATGCAAAGAATTTGTTGTTGGCTTAATGGTGCTCAATACAGATCTCTTGCTTTTAAGGTAAAAATCCCAAAAGGCATTGGTCATGCCCAAATCTTGAATGCTGCTCTTCAAATCATTATGCCATTCAAATAATGGGCTCTGCTCTCTGCTATATCTTATAATTTCCTAGGTTTATGTTGGGTAAAGTTTTTGGAAAGAAAATAACTGTAAATGAGTGGATTTTTAAGTCAAATTTTGCAGTTTTTAGAGTGCCTAAAGTTACTGTTTCTAAGGGCAACCTATTCTCTCTTCATTTGTTTTGCAAAAAATCCATCTTTCTTCAGTTGTTTAGCCATAAATGTGGGTGGTGAGGGATCTCATTTAAGCTTGCCTTGCCAATGCACTGCTTTGAATTTTTAATGATGACAGCTAAATAATAAACGCTCCCCAAAGGTAACAAAATCACAGTAACATTCTGATGGCTTCTCTGTAGTCTGCTTTGGAAACAAACATCTGTGAAAGATGATTTCCTTTAATGCTGCCTGATGAAGACGACCTTTAAAGTTATCACAAAAGCAATGCTTTAACCACCTGCGGAGGAATAAAAGGCACATATTTAGATGGTAAATATTTTAACTACTTCAGGGAAAAGTATCCAAAAAATTATTTAGGTAAGCCATCAAATGATATAATAGTTGGAAATTGGGCACTAGGAATTTCTCCAAAGTTGAATTGTTACAGTTTGTGTTCATATTCAGTAGGTTATAACAATAAAAGGAATAACTTAAAAAATACCAAATGCATAGGATTTTGGATAGGCACACACAGTAGTTCATCTGCAAATTGAGAGAGAGCAACATTTAAACAAATATTAAATATTAAATTTTAAGTTACTAAGACTTTGGTAGGCTGTGCAAAGTAATGGCTGCTGTACAGACTAAAGGAACCTGTGCCAGAGTAGCTCCAGGGTGGCAGCTGGAAGTACACTAAGTGATGGTGATATGGGCTGATGCAAACTAGCAAATGTCTTCTGAAAAATTTCTTAAATTAAGCTGAAATGGGAGGCAGAGTTTACAGAAGAACAGTATAAAATACAGTTCAGAATAGAGATTTTTCTTTTCTAGTATTCAGAACAGACTAATACCCTTTGAGTATATGGCAGTATCACTTTCCAAGGGGAAAACCTTTTAAAGATTTAATTTTAAATTTGTTATCTATTTTTACTAAAATCCAGTTGTATTTGCACAGAAGCAACATTACACTGACATATCAATGTAACTCTACATAATATTCATAGAATGCTAGGGGGTTGTAAGGGATGTTAAGGATCACCTAGTTCCAACTCCCTCTCCAATGGGCAGAGACCCCTCCTACTACACAAGGTTGCTCAAGGCCTTATCCAATCTGTCCTTGAAAAGTATATTTACATAAAATGCAGGAAAATACCCCCAAAATTATTTGCTTTATTGTGAAATTTCTTATTTTTCTCTGAATTATAGTTATAATTGTTTTTCATCTTTGACTTCTGAAATACTGGACTTTCTAAAATCCTGGTGCTCCACCCAGCTGCAACCAGAAAGTTTTTTGTTCAGTGAAAAGATTTGTAACCCCAGAATTGGATTTCATCCAGCATTAGTTGGGGACATCGATTAATTTGGCCTTGAAAACAAGGTGAGCCAGAAATGAAGATTGCAGCTATGTCACGTGAATTTTAGAAAGTAAAAATTTCAAGTGCATCACATTATGTAGCAAATAATTGAAGCATGCTCTCAGCTTCTACCTTAATCATAAAACTAATAAAATTCAATTATCAGTTATCAGAAGCAAGAATGTGTGAAGTATCTTCTTTAGGGATCAATCTAAATTTTAATGAAGGATTACATTTGGGACTTTGAAAACAACATAAAGCTCTGTCTGTTGGTCTCTGGTGAGAGAAATCATGAGGGCTGAAATATTGATGATTCAAGGATTTGGGTGTTTAAGCAGTTTGTCTATGCTGAGATTGTTTTATAAGACCTTCATTAAAATTCTGTTTGAGCAGTTAAAGGAGAGAAATAGCATTGCTAAACCCATTTTCTTGTAGTAGGACTATTACATTATGATCCACTTAAATTCTAATTGAAGCATTTAACCTGTTTTGGTCTGGGACATAGGCCCATATCCACAAAGCTATTTGAGAACCTCATTC
The DNA here is from genome assembly GCA_025920805.1 of Petroica traversi. Taxonomy (NCBI): domain Eukaryota; kingdom Metazoa; phylum Chordata; class Aves; order Passeriformes; family Petroicidae; genus Petroica; species Petroica traversi. The sequence goes on from JAHLSL010000020.1 coordinate 2,204,135, forward strand.
TTATTTGACCACCTAATTGTCACTGATTTTGAGAGACTGGACTTGCCAGAATGGGAGTTAAGTGCCTAAATGCCCTTGAATAGCTGATCAGAAATGCTTTTCTTCAGAGTTGTAGCTAATAATTATGTACATATTTTTTGTCAAACTAGGCAATACCTTTCTAACCTTTTCTATTCAAACAACACATACCCACAAATTACAATCTGACATGGTTAAACAGGATTGCTTTTATAACTTATTTTTGTCTACATTGCTGCAGAAATATAAAAGCTAGAAATTTATGTAAGCAAAGAATGCCTTGACAGTCCATTTGTTCAATATGCTTTGACTTTGTAGTTGTTAATGCTCTCTCTCTGAAATGCTGATGCCAACAGCTAAATGAAGCTCTTGTGAATAAGTAGGGGATTTTTCTTAACTGGAAGTGCAATATTGAGGCAGCAGAGCCACCTGATTACTTCATATTTTTATGTTTATGTAGCTATACTCACTTCCATGTAATTGAGCTGCTACTATTAGCAGAAACCATTCAGACTTTATTAAACATATTTGTAAACCTAATTTTCATTAACTATGTGACATCTGCATTTCTGTCTGCTGGGTTCTGCCTTCCTACCTGAAACAATCAAAGCTAGACACATCATACATCTGTCATCTTTCATAATCTAGACTGCCTCAAGCAGGAGCAATGCATTTATATTTTATAATGAAAAGAAAGCCTCTGAATGCCAACTAAGAGACACAAAAGATTATCTTTCTATTTGCCAGGCTCGGATTGTCAGACATTAAATTTTTTAGCAGCCACTTCTGCTGAATTATTGATGTTCTCACTATTTAGAAAATGGATCACATCACTAGAGTAATTAGCACCCTGCCACTTCTGGCTATCGTATTTAATGTGTCACAAGAGAAGGCTGTGTTGAACTATTTCTTTTTAAGTGAATGACTAGCTTTGTTTCTCATCCATTGCCCTGTATCATATCATCCAGCTAGTGCAGACAGATGGTGTTCCATAGGGTTAGGATCCAACATGCATATGTGCCTTCCGTTTAGTATAAATGTACATGTTTCTCATAGGATTTTATTGACATAGATTTTCCCTCAGGATTAATTTTTACATGCAAAACAGAATGGATGCCTTCTGAAAACATTGAAGTTGCAGTAAAGGCAGCAATTGAAGTGTGTGCAAATTCATATAACAGAGTGTTATCCCCTTTATGTAAGAAAACTCACTTCAGGAGTCTAAATATTTAGCAATAATGATGATTAGCAGATTTTTATTCTTTCAAATGAATAAAATAGAATGCTGCTTTAAGCTTTATATTCAACAAATAACACTCAATGTCTACAGATTCAGATGATAAAAAGAGTCCCAAAGCCTTCAACATAAATACAGGCTGTTGAAATCTCATCAGAGTAGAAGTTCCTTGCCATAATTTTCTATCCTTTTGCAAAATTAAGATGCAACATTGGTGGTTTTGCTTTCTTCTTGATTTATATATGTCTATGCATTTTGAAATTTGTTATGTGTTAGTCATCTGTTTCTTCCCAAGAGCCTGCTAGAAATGACTGAAAACAGTGCTAAATGTATATCAGCAAAGTAATTTTAATCAGACCAGTCAGTAATTTATAAGCATACTGCATGTTACTTAGAAATAAAAATTTTAGATCTTATCTGGAACTGCATATTTGTCTGGGTTATTGTGCACTTTACTGAGTACGCAATTATTCTCTGAATTTAAAGTATATCAATACCTGATACTTGGGAAAGCAGTAATAATAACAGAGGCACTTAAGAAAATGGGAAAGTGGAAAAAAAATCTCATAGAGCTCATGCTTTGCAAATTTTTTTTAAAAATCAGTAGTTGTGTACCTAAATAAGAGACTGCAGAAAGAGAAACTGGCCTCATTCAGGTATTTAAAAGGACAAGGGCATTGATCAGCATAATTAGATGCTTAATTGGACATGCTAGTCTATGGCCTTGAATGTGTAACTATGATACACAGTATTGAAAGGTAAGTACTGAAGGTGTTCTGTTTCAAAAGGCTTTGTTTTCTGGTTTCAGGCTATTTATTTTACTGAAGAATGTAGATTATATAACAAGGACAATAGGGGCAAAAAACCAGAAACAAACAAGAATCTATTCAACAGAATGAATAAAACAAAAGCTGAAAAATTAAAAGGAAAACTAAGCAATTATAAAGAGAACAAATATAATGACCTCCTGGCACTTCTTAAGATAATTTATTCTCAGTTCTAGACATGCATTTAAATTGTGTCCTGCAATTGGAAAGTGAAATTGCGTCTTTATTTCCAAGTTTAAGTGTACTTTGCTTGAAGAAATGATAGAAGCTGTTGAAATGGAAGTTTTCCTTCCTGACATTTAACACATTTGGGGTGGAAGAATTGCCAGGCAATTTCTGTGATCACCTGACAGGAGACCCTAATTTGAGTTCATTAAGCCTTAGGATGCATTTCATGCATCCTGAAATAAATACCAACAGGGACGGTGACTCTACCACTTGACAGCCTGTTTCAATACTTCACTGTCCTTTCAGTGAAAAAAAAGTATTTCCTAATATCTGATCTAATCCTCCTCTGGCATGGCATGGCCCTTTCCTCTTTTCCTGTCACTTCTTATCTGGCCCCTTTCCTGTAGTGAGGGGCCCAGAGCTGGACACAGCACTCAAGGGGTGGCCTCACCAGTGCTGAGTACCAGGGTAAAATCCCTGCCCTGGTCCTGCTGGCCACACCCTTGCTGATCCAGGCCAGGTGCCATTGGCCTTCTTGGCCACCTGGGCACAGCTGGCTCATGTTCAGCTGCTGTCAACCAGCACCCCCAGGTCCTTTTCCACTGGGCAGCTTCCCAGCTACTCTGCCCCAGCCAATGGCCTTGGCACAGTGATCCAGTCATTCCAGATCCCTCTGCAGAGCCTTCCTGCCCTCCAGCAGATTAACTCATCCACTCAGCTTGGTGTCTTCTGCAAGCCTGATCGAGGGTGCAGTTGATCCCCTTGTCCAGGTCATTGATGACGGTACTAAACAGAACTAGGCATTAAACAGAACTGGGGAATGCCCCTTATGACTGGTTGACAACTGGATTTAACTTTTTTCAGTACCACCATTCTCTGGACTTACCCATTCAGACAGTTTTTTACTCAGCAAACAATCCATGCCATGAGTAGCTAGTTTGTACAGGAGAATGCTGGCAGAGTGCCAAAAGATTTATTAATCTCCACGTAGAAAACCACCACAGCCTTTTCTTCATCCACCATATGGGTGACTGTCATAAAGGAGATGAGGTTTTTACTGCTCTTCATCTCTCAGCTTGGTGTGTCTGTTTTGTTGTTGAGCTGCCTCTGTGCTGGTAGGGAAGCTAATGCTGTGCTGCAAGCAAGGGCACTCAGAAAGGTGGCAGAGGTGGACATCTCTTTGCTGCAGTTGCAGTGAAATAGCAATAGCTTAGTTTCTGCAGGTCAGCACTGGGATTCACTTAAATATGTGAAGGGTCTGCCAAATCTTTCTGTATGCCCAAGCCATCTTGATTTCCTATAACAACTATCTCTGCAGAGTTCTTTGGCAGTGTTAGATGTTGTATAGCCTCCTTTTTAGTGCTGCAGAAATACACGGTATATTGTTACCTCTACCTGAAAGCACAGTAATTTGTGGTTAGTTCTTATTTTCATTGGGAATAGGGCAAAGGCAGGTACTGGCACAAGTAATACAAGCTACAACAAAGCCAGCAAAGAACATGGGTAGTGACTAAGGCAGCACTGATGACACTGCAAATGAGAACACGCCACTCATCTATTGGCTTTGCTGCTGTCACCCTGAGCTCTTTGCTGTACAGTGCTCTAGAAAGGAGTGTGTCCTTGGCAGACTGCTCAGCTTACTTTAATGCTGATGTTAGAAGCATTGGTGTCAGGCCAGGTTTCAGGACCTGAGAACAAGGTAGTAGATGTGTTGGATGGGTGTGCTTGATGGGCCTATGTAAGCTTGTGTGTTTTCAGTAGCAGGTTGCTCCTGGGGAAAAGCACTTCCAAGGAAGCTGCTTCCACCTAGGTGCCCTGTGAATTAGGGTGGTGTCGTTGCTCCAGGAGGGAATTGTATTCTGATGCAACTGACTTTATGGGCTGTGAAGCACTTGTAGTAGAAAAGCAGAATATTTGATTTCTATGCTAATGGAAAATAAGTGGTAAACTCTACATGCACTGGCTGGCATCAGAGAGAGACAGGTTGAGATATTTGAATTGGGCAAGTCACTTGGCCTCTTTTCGTCTTTCTCCCTTTCCTACTGTCCTTACCCATACACTCTTTCCTATTTACTATGTTTTCCTGAGCAGGCCAAATTCTGTTTCTGCACCATGCTAAAAACCTTACTGTGCTGGATCCCTTGTGCTTCCTCATTGTGCAGGTAAAACTTTTGCCTGCTGACTCTCAGATGATTGCAGAAAAAAGTTTGCCTCTGTAGTAGACTCAGTTTCTGGATTAGGATCTGAGGAACAAAGGATTCTCCTTTTGTTCCAGAAGTTGTGGTGTTGGCTACAAAACTAGAAAAGTTTGGTACTTCCCACAAGGTGTGTTTTAATTTTCCCCTTTGTTCCAGAGTTCATAATTCAAAGCTGAAGTTCTTCTCCAGTAGCAAACTTCAGTAAGAAAGGGAAAAAAAATTGAAATGTAGTGTTTCTAAACTTAATGGTCTGCACTCCTGCAGGTAGCAATACCAGGCTCATAGCACTGCAGTGGAATCTCTGACTGGTGAAGATCACAGAACAGGAGTCCTCTGTGAGCTGTCAGGGCGTCTCTTGGTTTGCATTGCTAAGTGTGTACTACCAACACATGCATACCTTTTAAGATTAAGTCTGTAGGAGAAAAGGACTGCTATTATGGACTTAGAATACAAATTGGGAAGTTCTATAAACTAAAAAGGAGTATGTGTGTGTGCTAAAAATTGCTTGAATTATGTTGGGTTTATATTGTTGTTTGTGTAATTAGCTTGGATATACTTCAAACAACAATTGTGGTTTACAAATCCTTTTTAACTAAGTACAGCCAGATAATAATGAACAAAAGATGTGTAGGAAAAAATAATTTGAAAATCACTTCTGTTACTTTCAGAAAGTAATTATGTACACAGAGAAAAAAAATAAGAGACATTGCAGACTAATAATTGAATTAAATATTTTCATTTATCTTAGATAGCTGCCATAGTCCAGAAGACTACTTAACTTCTCTTTCTATTAGGATTATAAAACTCAAGTAACATTGTGTCTTTACTCACCTAATGTCAGTAGGAAAGTCTTGTGTCTCTCTGCTGTAAAAACTTGGTAATTATATCACACAGTCTAATGGAAATAACAATAAAGAAAAAAGTACTTAGGTGACTCAGGACTTCCTTATCATTGACTTTCAATAATACACAGGCGTCTACAAGTCTTACTGAGTCATACAGAAAGATGTTGAACATTAAAACAGAATTTATCAGACTTCAAGCCCATACCTCTGTTAAAAAAGTCCCAGTCTTACCATCTGACTCTTACCTAAGCTTTGCAATGATCTGGAAATTAGGGCAAGTGATGCTTTAGTGCTTTGGAGGACTTTTCTGGCACTTCTGCTCTAGGGGTGCCCATGCCCCATAACTGGATCTGAAGCACTGGCTAGGCATGGAAGCCTTTTATTCTCTTCTTTTTTCCTGTCAGACAGCTTAGCTGCCTTTGGGAGACCTCAGGGCAAAAGCTTCAGATGCCTTCTCTGGTTTCTAATGCTGAAGAAACAAAGGGAAGGTGCCAGAACAGTGGCTTCCAATCTGCAACCTATGAGTCCTCCAGGTCTCCATGAATTCTTTTTAAAAAAGAATCCATAACAAGGAAACATAGTAAATTTAGTGTCAGTCCACAATATAGAACTATTTCTGAAGAAGAAAAAAAAAAACTAAACAAGAAACCCCCGAAAAATAATTTATTTGCATCAATCTCACTGCTCTATGTACTTGATCCTGAACTTAGATTTTTAGGTGGTCTTAAATGCTTCATCTCTTTAATATTACACTGAAATATAAAGTATTTAGGAATAATTATAGGCTGCCTAACAGCACATCTAAATCCTACATGTAAGGACTGTTATATTTGGGTCCTGAAAAGCTATTTATTTACTAAAGCATCTTTTTGAACTTTTAGATAGAGGACTAGAAAGATTCTCAACATCCTTCAACATTAAAAGATGGCTGCCCTTTGTACCTGCAGTCATGCTTAGGAGTCTAGCTCACAGATTTGCCTGTGTTCTCCCAGAGTGCACATCCAAATCTACAAAGATTTTATATCCTGAAATAATGTTTAATAGGTAATATAGACACTTCCCCTGCGTCACATAAAAAAATGAAAATAACGCTGGTGCTTTTCTCTTTGGTAAACTTCCTGTGAAATAATGAGTATAAAATGTGTGTTTTCTGTGATAGGCTGGCAGAAAAGGTAATGAAAAGATCTGGGTATATAAAGCTTCTCCGTTATTTCTGGATTTTGTGCACTGTAGTTCTGCACCCATGTGTTTATTGTTTTACACTGCTTATGTTGAAATGAAAACTATGCTTGTGCTAATATACTCTACCTAGGGAATTACAGTACAGAAACTAATTATTTCTTCAAACTGATCTGACACCATGCACAATTGGTACTGATGAGTGATGAAATTATAATGTTCTTGTGAGTAAACTGATTGTAAATGTAGTGATGTCTGTTAGTGGGGAAGGGTAGCCTGACATTGTAATTGAGTGATGGCCACAAAGTCATTATCATGGTGTAGTTGTTCATAATATGTTTATTATCTGTTCATAATAAGAACCTGTAAGACTTAAAAGTTTGATAGCAATTGATTTTTTTCTTTTTAATGTACTGACAAGCAGATACAAATACTGGTTGTACTAACATGGCTACATTTCTAGCAGTTGTGGTAAAGCTATCTCAGGACTGGTCTGTGTGGAAGCTGGGTCTGACGTAACAGCAGAGTCTTTTTATTTGTGGTTTTGATTACAAGTGGGAGCCCAATAGCAGTGGCATGAGAGACAGGGAGCAGTGTATTAAGGATATGTTGTTATCAACATGAACAGCAGTATATTTATTTTTTTTTGCATTGGGATTCGATGGGGACAACAGAAAGAGACACTGAAATAAGATCTTCTGAATATCTATTTGATCCTGATATAAGCTTCATTTTTCATTCCTGTCAGCCATAGATCTGCTACTGCACTGGCTCTGTGGTACTTTTTTTTTTTTAGGCCTTTGTATGCCTGGAAGTTAATAGTGTTGCATTTGGGTTATTACATATTTTGGATTCAAGGGGAAAGTTCTGCCCTTTGGGAAAATGCAAGGGCAGAAGATGAGGAGAAGAGCGTCATAAAAATGAAGGCTTTTCTGCATTAGTTATGGCCTAACTTGGTCAATTCTTTTTAAAGAATTTAACATTGTTTCTAGAATCGTGAAGTCAAATACTTCAAAGTAGGTACTGCCAGGATCATTTCAGCATTGTCATTTTGAGCATATGAGTGGCAATGACCTTAATGTGGTCACATACTGCTCTCTTAACCCCTCCAGGTCCCTGGACTTATTCAGTGTGCAGAATGTGCTTTGCACTTACAAGGTAGGAACCATTATTTAACCTTTTAATCTTATTACTGTTCATTATTCTAACCCTCCTAGAGATACAAAATTATTTTACACATATGCTTTTCTCTTCATCTTCATTATCCTATCCAAATGCATAAAGTATTTTTCATGATACTGAGAAAAGGGATAGTATTCCTTTCATTCCTTTTCCCAGATAGAAGACCTGGGATATCAAGTAGCATCAATATTGGAATAGCTTCTGGATTTTTTCTTTGGAAGAGCTTGCATTGCAAACTTCATGCCTTGAAAGCACTATTCTGTTCAGCTTTAGACACAGTTGTGTCTGTTCAGTGACTCAAACTCCACAGTCTCAGGATGAATGTTTATATAAGTGGAAAATATATTGGCATCCAGCTGTGAAGCTTAATATCAATGACTATGCAAACATCACATGAGCTTGAATCAGTGAAGTGTGACCAGCAGGACCAGGGCAGTGATTGTCCCCCTGCACTCAGCACTGGAGAGGCCACACCTTGAGTGCTGTGTCCAGTTCTGGGCCCTCTCTGCAAGAGGGACATTGAGATGCTGGGCATGTCCAGAGAAGGGCAATGGAGCTGGTGAAGGGTCAGGGGCACAAGTCTTCTGAGGAATGACTGAGGGAGCCGGGGTTGTTTCATCTGGAAGAAAGGAGGTTTAGGGGACATCTTATCACTCTCTACAACTACCTGAAAGGAGGGATATTGTAGAGGGGTTGGGCTCTTTTCACAGCTAAAAAGTGACAGGACAAGAGAAAAGGGCCTCAAGCTGTGCCAGAGGAGGTTTAGACTGGATATTAGGAAACATTTCTTCACTGGAAGGGCAGTCAAGCATTGGAAGTGGAAGATTCACCGTCCCTGGAGTATTTAAGAGAAACGTACAAATGGTATTTAGGGGCATGGTTTTGTGGTGGCCATGCACTCCTGGGTTAATGGTTGGACTTGATGCTCTTAGAGATATTTTTCAACCTAAACAGTCCTATGATTCTGTGATTCTATCTCAGTTCACATTAGTGTGCTGCTGTGCAGTTACATGTCTGTGCTTACATGCAGGGTTCAGCAGATCTGCATTAGTGTGGCATTCCCACTTTTCCTGCTTTGTTTAGCCTCGGTGGAGCCAGCACACTGTGCTGTGCTGTGGACATAGATCCTCTCAGATGCAGGAACAGCATCCAGCTTGACACTGTGATATTTGTGTCCTTGTTCACAGGAACAGCTCCTGCCTCAGGGAAAACCCTTGTTTTTATTCACTACACATGTTCTAAATCCCTGAAACAATGTAATATCTGGTAGAAAACAGGTCCACCTGTTTATTTAATGCTATTTGGAGAAAACTAGTGCAAAATAAGGCCTTGGAAGATTTACTTTTATGCATTTGTACAAAGTTTTTGGTTTGAAAAGCTTGACTTTATTCAGTGGAGTTTCTCTGGAAAAAGCACTCCCAGGGAATTCTGATATCACTTGCCTGATTCATTCTGTACTCTCATCCTCTTCTTACAAAAATGTATTTACTCTGTTCCTTACAGTGGCAATGCAATCTTGCTCATGTTGTTTTCTCTCTGTATGCATCTTATGTGATCCTGTCTCTTGCCCAGCAGTTGCCCCCACTTCCTAACAGGCTAAAACAAATCAGTTTCTCTAAATGGATGCAAAATGGTTGACCTTTCAATGAATATTGGAAATACTATTTTCCCTACTTTGACAATAATTTTAAGACCATACTTTTAAAATAATTATAGCACAAGCAGCAAGCTGTGTTTTGGTTTTGTGTTTGGTGGTTGGGTTTATTTGTTATTCTTTGGTTGGTTTTGTTTTCATTCCAATACATTTATTTGATCCTATAAACCCACCTTTGGCAATTTTGGTGCAGCTCTTTCATGACTCTGACAGCTCACCAAACACTAGGAGGACAGTGCAGAGTCTTAGAAAACAGCAGGGATCAGATGAGGACTGCATCACATCTCACTTATTGCTTAACATCAGGGGGAAGTAAATGCTCTCATTCTTACTCATGGGGTATGTTGCATCTTCCTTCCCCTTAATTTGTGGCAGCTTCACCTCCCTGTCTGGGAGCAAAAATGATACTCTGTCTGTTGCAGGAGTCCTTTGCTTCCCATACAAAGTGCCTGGCATTCCCACACAGAGGAGTTCAGGAGATCAGCAGAACTTCTTTGCTTGCTCAGGAGGCAACCCAGTCACCAGCTTCTGTTTGCTTCAGCTCTGCTCTTACCCCACAGGTGGTGCTGGGATCTTATGTTATGCTTCCTTCTTGATTATTTTTTGTTAAGTGATATTCAGGGTATGCTCTTATCGGATGCTTCTGAAAAACTAAAGTATGCAGTATTTCCACATGCCTGCTGTAATAGTAAGCTCTTAAAAAAATTCCCGTAAGTTACTTATGGCATTTATCTCTTAAATTCATGTCAGAGCATGTTTTTTCATTCACTGTGGAATATATCCTTTATACTAAATCTGATATTAAATTAATGAGTCTGTAACCCTGTTCATCCTCCTTCAGTAGTGTTCAGCTATTTTATAAATACACTGAACCTGTTTTTGTATGCAAATATGACATTAGCCTTCTAAGAATACTTTCTTAAAACTGTATCATCTGTAATTTATGGCAGGGTGGCATTATGTTTTATACAAAGGGAATTTTAACATACAGGATGTGAGCTTGTAGTACTAAATGCCTCAAACCTCCATTTACTTCTCTGCCAAAGCAATGGTACGGAGAAATCAATACTGAAGGTTCAACACAAGAAAATCTAGGTACTGAGCTTTTTTCCATCTGCCTTTTCTTCAAGCCAGACTATGGTTTGTATGTGTCTGCTCTGCAGTCGTAGGACTTCTAGAAGTCAGAAGTTTTGTTGCCATAATCTGCAGATCAGTGGATGTACCAAACCTTCTGGATTACCAGGGTAAGTAAGCTTATGTCATGACAGGACAGGAGACTTTTGGTTTTTGCACTCTGCTGTCAGAAAGCTTATAAGTGCACATCTATTGTGGTATTTCAGGTAGTTCTAGAAGGCTCATTCTCCAGAAACTTTTTCTTTTTCCTGGCTGTAAGTTGAGAGGGTGTCATGGTAGTTTGGTACAGACTGGCTAAAGTGACCAGAGTCTCTTCTATGGCTATTTTCTGAGGAGTTGTAATGTTCTAATATTTTTCAGGCTTTTGATTAGTGTGCCAAAAAACTTTCTTCATTTCCATCTTCATTTCCTTCCAGTCTCTTAGCAATGTATTGCTAGACAGAGTACTTAGTCTATTTTAATACATGACTAATCTTTTCAGACCCATTTCCACTGCTATCTGTGCACTACAATTGCTAACTGTATTAAACCATTCAATATGGTACGCAGCAGTCCATCAATCCTTTCTTCATCTAAAGGCAGAAAATATATAGTAATTGCTTAATAAATCTGCCATTCCTTTATCTTGGTCTCCCAATACCCCATTTGCATTTTTAGTACTTTTATCTTTAGGGCTGGCTGGTCATCTAACCAAGACAGGACGATAGCTAACTTTTATGGTATAGAAAGCAATAGGATTCTATGGTGAATTAGTGTTTTTTTATTAATAACAGATACTAAATCTTGATGGAATAGTTGATGTTGTGCATAGCTACAACCCCTGCAGAACTTTTCTTGGGTACCTGGGATGGATAATATTCTCTTAATTTGCCTCAGGCTTGTAATGCAAAAAAGTTTCCTGCATTTTGGCACAAATAATTTGACAAAAAATTCATGGCTGAATTCCAGTAAGGTCAGCTTTTCCTGTATTCTTTGTAACTATTCTTTTCAAGAGGATTACCATATTTTTAATGACAATAGTGGCACATTATTGTTACAAGGAATTCTTTTTTGTTTGTTGCTGAGTAGTGACATGTTCACCAGGTGTGAGCATATTTTTCTGCTATACTGTCAGAGATATTCATGTTAGTTGAGACTATTAATGATTTCAGGTTTTTATGTATATAGTTATTTATGAATTAACAAGAATTGTTTGCCATGAAGAAATCTAAAAGTTCTAGCTAAGAAAAACAAAGGAAAAGTACAAAGGCTTTCAGTTTGTGTATTAACCACACTTGTGTTTTATACCTCATTCTGTGCAGCATTGAAGCTTAAGAACACTCCATTCCTAAACTGAAGTTTTCTATTAATTGTTTACTTTCTGAACATTGAGCTGTGTGATAGGAAGGATGTGCAAGGAGGCATTTATCACTGGTCTTGCTTATATATGTACTTCTTTCCATTTCTGAACAGGAACTTTTGTTGACCAAACCTTCTTATTTAATAGTGAAAATTTTCAGCATTTAGGAAGCATGAACCTCTGCACATAAAGCATATCTCATCAGCAAAACAGCTTTTTGTGAATATCTTGGACTCATCCCATCCCTCCTGTTCTTCAGGATCAGGTCAGAAAGTCACAGCAAGTTCAAGATCTGTCTTCATCCTGAGGGAACTCCATAAGATAAGTCTTCAGATATCTAATAGACATTAAGAATTTACAGCATAAAACCTGTTTTATAAAACTGGCATGATGCACCATCCTAATTAGGATTAAATCCCATTTCTAATGACAGTGAAACTCTTTAAGACTCTGCTTGAGACTATGGACTTAAAGGGGAATTTTGACAAATGCAAGTCTCACATCTCCTCTTTAAACTATGCCCTTGCTAGAATAAATACATAGAAATAGACAGAAATGAAGAAAAAAAACCATCCCCAAACCAAACACTTTTAAAATAAATTAGAGAAGTCAATAAGTCAAGACATTGATTGCCTGTGCTCCTGGGAGACTGTTAATAAATGGAAACACATGGCTGATATTTAGTTATTTTGCCTAAATAAATACACGGAAAGCATTAAAAGCAACTTTTGGAGGATTTCCATAGAACTGTCAAAATGTATTGCTGCTTGCTACTATTACAACCTACATCAACTTTCAGGAGCAAAATAAAATCCCTCATTTATTTTGAATTGAGTGCCAAAACAAGAGAAATAAGCAATTTTGAAATAAGTAAGTACAATAATATGACACACAGCTCCGGCCTTACGCTTCAGGGAACAAAAGAGTTTTTATTTCTGGGGGAGTAGAGGTACATAAGGGAGTATACAGTGGAATAATTACTGCTTTAATACTTACATTTTCAGTATAATGGGAAAAATAAAAAGAGAAAAACTTCTCTAGTTAAGCTGAACAAGTATTTCTTCATGGAATCTTCTAGTGCAACTTTTTTCAGATGGAGAATGGATCAAATAGTATATGACATGAATCAGGCTTTGTGTGGCATGTGGTCCAACAAAAGCTGCACAAATTGGGAGCCTATCTCAAACTTTAAAAAAAATATTTTAATGCTGACAGCAAGAGACAGAATTGTGTTTTATAGGGAGCAAAGACCAATTCTAAGACTGTAGATCTTAAAAAATGGTTACAAGAACACTTAATCCAGATTCACGATAGAATTCCTGCCTAAAGGTGGGATAGTCACATCCAGTTAATTTCCTGACTTTTAGGGAACCACATATGCACGCTATAATCAAAGATCTTACTGCAGTGAGATTGCTCTGTGTGAATATCTCTTTTCTCCTCTCCTATAATGGAAAGAAAACCTCTTATTCTTCAGTCTGCTTCTGATTCACCTAGGAATTTTAAATTGCATTCAGTTTTTCAGAGTATTCAATATTTAAAGCTATTCTCATTGCATCTATTGTTCTTGATTATTCAATTATACTTGATAAAATTGGTCTTTGTTGCCCTATTTTCTTTTAATTTCACCTTGGGTGAATTTCAGTTATCTTCTATTCTTGTTCTTGCAGATTTTGATCCTATTTTCTTAGACTATTTTACATTTTTTAGTGATACTTATATGAAAAAAATAGCTGTATTTTCATTGTAGTGCTTTCATTCTTGGATGTTTAAATTGAATGACAGTGCTTTATTGAAGTATTCTCTAACATTAAATTCAGCTTTTTTACTTTTTCTCATTTGGCATAGTTCAAGGACAGCCTTTTTCCACATTGCCTTGTCTAGGAAACCAAAAGGATCAATTTCATTTCCTTTTAAAGCCAGTGGCAGAAATTCTTCTGATTTATCTAAGGGGAAGATTGAGGCTTCTTGTGAGTATCCCTAGAAATGTCTCCCAAGTTCCAGATGTGCAGTTCTTCTCCCAAACAACACCCCTGCATTTTTTACAGGTCTCATGGAACCTTTCTACAGACATTCAGCAGTGTACATCATTCACCAGGCAAAATGAACAGGGGAACTTCCCTGTATTTGTTACCATCTGTCACTCTTTACCTTTACAACAGATCTCCTTCCTGCACTGCATTTCTCTGTACATTTGATAAAATGTGCATTCTTGTATTTTTTTGTACCATACAGTGTTTGTTCTTCAGTCCACCTTTGATATATTAGAGTGAGTAGGATATGTGGGGAAAAGGGCATGCGAGGGGGTTTTGCCCTTTTTCCATTTTTTTTAAAGTAATCAGTCTTTTCTAAATGTCCTCATGGAGGTAAAAAGGAAGCCAGCCTTTGCTATTTGTGTAACAGTTGAATATCAAAGCTTATACTTGTAGCTAAAGCACAGATGACTTCACTACACAAAATCTCTGAATGTTTTAAATGGCTATGCTTATGCAATGATAATGTCAGTAAAAGCCTGGAAATGCTATGAATAAAACAAATAAAAATTGAATAATTTCTTTTTCTGTCCTGTAACAAAAAACTATTTTGGGAAAAAGAAATGTAAAGGTTTTTTGTGTGTCAGCAATGTATCTGAGGTTGGATTCTGTGTTCAGGAGGAGAAAAAAAATCACTGGAAGGCAGAAAGCAAAAGAAAAAATTAGTATTTTGAATTATTTTTCTATATGACATGTCTGTGAGCCACTCAATTCTGTGTCTGTGTGAGATTAAAAAAAAAAAAGACCCACATAACAGAAACAAAACAGTAAGCCACCTTGAGACTTGAATCATAAATTAATTCAGGGATTTCTATGGAAATTACCAGCGTATGTACTTTAAAAAGCCCTTGTGCAGGATGTATCTTCCTCCAGCTTGGTTTGACTGATCAGCTACATGAGTGGAAAATATTCCAAGTAGAGGCTCAACTGGGACAGAAGAGCATGGTCCTAGTGAAATGTTAAACTTTAATGGATCTCAGCAGAGCCTGGGTTTCACCTGAGGAGCCAGGAGACGTTCCGAGATGTCCTGGTTGTGTGCTTGGAGCTCAGAGTGGGGAAAATTGATAGGAACTGAAAGGCACTGCAGTTAACAACACACAGTGATGACAATAAACTTCCAAGGAATCAGTTTACTGTGTGGGAAGGGAATGCAGCAGTGAATGATACTCACACCCCTCTCTCTCTCCCCAGATGGTCTTTTGTAGTGACCATAGGGGTAATATACTTCTAAATAAATGTAAGTTCTGATTTTAGAAAGAACTGTTTCCCCAGTGGCCTCAGAAATGTTATTCCTTGTTACCAGTCTTATTGCTGGATCAGTAAGTTCATTTCTAAGGCATCAGAAAACATGGCATTTGGTATGGAGGGTCTCTGAAGGTCTGGGAACACCATTTCTCCAAGAGGGAAGGATTCACTTGCTAACTGATGGCTCAGTGTCATTCTTCTAAAGTTTTTACTTCTTGACAATGAGCACCAGCAGAAGGGTTCAGATAAGAAACCAAGCTGCATCCTTAGGTCATGGGTGATTTAAAAGTCTAACATCTATGGTCAAATATACCAGACATGGAACAGAGTAAGACAACTATGAACCCTAAATTTGAATTATCTTGCAAAACCAATATTGATATGAAATATCCTACCCTATTATGATAAGGAATACGTACATTTATGGTGTTTAATATGAAACAAAAAAATCCATCTAGCACATCTTTGTTTTGTTTAGGCTGTTTTCACTGAGGAATATGGGAATCGGGAAATCACTTTACTGTGGCCAAGATATAATACTATCTGTTTCTGGGTTTTATTATATTTCCTTTACAGCTGTGATTTGTGACCATTTGCATTTTTGCTGACAGGTACTAAGGGTAAGTCAATATTTATAAAGTACTTTTTCCTATGCCTTCCTTTTACTAGAGACTTTTCTGATTGTAATGGGCTCTTTTTTCAGAAAGTGAAATACAGTTTGAGTGCACATGCCAACAATAATTGTACTTGTCAAAAGAAACAGATAACATTATAACTGCCTGAAATTTAATCACAAGAAATGCGATAATTCATATGGGAAATCATGTTTTACAATTTCTTTCCATGTGGTTTAGAATAGTTAAGGGGGAAAAAATTATTCTGTTTAGGCCAAGCATGCAGAATGGTATAGAAAGGCAATTTAATGCAAAGCTTTTCAAATGTATTGGTGTTTCCAGCCAACAGAAACATACCTGAGACTACAACAATAAAAACACTATATGAGAAGTTGGGGAAAAGTAATTCTATTTAATTGTTATATAATATACTTACTTTGATTTAATTTTGAATTTTAAGATTTTTCTTTTAAAATTTTGGCAGTGCTGCTGGGAGCAAGTATAATGTAGCATATATTATAACATTTCAGCTGTGAAGTATGAGATTCCATTCTGTCATTAGTGTAACTGGGTTGATTCGTTACATCAGATTTTTTTGATATTGATAGACATATAGGTTTGAATCTGGGCCAGATCTTGTATACTAAAATCCACTGTAATTTTAAATTCTGCTTTAGAGTAACAACTATCAAATTGCTTTTTAATCAGCCCATTGCTCTAAAAGCAAAGAGCAAAAAACCCCAGGTCATAAAGTCAGCAAAACCAAGCAACAAGTAAAACTCAGCTATTTAATCAAAAAGATTTTAACATAAGATTTTTTTCATTTTCACATTTTTAACTGTGTTTTCATATCAACCAAGATGTGTTCTTACTATGTTGCTTGGAGAGCCTCCTGACCAGAATGACCTTTAGAGACAAACTTCAGTTGTGTGAGCCTGGCTGGAGGGAAGAGCAGGAGTTCCTGAGCTTGGTTACCTTTAGTTCCAGCTAGGGTCGGGCACAGTGGCTTAGCTCTGAGCCTTGATCTGCATGCCAGCTCCTCCCAGTGAATGTCTTTGCCATCCATTATCTTCTGGTGGTATTTTGATAATTGTGGTATCTCTGTTTACTGGAGGCATCTTGGTTGATGAGAGGGATTGGCTGATTCACTAGAGGTAAGTCTAAAACCTTTGGAAAAAATGGGTAACAGTACATTAATTACTCAGGAATGTACCCAGCCTTTGCAAGAACACAGTCAGGATGAGGGTTTGTACTCATTTTTACTCATGTGTATTGGGTTTTTTTGTCAGTGTTCTGCAAAGCAATACTCCCATTGCACGATCCAAATCAAATATAGGAGAAGAGTCAGTAAGTTGTTTATCACAGTGTTCCTCTCAGAATACAAAGAAAATTAATATGTCATTTTGCCCTGGAATGATTTCCTTGAATTTGGTCAGTGAGTAATAGGGTAGTCCATGTGACTTGGAACAGACTCTGACTACTTTGCTTTATCCATTCTGATTTGTCCTGCAAAAGGGGAATCTTAGCAATTCAACACTCTCTTGAAGTTTTTACAATTGTGGTGTTCCCTGCCTAGAAATAGAGTTCTGGAGCAGAGTGAGGAAATGAGCAGCAACAGGAGGCTTTAATGAAAACAGACCATGCCAAAGAAAAGCAGGAAGTTTAAAATAAAGATAATTACAAATGCAGTATTGAATAATGATTGTATACTTTTCATCAAGACTGATAGAGATGTCTTTGCCCAGCTAGGAAAATTGTCAGCAGTACAATGCAACAATCATGGCAGGAGATTCTTTTTACTCAATACTTGCTAATGTGTAAAAAAAAAAAAAAAGGCTTGTAGGTTGTCCTGCCATACTCTGCTGTAAATTGAGATTGAGAATGAATGTTTTTATGCTTTCATTTTTATTGTTAGATATAAAATATGAGCAGTTGTACATGAAAACATGATGAATTTGAGTGTTGGTATGACCAAATAACCCACCCTAGTTTAT
Organism: Petroica traversi; assembly: GCA_025920805.1. Taxonomy (NCBI): domain Eukaryota; kingdom Metazoa; phylum Chordata; class Aves; order Passeriformes; family Petroicidae; genus Petroica; species Petroica traversi. The sequence continues at coordinate 2,221,802 of JAHLSL010000020.1, forward strand.
ATTTCAAGGGAACTTTTCTAAGAACAAATATTCCTGCTTCAGAAAGGAGGTCATAAGCTGTATACACTGACTTAGCGTTGATATGCTAATATATCTCTAAAGAATTCAGCAGATAATTCTGAAGAAACCAGCTATTTATACTGCAATTTCATGTAGCAAGACCTCTGGATATGTAATCTAAGATTTTGAGCTCTGTACAAGTACTAATCATCAGAAGAACTTGACAGCTCTGTAATTTTTCTCTCTGTGGGTTCTCACGGTATATTAATAAGGTGAATAATAAAACAAGTCAGCAATAGATTTAGGATTATAAATATATGAGCTAAGAGAAAATATTTTAATAATTTTCCCTTGTATTTATATGTAGCTGTATTTACTATTGAATTTGAGGAGCATGTACGTAGAGAAGAATATCTCCAGTAAAATGTAGGCAATCTATTTATCAACAATAAATTTCACATTGTTACAGAAGTTAAATTACAATGTAGTTTCAAGTGTAGGCAAAGCGAAACCTACCTTCAGTCATGCAAAAGTGCATAGAAAGTGGGTATAAAGATTGTTTCTGCCATTTTATCATGCTTTGGGTTCTTCAGCTTTATTGCTATGACCTCATTTTTCATAGATGTCTGTGCTCTGTGTTCTGTTTTTCATCATTATATTCAGCTTTAAGATACTAGAAACTTTTACTTTGTCACATGGTTATAACTTTCTCTTCCATCATTTTTGCTTCTCTTGGTGGCTCCTGAAATAGTTGCCAGTGATGCCTCTGATGTTATCACAGTGTTCACCTTCTATCATGTTGGGTGAAGACACCAAGGGTGTAATGACACCTTATGAGAGGAAAAAAGTTGAGAAGTCTGTGTGTGTGAGATTTTTAAATGCAACATTTTCACCTGAACCATGCCCTAAGTATTTTAAATAGTGGCACTTATTTCTAGCCAGCTGCTCTAGAATATAAAGAAATTCACAAATGAAAGAATTTTTATTAGCAGTGTTTCCTCCCATACTGAGATGAGAGAAAGCTTGCTGCTCCACCTGTTTCCCAGCTGGTTTGGGAGAGCAAATAGGAACTGCTAGAGCTGAGGGAGATATCAAAATTGATTTTCTAGCTATCTCGACAGTTTGAAAATACATTTAACTGGATCACTAGAAAACTAAATGAATTTGGGACATTCAGTAAGTCCATTAAAAGTTCTCTATCTATTACATAAAGCAACAGGGAGCAAGAGCATCTAATTTAGACCCACATATTCCAAATTCTGCAATAAAAAGTGAAAGACCATCTTTTTTCCCATTTCTAATGCCTGTTGGAAGTAGATAAGGAAAAGCTTCATGTGTTTTCCACCCATTTGTGTTCCTTCCTCCTATTACCTCTTAGTTCCTTAGTACTTCAGGATGCTGTTTTCCATTAAACAGTAGGTCTTTCCACTGTATAACCTCCACAGGGGTTACACATAGTTTTCCAGCCTCTTTCATAGGTGGACTGGAATAAATGAAAAGGGGTCTTTCTCTGGAGAATAACACAGGAATGTGAACTTTTCCCCAGGGAGAAATAGGTAAAGGGAATGTAGCGCTTAACAGGAACCACTGGCATGCGGTATCCAGAGAAGGAGGAAAGAGACTTGAAGCTGGTTGGTTTTGTGTGTGAGGGTCAGTGGACCTTGACAAATAAAAATTCACTGTTTTCCCCTCCATGAAATAAAGATCCTAAAGAATAAAAATAATAATAAAGATCCACCATAAAGATGGTGAGTTGTTCCATTCTCATGGACCATTTCCTAATGGGATGTAATTAATGACATTCTCCTCTCTTTAGGATGCAGGGAACCAAGAGAATTGTCTCTAGCTCAACTATTTTGGAAAACAAAAATATTTTGTTCTGCAAACTACATGTCATATTTTGCTCTTAACTTATGTGTATGTTTTAAGAAAAAAAAAGAAAGAGTTTATTTGGTGCTTGAGTAAGTATATAGTCCAGTGTACAACTTCAAGTGTGGAGCCACCAGAAATTCAGTTTTGTAACTTTGGCTCATTTTTCTTTCCAATGGCTCTTACACATTATTAACAGTAATTCTCTACTTCAACTATTTTTTCTTTTGATGTAGAAGGAAGTGCTGACAGGCTATCTGATTATTTCAGAGAGCTATTTTCCTTAGTTTCCCTTATCTATATTAACAATTATATCTTCAAAGAACTTGCAGAATGTGTTACCTGTTCATTCTGAACTTATCTTTGAACATGTTAGTTTTTTCAGTTTCCATTCCCTACCAAAGCCATAGTTTCCTTTCTAAGAAATTCTCTAAAATGGAGAGAAAACTTGTAGGTTTATGGATTAATCTGTCTTTTCACAGTCAAAAACCAGTGCAATTGCATTGCATCTCTCCCTCATCTGCAGTCCCTTTGCTTCATGAGAGTCTTGCTAAAGGAAATACAAAATATGAGATTCCTCAAATACAAGAAAGCATTGTGAAAGATGTAAGACAATTTTCAGATAATCTGTTGTTCTGATTTAATATCTCTGAAACTCGTCAAACTATTCAGTAAAGCATGTGCTCTGTAAAGTGTATTTCTGTGCTCAAACTGTGCTGCTTTAAAACTTTTGTTGCCATCAAGTAGAAATCTTTTTCAGCTTTACTCCTCCCAGCATAATAGTCCAAGAATGGCATAAATTAAAACTTAGAATTATATTTTCAGACTGAACTTTGTTCATTTTTTTTTCAATCTAACAACTTTCCTTTTCAGCAGTTGATTAGTATTTATGGGGAATTAGATGTAACTCTGAAATGGCACCACTTCACTGGTTGGTGCCTGTAGCGCTGAGTACATCCATGAATACTATTCCCAGCACCACGCTCCAGCCTGATAATTTGGATGGGAATAGATAAGCTCTTTTATTTTAAAAGCTACCAATTATTATTGGATGCACACAAAGTCCTTATGTTTTTCTTTCTGACATAGGGTTTCATAAGTCAGGACTATAATTTTGACATTACTGTGATGGTGATCAGTGCTAAGGACCAGTGCCCCAGGTGACAATGTCATTATAATATCTGTGACCTAGAAGGTATTTTGTGTAGCTTTTATGCATCCTCCTTGTTCTTTTAAGCTTATTCTAGATTCACAGAATAAAGGAAAAGGCTTCCTTTCATATTATCAGTGATGCTAGTTAAGTCACAGGCCTCAGATTTCAAGTTGGGTATTTTTTCTAATCATGACATAGTCTAATGGGTAAAATACTTTTTTTCCCTATAAGACGCCTCTTAATTGAATTTATGGCATTTACTCAGGAATCATTCAGGTATCCATGATAACTTTAAACCTCTTCCTCTTTTCTCAGATTCCCTTGCCACCTCCAGATGCATCTAACAACAGTAAAACATTTTGTATCTTGTTTCCATATCATCTGAGAGGCCCTTATCTCCTCCTAACATGCACAAGAGCGAGAAATGAATCACTTGGAGTGGAAAACTAAATAGGATTGTTGGTATCTTAGGCACACTCTCTTCTGTGCAAAGGCTCAGTTAACACCAGTGAGTCACACAAACAGCAGAGAAGGGAAGAAGTCAATTTTGCCATGGAAAGAGGAGGTAGAAACCAGGCCACAAAGGAATCAGATCAGACACCAGGCCAGGAAAATATCACTTCACAGGAACAGCTCCTAGTGCTCAGTACAATTTCATTTGTATACAGCTGTCTACTAAAGTAAAGAGAATGAATTTAGAGACTTCAGATAAAATCCATATGATTTTAATTTTAGAAATATCAGTGACTTAAGAACTTTTAAGAATATGAAATGTATTAAATTTTCAAGTTTATTTAATTGGCTATGCTAGAGCTTACGAATAGTTATTTAGAAGCTTCATTTCAGAGTCTTGAATATAGATTTATTTTCTTGGTTTTTTTGCTTTTGTAAAGTAACTTTTCCCTCCCCTTCTACCCCACCTAATTGTAACCTTCTATTGAAGATTTTTATGACAAAGATGGCTTAAAAATGGATATTAACCGTGTATGAGTAAATTATGATTGACTGTCATAATCCGTGCTGTGTGTTGGATGCTGTTAGATCATAGGTTAAAAGAGAGATTTGCTACTTTCAGACACTTAAAGTGGAGAGGTAGGACCAACATGAGATGGAATAAGAAATGTCATTTTTTCTTTCAAACAGTTCAGTTTAAAGCACATGTAGATTCACTGACTCAGACAGTTCCACTTAGATGCACAGTAGTGTATGGAACTAGAATCAGGAGTCAAATGTCTTTTATACTCTTGGGAGAATTTATTATTTTTTTAGAGAAGGAAGTAAAAGAAATGACAAGTAGAGCAAGACAATGTAAAAAGAGAAGGCATAAAATATAAATATAAAATCTTCTTAAACATTGTACACTATTTCTACTGTTCTGTTGTAAGAAAGGAACTAACGCAAAGAAAACGAAGCTGTTAAAAAGAAGAAAGAAAAATAAAGTCAGAACATTGTGGCTTATAAAGAGCTGGTGCAGATAGACAGGTAACTGTCCACATTGGAAAGTGCTGCACACTATCTCTTTTCAGTTATTGTATTTCCAAACTTTGTGATTAACACCCCCGTTCAGAACATCATTCCACAGCTATTTATTTAAACAAAACCTTTAAGATCAAATTGTTAGCTTAAATTCTATTATGAATGAAGAAAGATGGGAGTATTTACTCTGCAAATCATAGTTATTTCCCTAGCTGCCTTCTAGTTCCTGTAAGGAAAGTAAATTGCTTTGGATCTAGCCTGCCCCTGTGTCTTGAGTGGGCCAATTCAGAGTGATTTACTGATCTATCTGCTAGTTTGTTCTCTTTGGCAAAATATAATGTTTGCTTGTCTTGGTGAAGAATTCCACATGCTTTCTCCTTCAGACTTGCAGGGACTATGACCTACTCACCAGGTATTCCAAGAACTATCTCAAAATGAATTTTCCAGTTGTGCATCAGATAACAGTATTTGTTGTTTGCCATGCACAGCATCTTCTCTGAAAAATCCATTTTGAATTGAGCTAATGGCCATTCAGCTGTGAAAAGAAAATACAGCACAGAGCAATGCTAGAATTGATTGGACCATGGGATGTCATCACCACCTGCATAACAATAAACCAAAATGCTCAACAAGCAGCATGACTTAAAATCTGACCTACATTCACCACAACTTGGGAGAAAAAATCTGGGACTGTATATTCTCACTATGAGACGATACACTGAAACTTTTTTTTTTAAGAACTTTTTCAGAATATTTTGATTCTTTCCAAAGTGGTGCTATTTCTCTACTCAGCTGTCCCATTTTTCATTTTAAGAGTTCATCTACCCAGAAATATTTTCACTTCTCTCTCTGATTTGTTTTAGCTGCGGGGATGGCTTCTTCCTATGACATTGTGCACATTCTGAATGTTTCATTAGGTACTTCAGATACTCAATATGCAATAAACTTTTTCAAGGAGCTATTGCAGAAGAAAAAAAAAAAGATTAAACGTTTGTTTATTTTCTTTTGAATTCTGAATAATGCTTTTCCGCTTACTTTGTGATTCTCTTGCAGTGTTTTTTTTACGGATTCACTTTTGCTAATCATATTTTAAGACTGACAAAGTACTCATGTTCTCTTAGTAGATCTTGTGAATGCTTGGAGGCCTTTTAGTGGGTCTTGTAGCTATTGGCTGGGTTTTTGCCATTCTAATTTGGTTTCTTTCATTTTAATGAAAAGAGCCTTGTACCAGGTTAATACATATTAGGAGATTTAAATAGTCTCTGAAGTATTTTATAAGGAATTTTAAATTTTGAAACCTAGATTCTAAAGAAACTAAATAAACAAGCAAATAAGACATGCTGTTCTGATACTTTCTCCATTGATTTTCCATAAATATGTCCACAAGTTATAGAAGTATTTGATTCATTTTCCCAGTAATAAATAGTATAATGAACTAGTCTTTTTTAGGAGAAATAATCACAGACTATTGCCATGAAAACCTTCTTTAGTAATAATTATCTTATTCAGTCAGAAATTAAATAGCCTTAGTACTAGGACTTAGATTTAAATTGCTTCAACTCTTGCCTGCCAGTTATCTTTCAAAACACCATTGTCTATTCCACAGCACTTTAAAATCACCCTACATTCTAATAAAACAATACTTAATGCTTTCTACCTCCATCTTAATTACATGCATGTGGAAAGTCTTCAAAGTAATTGATATTTCTAGTGAAAATGTGGTTGTTACCACGGAGATGAGCCCAAGTTTTTCAGCTGCTATGCTTCTCGAAGTAACTACTCACATAAACAACCCACTAGATATGGAACAACAAGAAAACTCCAAAGAGTGTAACTGACCTATCATTGTAGGTGAAGTATTCTCTAATGTACAACAGGCTGGAGGAATGGCAAAACAGTATAATTACATTTTCCAGCTTTTACCACATTTTGTGTTTACCAAATTGTGAATAAGAAAATACTTACGTAGTTCTCAGCTGTAAATTGTTTTTTAAGTCCTACCTGAAGTGATAAACTTCTCTGTGCAACAGATTCGCAAATACTAGATTAAAAAATATTAAGAAATGTCATGGTATTATGAAAAATATGAAAAAGAATCATTTTTATATTGTGAGATCCCACTGATTTTATGCTGAAAATTATTGTATTTTTTAAAGTCTACTTTCACAGAGAAAAGCATTCAGCATGAATTTTAGTAATGTTATCTGGAAAACATGAGTATTTTTTAATAATATGCATGTTTTGTATGTACATTATTGACTTCAGAGTGAGTTACAAATTTGAAACATCTATATCTATTTTGGACTCTAACTAAGGGATAAGTTTACATTGTTAATATAGGTGCCACAATAAGTTTTAAAACATAAAACACTGACACTGAAGGAGGAAATTTGACTGAATTAGGAAACAGAGCTGGTTAACCATGTTTATGTTAGGTTTAAGCCATTTCCAAATGGCGTAAGGAAAAATCGAGACATTAAATTTAAATAAGTCATTATAGAGCATAATGCTGTTTAACTCTGTCTTACCAGCTGAGAGTTAATTTTTCCAGTTCCAGTAACTAAATCAAATGTCTTATTTCTGCTGACAGCTTTCAGACTACCTGTCTTCCATCTCTGTCACAGTCTCTTAAAGAAGACTTGCAAAGTCCTTGCCTTACAGGTGACTTTGTTGCCTCAAGCAATGATAAGCATTGCTGTGCTCCTGTCTATGAAAGAAGAGACCACTCCTCTTTAACTGGATGGTGGAATTGGAATTTGTCTTAAAATGAGAGTTTTTCAGAGGAGAGAAAAAGTAATCAAACCAACAGCGAAGAAGAGAGGATGGCAAGAGATGAAATTATGAGTAATCCCTAAAAATAAAACAGTGTAACTTCCTCTAAGATCGCAAGGTATCTTTTTTCCCTTTTTTACAATCTTGATGTGGCGCACCGTAGTTGACAGTCAGGAGCAAGAAACTGCTGGAGGCCAAGTCTTTTGGGTGCTGAAAATGACCTTACTGAGGGGCTAAAAAATCCTGTGGTAGATGAGTACTTCTGGAGATTTACTGCTTTTCAGTTCTGCTAGGTCAAATTTGGAAACCATCAGATAAACCATCAGTCTTGATTAATTGAAAGTTTTGATGACCTTGTACTTTGTCACAAACATGGTTTAATATTTCTTCCAAAATCCTTAATTCACCTATTTTACTTCAAGAAAACTGTCTGACAGAGGGTCTCATTGTTCAATGAAAATGCCCATCAAAGTTTTGTTAATGTTCATTTTCAAGGAATGTTTGTAAAGCTCAATCAATGAAGACTGCATTAGGTGAGACACTGAAGGGATTAGGGGAACAGAGGGAAGTATGTATAGCACAGCTTATCTGGGAGGCAAAAAGCAGCTTAGTAGTGCTGATGTACTTTTTCCACTCTACAGAAGTTGTTTGAGACCAATAGCTGTGAACAGAAGTTCACCAGGAGGCCAGCATTTTGCTGTGCCTCAGTGGAAAAACCCAGATCCATTCAACGTGATTCCATTTCAAGTGGCTTTCTACAAGGTAAGCTGAGTCTGCTATGCACTGTTTCCTGTATTGTGTTCTGGGAGGATGTAGCTTGTTATTTAAGTGCTTAATACTGCATCCAGAATACACAGAGGCTAAATTTAGCTATGCCAATTTGAACTCTTGGGTTTGGCTTTGTTTGGTGTTTTTTGATGGCAAGAAAGAAAACCATACAGGGGTAAAAATGGGAACCTTATAAATAGTATTACATTTGTTGGATCAGAGTCCATTTTATAAACAATTTAATGGAATTTCTCAAAATGTTATATTCATCTCCATAAGCAAAATTTAGAATATTCTATGCAGCAAAAATAAATTGCACACATGTAGTATGTTCTGCATTTTGCGGTTGCTTTGAAGGAACATCTCTTCTCTGAGGACTATTCCAACATTTTAGCTGTCCTATTAAAATCTTAGAGACCTTGAAGCATGCTATTCTTGGGCCAAAGTGAGGGGTGAGGGAGGAAGGACACATTGCCTCTTTTAGCACCATGTTAGTGTCCAATGGCACTTGGGAAAAATGTGTCCTGATAATAAAATCACTGAATAGCTGGGAGAGGTATGACTTTAATGTAAGGAAACTGATGGACAGGTAGATCCTTTTTGACATTTAGATACACTTTCAAAAGTTGTATACTCTTCTGATAGCCTGAAGGACAAAGTAAAGTGCTAATACAAGGAGAAAAGAAAGAAAGTTCTTTAGACTGTCATTTTACATTTAAGCAAAATTTGTTATACTAACTGTGATTGTGATAAAAGTCCATAGTTTGGTGGTTTTTTTTACAAAACAAAACAAACACACGGGCAGTTCAACAGAGCATAACCTATAACAGAACAGTACCTATAAGCTTGATATTACCTCTGTCAAAACCTATGCCCTTCAGCCAAGAAAAGACAAACAGGAATCCAGAAAGATCCCCAAGGCTCTAAAAGTCTCCTACTGTTACAATCACTTCTGTACTGGGAAATTCTACCAGTAAACAGGTGCTGATCTAGATGTTATATTTGATCAATATCCTTGCTAAAAATGTCCTCCTCAAGAAAAATTCTGTCAGGAGATTTCTGTGCTTCCTATCCCTTCACCTAATTCACTCTTAGGTAGAAACACTTCACCTGAATAATTCTGGGTGTTCTAATCCAAGGAGTCATAGTTCCTTTTCCTGTGACAATCTTATCCCATATCATCTAGGCCTTTCCTTCCATGGTCCCCTATGACTGCCCCTTGCCCTCACCCCTCTTTCAAAGGGTAGCTTAAGTGTTCCCATCTCCATTTTAGAAACAAGATGCATGGTTTCTACAGAATTTCACTCACTAAACCACTGCGTATTGGCTTGGGAATGAGAAACTTGATGCCTGACTGTTATCAACAGGGATGATAGTTGTGCAGATGGAGATACTGAGTCCTACAGAAAGGTGTTTCTAAACAATGCAGACAGCAAGAGCTAACACATCCCAAGATACCAGAATTGTGCTGATGTCAATCAACATGTCAATCCCTAATGCTGTTTGTGTGTACGAAGTAATTTTGAGAGTAAAGTGAAGGCTGATAGTAATACTGTTTTTATGGACCTTATCTGCTGTTCCACAAATGGAGATTATGACGTTGTTATAAAGAAAAAAGATTAAAATGTTAAGTGGAAAGAATTAATCTCAAGCTGAAAGCAAGCTGCTCCTTCAATATCTGGACAGAAGTTACAGAAGCCTTTCATTTAGTGTGCTTGGCTGAGGGTGACTTAAAAAGAATGCCTTTGAGTGCCAGGCATCCCTCTTATAATGGGATGCAGCTCTAGCAGAGTCAAAAATGGGTAATCATTGTAATTGTTTGCTGTACTTGGCTCAACCACATGTAGTAAATTATTTGCAAAAGCCCATTTTTAATTAGTGCTCTGATGCAGTATATTATTAGACACAAGCAGTAACATTGCCCAGACACATTAAAAATAACAGTCAAAGCTTATGAAAAGTAGTCTTAAATAAATCTCATATTTTAAAAAAACTTGACTGTGAGCTTTTTGCTTAACCTTGTATTTGAACTCAGCGCTTTTTTCTAAGTGGCAGAGCTAGTGATCTGATTGTTGTCTTGGTTTCGGTGGATGGCTTTGCTGCTTTGAAATGCGTTTCCTAAGCAGCTCAAGTGTAAACATTTCCACTGATGTGGAGGTTTTATGGGTGTCTTTGCACAATTTGGCTTTGCTGCCTGAAAATTGTAAACCATCCTGTTGCACTTCTCATTACATCTCCGGGCTGGGCTGCTTTCTTCAGGAAACATTTCTTTTGATCTTGCCTCCTTTGCTATGCCAGAATTATGACCTGTACATAAATTTTCCTTTTGTGTTCCTGAACGCGGATTTATTATTAACAATGAATCTTCTTTGCTTAGATCTTCCTCACAAAATCTTATCTGTAGGAAATAGTAGTAAAAAAATGTTCAGTCATTTTCCATGAAATTGCCAACAACATTAATATAGAATCTGATTATATGATCCACATATTTTCTTCATTAACAGGAGGCAACCTTCCTCTTGCCATGTAATATTAATTTGTGACAGGCTTACACTTTGAAAAATTGGTGTATTTCCTTGGTATCCATGGAACAGTTGCAGATGCTTTTCAAGCACCTTAAGAAGATAAGCTGCTCTCACAGTGGTTTAATTCCAGCTTCTATTGTCTTCTAAGGAAGCACAGATTTGCAGGGAAGACTATGGGACCTGGGTCTGGCATCTGCAGGGTGATAGCACTGCTTGCCTGCTTTCTGCACTGCTGTATCAGGAAAATGCCGTGCTGAGAGGAAACACAACTGATTCCAAAGGCAGATCTACACAATCGACTTCCATGGACATTAAAATGCTGGTCACTGCAAGAATCTGCTCTTACTGACACTCTTGCATTAGCTTTTCAAACAGCAGCAGTCCTGAAACACCTCTGCAATCACACTGGGGTGCCAGAAGACCTTAGGATAGTTGTAAAGGCACGAGTTCCAGCATCAGCAAGCAAGGCTTCCAGGATCAAAAATTTTTATAGGAATCACTAGTTGTGGTATAATGGACAAACAGAAAGACACCCAGAATCACAAATAGTGTACAGTTTCTCCAAATAAATAATTAGGAAGGACATGAAATATTGTATTTTTAATGTCATACTCTGCAAGTAGCGAAGCTGTAATTACTCAGCTTTCGTCGCCATCTCGACTGAGGTCCGATGGAATAAAAGCGATTCCCCGCCGCCACCGGGGGGCGATCCTCGCCCAAGCACTCCAGGAAAAAGGCACCAAATGCGCATCCCATAAACGGGCTGTCCCGGAGAGAGGTTAGCATGAGCGTGGGGCTATTTAAAGAGATTTCTAGAGATAAATTTTAAAAGGTAAGAATATTTTGATAGCTAACTTTTAGTCTCATTCCTTGGATGCTTGAATCTTTGACTAAATTCAGTTTAAAAATTAATTTAGACATGACTGTGTCTCTAGGAATTGGAATGTTTAATGTATTCTCCGTGATTTCAGCTAATGAAGATTTATAATTAAATATCTTATTCCTGCTCAGAGCTCACAAGTACTCTCATAAGTCTGTCATGTTCTTAATCTTCATTGTCAGTTTGTAACCATTAACTAACATTAGGTAATACTCCCTATATGTTATCCATATACTTTTGAAGAATTTTATAATTTACTGCTCTTTTACTCAAAGGAACAGAAGATAAAAGTTTTCCAAATGTTCAGGGTATATACATTGTTAACCACGGCTATTCTTCAGCCCTTTAACCCAAATGTGTATTTCATTCCCTGTGAGTACATTGGCATTGTACACAGGACAAAACAACTTCATTTCCAGCTGCATAAAGCAGTTGGGTAGTGAGTGTATCTGAATAGGATCAGAGAAATGGAGAAATGAAAAGAAAATGGAAATACCTGCCATTCAAAAAGTAAAAAAAAAAAAAAAAAAAAAAGGAATACTGGCAGTATAAAACACGAATCTGTTATAAATCAAAACCCCAAAGATTCCACCATTTATCTTTCAGTTTCGTTTACTGTAACCTCTTAAAAACCTCACTCCAAAAATCTAATAAGGGAATCTTAATAATCTAATAAAACTGGCATTTTAATCAATATGCACACACACACTTTCAGATTGGTTAGTTATACTAAGTTTGTTGATAAGTTATTGGTAAATTATGGAAAATACAATTATATTTTAAATACCAAGTTTATTATGAAGAGAAAAGCATTATTGTATGCTTTGTAACTCTCTGTCTTTCTATTTTATCTGTGTTCATGGCCTAGGATCGGGAATAATCAGATTCAAACATGATTTCAAGTCTTTAATGATTAGTACAGACTTCTGGCATTCATAATATGATTTGGTATATAGTGATCAATGTAGCCTATTCATTTAATGTGAAAGATATAATTTGCTTCTGTTGTTGTAATTCTCTGCGCCACTTTCAGAACAATCTCTGAGAGGAGGTATCAAGATTATTTCCTAGGCACAAGTTTTATGGCACTGTCTAAAAATGTCTGTGCCATGTCTCAAAATATTACCTATCCCCATACTTTCTGTTTTGGTCTGAGAACTGTGGTCTCTCTTGGAGCTAATTTTCATTCTACCAAAATAGTTACAGGCTGATGTCAAAAATCAGAATGCTCTATGTCATTCTCTCTTTGCTGGTTTTTAAACTTCTCTCGGTGCATGATTCCCTCCCTCTTCCAGGGGTACTTTAGGTGAAAATGTAATTTTTTATTGTGAGTCTCTCTCAAAAAGAAAGGATTGAGAAACCCCAGTGTTATGACTCTGATATGTGGCCACCAATACCAAACGTTACAGAGTGATGAAGAATGGGGACATTCCTCCACCTTGATTAAAAGAAAATCTTCTATCATGTGGCTAAAACTGTTCCTGTTTTGAGAGAGACGCTGTTACTAGACCCTGACAAACATGAGACTGGATGCTATGCAAAGTTTTGTAAAAACTCAGACATTGATTTCTTACAATTAGTCTGGAATTGCATCCCTTAATGAATGCAGTGCAACCCCTGCTTCAAAGGTGTTAATAGTTTGGGGTTTGGATTCTCAAAGATGCTGGCAAATCACAGCTCCTTTGATCTTGACTCTTCCTTTTGCTATTGAGTTTATCATTCATTGATACATGAAAATTAAATCTCTATTCAGAGTCTAGAACTGCACTTGAACAAGAGTAAAAAAATCCTGAAAGGACCAGCCTTCTTTCTCTTTTACAATTTGAGTGGTGACTTAGATTTGGTATTTGGTGAGGCTCTGCTGGGTATTAGGGGTTTCTCTGAAACACAAGTAGCCTCCTTCAAATGAATCCTCGAGCAAGAAAGGAGCACTCTACATTATTATCTGTGATAATGGGGAAATTATGTCACTTTACAATGTTTGAAGGTAAAAAAGCAAACAAAAAAACCCCAAAACAAATAGTAGTAAAAGATCAGAATTACTTGCTGAGTTGGTAGAGTTAAGATGGGTGTGTTATATGTAAATATAATAAAAGCATAAATCACAATTTATTATGGTTATATAGATATAAAAAACACCTTTTTATGTTTGTTTTTAAATCTAAAGTACTAGATTGTGTATTAATAAAACATTATTTTACTCTAATTAACTGGGAAACTATTGGACACATCATATTTTAAGCTAACAAAATACCCCAACAATTATTCTTTGAAGAGCTATAAATTGAAAATCAACTTATGGTCTAGTATGCAGCCTGGCCACATGCAAAGTGAGAGAAAGGGAAGAAGAAAGTTTCACCAGCTGTGCCAATAAATTTCTGCATTTCTGTTGAGTTCTGTAGGAGTCTCTGGAGGAACTGAGCTCTGCTGGTGGGGTACTGCTGAATCTAGGGGGTAGCTCAGTGGGTTGCCATCAGTCTGACTGTAGCATCCTCACTGCTGTCCAGAAAGGCACCATAGGATAACAAAATACACTGTAGAAAAGCATGTGATCCCCATTCAAGACCAGAAAATTTCAGTAGAAATGTTAAAGCTGCGACTTAACAAATCTATTTAAACCTAGCTGGGTTAAATTCTGGGTAAATTACGGACAATTAAAGCCTGTACCTGTCTGAGTACGTGGAGGAGGTTGCCTTTTCTCCCCATTCCTCTGTAGGCACAGCCATTTGGCATTCTGTGAGGCTGTGCTAGGGGAAAAAGGTTTGCTCTGGATGCAGAAAAACTGCCATCTCAGAGGGATTCAGGTTTGAGATTGGAATTATGGTGATTCTCCCCGTGGTATCTTGTGGCTTTTGAAACAGATCATCCTATTGGAAAATCATCTCTAAGTAAGGGGCATGCAAGTTTCCAGTAGATTTATAGATTGCTTTCCAGACTTCTCGCAATGTGTAAAATGTTTCATTCCTTTTGCATTTTCTTCCATGTCAAATTGAGATGAAACATCAATGTCCTGAAACTATTTGTAGAATCCTAAATTTTAAAAGGATTTTTTTTTAAATTTCAGTGTTTTAATTGTCTTGAATTGAAAAATTAATTTTAATTGAATGCCAAATTACATCTACTGTTATCTCTAAATTCTTTCTTTATTATGTAAACACTGTGTTCCTATTCTCTCTGGTGGTCTACCTAAGAAGCCAGATGATCAAAAATTTCCAGGTCTTTGACCAGGCTCTGTGACAAAACTACATTGTCTACAACTCATTATGGCCTCCTTTGAGGTTTAGGCATATCTGACCCACAGAGTCTAGGATTCAGAAACAGCCTTTGAAATACAGAAACTACAAATTGCAGCCAATTAATTATGCCGGAAACTACTTTTTAGTAGGTCACCTAAATTTTGACAAAATAAAATCTTTCAATTTAGTTGGATAAAGTGTTAAATTTTGCTGTGTGAAAATGCCCACAGAATAAGCAGAATTAGCTTCCTAAAGGAAGAAATAATTTTGCACTAACACATTTTAATGGTTTACCTGGATTATTTGTTACTTGGAGTACCGTGGAACTGGAGTTGGTTTCCTGTGTTCCTTGGGTTATTTTCTGGTGGTTTGTGGTTTATTTTGTTTGGTTGTAGGGTTTTTGTTTGTTTGTTTTAGAACTTCTTTTCCTGATTTTTAAAGTATTAAAGGTGATGAAAATATTAAAATAGTTACAAGAATGATTATGTGGAAAAATATTTCATTCCTAGATGTCCTGATTAAGACAAGCTGCCAATTGTGAAACACTGCTGCCAATTCAAAATGTTCAGTTGAATACAGAGAGATTAGGCTGGAAACTGCAATAATCTATAAATTAATACCAGTCTACTCCCAATAGCTTCATCAGTCCTGGTAATCTGGAAGGCCAACTCTACTCTAGAGCAGTGGTGTTTGCTGTTGTGGTCTTCTTGTTCCACATCAATATTTCACTTCTCAAATAGACCACATATGTGATGATTATTAACATAAAATACAGCCAAGGCAGTTAACTGAAGAAAGTGAGAGAACAAGGGAGACATGAAAAAAGATGAAAAGGAATAGGCAAAAGAGAAACTATGTATTTGTATTCTGAAAATAACAGAAAAGAAAATGAATTTGAAAGACAGGAAGTGACAGAAAGACAAGACAGGTATTAGTGGTTTTAATAAATGAAATTTCTGTGAAGAATTGTGTCATTGAGAGGTTCTTTCCCTGCAGTAAATTTTTTATTTTAATATTTAAAAATTGTGTAGAAATGTGTAGAGGCTCTCCTGAGTTATATCCTAAAAATTCTATCTTTATTTTGGAAGATTTATGATCAATTTAACTTACTTTTAAATTATACAAAAGGTTTAATGATTACAGCACATTCATAAGAAAAAAATGTCATTTCAGAGACCTAGACTTTATGTGGAGCTTATTTGTAAAGAAATTGTACTTAATTACATAGCCTTCTCTCACATCTGAATGAATTGGTAACAAGGTAAGACATACAGCATGTGCAATAGTGCCTACAGGCCCAAAACAAATTAACGTAATGGGCACAAATGTGTACTCCTGTCAAATTATGTATTTGATTAGGAATGGACTTGGCTTCAAATGTAAATGTGGTTTTGTAGAAGAAAAATAAGGCAGTTAACCCTTGTAATTCTGAAATGTCTTACACAGGTCTAGAAACAGAACCAAAGAATAGATATGGTTTGTGATAGGATTGCTAAACTGACTAAGATTCCTCTTCTCTTGTAATACAGATTCCTTTAATACTTACACTTTGCCCCAAAATCTTGACTTTCATAGCAAAATTCTTTTGAATATGTGCATTCCTCCAGATTAACCTGAAGTTGGGTGGGAGTGTTAATCTTCTGGAGGGTTGCAAGCTCTACAGAGGGATCTGGACAAGCTGGATCAATGAGCTGAGGTGTCTGGGGCTCAGTAACACCAAGTACAGGGTGCTGCACTTCAGCACTCCATGCTACACTGCAGGCTTGGGGAAGAGCAGCTGGAAATCTGCCTGTTGGGAAAGGACCTGGGGTGCTGGTTGACCAGCAGTGTGCCCAGGTGGCCAAGAAGGCCAGTGGCATCCTGGTTGTATCAGAAATGATGGCATCAGATTGTACCAGCAGGACCAGGGCAGTGATCAGCCCCCTGTACCTGGCACTGGTGATGCCACACCTCAAATCCTGTGTTCGCTTCTGGGCACTCACACAGGAAGGACATTGGGATGCTGGAGCAGCTCCAGAGAAGGGCAACAGAGCTGGTGAAGGGTCAGGAGCACAAATCTCACGAGGCGCAACCTGGAGAAGAGGAGGCTCAGGGCAAACTTTATTTGCTCTCTACAGCAGCCTAAAAGGAGGCTGTAGCCAGGTGCGGGTTGCTTGCTTCTACCAGGAGACAAGAAGAAACAGCTTCAAGCTGCACCAGAGGAGGTTTAGACCGGATATTAGGAAAAATTTCTTCATAAAAAGGGGATGTCAAGCACTGGAAGAAGCTGCCCAGGGTTGAGTCACCATTCCTGTAGGTATTTAAAAGACATGTAGATATGGCAGTTACGGCCATGATTTGGGATGGGCTTGGCAATGCTGGTTAAAGGTTGGACTTGATGATCTTAAATGTCTTTTCTATCCTAAATGGCTCTGTGATTCTATAGTAAAGGTATGTTTTAGGTATGGGAGGCATGGTGAGTTCAACACAACTCTAAGTTCTATGACTCTCTAGCTGGTTCCATAGGCCAATTGCTTTGGATAGCATGCATAAAACATTTTACAGGAAAACATTATTTTCTTAATAAATAAGATTCAAAAAAACCTGAAATAGGAATTAATATAAAGGATAATGTTTCTATATTGGATAAATTGGATTAAACTGGTTTAAGTATTTGAGTAAACCTTGCCATTTTGATTCGTGTTCTGGCAAAACAGAAAAAAAACCCTAACCCTGGTTTTGCACAAAAAAACTCAAAGAAAAGCATGAAAAAGACTCAAGGTTAGAAACTTGTCATTAAATAATTTTCTTGCTCACTCACTATGTATAGCTAGAGCTATTGTTAAGAAAGACATTCAAGAAATTCAAGAACCCTGACTCTTCAAAATAAGATGTAAGAGCAGACAATAGCTTGTGGTCAGGGAGAGTAAATATTGGGAAGGAGATTAATTAGCATGCCAAAAGAACTTTGCTAAGATGAGGAGGCTACAATGGGGCTGAAAATCTCCAGCTGTGCAGAGCTCTCAGGAAGGAGGAAAAAGTGGTAAATGAAGAATAAAAAAGGGTCCCCTACCTGTTTAATCAACCGCAATGATTAGAATCATTAATGTTTTTTCAAACTGTGTTGCAGGGACATTTCTTAAAAGATGTTGGTGATCTACATATTAAAGAAAAGCAGGAGAGTGTGTTTCAGAGAGAATGTTTTTAAAAAATCCAAACTCTTCTGCTATGTAAAATGCTTTTTTCCCCCCACGTTATTTTAATTCTTATTCAAAAGAATTAGAGCTGAAAGTTTCATTACATACTTCATTTTCTAATTTTTTCTGCACTAGAATTACTTACCCAGGTAAGTTATATAAGTGAATTTGCAAAATTAGTCTTATAACTTACTTCAGACTTGAAAATCCATAGTGAAATAAGGTCACCCGAACCATGCTATCACCCACAGTACATTTTGTTGAGCAGAACTCAAATTAAACATCTGTATTTCTGACCCACATATTTGAGCAAACAGGAAAATTTCAGTGGGTAAAAATAGGAGCAGTACCGTATTCTCTTTATTTATCCTTATTTCTCATTTTTGCCTGAGAACAAAAAACATGTGGAAGACCCTCTTCAGTCACACACTTTGGAAAACTTAAACTATAGAGGGTATGAATTAGAAAACTGCTGATCTACTCTTCTAACTTCTAGGATACTAAATTGCAGAAAATGGTGAGAAAGGCGAGAAAGAAATTTATAGAAGTCAAAACTCACGAAGGGTACCTATGTCCTACCCAGCTTCTGAATTGAGATTTTATGGTGTGAGATGGTTAAAACACATCACCATCCAAAACACAAGTGTCAGCTTGATGCCAAACATTTTTTGATGCTTAAATAAAACCGGACCTGAAAATTCAGCCACAGCTCTTGAAGCTGAGTACTTTTGTATAAGGAGCATAGAAAATAGAGATGCTTAAAATAGGAAAACATCTTTTCAAGGAGATTGTGAATAACACAGGAAGATCTTCACAGGCATTGATTTAAAAGCTCCATCAATCTTACGATGTTATGACTGTTTTGTTCACAGAAAATCTACTGCCCACAGAGTTTGCTTTGAAAGGGTGTGTCTGGGATTAGGACATAAGGAGACATTTGCCTTTTTCTGGAAGCTGTGATGTGTGCCTGATAAAACTGGGATAGGAAAAGTTTCAGATTTCTTATGATCTACTGAGAACAGTCAGATGAGAAAAGTACCCAATTTATAACAAATAAACCGCATCTAAAATAATTGATATGTAGAGATAGAAGATTGTCCCTGGCATTAAGACACTGCTTATTATTGTATTGTAAACTTCAACATACAGTTTAAATTGTTCACTGGACAAGTAAAGGGTTTGGCATTTTGAACATCAGCAGATGTTTTTGCATGCTTTTCTAAAGACATAAGTTTAACTTTGACAATGACAACTTAAAATATTCAGTAGTCAAACTTATCTCTAGACAAGTTACTTTTCTTGAATAGGCTTGGTCAAACCTGTGTTGCTGAGTTGGTTGGGAAAGTCCTGCAGTTTGTATTATATAAAAAGCAACACCCTTCTGTGTTTAACCACTTTGGATGAACAAGAAATTGTCTTATCTTTGAAAGCCTGAGTTCCAGGATTTATCTTTGTTGTTATCTTTGAGCTCCTGTTGCATCTGCTGTGGTTGTCTGGGTTGTATAGAACTTCAGAAAGATTAGATGCAGTGTCAAGCAGAGATGTCACACATTAAGATGTTTTCTGTTTCAATTGTAAGCTTGTGAGGACTTTGCTTAGACCTGTCTTGAGATGGTCTTCTGCCTCTGATCTTGGAGGCACATAATGCCTTATTCTGAAGTGTATGCAAACTGTCCATTAAAACAGATGGATGTGTTCTTAATGCTGACCATCTGAGCTACCATGCTCTCTGGATCTTTGTAGTTTCTGCATTTTTGGTAAGCATTTGGTTAGCAGAGATCCACAGGTGTTTAGCTATCTAATAAAATTCACAAAGAATGTGAAATATGAGCACCTTGTAGTATTTAGCTTACAGGAAAAATATTAAGGATTAAATTGCAGTAATAGCAGGAGAATAGGGAAAGTCATAGAAGACAAATACATTCAATCTTGAAGTCTGTGGTGACCTGAAGTAGAAGATGGAAGTCAAAGAAGAATGAAAGACAAATACTTCAAAGCAGCTCAAGACACAAGTAGTGAAAGTCAAGGAGTAGTTGAGATGCAGCTAGCAAAAGACATCAAGGTTAATAAGAAATCATTGCAAATATAGTATTACTATAAAGAAGATAAAAGGAAAGGATGAGTCCCATTGTGGAGGAAGAGTGTAGTAAGGAGAGAAATGGAAGAAAAAATAATTTAAAACCGAGATACCAGTCATTAACTACATATAGTTGGTTAGCTCAGTCATCACATCAATGGCAAGTAAAAAAAAGGGCTTAGATAAGACCTTGTCTGTAATTAATCTATTCTGTAATTTTTTAAAAAATGAGATTGTTGTAATCATCTTATGAACTTTGCCCTGAATATTCACAGAATTACTTGAAAGGGTGTCAGAATTGTTAGTCATTGCTTTTGAGAAACTGTAGAGAACAAACTGTAAAAAATCAAAGCAAGTTAAAGGGTTTCTTTAAAAAAGGGACCTTCAAAAAAGTGGATTAAAAAAGGGTCAGAAAAGGAAACCCTTGTTGTTCTACCCTCAATTTCTGGAAAATACAAGGACAGGTAAATCAGCACATGTGTACATGTCTGGAAGATACCAAAGAAGATGCAAATCCTATCAAGCCAAAATAATTTATGTTTCTGCAGTAAATCCTCTTCTCTGTTCAATGGTGTTTCTAGTAGTCTAGACACTGACAATGAAAAAACCTCACAGCCAAATTCAGTGAGATAATAAAGTGATCAGAGATCTCAAAACCATGGTATGAGATTAAAAGAGCATGGTAAAAAATATTATAATAATCATTCACAGGGATAAAATAACAAGTGCGGTTACAATAGTTTCCAATATAGGAAAGACTGCTGATCAGAGGAAAAGGGTCATTTGTTCTTCACGTTTTTGGTGAATAGGATTCGCCATAAGTTATAAGCTTAAATTGCAGCAAGGTCAACTTGTTTCAGGTATTGGAAACCTCTTCTAAAGCTAGTCTAGTAAAACTCACTGACACAGATCAGTGTGGAGTTTCTCTCACTGACAGACTCCACCACTGGTGATTCTAGAAGCAGATTTGGATTGACATCTGTCAGCAATGACAAGGTATATCTGACTTTGCCTGTGGGCAGTGGGATACCTGGATGTTCCCTTGGGATTCCCTTCAAGAAATGTTTATTCAAATGAAATAGCACAGCCCTTGCAGTTAAAATAGTTTAAAAAATGATCTCTGTACTTTATTGCCATAAGTGAACACATTCTTCATTTGCAGGAAGTGAGTAAAGCACTTTTGTGACACAGTGTTCAGGACATAAATTTCCTTGCATTTCCTAATAATTTCTCAGCATGTCTCTTCTGTTCCATCAGTAACCTATGCATACAGACTTTTCTTCCAATATATATCTTTGTGCATATGTTACATAATTCCAACACTCTTTCATATAACATACAGATGTGTACACAAAATACATATTTAAATGTATACTCCCTCTTTTTTCTCTTTTCATCCTTTTCCTTGTGCAACAACCATATTGTCCATGCCAGTATTGTAACTTGTAACTGTATATTACCAGTTACACCGTCTTCATTGCTACCTCCCTGTAGGATGCATCAGCTATTCAGAGGTGAAGACACCTGAACAGTTATGATTCTGAATTAGTAAGTCTTAATATACTAAAATATTCATATTACCAGAAATTTGCAAAATAGACAATATTTTGGAATCTAGAAGAATTTTTTTGTTAATATCATCAATTCTTCTTTACTGGACAATAGTGAAGATCTATGGGGCAGAGCTTCTAAACTCTCAGTTCAAAATTATGTTCCTGTTAGTATTATTCTCTTATCACTGCTGCAGTAACAGGTTCCATGTCACATCTTAAAGATGCTGTTGTTAAACACATCAGTACATAACAATACATTTTCTGTTAGAAACGTATGCACATTTCTATAAATATGCATAAATATAGGAAATAAAGGAAAGAATATTTCTCAAAATACATAAGTTTAATCTTTGAAGAGAAGTGAAATTATTGGAAAAAAAAGGAGAAAACTTAAATTTGTATCTTCAAAATGCCATTTCAATCAAGTATCATTGTGTGCTTGAATAAATGGAATTACCAACTTGTGTGAAGTCCTTGATCAGAATGAGGCTCTTAAACCAATTATGTGGAGATCAGAGTGCTTAAAATTATAAGGAATACATTTAGAATTATTAAAGGCTTCAAATAGCTTGGTTCAGGCAAAATTACATATAATTGATCATTAGTATGTGTTGTCAGTAGAAACTGTAGTCATAGGTGTTGAAGATCACTTTTTAGACAAATTGCAGTGAAACTTTTGTAAAACTCACACTGTAAGAGATTTCCCTTTTCTAAGGATTTTTGTGGAATGCAAACCCTAGCCACTTTTATTCCTCTTCTCTAAGTATGGGAAGATGTACAATAACTTAAAAGTACTAACTAATGTTATCTGGATGAAATTGTCAAACATAGATGAAGCAAACCAAAATAGACTACCTTGATTGTTGGGTAAGTGAAAGCACAAATTCAGGAATTGGGATGCTGTTAAAAAAGTTTAAATAAGTAATTCTTAAAAAATAAACAAACAAACAACCCCAAAACCAACACATTAGCTTTATAGAGAAATTTCTTCTTTGCCAAAGGGCAAAGCAATTTGTAGGAAATTAACATTAAGACTGACAAATACAAACTGGATTGTCAGAGAATGATTCTATAAAGGATTGACTCTATAACCCACCCTGAGAATAACATGACTGTTTTATTGATTCTTATTTAGCCTCTGTGCAGTCCCTCTATCCCTTTGCTTTGAATTTTATGATTCATTTATTACAGAATATAATATAATTCTAGAGAGGTAGCATTTTTTAGAGTCGGGTACATAAATCCTAATCTGGCAATCATCCTCTCTATCTGTCATACGGATGACAGGATTTTCATTGATTTTAATGACACAGGTTTAGGAACAAAATGGCATCTATTATGTACTGTATGATGTAGGTTATTGGATTTAATTAATACTTTACTATCTGTCTGAAGCTACAGTTTATGACCAAAATCAAAACTTGCTAAAATCAGTGGCAATCTCATAATCGCTTCTCTTTTTGCACGAAGTGGCATTTTTCTGCCATCAGAGAATCTCTTGATGGACTGGACCCTAGTTCCAAGGCTGAAAGTAACTCTTATTTTACCACAGAAAATACTTTCAGCAGCTACACTGGGAGTGTTCTGTTCTTGACATACTTGGCAAACCTCGTGGTGGGTTAGTCTTGGCTGGCAGCCAAAGGCTCACCCAGCTGCTCACAGCCCCTCTCCCCAGCAGGACAAGTGTAGGAAGAACTGGAGTGAGAGCGCTCATGAGTTGACATAAAAACAGGAATACTGTTTACCCATTACTGTTACAGACAAAACAAGTATGACTGGGAGAAGATTAATGTATTGCCAATTAAAATAAAAATGTAATTTTTAGCTAGTTTGGGTAGTGGTAAAAAAGAAGACACACGTTAAAAGAACAGCTTTTCTCCATTCTTTTCCTATGCTCAGCTCCATTTCAGACTCCCCTCTCCCTGACCAGCACAGGGAGAACTGAGGGCACATACAGTCAGTTTATAACAATTTCTCTTCGCTGCTCGTCCCTTCTCACACTTTTCCTCTGCTCTGGCACGGCTTTTCCATAGGCTGCAGTTCTTTCGGAAAATGTGCTGTAGTCTGGGCTTGCTACAGTTTCTCTGGGAATATCCCTTTGCTCTGGCATGAGTCTTCCAGGGTCAGTAGTGCTCTGCCATGGAGCGCTCCTTCTCATCTCTCTCTGACCCCCGCATTCCCTGCTGTTTCTCACCATTTCTGTCCGCACTTTCTCTCTCTGGGCAGCATTTTCTGCCCTGTCCGGGGTTTGCTTTCACAGAGGCACCGCCGAAGGGCTCAGCTGTGGCCGCAATGTCTCCACTGTGGGTGGCGCTGGTAGGAGCCAGCTGTCCCCAAGACGGGAGAGTCCCACAACACAGAGGCCACCCCGCAGTCTCTGCCCCACTCCCTCTGCCGAAACTCTGCAACGCGCAGCTCGTACAAGCCTAAAAACCAGCGTTATTCAGGTCTAAGGAACACAGCTAACATTAAAAATTAGGTTAATTAGGTCAACAGGATGGCAGTTGAAATTTAAATATGGAGGCAGCTAAGTTGGAAAGGTAATTGAACTATTTATGCACCTTGCTCAATTATAAATTAAATTTAACTAATTCGGGAAAGCAACCAAATACCATTTCAGACTTTGAGTTAACACACTGTTGCTGTTTAAAAGACAAAAGCCAGAAGGAGAGGGAAGAGCGCACGATCCTTACAAAAGGGATAATGGGAGATAACAGGGGCAGGCGGCATCTCAATGTGCCTCCATCAGCACTCGGAGGCGACTCGCCAGCTGGTGTCTCTTCTTGCCCCGAGGGCGCGGGAAGTTCTATCCCGATACGACCGCGCGTTTGGAAGGATCGTGTGCGCCCCGGGCTTTTCTCCGT